>OZ038003.1:19400071-19495027 GCA_964035705.1 Porites rus | reverse complement strand
ATGTATTAGAAAAAGGTAATTTGCTCATGTACGTGAATATAATGATATGCCATCATGTTGAATAAGTCATATCTTGTTGCCCCCGCAGGGTGCCGGCCCAGAAGCCGGAACCCGAGGAGGCACCCTAATGTCCCCCGCGTAAAGAAGAAGTATCGTATCGTTTTACTGTTAGTATGCGAAACTTTCCCGATTTGATGAAACTAGGCGCGCACGGTGGTCCCGGTTAATTTTCAGCATGTGCGCCTGGCTCAGCAACTGCGCAAACTGGGTTTGTCAACGAGTCGCATTCGCCGAATTGTGTCGCACACAAGCACAACAAGTGGCTCCAAATCCTCGCCCAGGAAGATTTTCCACCGAAACTCCTCTAGAGCGAGAACGCCGACTTCAAATTCAGCGTGAACAACGAAGGAGAAGACGTCAACAAGAAACCGCGGAGTAGAAGGAACATCGATGAGCACAGCGAAGGCAACGCCGACAACAACAGACAGGAACAGGAGTTTGGAATCAAAGGAATTATGATCGTTTTACACTGTCGAAAACCCAGATTTCTTAGTTTGCCGGTTTCCCCGCAGATATATAGATCAAAGTCTGCAAAGTTTCAGCTCCGTATTACGGCCCGAATAATAATAATTTTCAGGCGAACTGCACCGGGCCATATTTGTTCTTTGTTTGTGTCTTTTTCTAAATGCGGGCGGCGAAATAATACTAAATCTGCTTTTCAATACAATGTTAACAATAACACTACATAATACGCAAAAAAGAAGGAGAAGAAAAGAAAGAACAACGTATGGACCTTTAACACGATATTCGCGGTTGGTCACCCGTCCAGTTCGTAACCCCGACCGACAGGGCTTAACTTGAGTGCCGTTACCAAACCGAGTTTCGCGAAGGTTATTGCGAGATACATATTTCTTTAGAGTTAAAAAGTTATTCAGCAGTACTGCAATTGTTTGGTATTAAAGAACTTGATTTGTCAGACACAAATCAGCAACGTGGATCGACAGAACTTTGAACTGGTTTTGTCAACGTGGATCGACAAACTCGATTCAAACCACATCAGGAACAGTTCAAATTTCTCAAAACCCAGTCAAAGACTAGCCTCCCACGCAGACGTTCTTACGGGTTCGGAACGCGTGACGAACCCCTAAGAACGTTTGCGTGGGAGGCTAGTCAAAGACAAGAAAGGTGCTAACGTGAAATAACCGGGTTTTGTTCTATATTAAGGTATTCAGGGTTTAATAAACAATGGTCCATGTATTTTTGAGGGTTAGTTTATTGCGAAATCCCGATTATTTTATTTGATACAAGGACATGCCAGAAAAAATGAACTGCGAAATATCTCAAAGGTGAGAAACTTGAAACAGTGGTCCATGTTTTTGTAGGGTTAGTTTATTGCGAAATCATTTATATCAGTTGCGTTCGACGTTGCGTTCAAGAATGTCACACTCGAAGCCAAAGCATCCGTTCGACACATTAGTTATAGGAAATTTAGTTACAAATAGATAATTTAAAGATGGTTTTGCTGTTTAACACCCGTTCTATTACATTTGCAGTGTTGGTTGAACTCATTATGAGATGTATAAAAAACAATTGTCCATCCTAGACATGTCATGTATGAGGATTTTATAACCCAGGAAACAAAGTGTAATAATTGAGAAAACACAAAAGAGAACAAAAGAATTACACTCAGAAACTATAATACGAAAACTAGATTTCAAAGGTTCATGGCAAATACATGGACAACCACAAGGAGTCTTCCTTCGGGTTTTAAAAGGTCGGGGGCAGATTTAGTGACAACTATAACTACAATCTTGGACAAAGTAAATGGAAAACCTAGACCCCCCCTCCCCCCCAAATCAAGGATGGGAAAATGGCGCGTTTTTGCCCTTGGCGCGCCTTCATCCTTAATTTGGGGGGGATGGGGGTTTGCTGTTCCATTTTATTTTGTCCAAGATTGTCTGAAAGCCTCGACTGGCGTTACTCACAGCGTCATGATAGCAATCATGACAAGAAATCTGCGTTCAAACGCTTCAAAGCTAAATGCTTTCAAAACAAACATGGTCATTTGTCAGTGAACTCATACAAAACAGAAGAATTGCGCTTATTTCATTTATACAAAATAAATAAATAATCCACTTATCATAAGTCTGTATGAAGTGCGGGATGCATTACTCACTAGGAGAGAGTTCTGCTGCGTGGAAGACGAAAAAAGACCTACTTATGCCTGATTCATTGCAATAATTTTAATAAGCTTGAAGGCAGAACCCCACAAAACATATACAGAAATTGCATCGGCTGGTAATTGCAGGAATAATTATAGTAAGAAAAAAAAATAATTTGGCTACAAACAAGACTCGAACCTGCCCAAAAAACCTCAGGTACGCTACTCCTACTCGCCGATGTTGCACGCTAGACCTCTAGGCAATCCATGGAGAGGCTGTTGCCTTGGCGCTATATTTAAGAACTGTATCGGTGCCTTTATAGATCATTGTTAGCGATATTTTATCTATATAGATTGGTTTTTTTCATTCTAGGAAATCGAACACGATTAATGTTGACAAACATAAGGATTAGCACGATTTACAACAGATTACTGACGGTTTTTATCGGTTTTTCACGATTTTGCCGTGGTACAGTAAAGTAAGAGACAGTGAGTCACTTTTATTTTAGTTGGCTGTTAATCGTGATTAACCGTTGAAAACCGCTGCAAACCATCTTCAATCACACAAAAACCTTTTGTAAACCGTCAGTGAAACGTCGACCGTGTCATTTTAACAAAGTTCGAGTGCGCTACACACAGTTTAAAAGTTTGAATTAGTAAAGTTTTAGCCTTTCATCGTTGTTGGTATTTCAGCGAGGTATAAAAAGTCCACAGTCTAGTGACTCCTGAGAAATAACATTAATGGTCCTTTTTACCCTGTTCACAGAACTCTTTATATGATTTGCGAGTAATGCCATGTTCAAGAGCGCCTTTTATAACGTACCAGACACGATGTGCAAAAATGTTCTCTTAGGGTATAGTAAGTATGGACGTCCTCGGTGACACTTGTGACTGCAGGTCACAGACCAGTGTTTTCAACCGATAAATGTGTTGAAAGATGACTCTCTAATTGACAGTGACCGCTATTTCGTGACTTAGACACCTTCGAGACAATCTTGGACAAAGTAAATGGAAAACCTAGACCCCCCCTCCCCCCCAAATCAAGGATGGGAAAATGGCGCGTTTTTGCCCTTGGCGCGCCTTCATCCTTAATTTGGGGGGGATGGAGGTTTGCTGTTCCATTTTATTTTGTCCAAGATTGTAGTTAGTAATGTAGTCGTTTTTTTTAGTCGGTGGGACCTAGTTTGTAGGCCCCGCGTTCCTAGCGAAGACCGTGGAAACTGGGGATAAGAGCCGTGACGACTTTCATTGTATGGAAATGAGTCTCGTGATGAGAATGCGGTTTTTTTTCGGCGATGACTGAAATGACGCATGTAAGTTTGGCAATGATGTAATTTTCCTCGAATGGAGGCCCTTGATTTTCGTGTAATTATGCAAGCAGGATGAGAAAATATTATAGCGGGGAAATCGTCAGGATTTTGTGGCTTTTTAAGGCGTTACGTTTCTCAGAATATTGTCGCAGTTACAGGAAATATACGATTAAATAGATTCACTTTGTTTTATGTATTTAATTGATAGATTTTCGCAGTTGTTCAGATGTGAAGCCGTGATGCACTTCATAAATACTTGAGGTATCAAGTGTCCACTGTCACGTAATTTTTACGTGCGCACGTGCGTAAAATTTTCGTTCGCAAATAAAATAAAGGCAATGTATGAAAGGCCGCACGTACAATTATGTAACCGTAAAAGTAGAAAATCGCTTAATTTGATGTTTAATCTCAACACTTTATGTCTTACCTCTATTTGATTTACGTGATTAAAATTTACGTGCGTTAACGTGCGGGGCCAAAAACGCATCAGTGGAAATCCACCCTAACGTGTCACGGATTATTTATACGGGTAGCTTTGACTTCATGTCCATAGAATAGAAATCCCATATCGAGCTTTTCCGGAACGGGTTGGTCCAAGAATTCTATGGCTTGAAAATGTTGATTATTTTGGAGCAACTGATCACTTCAGTGGTCGAGAAAAAAAAGAATAATCTTAATAAGCAAAACTCCAAGGTTTACTGGAAAATCAGGATCGAAGATCGAGGATCGAGAAATCAGGGATCGAGGATCGGTTAAAAAGAACTTGAAAATAAAATAAATAAATAAATCGTGGATCAGTGGTGATGTGGGCCGCAGACTGGAGATAAATTTCAGAGAACATAACCCCGTTCGCTGTACTGAACACTAAATTCAAGTAAACTAATCCGAGTCTGTCTGAGTCAGTGATTGTTTTGACGAGAAAGTGACATTTTCCGGGAAAATGAAACGCTTTATCCCGGTGATACTGTAATACAAGAAAAAACTTTAACAGTTTTTAATTTTTAAGTGTACATTTGCTTTCAGTACTCCTTATTTTTCTTGTAATTGTTGTATGCACAACCCCATCAGCAATGCTGATCTTTTTATCGTGCCGTAAACTAAGGTTGTTACCTACCTACCTACCTACCTATCTATCTCTCTACCTATCTATCTCTCTACCTACCTACCTATCTACCTACCTACCTACCTACCTACCTACCTACCTACCTACCTACCTATCTACCTACCTACCTACCTACCTACCTACCTATCTACCTACCTACCTACCTACCTACCTACCTACCTACCTACCTACCTACCTACCTACCTACCTACCTATCTACCTACCTACCTATCTACCTATCTACCTATCTATCTATCTATCTATCTATCTATCTAAAATGCATGCTGTGTACAACTCTAAACATTGTACTCTGAGACTGTACGGAGATATTAAAAGTAGATACTAAGCAGCTAGGGAAAATGTCATTACTTTCACGCAATATTGATATCTTATAAAATGGACAACAAATTCAGCAGGAATACGCGGGAACTGAATTAACTGTGTGTTGTGTAAGGTTCTGTTAAACTTACACTTTTTTCCTGTGCTGAACATATACTGTACCGAGCCGTATCTTGGTCCGGTACAAAGAAGCTATGTATATTTACACTGACAGAGTCATGGGCCCCTGATACCGATAAAATCATCGTTCAATTGTTCGACTGTAAAATCCCTGAAAGAGTACTCCTCAATGAAGAAATATCAATATGTAGAAGGTTTTCAAAGGTTTCACCCCGGTTTGAGGCTAAGATGTGCGGCCTGTCTCTCCTTGCAATTTTTCTTTTTGAGTATATACATTATGACATGCAACACTCGTTTGCCAGGGGGAGTATTCCAAACGAAAAAGTAGTATAACAGCACCGGGGCCTTTGACAACAAAACTCATCTGGTCTCATCTCCAAGCACGCGAGACTCAACGCTACTAAGAGCGTTCTTGTTGTTATTAAATTGCTATAGACCATTTCAGAAAGAAAGTAAAGTAGAAATGAACGTTTTTCCAGAGACTGTTACATGATGTGAAATGTGCAATTAGCATGCGTAGATGAAAACGTCTATTCCAGAAGACAAACATTTAGAGCTGGTAAAAGAAGGTTGAAACCGGTTCTACAATGATTTCAGTGAAGGTTTTCAACTCCCATACTAAAGATAATCTAGATAAACAGTCTTTCAGAATCTAAGAAGGGTTTGAAAGTGTAGTTGTAATACTGTAAAATTCAGAAAATAAGCTTCTGGGCTAATATTTTTCAAAGACCCTTATATCCGATGAGGCTTGTATTCGGAATGGTTTACGACAGGAGGGAAACATCGCGTTTCAAAATTGACTGGACTTTCAAATGGAGCTTTTAGAATCGACGACGGCAACGGCAGCGAAAACGTCATTTTTAAAATGAATTCCCGTTTTTTAAACTTTGTCGCGTTTATTCCAATTTGCTGAAAATGGCAAATGTAGGCGAACTTCCCTGGAGTTGATTTCTTGAGGAGCGCACTCAGGTTTAGAGAGAGAAAAGAAATTCTTCGTCGCTTGTTTACGTCCTCCATAATACTTGCAATTAGGCATTTTCACGTCGTAGCCCTGCAACAGCAAGTGGTAACGTTGCGAGTATGCGCGAGCCGCTGGACGGAAGTTTGTGGTGGTATTGGATCGCAGCGAATGCAGCAAAGAAAAATGGCGCCTCTTTTAGAAATTACCATCGTCGACCATCGTCTTAGTCATCTGTTCTATCTTTGTGGCGTGCAGATAAGACAAAGTCTTTTTTGTAATATGCGAGATTGGTCTCAAGGCTAATATGGCGCAGATCATTCACAATTTTGCGCGGTTTGTGGTCCATGAGTGATTATGTTTCGTGTTTTGGCTTGCGCGCTGACACGTCAAGCTTCGATGGGGTTCTGTGTAACAGCTGCAAAACTCCTCTATTAAAACACTGGATAACTGGGAAAAAATCTCTTCACGTAAGTTGGGAGCGAGTACAAAACGTCCGATGCTTTAGATTTGAATAAAACGCTGTGAAAAAAAATTCTAAATGCTAGTCTGTTTATATAGTCATAATTGCAGTTCTTGTGACAATCTCCTTGCATTAATACGATTTCTCGTCAGTTATGGTTCAGGAACGCCCTGTTGTTCAGAGATGTGCAACCTTAGTGCAGTGATTCTGCCAGTGATTACTTTCCAGAGATACCTTATCCTAACCACCAGTGTCCAGACCAGGTGCAGTGCCCTAATTCTGCAACTGATAAAATAAAAGGTATCCCACCCAAGGTTATGAAATTGTATGTTTCTATTTTTGACTAGATGATATAAAACTAAAGACCCAAACTCTAGAAATGACATCTATTAAATGTATGTGATGCCTTAACTTATTCAGGGGTGTAGGCAGAATTTTGTAATATGGAGGCTCTTGAATCCAAGATGCACCTTATACTTCTAAAATTAAGAATTAGATGAGCCAAAACAGGAGTGTGGTACAAGGTGTTTCATATTACAGATGTGTTTTATTGAGGTAACCCTAACCATGAAAAATCCTCTCCCTTTACTCCTCACACTTCTATATACTAGAAAATTGCAAATATGCACACAACAGTGAAGATACTTAAAATAGTAAAGATCAAAGTCATATCTATAACTACATTTTGAAGTGAATTTTCTGCTTCTGATACTTCCATGCTTGCACTCACTTTTGCTTTTCATAAATTTTATTGTTGATATTTTCTACTGCACATATGTTAATTATTTAATATATAACTAATAAGGCTTAGCTCCCCTGACTAGCCCATATCTATTTGGGGCCAAGTTCTTATGATTTGAAGATTAAAAAATTGAAAATGAGAGAAAATTAGCTCTAACTTTTCCTTTTCGTTCAATTTCAACATGAGGAGAACTTAAGGATCTTAAAGCCTAATATTTATAAAGTCTGAGTTTATGGTAGCTTCAAGTGAGCCAATGTGTGACTCAATAAAATTAAAGCTTGTCTGTGTGTCTTCTGGGGCACCAAGGCTATTTGATGCAGTTCAGGGTGGAGTGACAGACCCTTCACATTCTGCAGACACCATAGGGTTAAATAAAAAAACAGATAGTCGCCATTTTGTACCAGCTCTGCTATGGCTTGAGTGAAAAGTGCAACTCTTTGAATGTGACGATGCAGTCGTCCTCAATGAATATCACCTGAACCAACAAGGTTTTGTGCTGAGCATCTCATAGGGAGCTCCTGCAACAGGCAAAAGGCAATGAAATTTTCCATAACTTGTCATCTTGCAACACCAGGAGCATCAATTGCAACTTGTGCAGCCTATGATAGATGACTATATACACTACTACTGTGTATACACAACCAAACTGACATTGGCAAGCCAAGTGCTCCTAAATTCATGTGCACAAACACTGAATATATGTGACCCAGAGTATCAAAAGAATTATTTCTATCGGAGAGTGAAAAGTTACCCCTATGGCATTTTGTTGTTGCCCTCAACTAGCGATACCCCTTTAGATATTCAAGATTTCTAAAGTGTGATGGATATGAATTTATATTCAAGAAGGAAAGAAATCTTTTGGATAGAAAAGGAATAATAACATTTATGATTTTTGTAAGCGTACAAATACATTGGATGTGACGGAGCTAATTCTTATGTGGATGCCAATGCAAGGAATCAAATTCAGAGATTTCACGTCCAGTGTAGTCTGTGCTTCAAACAGGAATGGCAGTCCAGCAAGTGCAAAGCTGAACAAGGGAAAGAATTGTTTTGCGCTTGAACTTGTGCTAGTGTCAAAGTCTGAGTAATATCGTAATGGTCATATGAAAACACATTAAATCACACTTATCATATTTTATAGTAGGGCTGGGAAAAGAATGCACATATGTGTATTTTCATATTTTATATTGATTTCAGTTATGTTTCAAGACATTATGTAAACATTTTAAGCATAACATTAAAATTCTTTTAGGTGCCAATTTTATATGTATAAACAAATCATCATAGAATAATTATCAGAATAAAATCATCTTCTAAAATAGTGAGGGTTCTTGTCAATGAATCTGAGAGCTTACAGTGCATGATTATTAAAACGCAAATTCATCAGTGTTCCCCCCCTTGGATGCAAAATCAAACATTCAAGAATGAAAGAGTGTTCCGAAACAATGCTTTTACAAATAAGTTTTCTGGGGTTAAATTTTTACACGTTCACGAAAAATCTGGAAACAGGGTTGAAAAGGACAAGAAAAATTTGTCTATCTTAAACGAAGTTTTAGCAAATAATATTTCACAATCCACCGCCTCGATCTCTCAATCTCTGAGAATAAGTAATCGCTATAGAGCACCAATGTAAACCAGAAAAGCAAATTTTCGAAAATGGAAGGAAACATCCGACTACGGCCTTACTTGTAAGAGTAGGAAATTTGCTTGTTGATTTCATGCCGCTAAATAGTATCAAAATACTCGAACTTCCCCCCTTTGAATTAAACATTAAAAGTGAAAATACGGAGTGACCGAAAGAGAAGTTTAACCTGTTTAGTCGCTTGTGTGGGATGTATAACTGGATCTCGCTGTATGGTCAGGGTCAAATACTACAAAAATACGGGGGTCACATAAATTACGTTGAATTCAGGCTGCTATAATTTTAACACATAACATTCGATGATGCTGCTCTACATTTCACAAAGTAAATAAAGGGGTATATCTTACCTAAATGCTAGGCAGCTCTGCAGATCATGGACGATAACCCAGAAATCCATGACCGCTTGAAAGTCAACAAATCAACATATCACAACAAACGACCTCGTGAACGCTTTATCTGCTTCATCAGAGGAGCCAAATGAATGAAAATTAACCAGCTAAATGGTCCTTCTCCCATACATGACACCTCAACATTGCTTAGCCAAAGTATCCAATCTATAACACATGTCTGCTGTTGACTGGGTATGCAAAAAAATCTCCTTGAAAGTGCTTCAGGACAGCTTTCGGCCATTACGATTTCCGTTCAACAAGTGCGTCCCAGCAAGCTTGACGCATGCGCAAACGTTACCACTTGCTGTTGCCGTGCAAGGGCCGTAAAGGAATGTACTAAAGGGTGTTGCACGTGCAAGGTTGTTGTTTTGCGTAATAAACCTACTGCTTTTTTGACGTTCTCGTTCCCGTCGCCGTCGTCGTTGCTAAAGCGCCCACGGAAGTCGTCATTGATATTTCGGTCATCATACGTCATGTTAATTTGCCATGAATTTAGATGAAAAATAACAAAGAAAGGCGCGAGTCTTCCGTGCTTGGGTAACCTTGAAAATTTCCAGTTTCTTTTAATGTTTTTTATGGGTCGTTGGCGTCTAAAATTAGACACAAAATATGTTTCTAAACGTTTGCTTTTTTTTTCGAAATTTTTACATCGCGGAAAAATAATGCAAAAACAGGACGTGATGCTGCAAATGTAAACTTTGTTTTGTTCTTATAAAAACAAAAGGCAAATATCACGCTGCTAAGTAATAGTCTTTAATTTCCCTTTTTTATTTAAAGTGCTGGACATCGTAAATACATTTATGACACCTGATGTTTTATGATCTAACGTTGGAAAGCCGATAGCGTTGGGAAGCCGATATGAAGGAACTAAAAAGTGTGGTATGTATTTGAACGGAATTATTTACATCAGGCTGACTTTTCTTTGCATTGCGTTGAGAAAAACCTTGCTTTCACAGGGTTATAGTTTTGCTTGCCTGCGTTGTTTTAATATGTTTTGCCAAGCGCATATTCTGATAAGAAGTAAGCAAATAAAGTTCGCCAAGTCGTGCACGAATGGCATTTTCATGGTTTTCCATGGCTTCGGGAGAACCATTTTTTCCTTGTGGGATGTTTTTACCTGAATTTTACAAAACTAAGCTATCCCCGTTTGACTTTAAAACTTGTTTTCAAAATAATAAAATTTTAGCATGGACCTCACACATCAAACTAGGGCTATTGGTGGACAAACAATTACTAGTTTTAAGCGAAATTTTATGGGGATCATTCGATGAAAACAAGTGACCTAAGTAATTTAAGGATAAAATAGGATATAAAACACAAGCTGCTTTCTCAGGCAGTGGACTGGAAATTTTATGAATTTGTCGCTTGGTTTGTTTTCGTTTTCCATATTTTTTAAATGAGTTGAGCCAATATGCATTAAAGCTTTGTCATGGTGCTATGAGCGATTAAGTGACTAGCACACTTAGAAACAACCTTTTTACGGAAATGACAAAGCTAAACCGTTTTGTCACCCATTTTGGCTCAATATCAGCTTGTCCTTAAATCCAAAATCCATATACTCATAACTGAAACCATGACGCATACAGAGGGGCTATTGTAAGTGTCATGGAAATGTGTAAACGTTTTAATTTAAATGGTTTTGACCTGCCGACATTTTAAGACATTTACGGAATATTGGTTCAGAAGCAAGGTAAATGAAACTTTTGGGAAAGGCACAAATAAAATAAATTCCCCTTACAATGTAAATCATGTACTCATATAGTATGGTGGTCAACATTTTTCGTCAATACACAGACTCACAGAGGCGAAGCCAGCTTTTTGACTAGTTGAGGGCCTGGCTGACTTTAATCATTTCCGCATATCCTAAAATCAATTAAAAACTTGTAGGCCCGGGCCTACAGGGCTTTGGGTTGATACATGCAATGGACGATACATAATTTTTAGCCTGGTCGAGTGAACACCAGCTACAAGTCTATGCGGGATCGAAGGCAAGAGTGAGTGAAACGGTCACTCTTACAATGAAATATTCAGTTGACAAAAATAGCTTCGTGTACCTTGGGTATCAGAGTTTTCTTTTTTTTTTACTGATTCCCGGTGGTTCTAGACAAAGCTGCGAGTGTGAGAGGCGAAGCCAGGACAGCGATGCGCAAGAGTCATAGCACGGTTTATTTCATCCTTGATCTTTTGGGAACGGACCTCTGTGGAGGGCCACAGTTTGAACTGTATGACAAAACCAAATATTTTAAATATTTTATTTTACTGCTACTACAAGATTTATAAGACTCTGAAAGAAAGCACTCAAAATCTGAATGCCCATAGCATAGAAGATGGAGCGGCCTTATCAGAAAGTCCTCGAACTGATATTAAACAGTTGAAGACCAGTTTCACGATTGTTTGTGTATTTCTGATAATATGGGGACCAGTGACCGTCGTTGTGATTGTTGAGTCCGCTGGGATATTTATTCCTCGGGAGATTTCTATGCCAGTCATTTACATAGTATTCATAGGCAGTTTGGTAAATCCAATTATTTACGGGAGTATGAATCCGCAGTTCCAGGCGGCCTTCAAAAGGGCTTTACGGTTTAGTCATTAGGGTTGGTAATTTTTACGTGTGTACGTGCGTAAAATTTACGTTCGCAAATGAAATAGATGCAATGTATGATAGTTCGCACGTAAGCGTATAAGTAGAACCTCGCTCAACTTTACGTTTAATCTCAACACTTTATATCTTGCCTCTATTTTATTTTCGTGATTAAAATTTATGTGCGTTAACGTGCGTAGCCAAAAACGCTTCAGTGGAAATCCACCGTTACAGCAACAAACAAACAAGTTAAAGTTGTACTAGATGGAACCAAGCCTTGTGGCCAACGTTGATTTCATGATACGATATGAAGTCTCAAAATTAAAGAACTTGCAGTGCTAGCCTGCGAAAAGGCTCCCAAGTTGACAGCGGCGTAAAGGAATATCGCGAGCCAAGCTCGGCTATTACAGCGCAGGCGCATATTACAGACGGTTAAAAGCTAAGAGAGTCCGTGTCATCAACACGACCACCTTCTTAAATTTGATCTTAAAACAGAGAAGGATTTGAAAGTGCTTTCTTACTGGTTTACTTGTAAAATGTCTTGAGCTAAAACCCAACAAATAAATTTGTGTTAGATAGTTGGTAGTTGTTTACAACAAGAAAATGTAAGTAAAATGAGAACATAGGTATTCAAAGGGTCAGACCGCCAATTCGTTTTGCTGGATATGTCTGTACGTGGTAACTTTTCACGAGTGGGAAGCCTATAATGTGCGTGTGATTCCACAATAGACTGAAGTTGTTTTACCAATTTAGACGATGTTCTCAAAGGAATTAAATTATGAACACATATGCTCGTGGATACACGTTTATAGGACAATATTTGAAAACAAAAAGCAGTTCTCTGGGGTAACATCACGTGGTCTGAAATGGGAAGACAAATACATACAAGCTAAAAAGTCCATTGATTTCGGCTCCGCTAAATCATCTTCCAATAGACCTTTTCCGAGTTACACAAACGCTCACTTTCAAAACGAGGCTAAGCGCAAAACCTTCCTTGTGAAAGTGAGTTTTTTTGTATGAGGATAAAAAAGCGTTTTCAGGTCAATAGCTTCGCACTTAACGTCGCTTTTACGGACGAATCGCCTATTGCAAAACAATTTCTCCTAAGGAGGCGCCTGACACAATATGAGCACAGCTACTGGTAACGCATATTATATATGGCTCAAAAGCCAATCCCATGCTTCACTAACCTTAATAAAACAATCTAAAATGTTGCGACTCAGTGGCGTAGCCGGTGGTAGTTTACTCGAAAAAAGTCTTTAGAAGAAATCTAGAATATGTATTTTTAAATAGGAAGTTCTTTCCAAGAAGAACATGGAGGTCCGATTTGAACATAGCGCTCTGTATGCAAACATTTCCTTGTTTGGAAAAAAACATAGGCAATATATGGTGTGCTTATAATTAGTAAAGTACTTATACTCAATACTCCTATTTGATCAACAAAGACCTCACCACAAAAACATTTATAGAACCAGAGTCCCAGATGTAGTCTTTCAGGACGTTTTGGTGTACCGAACAGGTTTTTCCCGTTATGCTGTATTTGGCACGCTGAACGTTGACACTGATCATCAAAACTCAAAGACTTCCTTATGGAAGTCAAACGTAACACCTCCACTTGAGAACGTGGCGCACAATTTCTCGGCTGAGTTCACCAGTGATGTTGGGCCACACGTCAGTACCGCCACTTTACTCTCGCCCATCTCACTGGCATAGCCTTTCATCTTAGAGAATAGTTTTGACAAGTCAGGGCGACCAAATTTCAGATCTGGTTGCATTTCTGGACGGATGTTGGCTTCTTCAAACTTGGACGAATCTCTCTCTCTGGTGAGATGGAAATAGTTTTCCATCACCTCTTGGGGCTGTCCCCGTACGACCAGATCGGGGCAGAAGGAGATTGGTAGTCTGAGATTCGTGTTCTTTTGGAAGTACTCCTTATCGTAATCAAGAACTGAGGTCACCATAAACAGGTCACGAACGGACCAGATAAACATAGCCTTTAAACCGACAAACAAAACCACTGTCAGAAATGCATTCCTATGTCACAGATCATTCATAAGAATCACTACATTCTGAACGAGCGTTTTAATTGACAAATGATAATACAGACGCCAAGCTAAGGACATAGACTCATAGAGAATAGAAAAAATGTTAAGCAAAGCTAGCCCTCCGAGTAAGCTTTCGTTTGAACTTACCATTATAATGACATTTAAGAGCTGGCCTTTTCAGTGCTACACGCTCGCGAAGACCAACGCTAACCAGTACAGTTTTTTTAGAAACGTGAGAAATTAACCCTTTACTGAAACAATTGGTCTGGTGTGCGTTAAAATAATTGCATCAACTTCGTTGACATAGTAAATTTGCCTTCGGGCGCACTGAAACAATTCACTCATTCGTTACTCCTATTCTCTTCATTAACAAAGCCTTATGTGGGAAGACTCCACCCAGGGGTTCAACCCCTTAGCTTACCCTTATATACCATCTTTGACAGAAAAGGTACCCGTTTCGTACACCTTCTATTGACAAATGGTACCCCTTTCACACACCCAGTTTAAAACTTTACATCCCTTTAAACTGCAGTGAATGAAATGTCTTTTAAATATAAATAAATCACAAAAATAGAATTTTCTGTGACCGTTTTCGCAGACATAAAACGAAACTGTTAGCCATTTTGAGCCTTTTTACAGGCCGAAATGACTTATTTCCCTACTCTTTCATATAAGTCAGCTAGTGAAATCCTTAGCCTTTCATGTACTCGAAGCCTGAAAGCTCCCCATAAAGGCCATTAAACCCCCGGGTGTTTGACATCAATGACAATGCATCACCAGCAAAACAAGCGTGCTACAAGTAGAGACCAGGCTCTCTTCCTTTGTACTGCCGAAAGCCAAAAGCCACGGTCACACTGCACGATCAAGAAAGTGCTCCTTTGTTGCAGTGGTTGGATTCTGTGACACAACAAAATGAAGGCAAAAGAGTTGAAAGGGCGAAAGGCAAAGAACCAGGTGTGTCTACTGAGCAATCATCCGAAGCCAGTGAGAAAAGTGTGGTGGTGGTTGGTCATCGAGTAACCAAAGACGGCATGGAGTACCTAGTGAAGGGCACACAAGAGCCTGACAGTGCCAGAATGGGGATACCAAGAGAGAATGTCGATCTCACTCTTGTAGCGGCATACACAAGACGGCAGAGGGCTTCTCGTTGCTCAACGTAGTCAACGGAACACTTCAGGCTTCTTTTACTCGTACACGTTAGCACAACTAATACCTTATTATAGGAGATTAACGATGCATGTTATGCAACGAAAATATGGTCATTTTAAAGATGTTTTGTTTCTTTGTTAACTAAAATTGAAATGTTTTACTGTAAAGACGCTATTCATGGTTAAAATAATTCTAAACATGCAAAACGTGTAATATTTAAGATTACACAAGTAGTAATAAACGGCAAATCTTAGAATATATGCCGGGAAATCTAAAATTTCCGGGAATGTATCCCAGAAATTCGGGAGGATGATCTAAATTTCCGGGAGACTTAAGCTAAGGCCTAGTATTGCTCAAACAGCGTTTGTTAGAGTTGTCACTCCCCGTGCCTTTTTACCAACATTGAGGGCAGAAAAGATGATATATCTGTTTCTTCTAGCCTCATAAAACATTTGGAGCAATTTGAGTTTTTACAAAATAAATGACTTGATTTTTTCATTTCATGGGCACTTAAAAAAATAGTAACTTAGGAAACATAAACTCTTATGGATTAACTTTACAGTGGATTAGAAAATCCCTCTTTCCCAGATGTAAAACTATGAGGTGGTTGGGGGGAGGAAACCCTGCAATGGAGTATGAGTTGATATGAGGTAGGCAATGGCTTCCACATACATGGAAACCCCATGTTATAACAGCTGTGCACCTGTCAAACCCCCCTGTGTTAAATAGCATGATTAATTCCTGCAAACAATACTGAATTAGGAAATGTCTCTGTGACAATGTATACTCCCACTTAAGTTTTGTCTTGTATTTCATTGTGCGTTGATCAAAAGGTTGTGTGTTATCACCAGGAAATGAATAAAAATATGACTGATGGCAAAAAAAAGCAAATGACTGTGGCTGCAATAATTTATTTATTTCTTCTTAGAGATATTACTGAACAAAATAGAAAGGTATTCTGGAGAAAAGCTACATTCTTGCCAGTCACTTTTACGTTGAGCAGTACAAATGTGGTAATCCAAAGTCAGTTGAACTGAACTGAAGCTAAAGTTTAGACACTTTACTTACCCAGAGCAAAAGAGTTACAAAAGTGGGCCATTTCTTCAGCATATTAAGGTGGTCACCTAGTAAAAGAACCCACCACAGATTTCCGACGAAACTTGGTATGCTTTTGTTACAGGACAGGGCGATATTAAAAATGTAATAAAAAGAGGGGGTCACTGTGCTTGTTTTCACGCCACAATGCTGACAAATACGGTTATTAAGGTGACTTTTGGTGATCTCCGTGCACAACAAATAAGCGCGATTATTTTCCAATGCGGCATCTTATATCACACAGAGTACGACTTTCTTTGATTGTTTATTCATCTACGTCCCAGAAAAAATGTCTTCAATACCCTGAATTATTTTATCCTTTAAAGAAAACATAATTTGGACTTTGCTCTGTGGGGCCCGTTATGTCTCCCTCTGTAGCATTTACTCCATTTGCCAAAAAAGTAGCCATAGATTTCTGCCAATTTTTGTCCTCAGTTATTGAGGGTATTGTTCTCATTGAATTTATAAAATTAAAAGTGGGGGTCACCGTGCTCGTTTAAGAGAAAAATAGCATTTTTCTCGCTATCGAGCTAAGTTTGAGGGAAATCTCTTACGTTTTGTACGCGCACGCGCTCATGTGCGCGAGCTAATGACGCAAAAATCGTGCGCAGTAGGAATGCAGAATGAATGGTTTGAAACTGGGATACTTGAGACTATGGTGGCTTATAGCAATACAAAAGTGAGCAAGATAAACAAAAAAAACATCCCTCGGGACCATAATATTGGTTTATTGTGAGGGATTCTGTGAATATTTTTGAAGTTTATGGAGTGACTTTGCTAACTTTAGGTTTTATTACTTGAGACAAATAAAATCGCTTTAAGTCGCCTTAAGTCGCCTTAAATCGCCTAAAGTCGCAATGATTTTTTTGCCAATTTTGCCTAAGTAGCCTGAAGTCGCCTTAAATCGGCCAAAGTCGCCTTAAGTTACGGCGACTTAAGGTCCCAGAGTAGACCTTACCCACAAAAAACAATAGGACAATTAAGCACTGTTTTTTTTGTGACCCTTCATTTTATTCCTGTATATAGGAATTACATCTTAACATTTTTTATACTTGAATTTTAATATTCGACATCCTGACAAAAGAAAAATCAATGCATTATCCGCTTGTCGACAAACGATCAATTTCACTTACGACTCAAATCTTGAGCATCTTTGTAAATTTTCCCCAAATCAAGGTTGTTGCTCTCCGCTGCTTTTATGTCGACCAGAGTAGCGAGGTCTTCATTCATAATGAACTCCACATCACGGAGTATGACGTCATGGCGAATGTAGCTGGAGTCAACGCTTCTGATCTGAAGCACGTAATCCACACCATTAAACACCAAATGCAGCGTGTTGTGGCCTAAATAAAGCAAACTGATGGTTTAGCAACTCATGCTGTTATCAACCATGCTGGCCCAGCTAGACAAATTTTACCAGTTGTTGGCATGGCGTGGGCGACAAAATTTTCAGGCACTGACGGACATTTAAACCCTAACCTTTCAAATAACAACTGTTCCTAAAATGGTGACACAAACAACTGTACCCTTTTGCTATATCTGAAAGATGACATAACGAAAAACAAATGTCTCCCTCACTCCTTGTTACTATTGAAAGACCATTCAAACTCTAATTTCGCCCAAGATTTTCTGCTCAGTTTTTACAATCTTGTCGTATTACTTGGATTTAATTATTCAACGTCCGATTCAGTCCCTATTTTTTGATATTTCAGATTCTGAAATGTTGAATATTGAAATTTTGAACTTCCCTATCCCTTCAAATGCTACAAAGATTAAAGGGCCCCTTTTCAAAAGAGCTTTTCCCTATAGGCCATTATATGAAGTTCCCGCCCCAAGTATGGCACATTATATTGTATTGCCGGAGATAACGTTTGGAGGTAATGGGTGCCTCTCTCTCAAGGAGAAGTCTTTCAATAGTGCTGTCATTGGGTAGTAAAGTGGCTATGAACCGAAGTCCTGTAACGTGAATACGGACAGCGCTACTCCCCCTTTTTGTTCCACTTTCCTTCACTTGCAAGAAATAACTTTGTAAAAATTAGAAGAAAGTGCTGATGATGAAAACAGTGCTGATGAAAGCACCTTAAAATTAGTTAAAAGAGCCAAGTTTAAGAATTTTTTTTTTTTTTTAATACTGGAGATATAGTCCCGTAAATGTAAAACTTTTTTACAGACGTTTGAAGGCGGACAAACATTTCCCTTCTCCAGTTCAAACGTCAGTTAAATTCTGTCGCTGTCTTAAAAGACAAATCTCTTAAACATGCCCATTTTACTAACTTCCAGGTGTTTTTGCATAACGGTTAATGGAGTTTCTTTGTTTGTACTACATCAAACTCTAAAATTACCGTGATAATGGAGAATACCTGATTTGATACTGTACACATCCATGAGATTTTCTGTAAGTACCAAAACATCGTCTCCTTCCTTCAGATCCACGGTGTGGCTGCTTTTCGGCCCAGAACCTGGTCGTATAATTTTGACGAGATCATTCCTGTTTGTTCCTGTTAGGTCGGAAAGGAATTGGTAGTTATACTGTTCACCGGTAACTTGGACTTTCTTCATCCAGCCAACGTACAGGTTTTTTGTTATTTTGCCGTTTACGTACAGTTCCACCAATGGTTCTACCTTGTAACTGAGCTTCAGTGTGCGAAGTAAGAACCAGGAGCCGTCCTCGTTTCTTAGGGAGATCTTAAGCTCCTATCGATACCAAAGAGAGAAATACTTAACAATTAGACCCGTAGCACAATAGCCCATGCGGCGAAGTTCAGTTTTAAATCTTCTTCTTGTAACATGTGTAGCATATACTTGACAAAAAAAAACCAAAATTGCAGTCATTAGGGCTGAGCCCCTTTAAAAGCAGGTGATGTAATTTGAAAACGGTCAAATTCCAGAAACTTTGAGTATAGAGACAGAGTACAACCAAGCTGGGATGCCTGAGATCGCACCAATTATGGTTTTCATAGGTTACCCAAGTAGCGTAGAAGCACATCTGGGAAGACTGTTTCAGGATGGCAGATGAGCAGCCTGTGTTTGTGCGCATGCTCATCTCACGCCGTTTCCCACTAGTGAAATTCACAAGAGTAAGATAAGCACAAGCAAGGGAAAAGGAAAAGGATTTCATTTTTTACGCTCGTGTCTGTTCCCCCTATAACGATTACTCATTTGCATAAGCCTCTGCTTATGTTTATCGCACAAGTGGGTACCGGGGCCGCTGAAGAATACTTGCGCGAAGAGTTGGATCTCAGTCTTCCCGTAGTTCCGACCCTCCAATCAAACCAGAGCTATCCGAATAAGTACAGCCTTATTGCGCATAACTGAAAGTTCTTCAAAATGTTTCTAATTTTATCTTTCGTCATTGAAAGCTAAAGATTGCTTTATGTGAAATATATTAGCCATGGACGAACATGAAGAACGATACTTTTACGCATTTTACTTTTTGTCATCTGCTTTGGTTTGTTTGTTGGTATTTACTGTAACAATAAGGATTTGTTAAAGCGATGAATAAAATTCTTTAATTTTACATTCTCGGCTGCGATTACGTTTAGTAACGGCAAGAAAAATGAATATTACACAAAGAAATGAGGAGGGTTTACAGAAATGAAATTCGTTACCGGGTGGTTGTAATCGAAGTTTTCTTCTCCAATATCCCCCGATGACGTCACACGGATCCTGGGAACCTTTCCACTGTCATCAACTATGGTCTGCGTAATGCCCCCGGAATCTGTACTTGCATGGATGAGGTCAATTTCGTAGACATTCTGCCCTTGAGATTGTTCTACCCTGAAATCATTGCCATGCAGGACAATGTGATCGTTAAAAGGGCTTCCACGCACCAGAACTATGCCCTTGATGGTCCCAAACTCGTGCTTTTGGCGGTTTGAGCCATGAAAAAACCCTACACGTTCGTTAATACGATTAAAGTACACTCCCTTGATCTGCGCGTGCGACTTTGGTATCCCTCCGAAAGTCAGTTCATTATCAGCTGTACCAGTGGTGACATCGAGCACATTGCTAAAGTCGGAAGTGAATTTGCCCACAGGACCATTAATAGCAATGACGTCATTACCGTAACCCGTTTTGACTTTAATGGTCTGACCAGGTTTCAGGTTGCCGAAGTCTTCGATGGTCACGTGATCATGAATATAATAATTTTCGGACCCGTCTGAATATGTCTGGATCACAGCACCCTTGAGTGGTCTTCCAGACGTCTTTACAAGTTTGGTATCGACAAAGACGGTTACACCTTGCGAGTTTTTATTATCTCTTTTTCCGTTAAAGTCGTACCCGATGGGTTCAGTACCACTAACGGTCCAGTAGGCATTTGAAAACTTTGACAGGTCGACCATGCGAAATTTACCAGCGCCAAGGTATTCCCCAGACGTCGCACCTCCGGTGGAGGGTTTGAAGGAGAGTGGAGCGGGTGGCATGCCTAAAACCTCGATCATGTTGGCTGCGTTGCTCTCGTATATTGTGCCGAACTTTCCAAGAGGAAGCAAAAAGTTCCTGGTATCGTCCAACTCGTCTTTGGAATACTGCGTCAAAGTCCGCAGATTTTTTATGGTTGCGTCAATATTGGACGAGGGATTGCTGCTGAAGACATCAATCAAGGTGGCGACAAGACCAAGGATAGCGCCAACTATGGCGCCGAGAGGACCTGCGATTGTGGATCCAGTTGCTACGGAGTATATGAATGTACTTATTCCAACAATACCTGTCAGCATAAACAGAACATGAACATTGATGGTTACTGTACATTTATTGCAAAGAAATATTGTAAGCAAAGAGCGGCTTTCAGTAGCGTGTCGAAAGTAATTTAGCAATTGCCTTGGTTTTGCGTTCCCGAGCTTCTCTATTGGCCCAATCTGAGTTAAGACAAAAACCAAACGCACGCACTATAAAACACTCTACTTGGTCCATACTCTCGTGACCACGGCACAGTATTCCCCAATACTGATGACCTTGTGTTCAGACTTGGTCCTGAAGTATAATCGCATCTTTGAGCTTTGAAAACGAGCGCACGCGTCCTGTGCATCTAGGGAAGGTCGCACGACTCTATACATCTTTACTGCTCTCATAAACCTGTACGAACCTTTCGACAGATAAAAGATCGTCTTTTCCCAGCAAAATTTAGCCAACCTGCAGCTCAACTTTATAAAAGGAGACTGAAATGTGTTTTTTTTTTCATAATACAAAACAACACGAGATATATTGGAGAAAAAATAAAATAAATTCTAGCAACTCGTAGTGACCCCTACGTTTAATCGCATAAAATGTAAGTAACAGGCATATTTAGCATGCTTTTTATATAAAATGTAAGTAACAGGCATATTTAGCATGGTGACCAGCTCCCTGTTGACTTGATAGCTGGTAGAGTACATTAGTTCACGCGTTACCATGTTCCGCATTTTGAACGATCTTGATATTTTGTATTTAAAGGCAAATTGCAGGAAACTTTAAGAACAAGAGACCATTTAAGGTTTACCCCAAAAATGCCGACGTCAGCATTGACTTTCAAGTTGAAGACCAAAGCACAGTTTACTAGATGTCTACTAAAAAAATTAGACCACTTGTCCTTGTTTCCTCGGCCCCGCCTCGATGATTACTCACTCATAGAAAACTTGGCCTCGTGGTATAATTGTATATAGTAACCAATAAGAGAGCCAATCAGATTCTCGGAATTGGAATGTAGTTTGGCTGTCGAACTTACCTGCGGCCATACTAAGACCAGACGATGCCATTCCAGCATCATTGCCATCCTTGCGAGCCGAGTCAAAAGCCCAGGCATTAACACCAATTGCAATAGCATCAAAAAAAGCTCCGAATACGTCAAGTGCTGTCCCAACTTTACTCCACTTTGCTGCTTTGTTAAGATACTTCAAGGTGTCGTCTGACTCGGGAAGAGAAGATACCACGGATTTGAATTCGTCGATAGCAGTGTCCTTCAATGCTTCAACCTTCGAAATAAAACTAAATTTAGCTTTTTGCAGTTCTTTTATGTGTGGATTAATTAACATTACTTTATAGCATATCTGGAAATAAGGCTATGAGAATAATCTCAAGAACTAACAACTCGACGCGACTTCAGGTAATGCGAGAAAAGCTCGGACTGTTATCCGTATTTTGATAGGCGACGCTATGTGAGTTTACAAGTAGTTTTTAAGATCATAAACAATTTAAATTGTCCTAGGCATCTGCAAGGATATTTGTTTTGGGATCTGGACTCCGAGGCAAGGACCTAAGTGATATTAGTGAACTCTATTTTCCGCGAGCTAAACAGCCAAAGCCGCTGGTAAAGACTGGACCTCGCTAAGGAACCTTGCATTTGTTTCAATGCTTAAGACACTTAGATTACAAAAATGTGTTGCATATTTTTTTTTCGAATTTAATTTATCTTATGTCTATTAAATAACAGTTGAGAAAACCCTCTCAATACTTTTTAAACGTTTAAATGGATGATCATTGGTTTATACCAGCGTTTCCTATTTTTAGATCCGCTGATCGATTGAATTATCATTATTATTATTATTATTATTACTATTATTATTATTATTATTATTATTATTATTATTATTATTATTATTGCCCCCGCAAGGTTTCGCCGAGAAGGCGAAATCCCGAGGAGGCACTCTAGTAACTCGCGCATATATTAATGAAGTACTTACAGTTGAAATATACAGTCATACAGTCAATATAGAAAAAATCTCGATTTGCTTAAACAGGGGCCGCGAGGAATCGGTAGGTAAAGATGACGTTTCTATTGTTTGCGCCCGCAAGTACAAAATGGTTAGGATGACGTAAAACACAAAAAGTCCTGAAGGGACCGCTTACAATAGGTAGATTTTGCGACATTAATTGTGCATTTATACTTCGATACTCTTTTGGGTTACGTGTTATCAGTGACATTCTGTGGAGCAGTTGTTATGAAAGTTATGGACCAAAAGACACTCGTTAAGCGCAGATGAAGTTATAAGGTGCGTATAACAGTGTATATTTTAACACTAAGTGAGTTTGCCAGACACGAGTTCACAAATCTTTGAGTGGAAACCTTGCCAGACACTCTTTCTCTTTCTTTGACCGGAATAAGACTCGGCCCCAAACAAGCAAGAAGAGTGAATGATTCAACGGCTAGCTTATAACCAGCAGAACGATGGACGATTACAGAAATTCGCCGACCATCAAATTCTGCGCTGACTTTTTCCCTGCTTACAGGTGTCCTTCCGCTATAAAGTTTAAAATAAGACTAGACGTCCTTTTAATTTCTAAGGCTTACTTTCCGGCAAATAAAATGAACTAAACGTAAAAAGTGAAACAGAAATAGCGAAAAATTAAACTTCTAATTAAATACTTCCTATCGGTTAGAATAAACTATTATCGAAACTGGGCATGTTTCATGATCAAAGCTGTGTAAATCAAACTGAAACTGCGCATGGAACTTTGCGTTTATTTCCTGTATTTATCTCACCTATTGTATGGAATATGTGTGAAAATCTTCATTATGAATCGGTATATTTCAAAGAGCTACACAACTAGCAAGAATACTATTGACCGACAATGTACAGAGCGGGGGCAGCTGTAGTGTCAACTATTACTAGTTATTATTATTATTGTTATTTTCATATCTACTTCGATATCATTGTTGTTATGATCATCATCATCATCATCATTATTATTATTATTATTATTAATTTATAACAAGAGAATGTAGCCTCATAAACAAGGCATTTAAAAGGTGCCGTTTTCCATGATGTACCGACCATAAAAGCTCTGATTGGTTGCCAAGTATCTCGCTTAAGGCTATTGACCAGTAAAGTGTATCAGCTTGATCAGCTTTTGATTGGCTGTTTTGCCTGTTTCACCATCTTGTGGAAGCATGTGCAGATCTAAAGTCACATGAAAGTTTTTGAAGAGAAATAGAAAACTACGCTCTAACTATTCTTTAAACACGACCAAAGGGTAAGCTGGATCCATTTGTCAAACAATAACGTTCATGACAATTGTCTCGAAATCTTCGGATCTGTCTATCGTGCAAGTGACATGGAAATGATCAAATGCATGTTACAGGTCCACGGAACAGGTAAAAGCAACTGAAATAATTCCGGTATTCCATAAAGATCCTTATGGAATCTTTTGGGCTGTTTTCAAAATAATATTCAAAAGAAGACGAAAGTTAAAGCAAATTTAGAATGGACGGCACATTCATTCTAGCTTTCACTTTGTGCAAAAATAAAATGCGAACGTGAGACGGATGTTAGAAATGAGATGGATATTGTCAAAACGGGAGCTACTAAGCTTTCTTATAGCGCTTCACAATCAGTTTGGCTGTATGCTGTATGTCGATGCCTTAGCTAAGATTAAGTCAGCCTCTTCCTTTATTTACGCTTTCACTTAGCTGCATTTACTAAGTTGGTCCAGCGCTCATTTTTTTCGCATTACCTCACGGATAAGGTCATCCTGATTGGTTATTGGTGATGACACTCCTCGGCTTATAGCGTTACGATAGTTTGCTATGGCTTTGTTTACGTTCTTGAACTGCTTCTTAGTACTGATGTCATTTGCAATCAGACTTGTCCAGGGGTTCTGCACCACAGCACCTGCTGTTACATCAAGCACTGCAAGCGTTGTAATGGCCTGTTGTAAACTTTCCATTGCTGCTTCCTTTTCACCTGTGTGAGAACATATCATAGTAAACTCTGTTCAATTTGTTATAAACACAAAGCGCGCATTTTGCACCATGCGCCCCACCCCCTTCCCCCGCAGGGTACAGGCTGATCGTTACCAATGAGACGCAAGCTGATCAAAAACAATTGCTTCGCCTATATTCTTCTTTATTGTCGGGTGAGTTAGGAAAGATTTCAAGTATTGAAGAAACTGTTATGCTTTCTGAGCGCTGCCTTAGCAGCAGCGAAATGAAAGCCTGAAAAATTCAGTCTCCAACAAGATTTTTCAGATATCATTTCTCTGCCGCTAGAGTAGCGCTCACAACTGTATGCGATGAACTCGAAAACAAAATATGTTCTCTCTGCAGTGCATATATATGTGTTTCATATATTCTCTCCACTGAAGAAGCTGTTTTCTTCAAGGGGATATTGGAAACGCTTGACTTAAAGAACAACTCAAAGTAGCAGTTTCGATCATGTTCCATCTTCCTTTTTTTAACCATTGACGTATATCCCCGCCCTAATGAGTTATCTCAATTACAATCTTTCTATTTTTTTATAGACTATTAGTATAGGTAATCATACGGTTTCGAGATCAATTTGGAATTGATTTGCACCAGTGAGTTTTTCAAAAAGCTGAAATTGCACGAGCCGCTAAGGCGAGTGTAATTTCAGCTGTTTTAAAAACTCACAATAGGTTTTATGTCCTCGATAGCGATTCACTTAAAAGTTACAACGCGCCAACCTCTTTTCATCTGGTTGATAGCATCGATTGTAATCGCTCGGGAACTCATTCCAAAAACAGTGGACGGCGGTGCCACAAACAAAGACACTTTGGTTAACCTCTGTGTCCAGATCCCTGAGGACGCGGAGCGGACTGTTGCAGACAGCAAATGGAGGCACAGCACTAACAGCAATACACGATCCACACGGAGCTTCATTGCCAAGTGCTTCAAACCTACAAGATTAACTTTAAAAGTTACCAGCTAGCAACGTTTATCGCAAGTAACTCTTAATGTTACGGCATTATATAAGCCGGCCTCAAAATGGGTCTTTGAAAAATACAAGCCCCATGCGTATTTTCGACTTATTACAACTGTACTACAAAACCATCCTTAGATTTTTAAACATCGTTTCTCTAAATTGTCTCTGGTGTGGGGTTTTGAAAATCTTCACTGAAATCATTGTAGAAGCGGTTTCGGCCACCTTTTAGCAGTTCTGTATGTTTGTCTTGTGTTCTTCGTAGTTCCGTGTAATGGCAGCTCTGTTAGAATACACTCTTTTTTATAACAATGTTGTTTCTTCTTGGAACTAAGTGATATTTTTAAAAACTTGTGAATAGTGCAGATTTTTAGATTTTTAGTATAAACCTTCACTGTCTTCAAAATGATTGCATGCAAATTTCAAAATAGATTTTTAATACTCGTAGCATCCCTAGTTTAATTTTTTTTTATTTTGTATTTGGAATGTTCTTCTAGTATCCACAATTAGCTAATATCTAGCTAAATACTCTGATACTTAAATAAAGTTCAATCATTCATTCATTCCGGTCCACGCTGAATATTCTTATTTTTGTGTAGAATTTAGGCTAAAAGTATTTCTGTGAATATTCTTAGATTATAAGGTATGACATTTTCATTTAGAATGTATTGGGGTATAAATTACAAGTGTTTAGTATCTACCATACATATGTATTACATGTACCTTTCTTGCATTGAACATTTCGCTACTGCAGGTTTTTATCGTTTTATTAGCCAGTTTTGCCGTTTAGAGAAAGGAACAATTTTACACGCTTTATTGTTAAAGACATATACTGGTATTGTATCAACAAATTTCAACACGCAAAATTATGTTCTTTTCAAAATCTCAACCTCGGATTTGTTTTTAAGTATTCTAAAAATTCCCAAAATTTCAGCCTCGATCAGATATTCTTAAAAAAACATATTCTTATAAAAAAAATGTAGACGTTATCAACTACTTATGCTAATTGCTAATTTCATATCATGTAACTTTCTGTGGGGAAACGTTCGTTTCTTCTTTACCCTTCTTACTTGAAAAGGCCTATTGCAATGTGTAATAGTATCGATAGCAATTTTGCGATTGGTTCGTTTTCGCGTTACCAAAGATTGGTAAGCTTGCGCGTGACCTAAGCTTTGCAGATTGACTCACCCTTTGATTGCAAATCCAGTCTTCTCGAGATTGACAAGGGAATGAACTAAAAGGTTGTTCAATTTTTTTTTTAAAGACTGAAGCCAAATAATGATATATTTATCAGTAAAAAAAAAAACTTTGTCTAGTGATTGGTTCTTTAGGTTGACTAGATTACCTGCATGCTATTGTGTTCTAAAACAATGAGAACAACGATATCCAAAATAGCCCATTTTACAGTTGCCGGTGAAAACGAGGCTGGAGTTGACCTCGTTTTGATACAGCCCTTCCTGCTTTATTATGTAAATCATGTCTTTCTTATGCTAACTAGTTTTTTAAGCAAAATTTACATTAGAAAAGGATCGAGGTTTTTATCAAAACAAGGTCAACTAAGCACACAACTGTAAACTGGCCTATTAAAATTCTTATTTGGCAATAACACGTTTGATTGATTCTACTGTGAAAAATTAGCCAACCGCTTACGAAGTTCTTAATTAGTTCTCGCAGAATGGGGATCAAGAGGAACATCATCAAAGGAAACACCGGTCCAGCCTTCTGGTATGTGATACGTAAAATAATTATCTTGAAAAGATGGCAAAAACAGCAAAGTATAACATTGTATTATTGCAGAAATATTGGTATTTAGTCAATAAATGGTCACAAATTTTCCCCAAGAGATGACGAAATCGTACATTTCTTAGGTGTTACAGGGTGCAGCTGATATGGGTCCCCGTGGACTGGTAAATAAGAGTCAATTCAATACAATGCAAGTACAGAATTGCTGTTTTGCACTTGACGTCACGGCGGCCATGTTGGTGGTCAAGAAAAAAAGCATTTCTCTCCTCTGGAACTAAACTCTATTTTCATGTTAATTCTTCGAGGAAATATTCTTTTGTTTTGACCCCCAACATGGCCGCCTTGTCACGTGGTTGAAACCAAGAATTTGGCGTTGTTTTCGAGAACGACTGACCTAGCTAGATAAAAAAACAAAAGCGTTAATTTTGACACCACAAATTTAAAAGCAGTATGAGTGCACAAGACTTTCAGAGGATCGCCCAAGAGTTAGCCGGGTCTCAGGAAAATCCCAAAGCCACCCGGTCTCAAACGAGGTCAAACGTTCCCGTCGCTAACGCACCAATGAATTCAGTAACGGAAGAATGATTTCGTTCCTTGATTCAATAATCCATTCATAAAATGAAGAATTAAATATTCATATTTACCCTCGATTCCATAATCCAATGTTGATTCGATTACCGTTTTTTGAAAAACTGTACACTTTCCGCAAGTCGACCAAAGAATTTTGTTTTTTCTTCTTTTTTTCTATAGTTAAGGGTCGATTGCGGGCGAGTTCTAAAGTTCAAACCCAAACAAACTGTACGCCATTTTGCCGCCGGTAATCAGTGCAACAGACCTGACCTCTTAGAAAACAGGACGGTCAAACTAAAGTCAGTGTATGTGCGGTGATTGGTGGATTTCGATCCCTGGCCTTTCTCAGTTTCTTTGCGTTTGCAATCTGTCTATTCTAGCTGTTATTTTGATTAAAGGCGATGAAAAACCCAATCGTATACGGTAGGAAAAGGGAAGCAAATACAGGTAGATTTTGTTCATAAACCATGCAAATCAACATTTAATTATCGAATCGAGGTCCAATTTGACTGTTGGATTATTCATTTTATGAATGGATTATTGAATCAACAAACGAAATCATTTTTCCATTAATGAATTCATTAGTTTGTTAGCGACGGGAACGCTTGACCTGGTTTGACTGTAAGACTTGAAGCCTAATAAGAAAAGCCAACTGACGAACCTTTGCCGGACACTGCTTTTGTTTCGACATGCAGCCTTCTCAGGCTTAAAGAGCAGTGACCAACTAAAACGGTGTTTGTTTTTTGACCCGAACATTATAATTTATTTACTATGGAGACTCACGTGGTGATACCACTGACTTGATTCCAAGATCACTGGGTGAAGCTCTACAATGCATGGCTGCAATAATTAATTTCTCATTTTAGAAGTTTTAGTTTTTTAAAATAAAAACAGACTGAACCAAGCAGTTGAGAGAGCTTAGTCCAATTTCCTCCTCCAAGAAAAGTATAGTTCGTAATTAAAATATAAAGCCTGATTCCTATTTGATCTTCCGAATCGTCTCTATCCCCTCAGTCGTCTCAAAAATTTTGAAGCGACCGGTTCAGGACGATCTTGGGTTTCCAGTTGATTGTGAAGAGATAATTTATTGTTATTCAGTTATTTTGCCTTCGCTGATAAAAATATGAAAAGCCAATGTAGAAATCATTTATTCTTTAGTCTTAACTTCTTTAAGCCGTAAACAACCTGCTGATTTATTGAGCGTAAACTTATTTGTCAAGTCATAATTGTATTTAGTCTTCAAACTGTAATCCACCTGTAAAAAGCCGTTATCCACCTGTGTAGCTTTTGAAAGTAATTAATGTTTGAAAACAAGCTTAGGTTTCCACCAATAGTCTTTTAGAAATTATTGTTGTGTTCTGTAATTTACCTCGCTAGTACATGACCTAATCTGTATCGCGTCATCAACTTAGAGTATTTACACCGACGTTTTGTAAGATTTTCTTTGGTCATGTTTGTGACTGTACCCGCAATATAGTCTTGGATTAAACTTCTACGTTGGACCCAAGTTCTGTTGTGATCATTGTTTCAAGGGTATTCAGCAGGCGTAAGAGATTCCGTACCTTCCCGCAACCAGCGAGTGTACGGTGCTCTGATGTTTACGCTTGCATTTTTTCATCTCAGCCACGTCCATTTGAAAAACATTTCGGCGATTGCTTCCCAATGGTTAACTCTTACATACTTATTCTTATAGTGTTATGTGTGTTTATTGTATACGCATTCATAGACTGTTCAAAATATAAAGTTCGAGATTTTTGAACAACTTATAACAGGGGCACCCAACGTCAATTTTCGGAAAATATCTGTTCGGAAGTCGATTTGAGATCTAGAATATTCGGAACATTTTGTGTAAAATTTCTTGCTTGCCTACCTCTCCTAGGATTTTCGAACATCTAAAAATTGGTGTAATTGCCCATTTTTAACGGATTTTTACCCTAAAAAGCTCACCTAGAATTTTCGGGAGCCTTTTTTCTGGCTGAAATTTTCGAAAAGGTAAGTAAGGTATGATTTTCGGATTTTTGAGACTTTCAGCTAGGAAATCCGAACATATGAAAAATTTTTAGGGGATTAAAATATGCCTATATCTACCGTTTAAATACTAAAATACGTTTAACAATGCTATGTTTAAGTGGTTTTGAACTATATTCTCGTTGGGTGCCCCTGTAAGCTGCTGTTTGGTGCAGGAAGATTGACTGGGAAGGCTTCGACATGGCTAATTTAACCAAGCATGTCATTGAGAAATGGGAGGTTTAATTTTAGACGTCGATGCTCTCCTTGTCTCAAAGACACTAGCAGGTAATCCAGTCAACCTAAGAGACCAATCACTAGACAAAAGCTTTTTAGTGATAAATATATTATCATCTGGCTTCAGTCAAAAGAAAAATTGAACAATCTCTTAGTTCATTCCCTTGTCAATCTCGAGAAAAATGGATCCGGACTTGAAACTAAGGCTGAGCCGATTGCAAAGCGTAGGTGTACGAAAACAAATTAAGCAATTGCTAAAATTACTCTCGATACACAGGCACCTTACCATTACATCATTGATGACGTAGATGCGCTTACCAGTAGCCTACCGGGTAGCTAATATATTTGGAGGGGCGATTTAACGGGGAGTTTTTTGCGTTACCGGTTTTTTGTTGGGGGGGGGGGGGGGGGGCTTATAATTGGAGGGGCTTATACATGGAGGGGCTTATTTACGCAATATTGTTGGCCAACAACTCCCAGCTTTGTTGGATGTTACATGTTGCGTCCGTCTGCAGACGCTGTTGCATGTCGTTGCGTGTTGTTGGGAGTTGTTGCGCAAAGTTTTGAAACTGGTCAAACCTGTAGCTACGGGCAAACGGACGCAACAACTCCCAACATGGTTGGGTTAGCAACGCTGGGATCGATTTGCTGTGGCTTTAAACCATACGACGGTCACGGTCTAGAAGAACGCGTTGAAAACAAAGGAATATAAAGGTTTGAAAGCAAAAAGCAACCATTGGAGCTCATTGGCAAATGTATAATAAGAAGACTGTGTTAAAATCACAATTTCGTTATCCATTGTCAAGATTTAGCCCACTTGCACCACAAGATAATTTTGCTTACGTTAGAGTACAGTTACCACTGGTGCTAGTCTGCTGCACAGCCGTTTTTAGTGTCGTCACGCTCCCAGCACCCCAGGAGGAGGAGCGTTGCGTAACACTACAAACGGTTGTGTAGTAGACTACCCGGGTGCCAGAGGTTTTTATCAAATCCTTGGGTACGGTTTTTTCGGGGATTCTACGTTTCTGGGAAACTACCCACCTACCCCTCCCTTAAGCCAACATTAACACTTACTTCTCACTTAGGGCAAAATGTTGCCTTAGGGGAGGGTAGGTGAACAGTTGATAATCTGTTTTTTTTTTTTCATCCCAGGTCTTTCGAGAACGGACATCTGGAGGTAAGTTAGAGTACAGGGGGCAAAACTGTCATGAACATGTGCGAAGGGACTCAGACACCGTGAGAACGAATACATGAAGTCAGTAGTTTTTGTCAAAAGCAGCTTTAATCTTTTCCTAAGACTTTCCTATAACAGTGCAATCCATAGTGAAATCGCCGACCTCATAAAAAGCTTACACCCCAGCGAAGGTCCCTTTTAACGACCGCTTGTGAAGTATTAGGGAGCTTTAGAATCGACGACGGCAACGGCAGCGAAAACGTCATTTTTAAAATGGATTCCCGTTTTTTAAACTTTGTCGCGTTTATTCTAATTTGCTGAAAATGGCAAATGTAGGCGAACTTCCCTGCAGTTGATTTCTTGAGGAGCGCACTCAGGTTTAGAGAGAGAAAAAGAAATTCTTCGTCGCTTGTTTACGTCCTCCAGAAAACTTGCAATTAGGCATTTTCACGTCGTAGCCGTGCAAGGACGGTGAAGAAATGTACTAAAAAGCGTGATGCACGTGCAAGGTTGTTGTTTTGCGTAATAAACCTATTGTTTTTTTGACGTCCTCGTTCCCGTCGCCGTCGTCGTTGCTAAAGCTCCCACGGAAGTCGTCATTGATATTTCGGTCATCATACGTCATGTTAATTTGTCATGAATTTAGATGAAAATAACAAAGAAAGGCGCGAGTCTTCCGTGCTTGGGTAACCTTAAAAATCTCCAGTTTCCTTTAATGTTTTTTATGGGTCGTTGGCGTCTAAAATTAGACACCAAATATGTTTCTAAACGTTTGGGTTTTTTTTCGAAATTTGTACATCGCGGAAAAATAATGCAAAAACAGGACGTGATGCTGCAAATGTAAACTTTGTTTTGTTCTTATAAAAAACAAAAGGCAAATATCACGCTGCTAAGTAATAGCCTTTAATTTCCCTTTTTTATTTAAAGTGCTGGACATCGTAAATACATTCATAACACCTGATTTCTTATGATCTAACGTTGGGAAGCCGATATGAAGGAACTAAAAAGTGTGGTATGTATTTGAACGGAATTATTTACATCAGGCTGGTTTTTCTTTGCATTGCGCTGAGAAAAACCTTGATTTCACAGGGTTTTAGTTTTACTTGCCTGTGTTGTTTTAATAGCTTTTGCCAAGCGCATATTCTGATAAGCAGTAAGCAAATACGGTTCGCCAAGTCGTGCATGTTTAGTCGTGCGCCAAGTCGAATGGCATTTTTTATGGTTTTCCATAGCTTCGGGAGAACCATCAGTTCCTTGTGGAATATTTTTACTTGAATTTACAAAACAAAGCTATCCCAGTTTAACGACAATTTATTTGATAAGTGACTTTAAAACTTGTTTTCAAAATAACAAAATGTTAGCATGGGCCTCACACATCAAACTAGGGCCATTCGTGGAAAAATTACTAGTTTTAAGCGACATTTTATTGGGATCATTCGATGAAAGCAACTGACCTAAGTAATTTAAGGATAAAATGGGTATAAAACACAAGCTGCTTTCTCACGCAGTGGACTGGAAATTTTATGAATTTGTCGCTTGGTTTGTTTTCGTTTTCTATATTTCTTTAATCAGCTGAGCCAATATACATCAAAGCTGTGTCATAGTGCTATGAGCGACATAGTGACGTAGCACACTTAGAAACAACCTTTTCACGGAAATGACAAAGCTAAACCGTTTTGTCAATCATTTTGGTTCAATATCAGCTTGTCCTTAAATCCAAAATCCTTGTACTTATAACTGAAACCATGACGTATACAGAGGAGCTTATTGTAAATGTCATGAAATGTGTAAACGTTTTAATTTAAATGGTTTTGACCTGCCGACATTTTAAGACATTTACGGAATATTGGATCAGAAGCAAGGTAAATGAAACTTTTGGGAAAGGCACAAATAAAATAAATTCCGCTTACAACATAAATCATGTACTCATATAGTATGGTGGTTAACATTTTTCGTCAATACACAGACGCACAAAGGCGTAGCCAGCTTTTTGACTAGTTGAAGGCCTGGCTGACTTTCATTTCTGCATATCCTAAAATTGCACGCATACTGACCTCACCAACACTTTGAACTCAGCGACGCATAATTTATTATAAGCAGAAGAGTAATTAATTAAAAATTTGTAGGCCCGGGCCTACAGGGCTTTGGCCTGATACATGCAATGGACGATATATAATTTTTAGCCTGGTCGAGTGAACACCAGCTACAAGTCTATGTGGGATCGAAGGCAAGAGCGAGTGAAACGGTCACTCTTACAATGAAATACTCAGTTGACAAAAATAGCTTCGTGTACCTTGGGTATCAGAGTTTTCTTTTTTTCTACTGATTCCCGGTGGTTCTAGACAAAGCTGCGATTGTGAGAGGCGAAGCCAGGACAGCGATGCGCAAGAGTCATAGCATGGTTTATTTCATCCTTGATCTTTTGGGAACGGATCTCTGTGGAGGGCCACAGTTTGAACTGTTTAACAAAACCAAATACAGTTTGTTATAGAATAACTACTGTCTCCATATAATTTGTACGAGACATAAGCTACTGGGTGTACCTTATAGCAAGGCATCGTCCAGAAAAAAAATTGACTGTGGCTTAACACTCTTGCAGAAAAATCTTAACGACTTGTTGAAAAACAGTGGCGACAAGCTAGTGGTGATTGACTTCTTCGCCGATTGGTGCGGTCCTTGTCGCATAATGGGACCAAAATTTGAGGTAAATGTCACCGATAAGTATTCTATTTAGTGCCCAGGACCCTTAGGCATTAAGCCGGTGGCCATGAAATATCTCTGTCATAGCTTAAAGTTCAAGTAGTTCAACCTGAATAAAGTGACGCTATACTTTAGCAAGCACTCTCTCTAGCTGTTACGCGTTTAATTTGTCAAGGAACAGGAAGTCGTTGATCGTAATTACGTTTTATTAAATACTAGTTATTGGTTTTAATTTTGTCTTATTTCCGCCATTGTGCTAAAATTTCCGGGAATTACGGTCGAAACAAAAATGGAACACTTCGGCCCGGGTAGAACCATAGAAGTGGTCTAACCACACAGTTGGCCTTCTTTGACAGCCGTTGCGGTCCGAGCCGAGCGAGACTTGCCATTCCATTTTCACTAAAGTTCTGGTGTCCAGAATTATTGAGAAGTAACCAAAAATACCGTCTACTTGAACGCCTAGGTTTTGTTAAAAAAAAAAAAAAAAGGTTTCGATCCAAACAATGTTTTCCATTTTCTCTTGGTCTGTCTCGTCTGACTTATTGAACTGCCATTAAATAACGGAAAGAAACAATTTTAAAACTGAAATTTGTAGAGCTACATATACTGGAATTTTTTGCTTCGATTTATTCCTATATCGGCCGAAACTGCTTTTTGACATAAACAACATAATATAGCTCTGGCAATTTCCGTGTGCTACTACCAATAGGTAACACCGCAAATTTATTAGTGAGGCTACTTTCGTTAACGTAGTAGTAGTAATTACTTAAAATAATGGAAGTATGGCATTCTGTTATTTAGTTAATTTATTTTTCTTCAGAAAATGGCCTCTGAGTATCCGGATGTAGTTTTTGCCAAAGTGAACATTCAAAAGGCCAAGGTACGTAATTATAAATATCTAACAAGCCTTGAAAATGAGACTAAATATCCATAAAAGACAAAGGTAGCTCACATTAGGGCGTCTTAATGTTTGTTCGATGTTGTTGTGTATTTTATGTAGTTGTTCTCGAAGATTTTGGCTAGATTTCATACAGTTACCGGCTGAACATCGATGTTATAAACATCAGGGACACGGTTCGTAGCTTTCGCAAGCGAGCGTATAGATTAAACCGCACAAAAAGATTTCCTCTTGGTATTATTTTGTGGTTTAGTTTCCAACGGAAAACGCTCTCAGAACTACGGTTGCCATTGGCTTTTGTAACCGAGCTCGAGTAAGTGTTAAAAAAGAATTTTTTCCCGTTACGCCTTCCATGGTATTTCGAAACCCGTGCAAGCATGTCTTGAAAAACCCGATTCTCCAGTCTCGGGCAATCTAGGTAACAATGTCACATCCACTCTCTCGAGTGGCCATTTTTAATTAGGTTTCACACCGTCGAGCAATAAATGTGATGTCACTTCAGTAAATTTTCAGAAGATTTCTTTCAAGCATATGACTCGATACATTTTTTAAAAACCCTTTTTGTCCAAACGGACAATATTCTTGTTCAGTCTTCATCGTTTTAGTCTTAAATGGCAGACAGAGCATTCCTCTTCAAAAGATCGCGCGTAGGTTTTAGATTTTGGCTCTTGGAAAGCAAAAAGTAAGTTTCATCAGCGCTTTTTGACCAATCTGACGTCGCTTATCATAAATAATTAATTATTTCCTCGCATTCTGCAAGATTTGTTAAAGATTATAATTTGGGGTAAGGCGAAAGATCAGCTAATTTTAAAGACCTTCAACAAAGAGAAATTTAGTGGTGAATTGTGTAGGCAGGATTCCATTCCACAACTCAAGTCTGCTATTCTGGGCACTCAAGGAGACTGGAAACCAGTTTCTTTACAAACCTTTTTCTGGCCTGCGGGACTCAGATTATTGTATGGCTTTCTTTCTAATCTGTCGGTGGAATCCCAGGTATTATAATAACCCAGATAACTAAAGCCCCGGAAGACTCAGAGACATTAGACTGGCTAAGTCTTTCTAAGGGTTTTGGAGGTGAGGGGGAAACGCAATTGTATTATAGTTTTCACAGATAATATCCATGACATTACACATATCTTATGGTGCTTAGAACACAAGATCGAGAGGATTTTTTACACTAGCTCAGAATTGCGGAGCCTCTATCATGTGTTTAATGGGGTGGTCAGCGCAATGAATGAAAAGGGTGGACTGTTATGGCATAAAAATCACATTAACTCATAAAAGGTAACAGACATAATGATAGTGATTTACTTTTGAAGAATTTTGTTCTTAAATCTCAACCATTTGCATTTATTACAGGACCTTGCAGAACAATACGCCATATCCTCCATCCCACATTTCAAGTTTTTCAAAAATAGAAAGGTAAATATTAGATCTCTGTCATGGACAGTAAATCTAGGGCAGTAAAATCAAAACAAAGTAACCATGCAGCTGTCTGAAATATCACATTCACATATAAGGGCGTTCAACTTACTACCTCTGACTGTACGCTGCGCAAAATTAATTCTGACAAAGGCCCTTACACTGTGTTGAGAAATATCCTTGAAAAGACCCGGGTGGACTCTCGCTTTCCAGACATGGTCTGTGATTCGAGAACGAAGCAATAGATGATTCAACATAAATAACACCCTTAGCCCTAAAAACAAAAGAAGATGCTGCATATTTAGGCCGATGAAAATAGGGGTCTGGAAGAGCTACTGTACTACGCGGACTTGAGAAACGTTTTAAGACAAAAATAGTCATTTCGATTCCCTGTTTAAGATCAGAGATCTTACCCAAGACCCTCATTCATTTCGCATAGTATCGCAGAATTAAGTATTAACAAAAACTGACATACATTGTAATGGAATTAGATTTTTTCTCAGAACAAAAACAAATTGGCAACACACAATGTAGACCTTTTATAGGCAACCTTCACCCTCTTTCAAAGGCTTCTGATCCAAAAAGACGCCCTTTTCTGGACGCAGAATAGTGAAATTGTACACCATGAGACTCAAGACTCAAGACGCTGAAGACAGTGTTACATATCCGTCAGATTAATTTAGGTTTCTGGGAAACTGTCCACCTACCCCTCCTCTAAGCCAATATTTTGCCCTAAATGAGAAGTAAATGTTAATGTTGGCTTAAGGGAGGGGTAGGTGGGCAGTTTGCCAAAAACCTAAATTGGTCTCATAAGCAAATGCCCCTACCCCCACCCCCCCCCCCCCGGGGGAAGGAGCCCTTAGAGGAAGCAATAATAAGATATCTGTGTTGTTGACTTTGTATTAATGCTGAACAAGGCCAAACCACAGGAATCAGAAGAATGTTATTGCTTCTTTAACAAGTGTAGGGAACAACACCAATCAGGCTATCAAATAAATAGAGACAAGGTTAACCATGCGTGCATTCACAACAAGCATGTACGATTTTTCCCTTGTTTTCATTGGAGGAACTTATTATCAGGTGGTCTGGCGCAAGCTATATATCAGGCTTCGTGCATGACAGTTTTATACGTCATGTAAAAGTTGACTGCTAACAGAAGGAAATTTAGGCTTTCAATAGCAGTCTTAGCCCACTGGAAAAAAAATTACAAAAACGTCGCTGCACTTATTATAACAACAAACAAACAAACAAACAGAGTACACAGCAAGAAAATCTGATACCAGTTTCTTAATTTTGCTGCGATACTTTGTGACACTACTATGAATGCTCCCTTCTAATTCCATTTACAATTTTAATTTTAGGTCGTGGATGACGTCAGAGGGGCCGACGAGGAAAAACTTAACGAAAAAATTAACAAATGGAAGGATGCCATCATGTCAGAAAAATAGGGTCTCGGGGAATAAAAACAGAGTTATTAGACCGACCACTTAATTTAAAATACCTCATTAAATATACTTTACTTCTGCACCTGTGTGGTACAAGTGTCTCTCGAAAAACAACACACTTGCACGGAACTAAGACATGGAAAAAAACTGAGCAACCTGCAATAGCACAACTCGCAAATGATGACTAATTTGTAAAGTTTGTCTGACTTCTCATTTTTGTCATTGGTCGATCGAGCTGGCTTTCTTTTTGTTTCCGTGTGTGCGCGCCAAAAGGGAAGTAATGGTCCCAGGCTTACCTAGCGGAGACCGTGGAAACTGGGGATAAGCATCGTGACGTGAGTGATAGCCTGCTGCAACGCAGGCTACGTGCGACTGACAACACCTGAAATTTTTTCAGAGGGCCATGTTTTTTTGTGAAGAAAGCTTAAGGAAAATTAATGAGAAAGATGTCGAGCTTTTCCGGAACGGGTCGGTCCACGAAAGCGTTGATTACTTCGAAACGAGGAAATACTTCCGTCGTCGAAACAAGGAGGATCTTTATGAGCAAAACTTCGATGGGGAGGCAAACCGGTCTGGTGTTGTAAACTTTCATTGTATGCAAACGAGTTGTGATGAGCATGCAGTTTATTTTCGGCGATGATTGAAATGACGCGCCACGTTCATCGCGTTTCTGCTCTTTTGCTCTCGAATCGAGGCCCTTGATTTTCGTGTATTTACACACGCGTACTCAATCAATTCAGAAACAAATCGTCGAATACGATATAAAAATTAATATCCTGAAGCAGACTCCACCGTCGATAAAGTAGGACGTGAAAAACTTTTAGCGAGGAAATCCTGTTTCGTGCACAGGTGGCCCAAGTTTATAAGAGCTTTCTAGTTTTAATGACAAAGGTCAGACAAACATAGTGAAAACAGACAAACAAAAGTGAGCAATTCGTTAATATTAATTTCAATTTGTTTGTCCAAGTTCCAGTTCAAAAATAGTAACTGTGCGTAGCGCTACGCGTGATCAAGTGGTTAACTTTAACATGAGTAAAAAATTAATCAAACATTGACCATTTTAAGGATCCACTTGAGACTAGCGCGGTGTCTATTTCTTTATAGAACTCTTTTGGAAGAAGATTTTTGACACAGTTTCTTGAACAGCCCCTTAAAAGAGGAGATAAATTGATGGGGGAGTAAGGTGTACCGTCCGTTTCCACAAATCCTGACCCTGTTTCAGATCAAAACATGCCGTTTCCACACCCGTTTTCAGACCTCAAGCGTTTACAATCCTTACCCGCTTTTCGACTTGGCTTTTGAAAGTTTTTCTCGCTTTGCCGGCACATTATCTTGTCAAAGTGTGATCAACCTACTGTTTAAGCATGTTCTACTACTATTTAGTGTTATTTGGCACGTTACAAATAGCGATAGCTTTAGCTATCTCACGACGCGAAACTGGCTTTTTTTTTTAACAAAAACACCAGAATTGCTTCCAAGCGATCGTTACTAGCTATGGTCCAGACAACCAGGGCGAGCAACCATCTCACGTCATCCCCCAGAGAGCCTTAGGCGCCTATTAATATGGCAAACTGCCTGCGGAAAGTCCTTTGGGATCTTACAGCATTTTGAGCTATATATACTGTAAGAGTATATACTGTAAGAGTGGAGGAAAGCGAAGCTTTCCCAGCGAGGCACCAAGTGCCGATAAGAAAAAAAAAGGTGTCTCTTTATTATATCTTAGCTGCTGTTATTGGTCCACAGCCTTTACCTTTAGCGGTTTTCCGGAGCATTGGATAATATTTTACCAGGTTTGTAAGACGACTGCATGACGGTTTGCTCGATTCCACAGTATACAAACCAAGGCGATGCGCGGTATTAACTGTAAAATTTAACTACAATCAACAATCAAGGTCACAAATAACTCCTCTACGCCCAGTGCCGCAGTACGCAGCGAAGTTGCGAAGACATTTTTGCTAAATTTAAATCTGCACTTTAGCGATTGGAATGAAAAAAGATCACTCCTAAAAAGTTTTTGCAACACAGCCCGCCTTTCTAGACTGTTTCTCTACAAAATATTATTTATTTGTTTATTTACTCGATCTATTCTTCTTGAGTAAAAGTTACTTACCAATGCTTTCACTTCAATGTCCATTCTGAAGTTTCTGTTTCCCAAAACTGTACAAAATCCTAAGACTTCAGTCGCCTTTTTAAGCTCCTGACAAGAGAGAGGAACCGGCAATGTTATGGATTTAAACTCATTTATAGTAGATTATTTTGGATTGTGGCGTTACCAAGGTTACATTAAGGAAATTGGCGATAACAAGTTACCATGAGTAACGCGCACATGTACTCAACCTTCACCCTTAAGAACCACTCTAAATTAAAAAACAGTTCTTACCTCGAATACACTCCATTGACTTCCCTGTCACCATTCATATCGCCACTAGGTTGCGGTTGTAGGTGTCGCCTTAGTGATACATGTTTCTGTCAGACTCAAAAGGGTGCCACATAGGCTCATACAGAGCTTCGCGGTCATTGACAATTCTGGTCTCTGGGCTGTGGGTGTTCTGTTGGATTTCTAAGGTAAAAAGAGGAGGATAAACTCAACAACGATAACAGTGACTGCTTACTGAGAGAAATAACTAAAGATAGTGATAATGATGACGACAAGAGGGTAATCACGCAAACATACGTGACAGCAGGGAGCATAGGAAATGATGACAGTTTAAGTAGCGCAAGGATTGGCACATCGGGTTACTGTGCAGTCTTCTGTGCGAAAGGTCCCGAGTTCGGTTTCCAGGTGTCAACACAAATCCTTGTTTCGACGTAAAAAGAGAGATGAGGAGAATGAGGTAAAATGAGTCCAACGTTGAGAGACGATAACGAGCTTCCAAGGTACTGGTACCCTTTTTTTTGAAAAAGAAAAGTTTAACGAGTCAAAGAGACACTTGTCAGTATTCCTGGTTTTCAAACACGTGACAAGGCGGTCATATTGGACGACAAAAGTAAGGTGTGAGGAAAATTATATTTCTATTTCCAGAAATTTCGGTCGAAACATAAAGGAAACGTTTCGGTCCAGGGAGAAATGTCCCAGAAAAAGTGGCCCACCCCTGTCTCGTCTCACTGAAACATGTAATTGTTAATATTCATCTCCAGGATTTAAAATTCACCAATCAAGAGAAATTCTAACATGGCCGCCGTACAGTGATTGTCAACAGTAGCCACGTTCAGTATATTAAAATTCTAACTTGACCCCGAGGTTTTAGGGACAAAATTGCAAATTTTTCACGACTAAATTGTCTCGCAATGCCCGGAAGAGACTTGAGCACAAAGAAAAACAAACCAAATATAGAAAGCTAAGGAGTCATGTTAGAATTTTAATATATTGAACGTGGGCTATTCATCTCCATGAGGTTTTAAAATGTAGAAAATTACTAAAAGCTCTTACTATTCTGGGTGACTTCAATTATAAATCACTTTTTTCTATCTTACCTTTACTCAAAAAACGATTGTTTTGCTAGAAGAAGTTTAACCCAGCGTCTTGGCTACCGCAGCGGGCCATTTGCCGCTTGTTTTGTCATCTTCGCAAACAAGCAAGTTGCCCCATTGTGGCTCTTTACTATCTGCTGTGATAAGGAAATGCTGCTGCTGGCTTACGGAAACTTCCAAAGTAGCGTACGGTTCTCGAAGAAAAAAGGTACGGGAAGCACTTGAATCCTGCTATGTCCGAATTCTTGTAAAGCAAGCTTAAATAACCACAACGACGACGGTCGGGAGAATAGTTTCCATAGGCAAAAACGAAAAACAAGTACAACAACAACAATTCTGCACGTGTATCACGCTTTTTGGTACACTTCGTTACTGCACGACCTGTGCAAGACGACTAATAACATCGTTTGTGAACAATAGATTTCGCATCTGCATATTTTGTGCATGGGTGTAGACCTATTTGGCTAACTCAATGTTGTACCCAATTCAAATCTCCCGGGGTTAAGATTCTTTGTGTATTGTATTCCCATTATAATGTGGCATTCACATTTAAATGATTGGAAATTCCTGAAACAAAACGTTATATTCCCAAAGGTTTTGAATTGGGTACAACATGGCTATTCTTTTCTCTAATCAACAATTCAAAACGAAAAACAAAGCTGGCGTGCGGTTCACAAAACTCCCGCCGAAAACATTGCTTGGTCCCCAAAAACCATTTTAATTGCACAAAGTTCATTAACACAAATGCAGCTTTTTAAAAAATTCAAATGGAAAAATAGAAAAACTCAGTTTAAAAGAAAGTGTTGGCCTACCATGCACAAATCTCCCAAGGCTCGTTAAAAAATGGATGAAAAAAAAAAAATGCTTGAATTGCTTTCATGACCCAGGTTTCTGGCGCGGTTTAAAGCTACAGTAGGCCTTGAAGCCGATTAGGCTATTTGCATGGTGACGTATTTTTACTACGTATACTAAGACTAGAATTCATTTCGTTTTTTTTTCTTTCAAATTTAAATCTGGTAATCCCAGTGAGGTCCAAATAAAAAAAGCAGTAATTTGCACAAGAAAGCAAAACCCTGAAGGATCATGCAAGTGACCAATTGATCGATCATAAAACTACGCCCGGTCCACACTAATGCGTTTTGTTTGACAATGCAACATTTCGATGCATTTTTCCGTCCACACTAAGGCCCAGTCTGCAAGAATCCGGATACCTTTTTTTTGTATGAATCGACCTTATGTCCACACGAACACAGTGAACCCGCGCACCGAAACCGCACATTTTTGAAACCGCTCTCCAAAGTGGAATTTTTGGGATCCGACGGGTTTGGCGAATTCTTGTGGACGACTGAAACTGGATTTTTTTAAAGTCAACTACGTCTCTCGTAAACTCGGGACCAGTCTTAAGTGAAAACTCAAAATGGCGACAACAATTCTTTTGTTCTGACAAGTTGTGAAATGTTGGCTAAAAGCACTGAAACTAGAAAAGATACGGCCAGTGTGCTCGAGATAACTACAACTACATTCAAAACTGCCGCGAAATTACATCGCGGAAAAGAAAATGCAAAAGATCATGGCTTGTCCATTTTTTTTCTTATATCGACCATGAATATTGATTTGCATTACTTTTTTCTTTTTACTAACGAGTGCTCTGCTATGAACGGTAATAAACATTCTTTCTCTTTTCGAAGCCTCGCTGCACCCATATTTATTGTAGTGCAGATCGTGGTTCGGGAATTTTCTGTACCGCTGCAATAGCGCTGTTCACCACCGTCAAAAAGCGTTCCACGGCAGCGCAAAAAGAAGAGGGGGAGGGGGGAGGGAGAAAGGGAAAAGGGAAGGGAGCCCCTCCCCTTTCTCCCTTCCTCCCTATCCCTTTCGACGCCTGCTACGCAGGCTACAGCAGCGCTTAACAAACCAAATTTGCAACCGCCGCAGCCCAGCCCTTTCACAGCTCTTTTGCAGCGCTTCTTGAAGTCACAAAACTTACAAAATCACTCCGTATCGATTGTAAATAACACTACGGTGAAATTGCCTCGATCAAGGTAAAAACGCAAAACCTTCTCCATTCGCAACGCCTTCTGGGTTACTGGGATAATAATTGATAGTGTTCATTTTTTGACGGAGAAGTCTACAAATTTTATTTTGAGGCAGCCCAGTTAATAAAATAGTGACTGTCATCGTGTATAGCAGTGTCGAAGTCAGTAATTATTAGCTAGCACTACTCTCTTTTGTAATCCACTTACAAAAAAGGTGATGTTTATTTCCAACTAATCGGACTACTCTAATTGCATCTATGTACAATTATCTACAAATTTGTTTAATTTGAAACTTTACAAAATTTTCTTTTTTATTAACAAAACCGGCTTCACGTAAGCAAGAAACCTAATATTTAAAGACATTCTACTACGTGTGTTAACGTAAACATTCTAGATTCTTTTTCGACCAACTAAGTTAAAGCTAAAAACAAAAACTAAGGCCTCAGGGTACTACGACAAAGAGAATTAAGAAATTCATTATGATTTACAACAATTCAAAAGTTTAAATTGTTAATCACAAATTTCCGACTATATCTACGTTGCATACGGGATGAAATTTATTAAGCGGTATTAAAGCGATTGCTTTCTGTTATATTTCTACGATGCAGCAACGAAAAATTATCTTGCGCCACTTTTTCGACCAATCAGAGGAAAAAAGACTTCATTTTGTCTTGCTCGAAAGAACTTTGCCGCGCTAGGAGTGGCTGCACCTATTTCCTCTGATTACTGATTGTTTCGTGGATTGACGAAATACTCATGCGCACAACGACACAGGTTCTGGTTGCGCAGTACCAAAGTTCTCAGTGCATTCTGGGTCTACTGAAACAACTGGAATGTCTCACATTTCGCCTGAGAGCGACGATGCCGTTAGAGGGATTAGACGTTGCAACGCTTATTCAAGTAGGAATATAGCTGCTTTAATTTGCTTTCAAGGGTGTGAAGACCTGACTCGACTCGACTCTTAACAAATCATCCGGCCTGATAGGGTGTTGACAGTTTACCAAGAGGGACCTTCTATTTCCGGTCACGTGAAACTCCCTTGATGCCCGTGTTGTTATACCTGAAGTAAGCTTGTCCAAAGGTGGAAGCACAAGGCATTGACGACACTGTACACGTGTCTCCTGATTTTCTTGCTAAGAAGGCGGGGTTGGCGGGATGTCCCGCCTTCATCGGGCTGGGAATCCTCACGGAAAACAACTAACATGTCCTGTAACAGAACAAAAAAAAGAGATAAAAAGTGCCTTTAGCACAGTTTTAAGCCCAGGACAATCCTCATGCCCACCATTCATCACAGAGATTTGAAGGCACTGAAAATAGGAGAAGAGAAGGAGGAGGGCGAGGAGGGGGAGGAGGAGTGGTGGAGGAGGAGGGGGAGGGAGGAGGAGGAGTGAAGGGGGGGAGGAGGAGTGGAAGAGGAGGAGGAGGGGAAGAAAGAGAAGTGGAGGAGGAGGAGGAGGAGAAGGAGGAGGAGTGGAGGAGGAGGGGGAGGAAGAGGAGGAGTGGAGAAGCGCGGACTCATTCCCAAACAGCGGCTGCTAATCGAGTCTACTTTAAAATCCGACACCGTTCAACTTACCGCAGTGTCGTTCTGTTCGTCTACATGAATCAGTACAAACATATCTGGATCGTCTGCATTTAAAATTGCCAAGTAATGAACTGTACTATCTTCTCCTACGAAAAGACGATGGGTATCCGGAAACTTGGCGGTGATAATACTGAAAAAAAAAAATTACAAACATATGTTCAGATCATGAGAATTAAGAAAATGACCGAAAGAGGGACATCCTACGACAGCAATAAAAATCGTCAGATACTCTTAAGACAATACTGTGCAACAACAAGGCGGCTTTATTTGTCTGTGTCATGTTTTTAACATTAGACTTTCAGCCAGAGTGTCCCCTCCCCGGTTGTTACTTTATGATTGGTGGGAGAGGAGATTGGGGTTTGCACTTTAAATTAACCAAAACAATTGTAGTAAGGAGCACAATATTAGTTAACCTAGATGTGTCCGTCTCTTCTTCAGTAAGATAATTGTTTCTGTGATGGACACGGCCCGAACTGTCCGTCACTAAAGAGTCTGTTTTGAAGAGTCTAGTAACAGTAACATGCTTTAAAAACGGTAGGGAAGGGACCAATACGAGGTGTCCGTCTTATAGACGTGACTGTACAGAGAGACTGGACTGTCAAGTACTTAATCGTGATGCGACTGCATCTATTATTTGAGTATTCGCCACTTTCAAATCTCCCATAATGCACCTTATTTGTCCCCCCCCCCCCCCCTCCATTTTTTTTTTATTTCTCCAGGGTATTACAGCCGTCCCAAGACAAATTGAAAACAATGCTTATGCAAAATTTTGGGGGGCAAAATAGGGTGCATTATGGGAGATGTGCAAGTGGAGAATGCAGGATTACCGGTGAAAATCTTACCGGAATAAATTAAGGTACCACGAGGCTCGGTTGGCCAGCAAAGGTATCACCTGTGGATCCTCATCCCGTAAAGATTTGCTAACAACGACAGATAGCAACTGCTTGAACTCCTCAAAGCTCAGGCGAGATGCTGAAGACTGAGAAGAAAACATAAATTCAAAGAGATTTGTAAGGCAAGTGTTACCATCACTCTCAAAAAAAATAAAAATTGGAAAAATCAATAAAATGGGCTAACGCATTCGGATGTCAGTCACTCGTCAAGGAAATATATACAGTCGAACCTACCGTAAGCGACTACCCAAAATGCAAAGATTTAGTGTTCCCTTACGAGAACTGATCCACATGGGCTCTCTTAATTATTAGAAGAGGTTTTAAGTTACAATATGTGTAGTTTCATGTTGTCACCTATCGTTCTTCGCATACTCTCAGTAGTGTAGTACATTCGGCGAACAAAGAGGTCAATCCATGGGTGAAGCGGTCGCTTTGAAGAGGGCAAAAACAAAGGAAAATTCTACAACCGTCATCCAAAAAAGTTATGGCCCTTGCTTACAAGAGGTGGTCGTTCATGAGAGCTTCACATCCTATTGACTTGACCTGGAAAATTTTGGTGTTTTGGGAGGTGGTCGCTTCCAAGAGTTGGTTGCACATGAAGGTTGGACGGTATTTGGATAAGTTTGTAAGAGGAGACAAAAAGGTTTTGGCGGCACCACTCTTTTACTTCTAACTTACCTGTTCGGCCCCAGGGTACAGAGTCACTAGCCCTTTCATCCAGTGCGCTTTGACGTTATAATCCGACCCAGATCTCCGCACTTCACTTCGCTTTCGCCCTTTCTTCGTCCCATCTTTTTCCTCTTCCCCAATTCCCCCAATGAGCAAACGATGCCACAGAATATCCCGGCTGCAGTGAGTCTGGGCTCGACAGACCACGTGCACTAAATGAACACGTGCCCGCTGAAAAGCTTCGGTTATAAGTCTGAATTCTTTTTCAGAAACACTGTCACATAACGAAGCTTCGTAGGACGGCACAGCCAAGGATCTATTGGAACCAGATCGCTGTTCCATAATATTCTCGCCAGAGCGCGACGGCGCGAATGCGGCGGGAAACTGGAAACCGCTTTCATTATTGCCCAAGGCGAACAGGGAGTGGGGTGAGGAAGCTGAGCGATGGAACTCCCCAGGGAAGGGAGGGTTTATAAATCCGCCTAAAGAGCCACTAGAACTGCTGCTTGGTAACGTGAATCGAACACGCGGCCCTGAAGGTTAAACATGAAGACTGATATTGTCTCACACTGTCGTGATGTACTAGGATGCTTGGCATTTACACAAACCATCCGGTTGGAAATAACACATAAAATTAATATCACATTAACCCTTTCACTGCCAGAGGACTTGATGGAGTTTTGTAAGGTGACTCTAACTCTTGAGTCTGCGGACGAAATCTTATAGTGGGACCATTCAAATGAAACCTCTCTGCCTGTACTTACATATGGTGCTATTTATTTTTCAAAATTTCACAAAATTAAATTTGGAAATTTGGTCGAAATTTGCTTTTGGTTAAATTTGGCAGTGAAACGGTTAAACAGTTAAATTCTACGTTTTCGGAGAAGGGCCCCCTACGAGGTAATCAGCTGGAAAAAATAAGAAGAGTAGAAAATTTAAAAATTTGCAACGACTGAAAAAAAAAACACAGAATCTTTTGTTTCAAGAACCAATGCGGTTCTAGTGGGCACAGTAATATCAATAGGAGAGGTCAGCGAGAGTATCGCTATTTTCTTAAGCTTCCCAAGCGGATTTCAGCCAATTATTTGATGTTCAAACCGGAATACCAGACAAAATGGCAAATTTACTGACGATTTAAAGCAAATTTACTGACCTCTTTCAGGCTCCACTTCTCCATTATCTGGCAAAGATGCTTTTCTGTTTCCGTTCATGCTAGAGAGAGAACTTGAAGATGGTGACTTTTTCCTCAAGTGCAAATCCAACATCAGTTTAGGAAACAATTCACGACGACTCGTCATCAACACAATGTACTCCATGTTTACGATACCCTCTTCAGAGGATTCCCTCGGTGACACGACGAACGTGATGTCATACTCGTTATTGTCTCGGAGAATGTCGTACGTTCTCGTTTCCGAATATCTCTCTTGTGTAAGGACACGATCGGTGCCGAACAACAAGTGCTGCGTTTTTTCGAACGGTCCGGATTCCAGGGGAAGCGTCTGGAAATCGTAAAAGGAGGCATTTTTAACCAGGTAGTTAAACACAGCTTGCGGAGATATATGGCTTGGAACAGCGACTTCCCCTAAAAGGAAGCAAAGACGATACCGTCGGTTGCATCTAAGCGTGTTCACGTGACGAAAAAACATGTTCTAATTGGGTGAAAAAATGACATGTTAAAAGTTTTGCCGCCAAACTGTTGCATGAATTTTTGTGGTGGCGTTAGACGAATGTTCACTTGCTAAGTAGGCAGCTGTTTGTCAACTTGATTTGTTTTCGATCAACAACATATTCATCGCAAAACTTTACGAAGAATTTCTGGAGTTGTAATTCTTAAAAGAAAGTGTGCTGTTTTGAGCGAGAAATATCCATGAAAACTGAGAAAAATAAAAGATGAACGGAACGCGCTGATAAAAAGCATGTAAACGACTTAACCTTTGGCGCGACAGTTTGTTTAAAAGGCTGTCAAACTAATGTTTGGTGGCAAAAAACGTCATGTCTGGCTCCCTAACAGAACACGTTTTTTTGGTCTCGTGTCCACGTTTAGATGAAACCGACGGTAAATAGGCCAATAGAGCACAAGAAATAGGAGAAAGTAGCTTCAATACAGTTTTGCTCAATTTCATCCATTTTCTAAAAGATCCACCTTACTGCCATAACGTTTTCAAATTTAAATATAAAAAACCAAACAAAAAGACAAAGGAATTGATTAGCCATCGCTGGATCCCCTGTTTATTCTGTAATAAATCAATTATACCTGTGATTTCTTTTAAAATAGTTTATTCGGCTAACTAATCTTCATACCCCAGAACCCACAAACAAACGAACAAACAAATAAACAAAAAAAGAAGAAGAAAAAAAAAAAGGACGGAGAACAAGATTAGAAGGCAGCTAACCTGCGCAGACGCGGTTTCTAGCAAACAGCGGGCATTGAGGATACTCTTCCAAGAGTCCTTTGAGCATGGCAGTAACACCATAACCCTTGTTAAAGATTCTTTGGCTTCCATTCAAATATAACTGTGCTTTACACAGATGAAAATCGTAATTAAACGATAGCAGATGAATATATTCTCTATAGCGAGTGCAATCTTCCACAAACAATCGGCTCATCTGTATGAGAAATAAACGATCAAACAATACTTTTCAAATTCAAGATAAAAACAAATTCCACTTACTGATATGGTACCTTATACGTAACACAACCCATACGGTAGTACACACACATTTGTTCAGTTTGTGTAACAGCACAAAAAAGAAGTCAACATTGACAGAAATACAAAACAACTGCATTTGAGGGCGAAAAAAGATACTTCTTTTTGTTGAGCTACACACATAAAATCCATTAGAATTTACAAGTGACACTGATGGGTTTTTGGCCAACTTTCCCTGTTATTTCACCTACTTTCTCTAACGCGTTGAGATCTGATAACTTTCTTTCCGTGGAATATTTCTTGGAGATCAGCACTGACTAGCTAGTGACTAGGCAAATGTCCCTCAAAACTGATTAAATTAATCAATTATAACAAGTATACTAACCTGCCCTCCCACTGCTTTCCCTGAAGGAATCTGTGAACAACCAAGGGCGTATAGTCGGACGATAAAAAAGCAGCCCTACAGCACAGAGAAACGAAAATTAGCTATAAACCATTAGTTAGAAGTTCATCACCACAGAGCTTAAGGGTTTCCTCGCGCTTACCAGTATTTCATCTGTTCTTGGAATGAAATGAGGTGTTACCGGGACGAAGGCGTAGCGTCAGTTTACGTTTGATCGTGATGTGAACCAAGCTCCCGCTGAAATGTTCCTCGACTTTTTTATCACTACAGTAAACACCCGCATATAAGAACACACGATTTCGGAGGTCAGGCTGATTTAGTTCTTATTTATCGGGTGCTTAATGACAAATCAGCCTCAAAATGTTCTTCAAATGTTTTTAAATTTATATTTAATACTACTATCCAAAACATGTTGCAAGAGGTATATTTAACATATTTTAGGAAAATAAAATAAATAATTATTCTGTAATTTGATTATATTAACAAACGAAGTTATCTGACAGCAAACATAAACTTACACGTTTTGTAATTATGACACTTTTTTCATTTTATAAGAACATGTTACAATTTTCAAGCTGACCTTGTTCTTATAAAAATGGGGCTTTACTGGCCAAATTTCAGCCTGGTGTTCTTAATCCATTTGTTCTTATATGCGGGTGTTTACTGTATTTGACGGGGTCTCTGTTTCTCTTTGTGTGGGGGCAGGGCAGGGAAGGGGGGGGGGGGGGGATTGGGTGAAGAGGCTAAATTCCCTAAATTAGCCAGCCATAGGAGGAAAGACAGTCGTTTAATCATACCTCGAACACCAATTCCAACAGCATAATTCCTCCATGGGAGGACCTTTGTAAGTAGCACTGTAGAGTCTGTGAAGTCTTATCTTTTCTGTCTTTAGACGAATTTTGTTTCTTAACGTCTCCAGATTCTCTCTTTGGTTTGGAGTTGACATTTGAACGACCGTTATGCCTGCCAAGGAAAACAGTAAAAAGAGAAGCGATTTCTTAAAATGAGGTGAAAGGCAAAGTTTTTAATTAACCCTTGTCCCTTGCCACATGGAGAATTAAAAAAAAGTGTAAATGTAACTGTGCGTTACCTCCTGCTTGGCTTGGGAGACTGTGGCCGAGTTTGCACCACAATAAACTGTAATGACTGCATGTACTGCACGTACTGCTGCAAATAAGCCGATCGTAATTCTTGATGCCAAGCCTCTTCGGCAGCAGATGTCTTCTCTTTTACATAAACTGCTTCTCCTTCCCTTATGGCTACGAGAGTCAACAAGACAGAAATCTAAGCAAACTATTCTGTGTCAATTCTGGGTGAGCGTAGGCCTGAAAAGACTTTTGTCGACCGCGACTGACGTTTTGACGACCTGTGCGGTGGTCATCTTCACAGTCACCAGTCAGTCACTGTCAATAACAGACTTATTCAGGATTACACCTAACCGGACGATCAGCAGTCCTTTACGATAGTATAGTCCACCATGCTCTACAAGGTAGTTCTAACTTGTGACCAAGGATGAATTGTTAAGGTGTGACCACTTAAATGAAAGCTTCCGAGCAGTACTTTCTTGTGGTGCTGTTTATTATGCTGTACAAGATGTTTCTAACTTTTGAGTCTGTGGATGAAATTCCAAAGTGTGACCATTTAAATGAAAGCTACTGAGCAGTACTTTCCTATGGTGCTGTTTATTATGCTGTACAAGGTGTTTCTAACTTTTGAGTCTGTGGATGAAATCCCTACGTGTTACCATTCAAATGAAAGCTACCGCGCAGTACTTTCCTGCAGTGGCGCTGCTTATTATGCTGTACAAAGGTGATTTGGAGTTATTAACCTGTGGACGAAATCCTTAAGGGAGGCCGTTCAAGTAAAACACAAAGCCATGTATGCTACGCAACATTTTTCCTGCACCGTTTGCCCACTACACCAAGTGGTGCAAACATCCAAACAAAAGCAATGCATTTTAGGGTTGAAGATTGTGTCCTTTGTACAGCTCAAAACTGCTCAAATAACACTCTTGCTTGACTAACCTTCGCCGTGTTTCTGTTCTTTGCTGTTCTTCTTCTCTCTAGTCTCCTTTCTTGGCTCGTCACTGCAAGACTCCTCTTTAACAGTGTCGCTGTCAGATGCTGTGGACGATCTCTTTCGTCTCCAATTAGGATGAAATAACAATGGCGCTGCACAGTAGTGAATCAACCTCGCCGAGCGCTTGAGCGTTTCAATTTTGTCTTCCTGTGTGCGGAAAATTAACGAATTATCATTCCTTCAGCAGGACTCACAAAATTTATGATACGTTCAGTTATGGAAAAGAAAACAAATAACGGATGGTATTAAAACGGAGAACGGAAAGCGGGGAACAAGCACGGGGAACGGGAAAATGAAAAACGGGAACAAAGCTTAGCTTAAACCCTAGTCCTATCAGTTACTCACAATGGACTTTATTTGAGTGTTAAGGTATTTAGCACGAAAGCACTAATTGGGGACACTATTTTTACGTCTCCAACCGCAGACGGGACAGCCATTTTACGTGGTCACCTGAGCCACGAGAAGATCTATCCGTTTGCAGGGTAAAGGGAGTACCTTCATTTCTCAGTTATTTCAAGACCTTGAGTATTGGTCCGGTCCAGAGAATCGAACCCGCGACCTCCCGCTCTGCAGTCAAGCGCTTTACCGACTGAGCTAATCCTGCCGCGGTTAAACTTTATTTTAAATTCTCTGTTTTGTTCCCAGTTTTCATTTTCCCGCTCTCCGTGCTTGTTTCTCGCTCCCCGTTCCCCGTTCCCCGTTCCCCGTTCCCCGTTCCCCCTTCTAGTAACATACATAAATCACTATAAAGGCTTACACGTCCAAAGCTCGCATAATCAGTAGCAGAGTTTAAGAAGCATTCTGAGTTCGCTCGTTTACCACTCAGAGAGGGGAGCAGTTGAATTTACGGCATTATTCTGCACGATTGGACTGCACAACGTTGCATTGCACTGCATTCTATGCAACTGCGTTGTAATGGATTGCATTGCTTTGTACTCCACTGTATAATACTACTCCCATAGGCTGCTCTTTAGTGGGAATGCGATTTGTAAGTGACAGCTTATGAAAGCTCTCCTTACAATATTCTCAATTACCACCCACAACAATGGTTGCGTCTTTGAGAGGTTTAACTCGCGCAAACTGTCGTCTGCAACATGCCAGGTTATAGGATATTAAATAGTCTTGCTTACATTAATCTGGACATGAGGAGGTCTGCGAAGCCACATGATGTACAATTCGTCCAAGCTCTGCTCCAAAATTGCTCCTAAGTAAAAAAAATACATTTTTATCGTCTGTTTGCTTATTTAAAGCTACTGAACTGCTCGACATTCCTCTGGTATTGAGAAACTACATAAACAAACATCTTTTCCTCAACATGAGACAAAATGACTTTTGTTCAAGGGATGGTTTTTGTTGCTGAGGGTTTAACAAGGGATTTTTCTGTTCAACATTCACGTTGGCGCGTCAAATGCTGCAAAGAAAATATTCCCAAAGAATGCGTTAAATTTGCTACAAAGTTAAGCACAATGGATGGCAAAACATCTTAGAAAGCAAAGGCGTTTACTTAGGGAAAGAGGACCTTGTGAAGCTAGTATGAAACATTTAAAAAGACCAGCAATAACCAATTATCAACTACCACCGATTTAACCAAATGCAGCAATTTAGATTGACTTACTTTTTATTTGCCCAGACCGAATCTCCTGAAAAAGAAAAAGGCAAGGAGAAAATTGAGATCGATTGAAATATCTTAATTCTTAAGAAGAACAATGCGCCACAAACCAGCTACATAAAACGAATGACAATAAAAAAGCTCTGCTTTGATCGAATACTCAATCAATCGGTCAAATCAGAAATCAAACGGTCAAGAAAGGAACAAAACAAAAGAAACAAAAAACCAGAACCGTTACCTTAAACTGGTACCCATGCCTTTTGACAAGGTCTCGGTTGTGAAAGTACTGGGCGCAATGTAGAGGCTTCGGAGGTGTGACGTCACGGAGCACTTCATCAAACACCAGAATGTTTGGAGATGGCGGCATTTGTCTCGGCATTGCGCGTTCACGCTACAGAATTGAAAAAAAAGGCAGATAAATACACTATTTAAAGATTTGAATCAACTTTCCGCAGCGCATGTGTAGTCGCTACCACTTTTGAAGCGGACACGAGCATAAGATAACAGGCCACTTCCGAGTTCTAAACACTCTCACTTTCAAAACGACACCAAGTGTAAAATCTTTCTTGTGAAAATGAGTTTTATTTACACGAAAAGAAAAAATCACTTTGATATCAATGGCTTTGTACTTAGCCTCGCTTTCAAACAGAGGCTTACAGCAACTTGGAGATGCCCTTTTGTCTTTGGTTGAGGAACATGTTTGAATGACAGAAATGAAAAACATTCGCAAACGCCAATAGTTTTTTAAATCCTTGCTACTTTTCCCACTCGTCGCCGGTGAAATCTCGTCAAAGTAATATGAAAAACTTCCTTAGGTGTTTGGCCGCGAATGGACCTCAGTTAACAATTTTTAAGTTTCCCAGATGGAATATTTCATCACAAATGATGTGAAAGAAGAAGGTAGAAATGGTGCGTTGCATTTGCCTTTACTTACGTCAAGAGGCGGTGGTCCAGGACGACTAACAAGCAAAACCATGTCCATATCATTGGCTGATAAACAGAACGGGTTCATTTCCTGCAAAAAAAGAAAAAGTCTCAGGAAACACATCGAATCTTTTATGATAACAATGGTTCAGATGACTGTTGTATATGCTTCAGATGGCATTTGAATAAATGCCGACAAGTTTAACAGGACCCTTGGAAGGGAGAGACCTCTGCAAACTAATCAAAGTAGTTGAACTGTCCCGACTGCTGGTCAAGTGACACGTGACCAGCAGTTGGGACTACGAGGTCTCAGCAATTGAAGTTCAACTACTTTGCTCGTTTCGATCGCCTTCGGACGATTTCGGCGACTGAGACATTCCGGATGATTATATGCAAACAAAGCTAAGACACGACGGGATTACGGATTACCGCCCAGAACAACAGGCCGTCCTAACCAACTTGCCACTGCACCCCCATTTTCGAGAGGAGACGTTTCTATTAACTAATTGATTTTCAACCAATTACCTTGCCTTCCTTGCCTCTATTGATGTCAGCAAACAGAGTGTGATGAAACAGCCCCAGTTTCTGGCTCAAAAGACACGCGGTTAGATGACATCGTGCGTTACTCCAGTTCAGCAGGCGATGGAGTTGTTTTTCAAACGTGAGGTTCAAATCGTTGGCCCAGTTGTAAGTGAACGCTATCACCTGCAAGAGCAACAAATATGAATGAGTCTACCAAAACTGTGTTCATTAGAGAACATAACCTTTATTTCTTGTGACCAAAAAAGGCCTCTCCTCGCCCTTGGGATCAGAAACGTGTCCGCTACACCCTCTTGTGACCAAAAAAACCCCGCTCCTCACCCTTGGGGCCAGAAATGTGTCCGCTCTTCATCCTTTAGACCATAAAAAGTGCCCGCTCCTCACCCCTGGGACTATGAAAAGTGTCAGCCCCTCACTGCTTAGGACCATAAAAAGTGTCCGCTCCTCACCCTTGGGACCAAAAACAAATTTACACAACAAATGAGCCAGCCCGGTTAGGTGTGATCCAGATATCGAGATAGCGAAATACCGGGATAAATGTCACGTCAGCAAAGAGAGCCACCACGACAAACCGGGACAGCTGGCTCATGAAATCAACGGCTAATTCATCGTTTACGGGAGATTTTCCTTAGTGGAAGTTAACTGTAACAGCACTTCATTTCTAACCCCACTTAAGTAAGCATCTCTCCTAAGCCCTGACTTGTTCGTACCCCCAGCCATGTATAAAGCCTTGGATTTCACTTTTCGGTTCCCAGGAGGTTCAACTGACTCTGCTCCTCTTCACCAGCACTGATATGAATAATTGTTGTGATACATACTACTAACAACCCAAATTTTCTTCAGAGAGTGATAAAATACGTGACAGGTTGTAAAAACACACGGAACTTACGTCTTTGTCCAAAAGAGTAACAAGAAGAAATTTCTGCCTGGGTACTCCCCCTAGGGATAGACTCGAAAGTGAGGTGGAGTCTGAAGGGATTCTGCCAGGAACTGGAGCGTTTGGATCAAGAGGCCTAAACCGTTGAAGACCTGTACGAACTGAATGGAAAGACAATGGTCAAATCAACAGAAAATAACCGGACAGATATGTCACATGATTAGGGGGCTAGGAAAGGGCAAGGTTTAGATTGAAGGTTACTCTTTTAGGTTTCTGGCAAACTAACCACCTACCCCTCCCCTAAGTCAACATCTTGCCCTAAGTGAGAAGTAAGCGATAATGTTGGCTTAGGGGAGGGTAGGTGATAGTTGCTAAATATGTCTCAATCACTGCCTAGCGTAGCATTTACTATATTTCTTCATATATCAAGTGCGACGTAGTTCAATCCTTTGAACCTGTGCACAAAACCGAATAACGTGACCATTCAAAGGAAATTCATCCCCTGATTCAAAAACTTGTTTCAATAGGTAACAGACAGCTTATATCTCTGGTATGCTATATTTGTAGAGTATACGTACTTCTTGGCCGATCAGACGGTTCTTGGGACAAATCTGAAAGGAAACGAACAACAAGCAAAGGTTAAAAACGCCAAAGGAATCACCTCCTGGTTGATAACATACCGGTGGTCCATAGGTTCAGTGAAGCAGGGCTGGTACAAACTAAACTAAAAGAAGCCATAGCAAGGTGCTGTGGGATGTTTAAAGGGCAAAATTTGACGAGACGCCACCTGGGAAATTCCTTGCTTTACCGTCAAATTCACTTGCCAAAAGGCGGACTTTTAAGAAATTAAACTATTTTTAAGGACACTGTTATAGTTTGAAAAGAAGAAACAATAATTGATCCTCAAGGAGGCAACAGTATAGGAGGGTGTCCACACTTGGTGCCCGTGAAGCAGTGTCTGAGTACCAGCACAAAATGGTGTTGTGTTCACACCTTGAGTACCCGCCATGTGACCGTGTACATAGTTACTCCATTTCGCCCTGTCAGAGCCCATTCTGAAACATGACCCTAGCAGCGAGTACAAAGCAGTGAACTGCCCCGGATCTAACAAAAACTGTGTGCATACACGGACCCGGTGCCCACTTAAGTGCCACTCGCGCACCGTCACCGTCCCCGAATTCAAGCGTGGGTACTTTGACCCTTTCACTGCCAGAGTGTTTGATGGAGTTTTGTAAGGTGACTCTAACTTTTGAGTCTGTGGACGAAATCCTATGATGTGACCATTCAGATGAAAGCTCTCTGCCTGTACTTACACATGGTGCTATTTGTTTGTTAAAATTTTAGAAAATGAAATTTGGAAATTTGTCCGAAATTTGCCTTTGGCTACATTTGGTAGTGAAAGAGTTACAAGAGGGTGTGTTCACATTAGTGCCCAGCGAATACCGTACTCGGGTACAGTGATCGGAAACCCAAGTGTGAACACTGCTGAGGATAACCCCATGAAATACCTTCCTCCAGACCCAAGCTTGCACGCCACTGATCTACATTACGCCCGACCACAACAAAGAAATGGGACGAGTTAGGCAGTGGGGCAAACTGTTTTCCGGATTCATCTGTAGTTGATTCGTCCACGTCTTGTACCTACAAAAGGAAAGTGTAAGATTATCACCAAGCTCATAGCAACGGATTAAAGAGATCCATCAGCTAGGAGCTCAATAATTATAAAGAACTGTACTCATAAACAGGTAACACTCTTCTTTCAACAGCAGATGGTGCTAACTCTCCGCAAGCGTAGACGAAAGCCTTTGCCGTTGGGCGCATGAAAGGTTTTAAAATAAACGTAAGAAATGACCTTGCTTATCATGAGCCTTGAAATCTCGAGTAACTCGAGAGATCACTTGGCATTCGGATCATCCATCGCTAGAAACAAGATGAGCAAAACATCGTTGTCACTCAGCTTGCGAGGTCTTGTTTAACCATTATTTCCTATCATGAGAAAACTTGTCAACTTAACGACAACAATCTTAGGTTCATTTAGCCATTTCACTACTAATTGTCGTTACCCTTAATGGCTGTCGTGCTGGATAGTAGTGCGGACAGTTTATTTCTGGCGGGTAATAACTCTCTTGTTCCTCAGCTGAGTTTCTGTTGGATAAAATCAAAACAGAGCCCTTCAGTTAATCTATAATCAATTTGTCAGATTCATTTCATAATTTGAAAACCACTAACCCTGGATGACCCTGTTACTTCAAAATTGAAATGTATTTACATTCGGCGGAACAAGACGTAGTGGCAGTGACAGAGAATGTAAATACTTTCCTATTGGTATGAACGCAGGTGAGCCGCTATAGCGTTAATTGTCTCTATTGTTGTTACGTATATAAGGTTTTGAATGGGAAGAATTGAAATTACCCACAGCATTACTATTGACACCTTGAAGTTCCTCTTCCGCGCGGAGTTGATTGGAAAAAAGGGGACATATGGCTTATCCCCTTTCCCTAGTTAAAAATGGTTCAATTCCCCTCGGCGTGCTACTCTGTCAAGCAAAAGTTATACTTGAATATTCCAACTCACTTCCTTGCTTATTTCATTAAACCGACCCTTCGTTTGCCGCAAGGACGGCGTAACGACTGTATAACACTCTTTAGTCTTCATCTGTTTTCATAAACGCGCAAATCATGACGAATGCACGGTACTTACAGAGGTGTTTCCCTGTAAATCTTCGGCTTGAGGTCAGGGCACAACGACGATATAAGGCTCACTAGTTCACCCAAGAAAGCGTCGGAAGCAAAGTTGTTGATGAGCTTTCCGTCAATGCGATACACTGATGGAACACCAAGTTCGAAGAAGAAAGCAAACATATCTTGGCCCAGCCCCTGAAGGCTGAAGAGAACAAAGCGTAACAAGTTGGAAGACAGAACTGATATAACTTAAGGTACGGAAAAACGGGCAACAAAAAACGTGCAACTTGTCTTGCAACATTGCTGGAAAACGAGTTAAATAGCGAAGTTGCGCGTTTTACCATCCACGTTCAAACCTGCTGACAACCTGATTTGTTGCAAGAGCGGTTTGATATGGGTGGTAAAACGCGCAACATCGCCATTCAAGTCGTTCTGCAGCAATGTTGCAAGACAGGCAATTTGCACGTTTTTTGTTGCCCGTTTTTCGGTACTTTTAGCGGTACAATGTAGCTGCAACTTTTGTTTCGCGTAACAAATCCTACGATATGCCTGCAACTATTCAAATTAAACCTCACAAGAAAACTCTAGCACGAAAGCACCTATTTCTCCGTTCTGACACTTAAAATTTAAAAAGTCAATAAGACACCTTGAATGAAGTTCTCCTCTTTCCCCATTCTCAAACTGAATTCGTTTCATTCTCCTCTCCAGTTCTCTTCGTCTCCGTGCCTCGATATCCTGCCACGTCGTTGGTCCATCCGATGACTGTCCAACACTTGTCGATTCTCGTCCGCCTGGCGAAAACGCCTTAGAGCCACTCACGTTGCTTGCCGACGACAATTTCCGAACCCTTTCTCGATCCGGCGAAGCAGACGCGAAGTGTTCCGAAACAGGAGTCCCAGGCTGTGAGGTGAATTCTTGGGATTCCTGTATTTCTGCTGCTGTGAAACTTTCAAAGGTGTGTTCCACATCTGATGAAGCTTCTGATTTGTCAGCCGTCTGGGGCGGTGCGAGGCCCGATTTTCTCTTCTTTTTTGAGCACGTTTCACTGCCTGAAAGATAAAGAGGAAAGTTAGTGACGTCAGTTAGTTGTTGACAGTGATCTGCCTTTGTTTTGGCTTTGCAGAGTTATTTTTTATCGATTCGGATCTTGGTTTTGCACGGCCTTTACAGTCAAACGAAGCTTTGTTTTGATGGATACACTAAAAAAGACCATGAAAGAAACCAAAATTTTTCAGAAACAGGAAAATAGTAAATGCTTTGTTTGCAGTGGAAGTGCATTTAGCTGTGCTAGCCAGATTAGATGTAGCCGGAGAAAACAGCCGGTTTTGGTTGGTTTTCCCGCGAAATGAAGTCTGAGCATGGACTTCAGAAATTCCATACTGATGACGTGCCACTACCCAGGCCAGGGTAGTGCTTCTGATTGACCGTGTCGCAAGAGAAATTTGCTTCAACCAATCAGGAGCGCTATCTCGATCTAGATGGTGAACGTCACCAGTAGGGAATTTATGCAGCCGTTGCTCAGACGTCATTTCGTGGGGAAACCAGTGGAGGCGACGTGATATGTCGGCTGTTGTCACAGGCTACAATCGCCGACAAAATTGTTGAGACATTGTACTCAAATAGGGTAACTTCGGAGAACAAAAGAATCCGCACCCCTCCCCTGTCCCCTCCATTCAAAGTTGGGGTGTGTGTTGTTTTCTATAGGTAGCTAGAACAAGGGCACAACATTGCACGGAGGGGATGGGGGAGGAATGCTATATTTCCTCCTTTTGAAGTTAGTAAAACGTGAAAAAGCCCAGTTTTGGGGGAAGTGTCTCAACTCATTTTGTCGCCGATTGTAGCTTAGAGACACTCAACTTATATAATTTAACACAAATAAGGCGAAAAGAACATCACACGATTAAAAACCCTACTGCACTGGCATGAGAAATCAGTTAGCTATTTCCAGGCATCACAGAGTTGAACTCGGGTCTATTAAGAAACATACTGAACTAGCCATCAAAACGATAATGGTTGACGAGTTTCGAAATTCATGGAAATATTGCAGCAGAGGCAGCGCGAAAAAGAGGTCAGCGCGCCGGACACGTAATCGGTAAATCCCGGGTTCAAGCCCCGCTCTAATGACTACCTGAATACTGTCCTCGGTAGTCTCAAGTTGAGCTTCTTCGCCATGCTGGTAAATGGCTAATTAATTTGTTTACTATTTGGTGGAGTTCCCGTAAACAAGCAAGAAAAGGAGAATACACTACCATTAACAACAAAGCATCATTTCACATTATTTTTCCCATCCATTTTCCCACCTTTTCCTTTGTCTTCCACGTCTTCATTATCAGCAGACACAGCTTCCGTTTTGAAGACGTCATCTTCCATCGTGGTTTGCCTTGAAACAGGTTGAGGACCAGAAGAACTCCGCCGATGGGACAAAAAAGGATTCTTGGATACCCTGCCTGGTTTTCCTGTGGATCCAGTTGAAGATAAACTACCTGCGGGAGGTGTTTTTCGTTGACCCACAAGCGAGGCTGTCCTGCTTCGAAACCCAGACTGACTGCCAAAATCCAGCTGCCGCCGGGAGGATCTTTCTATAGTCTCTTGATATGAGCCTAGTTTGGGATCCTTTGGCGTTAGGCTCGAAGGTGAAGGGGGCTCAGATACAGACCTTTGGCGCGTCATTGGGGCCTTGCAGTACTTAGGCGGTACTTTTGATAAAGGAGCTGTTAAGAGGTAGTACTCGGTGAGAAGATCGCACAGCGCATGTCGTAAGGAGAGCTTCAGCTGCGTAGCGAGTTGATCAAGTCCAATGTCACCACGCTCCCAGATTGCAAACTGAACCATAATATCTTCCTCGGCTGAAACGTACAACGCGATGCCTCAGTGAATACTAACCTCCCACTAACGAGCGCCAATATCACACAGTACAGACCCAGGTTATGAGTTATTAATGAGCGAGCATCTAAGAAAATGAAGGTCGTTCTAGAGTGTTTGGCATGCTTTATGACCTTGTTGTGATTTTGTTAAGTCTACCGTGCGCATAATACTGTAAAGAACACCGCAAATGGATAAGACTGTTCACAGGCCCCTATTTTTCTTTACGACAGTAGAGATCGAGCGCTTATACCGTTACGAGCGGCTATCTTGGCTCAAACGTACCGAGGGGGCGGGCGGCAAGCTTTATAGCAGTAAGGAAAAAGAGGCGAGAAAAAAAGACTCCATTTTTCTCGCCTCCTCCAAAACCTTCCCCCGTCCCCTTAGTTGATTTGACCCTCATCTCCAGGCTGGACTCAGTTCATTTGAAGCCAAGGTGACAGCCCGTAAGGGTAGGTGCTTAATCCCGACGATCTTACGGACAAATCAGTTGGGGACTGTGAACAGTCTGCAAATGGGTTTAAACTCAGCTGCGTACCTAGCTGTCTTTTATCTTCACACAAGAACACCTCAGTCATCTGCTCGAAGTAGTCCAGTTCACCAACATAATTGCAGGCTGTCTTGCCACACGGGATGTAGATGTATCCACCGCGAGAGTTCAGCACCGACGCTGAGATACAGGCCAGACCTAGAAGAGGACACAGGGCGTTGATGGTTGATCAAGAGAGCGAAGAAATAACAACACAAAACCTTCGGACGTGATCAATGCCATTTCACATACACCAGTGCAAAAATACTCGCCCACAGCTTCTCTTAGCACTTCTCAAGGTCAAAATTCTCGCACCACTTATTTGCTGGGATGCTTTACTAAGTTAAAATGCATACCGGCGGGCCAAGTCTATTGCACAATTTAAGATCGGAACAATACACTTGCTCGTGAACGTCTGAGTTGCATATGCACTTTCAGGGCATTTTAACAACTAGTCGAAAAAATGGAAGGTTAAGTCGCAAATGGCACCTCTTGTCTTAAAACTTCCGTTTGGACTAGACAACGCACCAGGCCGCGTATACTACACTTTACTGTTATCCCTTTAAGCCCTAAGACTGATCAGGATCAAATTTCTCCTTGTAATATCAACGCTTTGTAAAGCAGAGTGGTCATGAGAATTACGGACATGATCACACAAGATGAATTTGCTTGATATTTTATCAACTTCTTCCCACTACTTCTCTAGGAAATGAATAGGGGCAACAAATGAGAATTCAAATTTTGATCTTAAGGTTTAAAAGGTTAATACAACACACTCATTTTACACTAACCTTTCCCTCCAGAACTGTGTGGCCGGTTGTACAAATATACCTCCGGCTCCAGTCTGCAGCTTTCAGCGCTTGTATTACCAGAAGCCTCCGCCTTGCTGCCACTCACAGCTCTAAAATGATGGTTGAGGTTGTTGTCCATGTATCTTGGCGAGTGCAGAAGACTATGCAGATTTTGCCGCAAGTAGAAAGTCAGCGGACACAGATAATTGACGTCCATGGGAGGGATTGTTAACGTGAGTGTTGTTTTGGGTGGTTGGCCTTGAGGCTGAATAAACTGTAAATAAAACCAGGAACTTCATTTAACTAAAACTATTTTTCTTATACAGTCGAACCTTCTGTAAGTAACCATCCCGGCAAAATGCGAAGATTTAATGGTCGCTTACGCGAGGTGGTCTCTTACAAGAGTCAAACCACAGGAGTATTTTCTGAAGAGGTTTAATTTACAGATATCTAATTTTGGTAAAGAATTCATTACATACGATTTCTAAGTTACGATATATGTAGTTCCATGTTGCCACTAAATTGTTTTTCATACTCTGAGTAGCGTGTACGTACTGCGACCATAGACTGAGATCGGACACCACAGGTCGATCGGTCGCGTACTAGGGGTGGTCGTTTCAAGAGGTTCCAACTAAAGGCCTTTGACTGGGAAAATTTGGGGGTCTTGGACAGATGGTAGCTTATAGGAGCTGGTCGCTTACGGGAGGTGACCAACATGGAAGTTCGACTTTATCATTATAAAGAAAAATGATAAATGAATAAATAAATAAATACAACAGAAAACACTTCATTCAGCAACGTACCCGGACATCAGCGTAAGTCAATTTACAGTTCGGATTTCTTGACAGAAGTACTGACAACACCTCTAACATCGCTTCATTGATCCTGTTCTGTAAAACCTCAACAAGATCTACAGTGATCTCAGGGCCCGGATCATCCACGCCGTATACATGAAGTGCAATGCTTTTGTCCACCACGGGCTGAAGCGTATGCACGCTGCGTCCGCTTTCACTGGCGGTGTCTCGGTCACGATCAATAGCTTGTAGATGTTTCTTTTTATTTTCTAGTTTACTTTCCTGTAAGATAAAAGGTCCAAAATTCGCACATCAGTACGCAATTTCGCTATCAAAGGCTTCTTTTGAGCAACTCGTGGATGCGAGATGCTCGAATAACAGCTCTCTTCGCATAAACAAAATCATTGCTCTCAAATTTCAGCTTTTTTTTTATGAAGGTTGGAAGTTCCAAAGTGTCTAATGATGAGCTTTTACATCAGCCAATGATAAAAATATCTTTATACCTAGGCGCGTTCCAAAAATAAACAATTCCAGCGCTAGCTTTACTCAGCCCAAATTTAAGCTCTAAAGTGTTCATTGCGTGGAGTTCTCGATCGATAATCAATTCGATGAACAATGTCAAAAACCTACGATTGTGAGCGTAGGTAATCAAATGGTATACTCGTGAAATTGGGAATAATTTCACTTGCGTTTTGTCCAAATCCTACAAACTTCCCTCGCCTACAAAACGCGCGTGAAATTATTCCCTAATTTCCCTCGTGACCATTTGATTACACATACATACCTCAACTTGCGCCAAGTCTTCTTCGTCTAGTTCTGTTATTCCCGCCTTAACAAGCGACAACAATGAAGACGTCCTGGAGCCGGCCAGTGACGCCACTGAGGACAAACCCGATCGACAATCATCATCATCTTCATCAGGAGGGCGTAGTTCACATAGGAACGGGTTCCCATCTGAGTCGCTAGAGCACAAAGACTCGAACAACCTGAGAACGATAAACAAAGGATTAAAGAAGGCACAGCAGCAAAGATTCACCCTACCTTGAGAGCCAGAGGCGGACGTACGTTTTTAAAAGCCGAGGCAGCGTGGCCGAGCGGTTAGAGGGCAGGGGCCCGTTTCTCGAAAGTCCCGATAGTTAACGGGCCCGTAAAGCTGTTGTTGTTTACATGCAAGGTAGAGGTTTCAATAGTTTTGCATCTGACATGATTAAACTACCAGTCAATGAAACAGAATGGAGTAGTTTGCTAGCTAGAACCCGCGCTCTTATTCCTTTATGTTTCGATTTGAAAATTTGATTTCGGGCCCGAAACGTTACCGGGGCTTTCGAGAAACGGGCCCCTGGACTTGTAAACCGGAGGCCGCGAGTGTTAAAGTCCTACCCTGACCGCTAGCTGGATTTGTACTCGGTAGTCCCGAGTTTAAATCCTCGGCCACGCTTTTAAAATAGCCAACTGTTTCGCCTCCTACCAACTAGGTTTCTTAACTCTTGGATTTGTTTGTTTCATTATCAATGAAAAGCCCTATTAGGGAAGAGAATAATTTAAAAGTTTTTCATATTAATTATAATTTTAAGGGCCTATTCAAAAACCTAAAAGAATCTGACCCTGAAACTCTAAGATTCAGAATAATAACTTAATAACTGAGCAACTCCTTTCCGTTTACGTTTCCATGATCGACGTTATAGGTCCAACTATCGGTGGTTTCTAATAAAGCTGTAACAGTTGAATGAAAGGAACGAAAGCCAGATTGGTGTTTGGATAGAATGTTATGCACAGACAGGTAGATAGAAAGCTGATTATAGACAATTCTTTCAAAACCTTTTGCTAACACAGAGTTCGCCGATATTGGACGATCGTTATAAGCCCCCCCCCCTCTTCACCCCCACCCCTGTAATAAGACGTTTTAAAGCTTAAATTAAGACACGATCTTGATCGGCACTGCTACGTACCTTGTTTGAAACGCATTTTTTAGTCCGCTTTTTAAGCCCTCCTAAAACCCCTTAGGAAGTTTATAAGCCCAGAGCTTATAAGCGGAATTTCACGGTATAGAAATATAGTAAGATAAAGAAAGATGGACCTGGTTAAGTGCCTCCTGGCGCGAGGAAAGAAAATGATGGTGAGGCAACCATAAGTCCGCGTGAAGATGTCTCCTACACGCAGGCTGGGTGACCATACGGCAAAAAATGCACAACTTAAAAGCCGCCTTGCTAAAGCAGAATACTCACCTGAAGTAAAACACGGCTCCATTACTATCTTTGTACACAAACATGTCCTTTCTGTTTCTCACTCCAAACTTGTCCAGCACGCTTTTCACGGCCTTGAACCCTCGAGAGATTCCGGTCCGTCCCGAAGTATCCATTAGTCTCTGGTGGACTGGTAAATGAGTGTGCCAGACACTGTTACAGCCAAAGTGTCCGGGTTGAAAAAGAAACTGCACTTGAACGAATCTGGTGGTAACACGGCCTATGAATGAATGAATGAATGAATGAAGAGTCGTGGATGAGAGTGCCCTCTTACAACGCATTTTAAACATGTGAACAGTAAGCTTGGACGTCAGCATACAAAGGCGCCACTGGCAGCCGCTCTCAGTCCATTTATGAGCTTACTGTACCCACCCAACCCATGATGTGAATGATGTGATGTGTGAAGGTTGACCACAACACGGGGGTCTGCGTCCCACAAGAACCAGATAAGTGTAAGTGCTGTGAGACGGGACCTACGGTTTTTCGTCCTTATCCAAAAGGATTAGAAAGTCTAACCGTTTGCAGATGTCATGATCATTACAAAGGCAGCAATTTCTTCTCAGTTATTTAAAGACCCCGAGTGTTGGTCCGGCCGGGGTTCGAACCCGTGAACTCCCGCTCAGCAGACCGGCGCTCTCCCAACTGAGCCAACCAGGCGGTGGCCTACAGAAACACCATTTGATAAACATATATCGCTTTAGATTCTAAGACGAGGACGATAACGAGAAAGAGATATTCCCAATACTAAATAGTGCGCGCGCGCGAACCAGCGTCATTTTGGCGGGAAAACGTGGTAGCCGTCTTTGGTCTACAACGAGTTTTCGCGAGAATGTCGCACTGGCGAAAACAAGTTATCAAATGTTAGTAGGTTTATCTCTAATTTTAGCGATCGGAAGAAGGCTTTACCTCCTTAAACGGAAATAAGCGTGCTAACTTTTGTGGTGAAAAAGGTATATACAATGAAGCTTTCGGGGTTTTCTATTTTCAGAAAATAGGCGCGAAAACTTAAGATTAAATGTCGCCCACGTCCTCGTCCTCAAATCTAAAGCTCTCTAATAAAAAATAAAATGTTTACCCAAAAAGTACTTACGAGTTCTTAAAGGTGATGTTACACGAGACGATTTGCAACGACGGTTTTTGGCGCAACACAGCGCTGCAACATTGTTGCGTCATTGCTTCGAATGGTTACAACATTGTTCCAGTATTGCAACGTTGTGTTGCGTTACAAATCGTCGTTGCGAATCGTGCCGTGTAATATCACCTTAGGAACTCGTTTAAACGTGTGCGTACGTTCTAGATCGCATTGGAATTTGGAAGTGTTGATTTTTGAGCAGACGGGAAAACCGGAGTACCCAGAGAAAAAACTCCGGGAGCAAGGGAGAGAAATAACAACAAACGCGACCCTCCTATTGCGTCGACGCCGGAATTTGAACCCGGGCCTCACTGGTTGGAGGCGAATGCTCTAAGCACTGCGCCATCCTCGCCGCCCAAGAGGCACAGCAGCAAGGTTTGATTATACTTTTTCTCAAAAGGTTTAAGGAACAAATGCAAACCGAAGGTTTTCTCTTGTGCCCTCTAAGGTTATTGAGAGAGTTGAAATGGGTGTTTGCGACATAACTCAAAAAAATCTACAATCCCCAAAGGCAAGCTCATTTTCCATATTCATCCCTCTTTCCAATCACTAAGGTGTTCTCATTCCATACTGCGCCCAAAGACTCATCAATACGCTTTTAAGTTTTCCCCGACATGTGTCCAATATACCCAATGTGTTTTCTCACGTTTGCTGTCTATCAATGCAATCCCATGACCAGAAGTGGCACTATTTACCCGCTCAGCTATATACGCTTGTCAGACACCTAGGCCCGATGAAAGCACCCTTATGAACCCAATGTTTGTCCAATGTTAGCTACCTTTGCTATCTCCTTTGGTAATATGCACTCCCAGGGGCGACACTGACATTGTTAGCTCTTCGTGTTTCCAGATATCTTCATCTGATTCGGGAAACAACATCGAGTTGCACACCTTGGTTTCATACAACTCCTGTAACAACATGCGCTAAAAAAACCAAAGATCACATCAGTTAACAGGCCAGTCAGCAAGACTTTTCTCTTAGACAAAATGACACTATGTAAAGACCATGCGAAACCAGAAAAATCACAAGGAACAGAAATCTCACAAGGAACAGTTCTGGAGCGAGTTGCTTAAAAACCTAACGAGATACGAAACTGCTAGAGCGGTTTTCATTTGAGTGTCGAAAAGTAATTGGTTTTGCACTTTCTACACGATGCGATTGGCTTAAAAGATTCGCGCCACCTTTTCATCCAATCAGAAGTAAAACCAAAGCCAATTGTAACGCGCTCGCATGCATTTTCCCGCGCTTTGCGTCAGTCACATGTAATTACTTCGAGTTTTGATTGGTTCAATGTATTGTCTGTGTCCAATGTGATTGGCCAGAGTAATTACTTTGGTTTTGGTTTTACGACACTCAAACGAAAACCAGGTTCTAACGTCTGGAGTTAAAAGAAGGTTTGACTAGGCAAAATGTTGGTCGTTAGCTCTTAAGTTCGACATTAAGATTATTTTAAATCCCTCTAATTATGTTCTGGGTTGAAATAACCAATTCGTTAGATTCCTTTTCGGAAAATCCAAAACAATCGGCACTGAAGAAAGTTCCTTTCATTTACGACGCTGCTCTGCCCCAAACCTTGTTTTCGTTCTCCAAAATGGAGTTTTCATAATCGAACGTGACTGCTTGATGACTTCAGCCCCAAAATAGACAAAATGTAAACACAGTTCGCAGGCATCGTCTAACGTATTCGGCTGCAGGGAACGGTAGTTTCCAATCCACTTACCTGGTTAACAATGCGGCACTTTTCGTGAATTGCGTTGGTCACCATCTCTACCAAACCAGTGGCTCTCGTGGCACAGAACGCTCTTGAATCATCAGGTTCTCTACATTTAAAAATCGTGCCATACCCACATAAATGCAAAACTCACTTCTTCACGAACTACTACTCTATTCCTTACGTGTAATCCTCTAATCCTTAGGTGTAACCATTTAAGGGACGTATACGTTCACTCGCGACCTCAGAATGACAAATTATGTTTCACCTGTAATGCTGATGGACTACGAGTGATCCGCTATTTTCCTCTGGCATACCACAGCCTGCGATACACGCGAGCCCGCAGAAGATTACAGGTAGCTACCCCGAGGAAGGTGCGGGGAGGCGATTTTTACGCGCGTATACATATCTCGCTAGAAAACTGCGGGATTATTAATCCGTTACTTTCCTCTGAAGTGAGTAGAACCAGCGAAACACGCGAGTGCGCAGGAGATTACAGGTAGCCACCACGAGGAAGGTGACACGTGGGTGGCGATTTTCACGCGCGCATACTGTACATATTTCTATAACACTAATAATCGACTATTTTCCTTTGAGATAGTAGAGCCAGCGAAAAACCCGAGCGCGACTGAGGATACATGTAGCCACCACGAGGAAGGCGACACGTGGGTGGCAATATTCACGCTTGCACACATATTTCGTTCGCTCTACTATCCATGTAGAAAATGTGGGACTACTGGTGGTCTATGTTGATGAAAGTAGTTCGATCTTTTGGATCTGTGGATCAAATACACAGTGCCCATTTACGAAACTATTGTTATACTGTATTTTGTTTAGCTTGTTGTTTTCTTTTTGACGTTCAGTTTCCAGTACCTTTGATGAAAGAAGATAGTCACTTCATTATCAAATATCCTCATCACCACCCAAAACGGTAAGTACTCTTCAGCCAATAAGCAACTCTGATCTTCTTGACGCGGTGTAAGAGGGATGGGGGTGCCGCTATCCTCAACCACGTCTTCTCCCCCAATACCAATGGATTCCGCATTGCTTTCCTCTACAGAGGGAATTACCAGCTTCCCTACGGGTGTGCTATTCGCTGACGACGTAAAAGAGGTGTCTTTTTCAGGCGTGCTTGGTTCCACTTGTAGAGGTTCCTGTTTACCTACGTCACCGAGAAGTGGGTGTTTGGAGGCCAGGGTGATTTCACCATCTCTAGTCTTTCCGGGCCCTTCATCAGATATCGTGACCACCGGAAGTTCCATGGAAGTTTCGGAGTCAGTACACTCTTCTTTCTGCGCCGTTTCAATTTGGTCGTCTGAGTAAATAGCTAACAGATCATTACTTGTTGCGGCAAAGGGCTCAGAACGGACTGCGCTCTCTTCTTCCCCTGTTTCGACATTCACGCTCACATCGACTGAGGGTTGCTGGGTTTCCTCGGGGCTGTAACTGGCTGATTCAGGCATAAGAGTCGTTGAATCGCATCCAAAGTCTCCTTGATCGATTGCTTTCTGCTCCTCTCTCTTAGCTTCGCTAGAGTCTTCTTCAGGTGCCCTTGGCGAAGCAAAGGCAACCTCTCTGTCGACAAAGCTAACGACACAAAAATGAAAGAATTATTGGATAGGGCGATTGAAGTCTTTTTAAGTAAATATCACGCACAAGTTGTTAAAAAAGTGGATAGTACACTTCACTGAATAAATCATTTTCCACTGAATAGTGCAACTGATTTCCTAATACGTACTCAGTGGCGCTCTCTAGCTTTTGAAAGACCGCAACCAGTTCGACATTCCTGCAAAGTGATCGCTTACCTAGTCAAATAGTAGTGCTTTTCCAATTTATTTATGGAGTATTCCGGCAAGTTGATTCTCTCAAATTCTTTAACAAACAGCTCCAAGCTTTGCTCAGCACCGTAGACGAACTGTAGACGCACATGACGCGAAATGCAAGATGGATGATCCTCACTACTCTGCTTAACATGGTTCTCGACTTTCTCCAGCATTGTACTGTTCACAGGGCCGATGTGACGGAGCTCAGAGACTATCTCATCCTGGAGAAGCCAGCGAATTGTATCACATGTGAGGTTTACAGCTTGGCGCTGCGAATGGACCAGACCGTGAAGGGGATCCATGCTTTCGTTTCTGGAAATAAATAACAGTACAAACGACTTATTGACGGACTCAAGCAAAACTAGCTACGAGGGAATGTCTGGACAACCAACAATTTGACCAACAATAAACGACTGTTTAACTGTGACAATAGACGGATCGAAACGCACCAATGACATTACGAGTCTTCATAGCCAATAACATCACGGCTTAACTGACAGACGACCAATAACATCGCAACCCAGTTGACCAACCAGATCAACAACCAGAGTTTAATACCATCAACTGACTTGATACAACTCACTCTGACTCTGACGATGGCTACAGCAAAGGTTGTTGAAACGTCAGTCACTATCAACAACAATCCTATTCGGGACTACGTTCACCGTGACAATCATGCTCAAGCTACTAATGAAATAACTTCTGGGTTCAAGCTTTTCACAATAAATGACAGTGTTGTTGCACTCTTACATAAGCCATTGCACTTAAGATAACTTGTTCGGCAATTTTTTTGCCGATTGTAATCGAAGCAACCGAGGGCGGGACATTGAAATGGAATAATAAATCCCTTATTTGATGTTTAAGTAAATAAGATGTGGGGACATCTAACCTTTACTGGAACTTTTAATACAACGCAACTCGTAAAATATCCGTGCGTATCATCAAGAAGCTACATTTGTAAATTACGCTTGATCAAGATAAACTGCCTCAGTATGCTCTTTCTTCTTCCCTTACCCGTCAATGTCATGAGAGGTGGCTTTTGAATCTTGCCGCCTGAATTCAAACAAACCAGATCGTTTATCCAGAGGGGAGAGTGACACGGGAGAACTAGTGCTTGAGAAGGAATTGGAGCGAGATGGGGCGCATCGGGCTGAGGACTTGAGCACGGAGTAATCCGGTTCGGGAGACAGTGTCAGGCAGATGAGATCAAGGGTTATGCGAACCGTGGAACTGAAAGGATCCAAGAATTCTTCATCGTCTTCACACTTCCGGATGATTTCTCCTATGGGAAAGAGGATAAATAATATAATCACACGACTTCGTCATGTCGGTCGCCTACTCGAAATCACCACAGCTTTCGACGCGCGTGTCACTTAATTGCTTGACAACTTACGAAGACGCGGATTTAACCATTTTACTCAGTGTTGCGAATTAAATGGTCGTTTGAACGCAATGAAGTTGAGAAGTAAACAAAACAAAAATGCACATTAAATCTTCCTGAATGTTTATTGTACAGTACTATTTGACGACAATTTTTTCCTGTTTCTTTATTTTTTCTAATTAAAAATGTGCTTGTCCCACGGACTAGTCATGACTGAGGTTTACATGTCCGAACTAAAGTTTTACCTGTCGCGGACAAACGGACATAGGTTTTGGCCCACACTGCAGAGTGGTCAGAAGCCCCGTATCCAGGTGAAAACAAAAATATGCAGTCTCAAAAATATCCGGATTCGTATGGAAGGGGCCTAAGGCTGCGTGCAAACGGACGCAACATTGTTGACCAACAACTCCCAACATTGTTGGATGTTACATGTTGCGTCCGTTTGCACACCCTGTTGCATGTTGTTGGATGTTGTTGGGAGTTGTTTCGCAAAGTTTGAAATCGGTCAAAATTTTCAGCCAACAACTCCCAACATTTCTTTTGTTCCGTGATCGCCGAAGCGTGGCGCAACAATCACAGGAAAAAATAACGGCTTCCCATTTTTGGACATTTCAGGGTATTTAAAGAATACCCACAAAAATCCCAAATTTGGAAGAGTGAGACAAGTCCCAATAAGGGAACTTGGTTGGGAATTCCCTGGTTGGGACTTGTCTCACTTTGCCAAATTTGTGATTTTTACGGGTATTCTTTAAATGCCCTAAAATATCCAAAAATGGGAATCCGTTATTTTTTCCTGTGAATGTTGGATCCGTTTGAACAGCTCTTCCAACATTGTTGGAGCTACGCACGCTTATTACGCATGGTTTACAAAGACTTATGGGTTGTATTCTTTCAACGATGCACTGCAGGTCCCAACATTGTTGGGAGTTGTTGCATCCGTTTGCACACCACTGGCAAAACGCACGCAACAACTCCCAACATTGTTGGCGCAACAATGTTGGGAGTTGTTGCGTCCGTTTGCACGCAGCCTAAGGGGAAAAGTCAATGCTTCAGATGAATTCGCTGCAATCATTACCTAAACACACAGGTAGCATGTTGATAGAAACAGGAGTCATGGGCTGTGTGTGGCTGCTCTTGTCTCTCAGCGAACATGTCAGCATCAAAAAAAGGGGCGATTTGGAATGTTCCTCATCTTCGGCTTCCCCTTTATAACAAAGACAATAATGTGAAAACAAAAATTCATGGAAAATTAAATTAGTCTATGCTTAATCAAATCATACTAGTTTTCGCGCGCTCGAGCACTGTTTTCACAGATGATAGTGCATTCTTCTCCGGTGGATCAGGGTAAGGGAGAGCAATTGCGGTATTCAATGCATTGAGATTTACCCAGTGAATATCACTGTCTGCCTCTGGAACTGATACCAAAGGCACATTTAACTGCATTTTCCCCCATTTAACACCAATAAACTAACTGTGCCCTACAGGCAACACCCGTAATCATGGAGCCCCTCGGGGCCTGAGGCCAACGGTACCCTTATTTTAACGACCTCTCAGCGCGTCTTCTACACGGAAAAGAAAAAAAATCAAACAGGGATTTAAAGTCACACCTGGGTCTCCTGTACTGAAGGCTCCGCCCTTACCAACTTTGCTAATCCTTGCTCAGTAAAATGCTAGTGCTCCTGTGACAACGCTGCCGCGTTCAATAGTCCAGTTTCGAATTCGTCGCGGCCGCTAAATAGAAGAACCGAAGACTCACTAATACAGGGTTAGCCTTAATATCAGGTAAATATATAAACAAATTCCAGTCAACCTGTCAGTCACTTGTGTACAACTGTGTCTATTGTTTTAAACTCAAAATCTCGCCGGTCTTTGTGGTCGAGGCTAACCCTGCACAAATGAGTCTTTGGCGCTTTTATCCAGCGGCCGCGATGAATTGAAACCTGAACAATTACAAAACGTTACAAACCTTCGGATTCTCTGATACTTCCTTCACTTTCGAAATCAGACGAGTCATCATCCATGTCATGAAACACACCATCATGGTCTATCAGGATCCCAGTACCTACATCCTCAAAGGTGTCTGAACCAATATCACTGTCCTGGCCCTGAGAATCATCTTCGGTGACTACGTCAGTAAAGTCGGAAAATGATTCTGCGATAGACTAAACAAGCAAAAGCAATTTGGTTAAGGGCTGGACTCGCACTCAGGATGCTAATAGAGGACTTTAAAAGTAGGTTGAGCATGATCGGACTTTTGTTGACATTGACTGTCGTTTCAACAACCTCTGCGGCAGTCATCTTCAGAGTTAAAGTGAGTCGTATCACATCCGTTGATGATATTAAACTCTGGTTAAGATACAACTCACTTTGACTTTGAAGATGACTACGAACTGTACGTCCCCGTCAACCGTCAACAGCTGTCCTAATCAGGACTACATTCACCCGGATGATCACGCTCAACCTACTTAAAGCTTCATTGTGTTTTTTTTTCTTTCACCCGAAAGGTTTGCACAGTTATTCTTATTGAAGAAGTTTGGCCCTCTTCCGCTCACAAATTATCAAAGTTCTAATATTTGATAATTTGTTTCCGCCGCTACGACATTCTTACTAAACTCGTAAAAGAATGACCAGGCTACTATGTTTTCCCGCCAAAATGACGCTGGTTCTCGCGCGCGCACCACTTGTTTTTGAAAGTCTCTATTAGTCATTTTGAGGTTGAACAGTAGCCTGGGTCGGTGTTGTTCCTTGTTCCCGCGCAACCTTGTAATTGCCAATAAAAGAAGCGACAGCGTCTCCAAAACAGTCCCACAGTGCAGTTCCTCGAAACACCGAGCCAGTCCCACGAACAAACTCAAAATGGCCAATACTGCGCTTGGAGCCCATCATCTTGGATAGTTTTCCTTTCAAATATAAAGGGCTGGGTCACATGGGTGCCACACTGTTAGGCTATTTATAGACTCCGCTTTCGCGCCAAAGAATTCTTAGCTAATAAAAGCAGACTAGATTTTTCCACCGACGAGGTATAGGATCTTTTGTCTAGACGACCAACTTTCACAATGGAGTTTGAGGACGTTTATAATGATAGAGTTACGCGGGAAAACAAATTCTTCAAAAAGAATTGAAGCCTAACATAATGTCACACTGAACATAATGTCACACCAAAACCTTTTGCTTTTTACTGTTCTCGTTGCCGCCGCGCGCTATCATTGTTGCTTAATCCCTTATTAAGAAAATTTCACACTTGGATCGGCGCCTACCTTTCTAGGCCCTTCAGACAGTTGAGGGCAGTAAAAGAAGTATTCTCCGCTCGGAGGAACAGCTTTGAAGTATCGTCCAAGTACTGACATAAACTTAGCTGTGATAGACTTGTGAAGCCCGGGTACGGACTCGCACTCTCCCAATAAGGTATCCTTCAAAATCTTGACACGTTCTTCACTACTGGCTGGCGGCAAGTGAATTGGAACCGACTGAAACTTCTCGCTTGTTTGGGCGTCCCTGGCAGCTTCTCTATTCGCCATTTCCTTGACGTAATGCCCACACAGGGTATGGATAAACTCTGTGATGTCTACTTCAAGGAAGTTTTCCTCGCACGCATCAACCGCTGATTGGACGTCACGCATGTTCACTTGTTGTCCATGCTGTAAACTGGTAAATGTCGATGACACAAAACTTCGGCAGAACAGATCATGAACCGCATTACAGTGAAGGAGCAAGTCTTTAGAGGCACCAAACCGTCCTTTTGTTCGACCTTCTAAAGACCTAGGGACCTCATCCACGTTAAACGGGTCGACGAAGATGCTGGCTGCAAATTGAGTAAAATCTTGAAAGATATCTTCCCATCTTTTCGCTTCTTCTGGTGATGATTCCACAACAGACTTGGTGTCAGGTACCGATATCAGGACTGATAAGGGGCAGTCATAACAATAAATGGGGATATTGAAACTGAAAGTGTCACTATCTTCACTTGCGCAGCGATCATGAAATACCGGCTCCTCGTTGATAGGAGTGGTTTTCTCTTCAAATGTGACACATTTCTTCTCATCATCACCACTTGCTGAAAGCTCTGCTTTCGTCTCCTGAGCTTTCGCGCTTGAACTGTCAGGTTTCGGGGAGAAAGCAAAAGTGCTTTCGTCTCTTTCCACAGTGGGTGTTGGAGTCAAGCTCTTATCTGCAAAGAGCAAAGAAGGTAGGGCCATAATGAAAAACCCTCAAGGCCAAATTAGCAATAAAAAATAACGTAGGGAAATACAACGACGCAATGACGTACAATACAATACAATGACGCCATCGTGTAAATGGCCTATTGGAACTGCGTTTTCAAGATCTGGAAACTCCTGACCACCCAATTAAGTTTATGGTTTATAATAACAATACTTACAATAACAAAAAGGCACTCTTGGATTAATTAAAAGTACCCTAATAACGACTTTCCAACGAACCTTCTAAAGAGCCCTGGGTCATAAAAGAGCCCTGCTTTTGCGCTTCTATGTTCTTTTTGGCACTTTGATCTGGAGTTTTGGCACCGCTACCCAAACTTGAACTTCTGCTGCGTCCCTTCTTGCCCATAAGCTGTACGTGCTTTAAGCTCGCTGGAAGAAACGTTAAAATGATGCGACCGCAACCAAGACCAGCCACAGCACGAATAAAACACCTCCACTTCATCGACAAGGCGCTCTTTTGCCTTGACTTTTTATCTGCTCCAAGAATGTCAGCCACTGTGGATCGACCAGTGGATCGACCAGGATCTTCCACTTGACAGATCTCTTCTGGGAATGGTAACGGCACGCCATTTCTTCTCCTGCTTTGAACGTGCTGCGTGAATCGTTGCCAATCTGCCTCAGTTAGGGTGATTTCGCGATCATTCAATCGCTCCATGTTTTCAAGGAGGAGTTTGAAAAGGTTTTCATTAGGCGAGTCACTGCTATCAGCTGCAGCTGAGGAAAAAACATAACAAAGTCACAGTCGCATGACTCGTCACTGTCACAACATTCGTCACGGCGACAACACTCGTCAGTGACTTTAGACCAGAGAGTTGGATTTTCATCATTTTCTTTCATCACTAAAACGATCTCACAAAATTCACCACCGCACAAATTTTAGGACACGAATGGCAGACCATGTTGCAAGTCTCTGCATTTAATGGTCCAAACAAATTGGGCTGTTTTGCACGACATGTTAATTCGACCGAATACTGGCATCTTTTTGGTATCACGTGCTGCGTTATTTAGCGGCTGATGAACAATGATAGTCTCCCTGTGTTGCGAACGATTGCGAACACCAAATGACGTTACCATTCATTCAAAATATTCCTAATTCATCATAGCCAGCTACTGTTGACCAAATTTGGAAGAATTTTTCCATATTGAACCGATGACGTCAAAAGTGCAGTAACTTTGCAGATTATTGAACCGTTAACCGAGAAGACCTGGCGACGAGGTTGAGTTGCTTTCGAAGTGAGTAATGGCGGAACATTGTACTCGTTTCACGGCAAACTATTGTCTAAAAACATAACAAGAACAGCAAGAAGACAACTCGACAGACGGCATCTGCTATTTGGAGTAAGGTTGCAGACCTGAACAGCCCTTTATCTCCTAAACTTCCTGATAAAGATGCACTATCGATGTGACTTTAAGCTTAACATCGACGGAGGTAAGCAAATCCAGGAAACACTCCACATTGGCGAACATATCGGAACAATTAGGCGCAACAAGCATTAGAAAATTAACCCAGGTTTGTCAAAAGATAGCTTATATAGAGTTTCTTTGGCCTATAAGCACACATCATAGCGTAAAACGTAATTTTCAAGAACACAATATGCCGTTAGAAAGGAGTGCGAAATGTAAGGTCTACCTATCATAAAAACGTTTTTTGGGTTGAAGACCTCTGCCACTGCAGTCTCAGACAAAGTTCCACCTAGTAACAATTCTTTTATGTTCTAGAGAGTATCCCGAAAGTTATCACAGACATAAATGGGTTGCGTATTTATCTACCTTGTGGTAATGTCTCAATGAGGGATGAAAATACCATCTCAACTTGTCGAGATTTTTGTAGTAGACCAATGACATCAAAGGGAAAGGGCAGTTGCTCTACGACCCAGTTACTGTGGATTAATGAGGGCTCCACTTTCGACGTCTGGACAATCCTCTGAGGAGTGGTGACAGTCTTGTCGTCACTCATGGCCCACAGATGATCATAAGTAAGCAGCGCTGAGACGTGTTTTAAATCCACTTGAAAAATCTGTTCAGAAGAAAAGAAAAGGCATCAACTCTTTCTCTCACAGAGATGGCCAATGTCAACTTTGAAAACGCTAATAAATTTCGTTTTGTAAAAGGCTGAAAAAACGAATAACACCATGTGAAAGTACTGCCAAAGAGGTTTCATTTGAATGCTTACAGCACAGGATTTCATCCACAGACACAAAAGTTAGAACTACATACTAAATAAATAGTACCATGTGAAAGTACTGCTGAAGAGGTTTCATTTGAATGCTTACACCACAGGATTTCATCCACAGACAAAAAAGTTAGAACTACATACTAAATAAATAGTACCATGTGAAAGTACTGCTGAAGAGGTTTCATTTGAATGGTAACACATAGGATTTCATTCATAGACTCAAAAGTTAGAACTACATACTAAATAAAAAGTACCATGTGAAAGTACTGCTGAAGAGGTTTCATTTGAATGGTAACACCATAGGACTTCGTTCACAAACTCAAAAGTCCGTAAAGTTCCGAAAGTAGCGATAAAAAGTCACAGGTGTTACCAGAGAGTAGCGATCCCCCCGAAAATAACGACCCTCCGAAAGTAGAGACCTCAAAACTAGTTTTCCTTTTTGCAAAAAAAATAACGCATATGACTGATATCCTGAACAAATACCACACTGATCCGAGGTTTATTAATAGCGATTATTTGACATTCCTATTGATAACTATTAAAGTTTAGGATATACATTACCTTTTTTCAAAAGTATTCCTTTCACACTTTTTGCGACTTTATTTTTTGAAGTGCCCATGTAGGGTACACGCTTTAGCCATCCGAACGTAACGACCCCCAGAAAGTAGCGTGCCTCCGAGAGTAACAATAGCAGAGGGATGCTAAATCCGAAAGTAACGAGGGTCGTTAATTTCGGAACTATACGGTAGAACTACATACTAAATAAATAGCACCATGTGAAACTACTGCCCAAGAAGTTTCATTTGAATGGTAACATCCGATCATCCTTATCAACATACCGCATCTGGAACCTCGTTATATTTCAGTCCATCTAGATATTTCAGCTCCGAAGGCAAATCAGTGAGTACCCCAAACTGGGGCTCGGCCCAGACCTCTGTCACCATGTTGAACTTTTGCCTCGTATTCCCCAAGGCTGGCTTTCCTTCTAATGTCCAGTCAGCTATTGCTTCTTCTCCTCGACCAGCTTCGGATGGCTGAAGATACGGAGGGAACAGCACGTACTGAATGATACAGGAGTAAAACTGGTCATCTTCTTTCGTGTGGTCCTATTGGCCGAATAGAAAAAAACAACAACTGACTTTACTAGGCCGTCAAAGCTTCTTGATTCTCCCAAATACAGGGCTCGAAAAAGACAAAAGTAATTCTCGTAGATTGGAATAAGGAGATTTCCCTTCCGGGCAAGTATTGTTTCATACTACTTTTGCTCAATGGGGTAGGACCCAGGCAAGTCCATTGTAACTAAAAGTAAAGACAACCATTCTCCACTTCGTCTCGTTTCTAAGTGTCCTATGCAGCTGTCTCGGACAAGGAAAATCTGAGCGTTACTTGTCCAAACGGTAAGTTAGAACTCAAGTTATTTTTCAAGCCCAGAAATACAATTGTTATCAACATACAAAATATTAATAGGCATAGTTTCACTCCTGGAGTGGAAAGAGTTGTTGGACCTTATAAAAGAAGCTTATGGAGTTTCTGTCCACTTTATACCTAGAATTACGTAACGCGCACTTGTGCAATAGGACAACAAGCCTTTCCCATCTTTTAATGTTTAACTAGACACTGTTACACTCAGTAGATCCGAAAGACACGATTATAGACTCAAACGTAGAGCAGCTTCCTCAGGTGAACACCGCAAGGTTGATTTGCAGAAAGACTCAACTAGGTTAGCAAAGATGAAAAGACTTGGATAATCCAGTTAACATGTAACTGTCAAGTCAAAAATTCTCGCGTTTCGCGCTGAAATTCTGAAACGTGATAAAACGTGTTCGTGAAAAGTGTTAGTGTTCTAAACATTACATAACATCGCGCTCAAAGATCGTGCCATGCTAAACGATTTTTACCAATTCTTCTCACCTTCATAATGAGTTCTTTAGCCATCGTAATAATTCCTGCGTTGTTGTTCACAAAGTTGTACCCCTCCTGAAGTCGTAACCTAGAACACGAATTTGAAAATAAATTATTAAACTTGCAGCACCAAAAATGTAAACATAGCACATAGCAATGGATTAATCTTTACCAGTACATCACGCAATTAGTTCCTGGTGCTTATCCAGTTCATGGCACTATTAAACTTTCGAACAAAGATTGATAACCAATGTATATATTCGGCTTCAGTCAGCCGATATATGTCAATTTTCAACAGCGACTTACGCATCGCGATTGGAGAAAAAACCGTCAATAACTCCTTGAACGAGAATAGCCCCAAAAAAGACTCTTTGAGGTTCAAAATATATACACTGTTAGCGAAATTTGCTTGCCCACAAAACACCTAGGAGACCCGAAGAAAGCAATTAAAAATGTTCGTGCGTGCCCAGATCGATTTTGAGTCAGGAAATGCCTGTTTTGAGGAGAGGGGAGAACCGGAGTTCTCAGAGAAAATCCTCCCGAAGCAAGGACGAGAAACAAGAGCAAATTCAACCCATCTATGGAAAAAATAAATTTGTTTTCGCCACAAAGTTTAGAAATAATGGGATTTGAAGACAGGCAACATTGGTGGGTGGTGTGTGTGTGTGTGGGGGGGGGGGGACAAGTGGTCTCCCCCTTGTCCCTTGTCCCTCCCCCCCCCCCCCCCCTCCTGCATGTGAATGTGCATACTTAATTAATTCAACTGCGAATCAACAATTAAATCTGCCCTTACTTTGTAAGAGTTGAGAGTACCCTCGCTACGTCCTCGGCAGGCACTGCCGGCGATCCTTCCTCTTGCATGGTCCATATCCATCGATGATGGTGAAGATAGTGACATAGAACCTTCATGTGATTCTCATTTGTCCTGTTCGCATAAACTCCCGTCAAGCTCGGATACACAGAGTAATGCGGTCTCTCCGGGAAGGGAGTCAACATACCCTCGGGAATTTTTTCGTACCGAACAAGGATTTTTTCCAGGGGTTTATCGAACATGATAGTACAAGGTTTTGCGGCCACCGCCTTCTTGTTTGTTATCTGTGCTGCGCGTTGCAGGCTTTTTCCTTTGACTGGGGGTTTGTGAGGTTTGAGATTCACTCCTAGAGGTGCCTCGATCTTGGACAGCTTCTTCTTTAGATCTGAAACAATCTAGTGCAAAGAAAATGAAAAATAAAACGTGAATAATAAAAAATATGATCGGCAGAACTGTAGCGAAAAATTTATCCAGACTTTAAAATGAATACAAATCGTAATGTTCAATTTATGCCTTTCTCGTTATTTCGAGTTACTTTAACCAAGTATATCAAAATGGAGGACAAAAAAATATTGTGCCACTTTCTAATCCAATCAGAAGTGGAACAACACCACACATGTCCAACTAACTCATATTTTCCCTCGCTCGAGGAGAGCTGCCAACGGCTACATGTAAATTTTCTCGAGTTCTGATTGGTTGGTTGCGTTGTCTTCGTCTTTCTGATTGGCCATGAAATTTTACTTTGGTCTTGGTTTCGCGACAACTGAATCCAGTGAAAACTGCTTTACACGATAACCAGTGAACAAACTAAGATTATCTCAATCCGGATTAACCTCATCAGAACTAGCAGTTACAAAATAACATAACAAAACTTTACAGACCTCATGTCGAATGTGTCCTGGTGTTCCTCCAAGGAAAGCCACTCTGATAACAATACAAGGGCCTTTCACAGTGATTCGTGTAAGGCAGAAGGAAGACGGCACATCTTCTGGGTTATTGCTGGAAAAATAACCGACTTCCACAGTCATGCGCGGAACACACGAATCTCCATTTTGGCGCGTCACCGCGTTCGTTAACATGGCAGAATATTAAAGCAGAGAGGACGACAATATTATTTGAAGAAAGTACACGGTGGAAGTAAAGAAAGTAGTAACTCTCAACTGGGTTGTCGCTCGCTGCAGTGATTTTCCTAGTGGCTTAGACAGTGACCTGGCTTTTCACACTTTCTACGGCGTCCTAAATCAGTGAATCATATTCTTTTCTTTATTTTTGAATACCCTAAGCTTTTCAAGAGATCCGGTTTTCTGGCGCGATTTAAAGTATCAAAATCGATCGATGAATCGATGAAGAGAACGTTTTCAGGAAGAAAATATCACCATTAACCATATCACGAAACCCTGTGCAAACCCAGAAGTATTCAAATTCGAATGCTACTGCATCAAATTCTGAGCAAAGTTGTAAATTTCGCTTGTAATGTCCCTAGCTCATTTCTTCAATTCTCCACAATGTTGACAAACTCAGTGGTGCGCTGAAGTACAGATTTGTGCGTTCTGCGGCATGATCGTGAGACTCGGCTACTCATTAAAGCAGATTTCAGACACTCAAGTCGCCCAAATGGCCAAGATCGGTGGGAAATTCTAAACGATGCTGCAAACTCCGAGGTCACATTGTCAATACAGCCAACCAAAACGCGAAACCTAAAACAAAGTCCAGAAGTTCGGCGCCAACGAGGTTCGTTGTCTCAGAAGTTGCGACCTCGCTGTTTGCGATAGCAAAACAGCGATATTTTCGCAACTTTTGTAGGATGCTGTTGAAGCGGATCAAGAAAGGCGTAGACAAGAAACTTTGAAAGGAGCGGGGTGGAATTCGACCAAAGAGAAGTACAACTGAACAGATCTTTGTACTTAGAAACATCCTAGAGCAGGCAAATGAGTGGAGGACAGGTCTGTATGCGCACTTTGTTGTAGACTTTGAAAAAGCCTTTGACTCTGTACACAGAGAAAGCCTATGGAATATAATGAGAAGTTATTGGATACCAGACGAGATGGTGAGAGAGATAGCGGGCATACACGTGGTCTTTGAGTGCGCAGTTGTTGATGGGAGTGTGACATCTGACTGCTTTATGATAAAGTCTGGGGTAAAACAGGGGTGCATGATGTAGGGATTGCATTGGTCATGAGGAAGGCAACAGCAGACAAGAGAAGATGGATAAGGTGGAATTTAACAACACTGCTGTAGGACCTTGATTTCGCAGATGACACTGCACTACTGTCATCTAAGTTCAATGACTTGCATGAAAAGACTGGGCGATTAGCGGAGGAAGCAGAAGGACAGTAGAGAAAGAGCGAAACAAAGCTGGGTGGAAGAGCTGGGAAGTAGCCAAAGAGATTGCACAAGACAGAAAGTGTTGGTCAGACAGCATGGAGGCCTTATGCGCCTACGGGCGCGATGAGACTTGATGATGATGAGTTTATGAACGCTGTTGGCGACGAAAAACCCAACTTCGTTTCGAGGTTTGCACTTTGGTTAGCTAAAGTTAACAATATAACTAACGGGTTTGCAGTATAGTTCCGAATTTCCTAGCGAACTTGGCCAGGTGCGCGGTCTGAGTACGCTTAAACCCATTAAACTGAACATGCTCTTTTGGAGATAACCTGGAACAGGACAGTTGTGGAGGTGTTATGTTCAGATAAATTCGTCTTATATGGAATGGACACAAAATCGTTTTGAATTACTCCTGGAGTCAATTTAATTAAACTTTTAGATGTGCAATCTACAAGTGCAGCTATTGCTTTCAGACTCAAAAATAATAGCCACCTATGAAAGTTTTAATAAATTGGCCCCTGAAAGAACAGATTTTTGGAATAAGAGCGCTGAAGTTTGAAAAGCGCGAATTTCTTTTTCTGAATGGCGTCTTCGCCGCCGCCTCCGTCGTTGCTGCTAAAAGACTAAGTAAGTAAGTAAGTAAGTAAGTAAGTAACAACTTTATTTAATGAGGGTAGCACATGACAGTAAAAACTGATGAACTACTGGCCCTCAATGGTAATTAAAATATTTAGAACTATAATAAAATAAACACGACGAATTAAAATTTAAAAAATACTACAAGATAAGAAAAAGTGATAAGCATATTAGAATAAAAAGATAAAAAGACATACATTAGACAGATGACAGAAAACTGATGAACTAGTGGCACTCAGTCTTAAATTACGAATATTAAAAACTACTACGATAAACACGGCGAATTAAAAATACTATAAGATGAGAAAAGTGATATGTACATTAGAATTTAAAAATGCGAAAACATTATACCAATAAGAGCTAGGTTAAAAATATTTTTAAGAGCATTCTGAAACTGGCCAACGGTGTCCTTCTTAAACCCATAAGAGCTTGGCTAAAAATATTTTTTAAGAGCATTCTTAAACTGGCCAGCGGTGTCCTTCCTTCACATATCTAGAGGAATCCTATTCCACAGCTCAGCTCCACGAACTTTAAAAGTACGTCCCCCCACTTTCCGTTTCCTTATTATAAAATGGACATACCAAGTCAAACCTTCCATAACGGCTAGCTCTGCTATCACTCCTGAGATCTGAGTTTCTAGGTAATAGTTTCGTTATGTAGTCTGAGCAGTCATCTTCGTGTCTTATGCGCCTAAATATTAAACTACACTTTTGAAGGTTTACTTCAAGCAACCAACCTAGACATGGAGTTTGTTAACTGTTAACGGCACAGTACCTGGAGATAAATTTGATGAAGGAGTGGTTTTCCAACAAGACAAACGAACTCCAATTTCTGCAAAGAGAGGTCAGAGAGCTTAACGCCACTCTGCACTGGATTGCGCTGGAACGATCATTCTCCATAGGCAGATTTAGATTCTTTGGCAGAGGACTAAAAATAAACACGATACACCAATTGGTTACTTTGAGATCAAAAGCAAAAATCATTTCAGAAATATTAACAAAGCCAGACTTACACGTCATGATCCAAAACAAGTCCAATTCTATGGCAATGCATCCATCTTTGCCTGAAATTGCAGTAAACGTCCGTTGTAACTTCATACATTAGTTAACGAAAACAAGATGAATATGTGCGCCATTCGCTTAGAGTGACGTCGAAAAGATCGGATATTTGGCAGGCTCTTTTCTCGCGTCGTAACGGACAGTGTCGACATCAATGTCCACAAAAACAAAACAAAAAAAAGAGGGGCCAGTATCAAGTCATTTTTAATAGAGGACTGCATTTGCTTAACCTTGCTGGCTCGCGGAGATACATATAGTAATAGAATAACAATAAGCAATTATATAAATGACAAATGACCTTTACGAGCCCTTCTTTTTCCTTTAAAGCAACACAATAGGTCATTTTCAAGTTCCAGAAACTCTCACTATACAAACGAGGCTGCATGTAAAACTTTTTTTGAAAACATGAGTTTTATTTACATGAGAATAAATAATCGTTTTCATAGCAATGGCTTTGCACACACCCTCGCTTTGAAACAGAGGCTTGAGGTAACTCGGGCATGGCCCATTGTGTAAACCCTTATCCACATATGAAGAGAGTATTGCTCAAACACTGAACATATTTAAAAGAATAGAATGTGATTTGATGACTCACCACCCTGTTGTATCAAGAGATAGCACTGGCTTCCAGAACACTGCAAACTGAGACTCGGGTGATTTGGAACTTTTTCTAAAGATGAAACAAAACTGGTTAAGTAATTATAGACTGCATTACCTGTATTATCAGTACAGATCATCCCCCTGCTTGTGACAATTATACATCGCTCTTAAGGTCGTTGATAATTCAAGAAAAAAATGGTAGGTAAAAACTAAAAGAATACCGTAAAGAATGGCTGCCAACGAGTATGACTTGGAATTGGAATTTCTTGTCGAATTATTGATCATGTGAGAAACCTACATCAAACGCTCAACACTTTTTCATCGAATATACACCACGTCTCGCAGTTTCACTATCAGAAGCTGTGTTTCCTGTCCTTAGTTGAACAAAATCAGCAACATCTCTTACTAATCGACCAAAAGTTGGTACGCTTCAAAGACACACAACCTTTTTCTTTGGCATTTTCAAGTGCCAAATATATTATTAACAATGCTTTAAAAACAAACCTACCTTGCATGTTGCAGTGATAAAATCTGTGAACAAAATTGGAAATTTACTTAGCTCATCTATAAAGAACTTTAAATCACAAGGCAATAGAAACTTATATATCATTAAGGAATGAAATCTGTCACGATTTTCTGCCTCTGAAAAGGCATTTCTGGGCGAGGAAACTGTTACTACATCTGAACTTTGTTCGATCACAACTCTAAACACCGAACCCCTAATCTGTAAACTCCTAATAACCTTGTTATAGCTTAAACAAACGACCGACATTTCGCGTCCCCACCAATGGTTTCCCGCCAAATAAAGTCTAAGAAACGAGCGCAGAAATTCCATACTAATGACGCGTCGCTACCAAGAACTATATAGTGCTTATCATTGCTGTCACTGTTGTCTCGGCTGTCGCTGTTGTACCCGTTGTCCCTGTTGTCGCTGTTGTCAATGTTGTTGCTGTTGTCAACCTTGTAACTGTTGTCACCATTGTCACCGTTCTCACTGTTGTCACTATTGTCACCGTTGTCACCGTTGTTGCTGTTGTCATTGTTGTCGCTGTTGTCACCGTTGTCAGTGTTGTCGCTGTGGTCGCTCTTGTCACCGTTGTCACCGTTGTCAACGTTGTCACTGTTGTCAACGTTGTCAGTGTTGTCACCGTTGTCACCATTGTCACTGTTGTCAACGTTGTCACTGTTGTCAACGTTGTCACCGTTATCAGTGTTGTCAATGTTGTCACCGTTGTCACTGTTGTCACCGTTGTCACCGTTCTCACTGTTGTCAACGTTGTCACCGTTGCCACTGTTGTCACCGTTGTCACTGTTGTCACCGTTGTCACCGTTGTCACTGTTGTCAACATTGTCACCGTTGTAACTGTTGTCAACGTTGTCACCGTTGTCAATTTCGTCACCGTTGTCACTGTTGTCGCCGTTGTCACTGTTGTCCCCGTTGTCACCGTTGTCAAGGTTGTCACCATCGTCGCTGTTGTCACGGTTGTGACTGTTGGCACTGTTGTTACCGTTGTCGCTGTTGTCACTCTCGTCACCGTTGTCACTGTTGTGGCTGTTGTCACCGTTGTCGCCTTTGTCACGGTTGTCACCATTGTCGCTGTTGTCACAGTAGTCACCGTTGTCCCTATTATCGCTGTTGTCACAGTTGTCGCTGTTGACACCGTTGTCGCTGTTGTCACTGTTGTCGGTGTTGTCACCGTAGTCCGTGTTGTCACTGTTGTCACCGTTGTCACTGTTATCACCAATGTCACTATTGTCACCGTTGTCACTGTTGTCAACGATGTCACCGTTGTCACTGCTGTCACCGTTCTCACCGTTGTCAACGTTGTCACTGCAGTCACCCTTTTCGCTGTTGTCCCCGTTGTCACTTTTGTCACCGTTGTCAATCTTGTCAACGTTGTCACCGTCATCACTGTTGTCACCGTTGTCACTGTTCTCAACGTTGTCAGCGATATCACCGTTGTCACTGTTGTCAACTTTGTCACCGTTCTCACTGTTGTCACTGTTGTCACCGTTGTCACTGTTGTCACCGTTGTCATTGTTGTCACCAATGTCACCGTTGTCACTGTTGTCAACGACCTCACTGTTGTCACCGTCTTCGGTGTTGTCCCCGTTGTCACTATTGTCACCATTGTCAATGTTGTCAACGTTGTCACCGTCGTCACTGTTGTCACCGTTATAACCGGTGTCACTGTTGTCAACAATGTCACTGTTGTCAACGTTGTCACTGCTGTCAGAGTTGTCAACGTTGTCACCGTTGTCACTGTTGTCACATTGTCACCGTTGTCACCGTCGTCAGTGTTGTCACCGTCGTCACCGTTGTCACTGTTGTCAATGTTGTCACTGTTGTCAAAGTTATCACCGTTGTCACTGTTGTCAAAGTTGTCACCGTTGTCACAGTTGTCACCGTTGTCACTGTTGTAAACGTTGTCACCCTTGTCACTGTTGTCACTGTTCACAACGTTGTCACCGTTGTCACAGTTGTCACTGTTGTCACCGTTGTCACTGTTGTCAAAGTTTTCACCGTTGTCACTGTTGCCACCGTTGTCACCGCTGTCAACGTTGTCACCTTTGTCACTTTTGTCACCGTTGTCACCGTTGTCACCTTTGTCACTTTTGCCACCGTTATCACCGTTGTCAACGTTGTCACCGTTGTCACTTTTGTTACTGTTGTCACCGTTGTCACTGTTGTCGCTGTTGTCAATGTTGTCACCGTTGTCACTGTTGTCACCGTTGTTACCGTTGGCACTGTTGCCAACGTTGTCACCGTTGACACCGTTGTCACCGTTGTCAACGTTGTCATCGTTGTCAGTGTTCTCACCGTTGTCACTGTTGTCACTGACACTGTTGTCACTGTTGACAGTGTTGTCACTGTTGACACTGGCACTGTTGTCACTGACTGACCATTGTCACTGTTGTCAACGTTGTCACCGTTCTCACTGTTGTCACCGTTTTCACCATTGTCACCGTTGTCACTGTTGTCACCCTTTTCGCTGTTGTCCCCGTTGTCACTTTTGTCACCGTTGTCAATCTTGTCAACGTTGTCACCGTCATCACTGTTGTCACCGTTGTCACTGTTCTCAACGTTGTCAACGTTATCACCGTTGTCACTGTTGTCAACTTTGTCACCGTTCTCACTGTTGTCACTGTTGTCACCGTTGTCACTGTTGTCACCGTTGTCATTGTTGTCACCAATGTCACCGTTGTCACTGTTGTCAACGACCTCACTGTTGTCACCGTCTTCGGTGTTGTCCCCGTTGTCACTATTGTCACCATTGTCAATGTTGTCAACGTTGCCACCGTCGTCACTGTTGTCACCGTTGTCACTGTTCTCAACGTTGTCAACGTTATCACCGTTGTCACTGTTGTCAACTTTGTCACCGTTCTCACTGTTGTCACTGTTGTCACCGTTGTCACTGTTGTCACCGTTGTCATTGTTGTCACCAATGTCACCGTTGTCACTGTTGTCAACGACCTCACTGTTGTCACCGTCTTCGGTGTTGTCCCCGTTGTCACTATTGTCACCATTGTCAATGTTGTCAACGTTGTCACCGTCGTCACTGTTGTCACCGTTATAACCGGTGTCACTGTTGTCAACAATGTCACTGTTGTCAACGTTGTCACTGCTGTCAGAGTTGTCAACGTTGTCACCGTTGTCACTGTTGTCACATTGTCACCGTTGTCAATGTTGTCAACGTTGTCACCGTCGTCAGTGTTGTCACCGTCGTCACCGTTGTCACTGTTGTCAATGTTGTCACTGTTGTCAAAGTTATCACCGTTGTCACTGTTGTCAAAGTTGTCACCGTTGTCACAGTTGTCACCGTTGTCACTGTTGTAAACGTTGTCACCCTTGTCACTGTTGTCACTCTTCACAACGTTGTCACCGTTGTCACAGTTGTCACTGTTGTCACCGTTGTCACTGTTGTCAAAGTTTTCACCGTTGTCACTGTTGTCACCGTTGTCACCGCTGTCAACGTTGTCACCTTTGTCACTTTTGTCACCGTTGTCACCGTTGTCACCTTTGTCACTTTTGTCACCGTTATCACCGTTGTCAACGTTGTCACTTTTGTTACTGTTGTCACCGTTGTCACTGTTGTCGCTGTTGTCAATGTTGTCACCGTTGTCACTGTTGTCACCGTTGTTACCGTTGGCACTGTTGCCAACGTTGTCACCGTTGACACCGTTGTCACCGTTGTCAACGTTGTCATCGTTGTCAGTGTTCTCACCGTTGTCACTGTTGTCACTGACACTGTTGTCACTGTTGACACTGGCACTGTTGTCACTGACTGACCATTGTCACTGTTGTCAACGTTGTCACCGTTCTCACTGTTGTCACCGTTTTCACCATTGTCACCGTTGTCACTGTTGTCAACGTTGTCACCGTTGTCACTGTTGTCACCGTTGTCACTGTTGTCAACGTTTTCACAGTTGTCAGTGTTGTCAACGATGTCACCGTTGTCAGTGTTGTCAACGTTGTCACCGTTGTCACTGTTGTCACCGTTATCACCATTGTCACCGTTGTCACTGTTGTCAACGTTGTCACCGTTGTCAGTGTTGTTACCGTTGTCACCGATGTCACTGTTGTCAATGTTGTCACAGTTGTCACTGTTGTCAACGTTGTCACCGCTTTTACTGTTGTCGCCGTTGTCACTGTTGTCAATGTTGTCACAGTTGTCACCGTTGTCACCATTTTCACTTTTGTCACCATTGTCACAGTTGTCAAGTTGTCACCGTTGTCACTGTTGTCACCGTTGTCACTGTCGTCAATGTTGTCACCGTTGTAACTGTTGTCACCGTTGTTACTGTTGATAACGTTGTCACCGTTGTCACAGTTGTCACGTTGTTATTGTTGTCAACGTTGTCAACGTCGTCACCGCTTCCACTGTTGTAACGTTGTCACCGTAGTCACTGTTGTCACCGTTGTCACCATAATCACCGTTGTCACCGTTGTCACTAGGGAGTTTAAGCAAATCGCTACGGCGACCTCTACTACGGCGGCCGGAAGTAAAAAAGCCCCGAAGTGACGCAGTGCGCATGCTTGAAAATGACCTTTCGCCGTAGCGCCAAATCCTACGACGTGAAGAGCTGTCTTCTGGCGTAGTCGCCACTACGTGAGTATAAAAGTCGACTCTTCTCCTATTTTTTACGATCACTGCTTTTAAAAGCTATCATAGATTGTTTTTCACTTTATGAAGAAAGTATTCGAGGCTTCTGGTTTTCCAGTGAATTCATTTTCCTTGCGTTTTCTCAGTTTCAGATTTCGATCCTCAAGCGAGTGTGCCATGAGTTCTGCCGCGCCATGGCCGCAGAAAATCCGCCAGTACAAACAAAGGCTAGACGAAAACCGTAAGCACGACTGTTAGCAATAAAGCTAAATGTCACTGAAGGTTGTTTAAACAAGAATAGAATAGAATCTAAAACGCTGAATTTGTTGATTTGTTGTTAAATGCGGAACACAAAAAGAAACATCACCAGCAGCTTACTCCGATCTTCATCTGTAGTTTTCTGTTTTGTGTAAGAACCGCCCTCTGATGATGTTTACTATCAATATTCTTCTTGGCAAACGAAATTTTTAAATTGGCCTTTTTCTTATTTGAGCACCATTGAATTCTGTTGTTGATAAATCATAGCGAAAGCAAGTGAGCAAGAACCGAGCTTGGAATTTGGCGAGCTACGAGACGTACTCTCCCCAGGACACCGCATCCACGACCGCCGTAGTAGAGGTCGCCGTAGCGATTTGCTTAAACTCCCTACTGTTGTCAACGTTGTCATCATTGTAACCGTTGTCACTGTTGTCAACGTTGTCCCTGTTGTCACCGTCATAACTGTTGTCACCGTTGTCACTGTTGTCAACAATGTCACCGTGTTCACCGTTGTCACCATTTTCTCTGTTGTCAACGTTGTCACCGTTGTCACTGTTGTCAACGTTTTCACCGTCATCACTGTTGTCACTGTTGTCAACGTTGCCACCATTGTCACTGTTGTCAACGTTGTCACCGTTGTCAATGTTGTCAACGTTGTCCCTGTCATCACTGTTGTCACCGTTGTCACTGATGTCAACGTTGTCACCATTGTCACTGTTGTCAACATTGTCACCGTTGTCACTGTTGTCACCGTTGTCGCAGTTGTCACTGTTGTCAACGTTGTCACAGTTGTCAGTGTTGTCAACATTGTTACCGTTGTCACTGTTGTCAACGTTGTCACCGTTGTCAGTGTTGTCACCGTTGTCACCGCTGTCACTGTTGTCACCGTTGTCACTGTTGGAAAAGTTGTCACCATTGTCACCGTTGTCACTGTTGTAACGTTGTCACCGTTGTCACTGTTGTCACAGTTGTCACTGTTGTCACTGTGGTCACCGTTTTCACCATTGTCACCGTTGTCACTGTTGTCAACGTTGTCACCGTTGTCAGTGTTGTCACCGTTGTCACTGCTGTCACTGTTGTCAAAGTTGTCACCGTTGTCACTGTTGTAAAAGTTGTCACCATTGTCAACGTTGTCACTGTTGTAACGTTGTCACCGTTGTCACTGTTGTCACAGTTGTCGCTGTTGTCACTGTGGTCACCGTTTTCACCATTGTCACCGTTGTCACTGTTGTCAACGTTGTCACTGTTGTCAACGTTGTCACCGTTGTCAGTTTTCTCAACGTTGTCACCGTTTTTACTGTTGTCGCCGTTGTCACCGTTGTCAGTGTTGTCAATGTTGTCACAGTTGTCACCGTTGTCATTATTGTCACTTTTGTCGCCATTCTCACAGTTGTCAAGTTGTCACCGTTGTCACTGTTGTCACTGTTGTCACCGTTGTCACTGTTGTCGCTGTTGTCAATGTTGTCACCGATTTAACTGTTGTCACCGTTGTCACTGTTATCACAGTTGTCACGTTGTTATTGTTGTCAAAGTTGTCAACGTCGTCACCGTTTTCACTGTTGTCAACGTTGTCACCGTTGTCACTGTTGTCAATGTTGTCACAGTTGTCACCGTTGTCACTATTGTCACTTTTGTCACCATTGTCACAGTTGTCACCGTTGTCACCGTTGTCACTGTTGTCACTGTTGTCACCGTTGTCACTGTTGTCACAGTTGTCACGTTGTTATTGTTGTCAACGTTGTCAACGTCGTCACCGTTTTCACTGTTGTAACGTTGTCACCTATGTCAGTGTTGTCAACGTTGTCACCGTTGTCACTGTTGTCAACGTTGTCACCGTTGTCAGTGTTGTCACTGTTGTCACCGTTGTTACTGTTGTCACCGTTGTCACCGTTGTCACTGTTGTCAACGTTGTCACCATTGGCACTGTTGTCACCGTTGTCACTGTTGTCACTATTGTCACCGTTATCACCGTTGTCACTGTTGTCACTGTTGTCGTCGTTGTCACCATTTTCGCTGTTGTCCCCGTTGTCACTGTTGTCACCGTTGTAAATGTTGTCAACGTTGTCACCGTAGTCACTGTTGTTACCGTTGTCACTGTTGTCACTGTTGTCACCGTTGTCACCGTTGTCACTGTTGTCAACGTTGTCCGCGTTGTCAGTGTTGTCACCGTTGTCACTGTTGTCAACGTTGTCACCGTTCTCACCGTTGTCAATGTTGTCACCGTTGTCACTGTTGTCACAGTTGTCACCGTTGTCACTATTGTCAACGTTGTCACCGTTGTCACTGTTGTCACCGTTGTCACCGTTGTCACTGATGTCACCGTTGTCACTGTTGCCAACGTTATCACCGTTGTCAGTGTTGTCACAGTTGTCACGTTGTCAAGTTTGTCAACGTTGACAACGTTGTCACCGTTGTCAGTGTTGTCAATGTTGTCAGCGTTGTCACTGTTGTCAACGTTGTCACCGTTGTCACCGTTGTCATCCTTGACACTGCTGTAACGTTGTCACAGTGGTCAGTGTTGTCAACGTTGTCACCGTTGTCACCCTTGTCACTGTTGTAACGTTGTCACTGTTATCACCGTTGTCACCGTTGTCACTATTGTCACCGTTGTCACCGTTGTTCCTGTTGTCAACGTTGTCACTGTTGTCACCGTTGTCACCATTTTCGCTTTTGTCTCCGTTGTCACTGTTGTCACCGTTGTCACTGTTGTCACCGTTGTCAATGTTGTCAACGTTGTCACCGTAGTCACTGTTGTCACCGTTGTCACCATTGTCACTGTTGTCAAAGTTGTCACTGTTGTCACCGTTGTCGCTGTTGTCAACGTTGTCACCGGTTTCAATGTTGTCAACGTTGTCACCGTCATCACTGTGGTCACCGTTGTCACTGTTGTCAACGTTGTCACCGTTTTCAGTGTTGTCAACGTTGTCACCGTTGTCACTGTTGTCACCGTTATCACCATTGTCACCGTTGTCACTGTTGTCACCGTTGTCACTGTTGTCACCGTTGTCATTGTTGTCAACGTTCTCACCGTTGTCAACGTTCTCACCGTTGTCACTGTTGTCACAGTTGTTACCGTTGTCACTGTTGTCAACGTTGTCACCGTTGTCACTGTTGTCACCCTTGTCACTGTTGTCACTGTTGTCACCGTTGTCACCGTTGTCACTGTTGTCACCGTTGTCACCGTTGTCACTGTTGTCACTGTGGTCACTGTGTCCACCGTTGTCGCTGTTGTCAATGTTGTCACCGTTATCACTTTTGTCACTGTTGTCACCGTTGTCACTGTTGTCACTGTTTACACCGTTGTCACCCTTGTCACCCTTGTCACTGTTGTCACAGTTGTCACCGTTGTCACCGTTGTCACTGTTGTCACCGTTGTCACCGTTGTCACTGTTGTCACTGTGGTCACTGTTTCCACCGTTGTCGCTGTTGTCAATGTTGTCACCGTTATCACTTTTGTCACTGTTGTCACCGTTGTCACCGTTGTCACTGTTGTCACTGTTGTCACTGTTTTCACCGTTGTCACCCTTGTCACCCTTGTCACTGTTGTCACAGTTGTCACCGTTGTCACTGTTGTTACTGTTGTCAGTGTTGTCGCTGTTGTCGATGTTGTCACCGTTGTCACTGTTGCAAACATTGTCACTGTTGTCAACGTTGTCACTGTTGTCACTGTTGTCACCCTTGTCAGCCTTGTCACCCTTGTCACTGTTGTCACCGTTGTCACCGTTGTCAACGTTGTCACTGTTGTTACTGTTGTCACTGTAGTCGATGTTGTCACCGTTGTCACTATTGCAAACGTTTTCACCGTTGTCACTGTTATCACCGTTGTCACCGTTGTCACTGTTGTCAACGTTGTCACTGTTGTCAACATTGTCACCGTTCTCACTGGTGTCAACGTTGTCACCATTGACACTGTTGTCACTGTTGTCATCGTTCTCACTGTTGTAACGTTGTGACCGTTGTCAGTGTTGTCAATGTTGTCACCATTGGCACTGTTGTTACTGTGGTCACTGTTTTCACTGTTGTCGCTGTTGTCACCGTTGTCACTGTTGGCGCTGCTGTCACTGTTGTCACCATTGTCACTGTTGTCACTGTTGTCGCTGTTGTTACCGATGTTACCGTTGTCACTGTTCTCACTGTTGTCGCTGCTGTCACCATTGTCGCTGTTATCACCGTTGTCGCTTTTGTCACCGTTGTCACTGTTGTCACCATTGTCATCGTTGTTGTTGTTGTTGCTGTCGCTGCTGTTGTCACCGTTGT
>OZ038003.1:19177571-19395071 GCA_964035705.1 Porites rus | reverse complement strand
ATTGAATAAGAGTTACGAAATTAGGGACCAAAATTACCTCTTTAAGGTCACAAAAATTATCGGATTAACAAGTCTTGATCACCTGCTTTCTTCACTGTAACATCAGTAAGTACATGACCTGATTTATAGTTAAGCAAAGCGACCCGCAGTTGTTTGCCACTCGCTTGTGCTATGCACAGTTTAGATTTCGTAACTGGATAAATATCGTTCTCGTGTGTAGACGAATAGTGATGCTGATTCTTAAGCCTTCAAAGGATTGGGTGGACGTTCACAACAACTACTGCTTAAAAATCACAATACATTTTGGGGTCATGTTGCAGCTGGTCGGAAGAGAAGTCACCAACTGACCCCAGAAAATACTGAAACAATTGAAAGAATGACATGTCATTGTTTTCTACGACCAATCAGGAGAGACATTTTGAGCAGCTCCTACACAACTGAAATTTTGAATTGCGCCGTTTGCTTGAAATTGGTAGTCTTGATGATAAAGGAGTCCATTTATGAAGAAGTGTAAGATACCTGGTGATACTGGTGTGAAGTTTGGTCTCAAGGTGCCTTTTACGCATTGACGGCTGCATCGCATTCTTTTCCCACTCACTCAGGGCATAGGACATTGACCTGCAACAAACATGATTTATTATGATATTTTCGACACTTCAGAGGTTCTGCAAAGGGGCACTGTGGAGGAAATGAAGATAAGCTGCCCTGTCAGCCTGTTACCATTAAAACAAATTCGTAAAATGTGCAACAGCTACAAGACATGATGAAGGCTTAAGCACTAACCAAAACATCTGAAAAAAAACTTCCAAACAAACAGGTAAGCTTTAAACAACAGACAAGGTAAAAAAAAGTCTGCATGTGGACAAAGAAGCCCATCAGGGAGGAACATAAATATCCGGATGTCCATAGTATGAAGTGATAGGAATGATTCTACTCCCCCTGCTCCTAACCCACTGTAATGTTGTCCCTCCCCCCAACAATAAATTTGCCGCTACTCACAGTGTTCTCCCAAAATTATGGTTCAGCAGGTTATTGACCATTCAAAGCCAGTAAGGGAAAAATTATTTGCCAGAGGAGCACTTTCCTTGGGGGGAGGGGGGATAGTGGAGTGAGGGACATGGCCTCACCCTTGCGAGGAAATTTAGTTGCCACTGTAAGTTCTTTAAACACGTCATTCCCTCATTCTAAGACCTATTTTACACAAATCGGCCGTTGTTGTCTTTAGACAACAATTTAAGACGTTTGGTTCTGTGTATACTTTAGTGAATTCCACATATTCATTCACTTCCTTGTGAGAATCGGATCGGATCACAACTTGCGTATTTTTCAATTAATAAAAATTAGTTTTAGTAAACCCAGGCGGTAAGAAGTGTTGCTTCAAGCAGTAAATTTTATCGGTTACCGCCTGAGAGGGAGAACACTGCAATTACCTATCCCACTTATACAACCCCCGGGTGGAGTGAGGCACAGTGAGAGTGAAATGTCTTGCCCAAGAACACAACACAATGGCCTGGACCACGACTCAAGAATGACCCTTGATGGACAATCAAAACCAATTGACCACCTCGTCTCCCACTAAAAACAACTGACAAACAAAACAATAAGTGATTTGGAATGTTGTAACAGACCCTTAATCACTCATTACCTTTTGCCTTTAAATGCCCAGGCTAAATCCTCACTGCTCAATTCTAAACAATCACCTTCAATCGTAAAAAGAAAGAAATGAAAATTACACTGCAACAAACGAAACAAAGGTCAGGTCTGACCTCTGACCTTTTACATGTTAGGTGTAGGATTGGGACTTATGGACCAGAAAAACTAACTAAAGCTTGTAAAGCCAGCCAGTAGAGAAATCTTGTATGCTTGTAGAAGAGGTACAGGCCGTTTTTGACAAGTCATGTTTATGAATCAACACCTACCTATCCACGAATCAATCTTGCTTAGATCAAAGTCTCTTTGAAAGCTCCAGCAGAGAAGAGCCTTGTGGTAGAGATTCATGGTGAAGTCCTCTGTGGAAAAAAAAGAACACGCAAAAACGATTATTTATTTATACAAATAAATAAGCAAGTAAGTAATGATTAAGAGCTACAATCTTGGACAAAACTGTTGAGAAAATTGCATATTTGGGGACATTTTTGCTGAACTTCGTAGCCGACCGATTCTTCCCTCCCCCCCTCCCCCTAGAAGCAGTGTTGTTGGGTCTTCAAAAGAAAACCGGATCCCTGAGCATTTGTAGGAAGCAACTTTGAATTGGGGGAGGGGGTATTCTTTACGCGAAGCCGTTGATTTGGAAATAGTTTTGTTGCGTTAGGTAGTGTGCATTAATGAAAACATTTTCTCAAGTTGTTTTGTCCAGGATTGTAGCACATTGATCTTGTTTTTATTTATCTATCATTCCATATCTAATTTCAATTCGTCAAAATGTTGGTTTCTGAGGAGAGGGGAATTAGGTTTGAGATAACCAATAGCACAAAGACTTCCTGAGCATAATGAAAAAACAAATTATTCAAAAGAAATCGAGCATGGACAAATGTACACTTAGAGAAAGGAATCAAAAACAATATGTTAAAAGACATAAACATATTAAATGATAAAGATCATACATCACATGAACCATAATATTGCTAATGCGACTAACAAAATGTACAGCAATTCATTAAAGATTAAAGTACAATTATTCTTTTAACGGTAAACAATAAATACCTGCTCCATCTGCACCCTTAGCTGCTCTGGAAACCTAAAAACAACACATCACTTTCTCAAACAAATGGCAAGAAAAACTTCTGTTGATCTACTGAGGTGCCCTTATCAATTCAAACTTAAATCACAGGTTGGGAATCCTGTGGCATCTAGTACTGATCAAGCTATCTGTAGATTGTATGAGTTAGCCTGTTCCAGGCATTCAGATAGTGGAGTGCGGCATGAAGTCAAAGAGCAAGACAAAAAAAATAAGGAAAGAAAGAGGAAGAGGGTCCCCTACCCCTATAAGTTTGTCTACTAAAAACAATCAGGAGTCCATGTGCTGAGTTTGAATACCAGGCTATTATATATGCCGAGTCATGTGGGGAAATTTTTTACTCACAGGGGGAGCATTAGCAAGATAAGCTCCTGAGCTTGCCATGGCAATGAACTGCATCAGGTCACAGTGTGGAACATAAGCAAGGCTGAGAAGAAATAAACGACAATATTAAATCATTTTCACTGTCACGCAATAAACACGGCACAAAAAATAAATTGAAACCATCCTGTAGAAGAAGCCAAGAAAACGAAATTTCACAAAAGACTGATATATATATAAACAATTTGTCCAAGTCTCAGGTCTATGTCGCCCACAGTTTCCGAGTTATTTGCCGAAACGTTTCACGCACCATTGTAGAGCTTTGTCTGGAGACGCCATACTTGTGTACAGTTTTGGTACACAACTTGGATGTCTAGAAAACACAGTGAGGGTTTTCAAGGTCTGTGTTTTTTAGACACCCCAAATATGGCCACTGGAAATCAACGAAAACATCTGGAGTTCACTTTTCCATAAAAACTCTTTCTTTTCATTCCAGAACTAGCATACATGCGCATGAACACATCTTCTAATACTTAAAATGGTTAAACTCCTGAAAATCATGAGGAGAGGCTTTCTTTCCACAAAATAGCATTCATATGTTGTGTCACACACTGTGAAAACTTAGAAGTTCAAATTGCTGTATTTTCGAAATGAAACATGCTATGGGACTGGAAACTTGTACAAGGATTCATTTTTTGTTTATCTTCAACCTTGTGTAAATGAGAATTTGTAAAACCTATATAGCTGTTTTGACTTCACAATTTGATGACGTCAGTGCCGTGAAAACCATCTATAAATAAATGATTTTTAAAACCATGCATTAAAATAGTAAACTTTTATTAAAAATGTCAAAGAAAACAGTTTAATTGCATCAATGCATATGACTCACAATAATTTTAATTTAAATATTGAATGCTTCTTCTCTTAATTAATTAATTCAATTAATTACCATATTTTAAACTGGCTCAAACAAAGTATACCCGTATTAATATTATGTCATCCTTAAAAGAATTTATCATTAAATTTTTTTGAAAGCTAAAGTGTTCAATACAGAATTCAATGTTTTGTGGAGAAATTAAATCAGCTAGAAGAGCTAGTTGATGATCCCCACGTATGAGCAACATGAAAGTAATGCTCTTTCAAAAAGTAACGTGAATAATTCCACTTCTAATTCTGTTCATGTAATTAATTATGTGTATTTTGTTTTTCTGTTATTGTCAAAAAATACAAACCTGCAGTGGGCATGAAAACCACTTCCAACTTTAATAAAAGAACAGCAGACAGTGCTGGCTCTGAACTGCGCCAAAAGAGAATCAACTGCTGAAGCATCGGGAAGTGCAAATACCCCATCAGTGATCACAACAGCCCCTGATCAGAAACAAAACAAAGCTGACAGAAATTTATGCAAGATGGTCTTCTATTCTAAAAGAGATGCCAACCTCTGGAGAACTAAAATCTGGAGACCCTCTCTTTTTCACTACTCCCCCCAACCCCAAAATTTAATGAATCCTCCCACCCCTCCCCACCCCCGATAAATATGGGAATGACTGAGGACATTATATGAAGTCTTACATGAGGTACAAACTATCAAAATTCGCAATCCTCATTTTGATGCCAGAAATAATCTTTGTTAGTGACTAAATAGGTGCAAAAATGCCCCAGAAACCGTACTATGAATAAGAAAAATTCAAGTTCTGAGCTAAAAATGGGCTAAATCTCAAAACTTTTTGAAAACCCTGCATCTGCCACATTACTAATTCAGGATTTCAAGAGCTCAATGTTACCTGCACTTGCATTGCACGGAAGCAGCTGAAGCGCCAGAAGAGTGTTCCGCATTATCGCAATGGGTCCAGCCTCGGGGGACATGAGCGTTACTGAATCCTCATGCCTCCCCCCTTGGTCACTTTCAGCTTTATTGCTCTGAAAATGGGATAATCATGATAAAAAATAATAATAATTCTACTAAACAGTACTCAAATGCAAATCCAACATTCTGATTCGCTGATATGTATGGGCTACAATAAAATATATGAAATCCAAATAAGCAGCGTGCAAAGAAAGTCGTTTCCGATAGCCTGGGCTAGCGGATTTTGCTATCGGGCTAGTGAATTCTGTTTTTAACTTGCCCGACGGGCAAGTGATATTTTTTTTTAGGAATTCGAATAACGGAAGAACTGTCATCAATCCTGCTCATCAAATTTTTTTCGGGCTAGTACATATTAGCTACAGCTTGCCTGAAATGGCAAGCTGTAAAACTGACTTTCTTTGCGCCCTGAATAAGAAAATCTCTAACAATGGAAACCCTGCAGAGCACAAATCTTAGTTAGCTCAAGCATTTGCAGTTGTTTCCAATGAATTTAAAGGAGTTCATACTAGTTAACACTAAATGACCCTTATTATACCATTGACTGCTGGCCAGTTGCTGTTCTGAATAGCTGCACATTTAGCATGTGTGTATGTTTTGTATAGTGAGAGACTCAGATACCAGCTATAATTATAACCCTGAACTTCTTCCTTAAATAGGTTTGGGTAGGTCCATTCAGGCTATCATAATTACTTTTAGGCCACCACCAAAATATATATCTGCCTGGATTTCATACAAGATGCCTGTACTGAGTCTCTAAACAGCCAAGTCCAAGAAACAACTACTCACCCTCCCCACCCATGAAGCTTATGACTAGTCAATCACTTTCCCCAAGCTCTACTAGTAGTGTTATGATTATGAGTCACAGCATTGATTTGGCTGGGCTAGCCCACAGGAAAAATTCTCTGACTTTGTCCTGCTTCCTGACTTGAAACTCTGACCAAAGTGATAAAATCTCCCCTCCCTACTCCCCTGATTTTGACACAAAACAAGTCAGCCACCCACCCATGGATAGGTCCGGGCCTGGGCTTTCTGTTAACACCTAGCAAGACGGCAAGCCCTCTACTTTTTTTCCGGCTACACTGGCCTGAACATTGGCAAAGCCCATGTTCAAGTGAAAACTGGGCAGGCACCTTTTAGCAAAATCACACAGATATATATAATTATTTTTTCTGAACAAACTTTACCTCCTCACTGCCATCATAGCCATGTAATGTAGAGGTAGTCTTAGCAAGGAAGTCTTCTAAACCTTTCAGCTGGTCTTGAATCAATTCTAGCACAGTATTTACATTCTGTTCTGTCACCAGACAACCTTGAATGAGAACCTTAAAGGAAGAAGTTTAAATAATAAACACAGGAAAAAATAACAGATTGCCATTTTTGGATATTTTAGGGTATTTAAAGAATACCCTCAAAAATCCCAAGTTTGGAAGAGTGAGACAAGTCCCAATCAGGGAACTTGGTTGGGAATTCCCTGGTTGGGACTTGTCTCACTTTGCCAAATTTGTGATTTTTATGGGTATTCTTTAAAGACCCTAAAATATCCAAAAATGGGAATCCATTATTTTTTCCTGTGAAAAGGACATGATATTTATTATTGACATTCATACTTATCAAAAATTATGCACATTTCCAATAATTTAAATCTGAGAGGATGATGGGTATTGGAAACTTCAAAAACATGTCACTGATAAACGCATGGAACTTTTATCTCTTCATTTTGCTTGGAGTTAAAGTTCAATGACCATGAAACAATTGAGAGCATTTGGATTACAAACTAGTAATAATATTGTTATTTTCAGCATTGCAAGTTATTATGCACATCAAAAAGTAAGAGAAATTCACAATATAGTTTCTTAATTTGATCAATTATTTTTGAAGAAATTCAAAACTACAGGTGATGTTACAAAAGACATTTTACCACAACAATTCTTAGTCAACACCAGGTTCAAATGCTGGAACAATGTTGCAGCCTTTTGAAACAATGTCACAATAATGTTGTAACGCTGTGTTGTAATAAAAATCGTTGTTGCAAATTGTCTCTAACATCACCTTAAAAGAAGATCACAAAATTTTATGGTAGTTATCTGGCAAAACCTCCTTAGCCTACAAGACAGGTTTTTGAAGGGGAAAGGGGGAGCTGCTTTCAAAGGGAAGGCAAAACCTGGGGCAAGAAGGGGGTGGGCACACCCTCTATTATGATTTCTAGTAATACAGTAGTGATCCTTTGCTTTCTTGTCATGATTTTGAGTTTGAAAAGCTGGTTTGAAGATCCTTATCTTACATAAAATTCCAAAAACCAAACTACATGCACAGGCACCTCAGTTTAACAAATAGTACATGTATCTGTTCCAACACTCTTCACACATACCTGTGGCACTTCAGGATTTAAGATGGATGTATAGGCCAGCACAGTGATGTACAACTCTGGAGACAGCACAATAGAGTTTCCTGGCACACAAAACTGTTCAGAAATGGAAAATACATATCTGAGACTTTAGGGACAAAATTGCAAACTTTTCAAAACTCCATTGTCTCGCAATTCCCAGAAGAGACTTGAGCACAAAGAAAACAAAACCAAATATAGAAAAATGACCAGAAAGGCTCAGAGTCATGTTAGAATTTTAATATGCACTGTTCAATCCATTAAATTTTGTTTTTCTTTTAGCTACAAAGAGTAGGATACTGAATATAGTGTTACTAATTATTTATCCAAGGCTTTAATACAAGACCCTGAGTGTATTTAAAAAGTATGATCAAAGAGGAAAACACAAGGGCTAGATTCACCCCAACTGGTAATAAAGCTGTCTATGTCTTGCCCCAGGGAGGGGAGGGCAGGGATTCACAGGGGTATTATATTGACATTTGTGAGATACTTGCTAATGCTAAATATTAGCAAAATAAACATCAAACAGTTGAGCAATAGGGATGTTTCAAGACTACAACTTAGCCTACTGTGAAGGTTTTAGCTATCGTCTCTGTTATGAAGATTCAATTCGTGCTATTGCTCCTCGGCAGATCATGAAAATCTCAAAAACCCTGAAATTCTGACATACCCTACGTCAATAAGTTACAAAAATCCCCTTCAGAAACATAGCTTTAATGTCAGAACACCAGGCACGTCCCCCACAACAGTGCATAATAAGAAAAAAAACATAGCAGTGAATACAGTACTAACTGGAGCAACAAGACCACAAAGGCAGTTCTTCAATTTTTCAAATGCTTCATCTGTGATGACAGTGCCTGATTGGATATCCTAAAAAAAAAAACAGAAAGAATATGACTTCCATGTAAATTGTTCTTCTTTTTCATTGGCCGAAAGCCCACCATGTGACCTGCAAATAGCTGCCTACAAAAATGGTCTGCTCATGCGTAAAGTCATCCAACTGTGTTTGGTTGTATGCATAAACAAAACCACGCTTTTCTCCTTTCTGTGATCGCACTTGCGTGAAAAATGGCAGATCGCTTCGCTTCCAGAAGATATTCATTACAAAATAAACTTGGTGATTGAATGATAAAGCAGTTATTAAACTCGGTAATCGCAAATCAATTATTGATCTCCTCACCACTGACAAATCAAGATAGCTTTTTTGCTCAACCTCAATTAATTTATTGTTAATTATTACTAGCTGAACTTAATTGAACAGCTACAACTACAACTTTATGAACCTGTCTTGGTTCTTGTTTCCTTTTGTTTCCTCTGGGGGTAGCTGGAGATCGTGCTCATGCTAGCTGTTAGTAACACCCCTGGATGGTTACCTTCACAAGGCAATAAATATTACTGACGGCATAACCCTTACCACTGTGGCCAATGATGGGCTGATATCAAGGCAAAAAACAAATCGGTATCGCCTGCCAATAAAGGTGATATGAGTTGAGGGTACAAGTCTGTAAGGTCCTGGATTCCGCTGATTATTTGGAATGACTGACAAAACTTCCAGCTCTTCATTTGATCCAATCTACATGAAAATCAATAATAATGTTTACAAGTAAACAACTCCAGTCTATGGAATGCTAATGTGTACAATTCTCCTTAAAAGCAACAAAACAAAGACCTACACTAAAGGACATTTGGAGGGAAAAAAACATGAAGTCAGACTGTACATGTATAAGAATTGCCATAAACTGAAAAGGGGCATATTGTTGTAAGAGTTGTACTTAACCCATCCAATTAGGCCTGTGAAAGACATGGTTCATACAACTTCAGACAAAAAATTTTAACCAACTTCGCAAGGAAGTTTCAGGGATGAAACTTATATTTCAAGGACTAACATTCACTTCATTAATCTGCAACATCCTTTGCTCCATTTCTAGAAGAAAGAAGACTCCATAAATACAAGTACACCTGCCAGCCTTATGAAGTTAAACAGTTTTGGATAGTTCTTTCACTCTCTCCAACACAATTTTCTAAGAAGAGCAGGGTTGCTGGCTGTCTGACTTGCTGTTAAGTCTAAAGTATAAGAATGATCAAGATAAATCAAAGTTGTACAAGCCCTGCCCTCCTTGTGTTTGTAGCCTGTCATGGAGAACTTCAACATACAGTAGAACCCTGGAAACTTAAACTCTGAAGGGAAATGAAAAAGGGTTCTCGTTATCAGGGTCAATTGGAAAATTCAATTTGTCATGTGTTAAAAATTGATAGTTGCTGATGTTCAGCACTTCAGTGTTGGTGCAGTGCATATTAAACTTATTTCTTCAGAAACGGTCACACGACAGCTGACATGATTCGGCATGATATACCATGATCTGTTTGTTTCAGCAATTAAATCAAATTGCTTTAGTTTTGACCAGTGTTAGAACTTTTAGTGTTTTAACCCTTCTAATAGGATGGCATCCGAGTGGAGTTAAGAGAACCTCAATTTTAAGTTATCGGGGTAAATTTCTGATCAAGGGAAAGGAAATTTAGTTCCAGTTAGCGGGGAATTAGAGTAATCTGAGTTCGAGTTAACCGCGTAAAAATGACTGGAAAGTGGGGTGAAATCCAAGGGAAACTGGATCTAGTTCGAGTTAGCAGGGAGTTCGAGTTATCTGAGTTTGAATTAATTATTAGGGTTCTACTGTAATTTTATTAATTTTTCCATGCCCATTTTTAAAAGAAAACTCTAATAACCCCTTCACTATAATGAAATTTACAATGAAGTTCTTAGCAGACATTCGACAACTTTAATTCAATTTGAAACTTACCAACTCATCTTTTGGCTTGGGGGAAGGGAGGGTGGAGTTAAATTGCTGAAAGAACCACTGTGCTCGAATACTCCTAGATATTCTGTACTCCTTTCCCATTAGAAGGAACACATCCAGAGCATCCTCCTGGAGAGAAAACAAAAATAAAACTCACATTAACATGTGTTTAACATCACTGTCTTGATTGTCACCCTGAGGATATTGGTACGCTTATGTTTGGGGGGGGGGGGGGGGCAAGATCTCCATAATCCTTCATACAATACGAAAGCCAAATTCACTAATTGTTTTATTATTCATTTAAAATAATTCCTAGTGTAAAAACATAGCTAAAACATGCTTGCCTCCATCGATGTTAAGTTCTTCTTCGATAGTGTATGTTTAGGGTTGTTCAGCTCTGCAAATATTCTCCAAATAGCAAATGTTGCCCTTCGAGTTGTGTTCTTGCTTTTTTTGCCATATTTTTAGCTATTATTTCGCCTAGTTCTGAGGCCCTGCCAGGGTAAATTCCAACAAGCGACATGGCCCAAAAAGTAGCGACAGCGCGTAAAATGAAATCGCGACAAGAGACAACCTCCCTCTGCCAAATTGTGACAGTGACGGCAAAGCCGGCAATAAGTGACAAGCATTTATAAACACCGACACGAGACGTTTTAAAATTCAGACGAGCAACATGGGACCACCCTCTGGCAGGGCCTCAGTTCTTACTCTTGAAACAAGTGAAATGTCTGCCATTTTTGTTTTCACAACCAAAACAACTCAACCTCGCCCCCAGGTCTTCTCAGTTAACGGTGCATTAACCTGCAAGAAGGCTGCACTTTTGACGTCATCGGTTCATTAAACGCAAAATTCTTCCAAATTTGGTCATCAGTAGCTGGTTTTGGTGAATTATGCCTGTGCTTTTAGCCAATCGGAAACGGAGAAAGATTTTGAATGAATAATAATAATAAATGATATATGACTCAATTACGCCGGCGCTTCAGTAAAATATCGTATAAAGTATTAACTTTAAATAAGGATAACAAAAACGAGAACTTTTGCCTATCAGTATTCTAGGAATGGATATCGAAGTTTCTTTTCAATATCATAGTGATATGTGTGACATTGTAATAATATAAAACGAGAGGAAACAGATTCGAAAGAGGAATCGAAACGTCACTCGTGATCACTTACCCCTCTTTCAGGCTCTTCTCCGACAAACATTATGTTTTCCTGAAAAACGTTACAATTTGCCAACTTGATGCGGTATATGGAACGTTAACTTTTTCCATCGATAACAAAATAAAACAGTGCAGTAAAATGAATCAAGTTGTGTTACGCTTCACCACGTTTTCAACCAAAATCGTCCACCATGTTTGTTCGATGAATTTTTTTTTCATGGGTGAGTCCGCTGTTCAGAAACGAAACTGCAGTACCTTAGCTTCCAGTAACATTCGGACTATCTTCTTATTGCTAACAAAACACTACGTAACCCCCTACGTATATTTTTTAAAGGATTTCTAATATATAGATTTAGCCAGGGCTAAAAGCGAAGCTCTGGTTAATAATACGTGTAAACAAAAAAATTAAATCGTGTAATGCTAAACGGAGGACGACAGTGAAAATGGCTTCAAGAGTAATAGGTCTAATTAGCAAAAAAACAAATTGCACGTGCAGCACACTTTTTCTTCTAATTAGCAAAAAACAAATTTGCACGTGCAGCACGCTTTTTTGTCTTTCCCTTGCCGTTGTTTTGCACGACTACAACGCTGTTTTGTACGACTAAAACGTCAAACTTCCTAGTTACACACTACTTTTATGCAGAAATTGTCGTATGTGCTTACCCAATATTTTGTTTCTAGTGTTCATCACGTTCGCTTTTAATTTTCACTGCCGCTCATTTTCACCTTGCTGGCCGCTAACATTTCTCATTTTCTCACCGTCGCTTTGAATTATCATGTTTTTCTTCCTTCGAATTTTTAATAACTCGCTCTAGCTCTTTCTCTGTTATCCACGTAAGTGTACACATAAAAAATAACGTCGAAAAAGACACGACTTTTTTCTTTCTAAAAGTCCGGGCGGCCATGTGATTTCCTTCCAAATAAAACCTTGAGTTGCATTTGGGTTCCCATACCTGTTGATTGAGTTATTTTACATTGGTATGCCTGTGGTGCGGACGGACGGTCGCTCGCTCGCTCGCTCGGTGTACGGTCACGTGATTACCAAATTTTCTGGGATGGGTAGATTACCACATTTCCTTAGCTATGGGGCTCTGCCCACGCGCGCGCTTCGCGCGCAGGTAGAGCTCCGCTAAAACACAAAGTGCATATGAAGTGGTTCAGTTCTATCCTTGGTTTAAATTTTACTTTCTTTTGTTTTTGGGTATGGTAATATTTGATAATGAGTTTGAAACAAAAGAAAATGAAATTTCAACCAAGGATAAAATTGAACCACAACATGTCCTCCAAATCTACTTGCACTCGATTTGTTCAGTGGATTCTCCCACAAATTAGAAAACCTCTTTCAACAACAGTAAGCTCCAACAAGTCTTACTGAGTAGCGCTAATGTACATGCAATTAACAGGGGTAAAATTATGCCATCAAAGTTACCGAATGATATGATGGCACAAAAAGGTCAACAAAGAAAAAAACACAAATAAAAAATTCACAAAATGCAAAGTTTTTGTTTTAAGTTTCCCTCTTCACTTCAGGTTAACTTGTGCAAGTTTGGAGAAAATCTTATCGGTGGAGCTGCCATTATGAGCTGGTGAAACAGGCAAACAGCTTGGTACAAAGAAACGCTTCCAATGTCCTAAGTTATTTCTTTGCCCTATTCTTCTAATTATTTTTGCAAGCTTGCACTGGTGGCTCCCCAACCAAAATTTTCTCAAATCTCACCTAAGTGAGCCAGACAAATTTCTAGGAAATGCATCTGTAAACATTACCTGTATTTACAGGCTGGCAATAAACAATTGTTGGTTTCCAGCCATTTAAAGGTGGCCATCTATGAGTCATTTCACTAGGCTCTTGTTTGCGAACCTCTTTTAAAAGTACAAGTTTTGCTAACATGACAAGGCAGCCATGTTGGTGGATTTTTCTTTTGGCAGAATTGTTTAGTTCCCAGTTGGGGGAAATACTTTTGTTCTCATCCATCAACACAGCCCAAGAGATGTCGGCTACAAAACTGTCCAGAGGTGTACACTAATGAAAAAACAAGCCTAGGACCAGGTTCTACAGTGGGGGAAAATTGGAAAAGGAGAAAAAAAATCAGCTAGCGAAATCAGCCAAGTCGGAATTTTTTCTACAAATGAGCCTGGTTCCCAGGCTATAAAAATCTTAAGAGTTCAGCCATTGACATTTTATTGAGAAAATGTACTTTGTATTATATCAACAAACTTTTCTCTTAATGTATCCTTAAAGGTTTTGTACCAAGATAATATCTTCAGTCGTCTGTTAACAATCTCCTCATGAGATAAGCGCATCTCATTCTCTATGATCTTGGGAAGGTCTCTCCAATCCTTGAGATAAATAAAGGGAGCCTTAAAAGTCTTCAACAGATTCAAAGGAGACATTGTATCGTTTTTACATCTTCCAGGTGTAACCATATCTTCAATTACTGGCACTGATCCATAAGAACAAGCTTCGTATATGCGATAGCATTCAGTATTCATTCCCACAGGATTGAGAGTCAAGTCACTGTTAGCTAAAGCATAACGGAAGTCATTCGCTGATTCAGCTGTCTCGGCTGGTGCCCAGCTATCTCTTGTCTTCACAAAACAGACATTGTCAAGACCAAACTGATTTATAACCCGTTGCAGCACCAAACGAGAAGAATTGGGATAAATAGTACCTAGAAAATTACACCTAAATTTTCGCCGTTTTTGAGCATCAACAGACATAAAATAGATATTGGGGAAATTCCTGTACGTGGCTACTCCCAATGGCCATTGATAAAACGTTTTTGAATCGGCGTAAGGGATGTCATAAACAATAAAAGCAAACCGAATAAGTCCGCCATGGACTTGCATATATGGAAACAACCATTCATTTTCGCACCGTTCATTTCCCAAAATTACGACTGCTACATGACGACGATTTGGAAGATTTTTAAGGGAATCAAGCCAGGCTCGCGCAAATTCAACCTTTTTTGGCTCTCGTCCGTTAACAACGAGCACAACATTTCTAGCTTGTCTTGGGACTTTCTCAGGAACAACGCCTGGGCCAGTGCGAAAGGTGAACCTCACACCACGGATCTGCTTTTGTCCATAACTCCACACTCCTCCAAGCCTCTCCTCTAAAGGGCCCTCGAGGATATGCTCCCAAAGATACAACCCAATGGCCGCTTTCCCCAAAATTTCTACATCAATCGAATGTTGCGATGGTCTTGACTTGTACGCATTGGCAACTTTTTGGGTAGACTGCGCGACAACTGTCACTAGTTTTGGAAATGCTGCTTCATCCTCGCTCGACAGAAGGACTTTAAGTGCATAAATTGTAAGAACTAGGTAAATGGAAGCGAGGAGAACTACGGCCACCTTGCATTTTGAAGTCTTTGACATTTCATCAGACGGTCCGCCATGTTTTTTTGAATACCATTGCGCGCGCGCATGGGGAAATGATACCACGACGTTTAACCACGACGTTGGGATCGCGGCCGCAGACATGGGAATCATTGACAAGCCACAACAAAAACATGAACAAAAAAACTGTGGTAAATGAAAAACTCTAAACATGCAGGTATGAGTAGATTCACCTGATGTAAGCCTGGCTATTTTTAGGGAAGATTCATGCTAAGATCGGCTTGATATTGACACATACATGTAAAGCTATGATACAGCTCACCGCATGATGTACTAACTGTACTCTAGTGGTTCAGCCAATGTAACCCAGTGATCTTGCTGTAATTTCTTCTAAAAGGACGAAAAGTTGTTAGAAGTTTCATTGGAAGCGGTCACAAGTCGTGTTCAGGAGCTAAAGGAATCTATCCAGGCATTTCTGGTCAAGCTTGAACATGAGCAGATGAACTGGTAATTTTTAAACACATCATCTACAAGCTCATTGCAATTTATTCAGGGATCAACAAAACCTGGATCGGATCGATCAACCCGTATGTTTCACTAAATGGCAAAAGGTTAAGGATTGGTTACAGAGGTTGATCGAATCCGTTTTGTTAAAGGTTTTGTCGATGGCCATTTTATTTTGAAGCTTATTGGTATTTTGTGGCTGTAATGTCTATATTTGTTTTATCATCAAATACCCTGCCATTTCGTTTGCATCACCGAAGAATGTATGTGAGTCTCACGCCTACAGATTTAAGGAACTGATCTCCCACATCAAGGAAAATTTCTCACCCCTGACACACTTAAAGTTGGTGCCTGCCTTTCTTTACTCCCTTTAATTAAACAGTTGTCTGTCAACAAGACAAACATCTCAGGGGCAGATCCAGAGAGTGTGGTTTGGGTGGCTAGCCACCCATCTTTAGAACAGCCCACCAAAAAAACATTATGCGTGGAAAAACAAAAGGAAATACGTGGGTCCCAAAAAAAATATAGAAATATGTAGGTCGTAAAAACCTTGTGAAACCAACCAGCCCTTGTCCTTCCTAAATCACCATTTTAAGGGACAAACGTGGGACAACACAAAATAAATTAACGCATAGTTTGGTGGGCGATTGGTATCATCCACCCCTCATAAAAAAATCCTGGATCCACTCCTGCGTCTCAGCTCTAAGACAGACTCATAGTGCAGTCGCAAAGGTGTCAATCTTAAATGGAGTTTACTGTACTTTGCTTTTTCTTCTTCATTTCAGGCCTTCCATCTTGGATAACTATGCCCTTCTTTCAGGTTCGAACAGCTTAACAATCTGGTACCATAAAAACTTGCCTTTTGGAATTGACTGTATATAGGAAAAAGTCCTTATTGTTCTCATCGTTAGTGAACTTTAACTTTTAACAGGCCAAGTGAACACATTGACCAAACTACTCAAGAATGAAAAAACACCTTCCCTCAGAAACCTGGTCTTGTTACCTCTTCTGGTACAACAAGAAGTTGATCCTGACATTCAGGTGCAGATCATTATTGTTACAGTACGGCTCAGAGATAAGCGTCCACGTTAACGTACTTCAAACTAGTAAGCGAGAAATTTGTTAACGCAAGTCCGTTTACCTAACGCGTTTCAAAAACAGGCTTGCATTAGAACTGATTAGTATGTATGAGCTAGCGTATTGTTCCTGGTTTATTGTTGTCACAACAGCCACAACAAAAGGCTTAACAACGTCTACAAGACTTGGTGAAGACAATAACAGTAGACAAGTATTATAGATGTTCTTTCCTTTTTGCAGTGAAGTGAAATTAACAACCACATAACATCAAAATTAAAATGACCAAAGAAACATTTCCAGGAACCTACAAATACTTTCCTTTATTCACACAGAATATTACATTAATATTCCACATTCCACAACCGACTGTAATAATCATTAGCATCATTAATTTATTGATTACAGTAAGATAAGTACAGATAGCAGCTCTTTGTTCAAATAAGGAATGCTGGCAATGCCGGATCCGGACCTTGAGATAAGGGGTGGGGGGGGGGAGTCATCCAGAACCTTTGATATGGGGGGGTGGACTCAAAAAAAAATTTTTTTCAGCCCTTTGGGCCTCAGTTTGGTCTAAAAATAGGAGGGGATCTCGGCCCCCTGGGCCCCTCCCCTGGATTTGCCACTCGCTGGTCCAGTTGTGTACAGTGCACCACATTAAATAGGACAATGGAATCAACAACAGGAAGGATTCAGCCATCTTGGTATTCTGAGCAAATTTTTCCATCACTGTATATGGCAGCTGTGATTAATTAGATCACTGAAGATAGACTTTTTTTTTCAGAAATCAACAGACGGAAGGGTTCAAGCCTTCAACCATGAAGTTGGTCAGCGCAATTAATTAAATTGTAGTTATTGATTGATCAATGCTGGAAATTTGAGTTTCATTATTTTAAATCCATCTTTTATTCATGTCATCAGTACTGTATAAATGGTGACCTTTTGCTTCAAGATCCTGTATCTTTTTTTTTATATGCTAGTCCCAGACTACTTGCGGACAAAGTATGATCCTGAAATAGAAGATGCAGAGCAAAGACTGGAAACTATGGCAACCAGCATCCCTACTGATCATGCGCAGGTAAAGCAGACCAAGTGCAAGAAAGTAACAGTATCATTTGCGGAACTGTACAGAACCCTAGTAACTCAAACTCTGAAGAGAAACAAAAAACAATTTGAGTAATTGGGGGTTCAAGTTATCTGGGTGGATTAAATATTAAACTTGTGTTCAAAAAAAACAGAAATGACAATAGAGCTCTGTGGCTATGTTGATGTGTTACACATTTTTCAGTCTACCAGAACGGTTCATTTTAATGGAGCATCGCCTAACATCAATTTTAAGTTAGTCACATAACTTCAAGCATTACAAAGTCATGTATTATGAATTGCTTCATGTCCAATAAAACTGATTTATAACTTGCAGTTAATACTGACTAGGAATCTGAAAGTATCTCTTCATGTAGTTAAAGCAACATAACACAAAATAGGGAGCTTTAGCAATGACGACGGCGACGGCAGCAAAAACGTCGCTATTAAAAATAATCTTCATGTGTTTTCAAAATCTGTCGCGATCATTTCAACTCGCTTAAAACATCAAATGTAGGTAAAATGAATTGACCACTCCAGAAAATACTGTAACATACCATAATACTCTTTGTTTGTCACCCCAAAATTTTGCATAAGCATTGTCTTCAGTTTCTCTTGGGAGTTAAAATGGCGCCAAGAGAAACTGAAAACAATGCTTATGCAAAATTTTGGGGTGACAAACAAAGAGCATTATGGTATGTTACGGTATTTCTGGAGTGGTCAATTGTAGGAGACCCAACCCAAGTTCGTCATGGTGTGTTTACTTTTTCCGCACTGGTGCACCATGAGGGATTTCACGTCGTAGTCGTGCAGTGACAGCAAAGAGGTGTACAAAACTTTCTTGACTTCCCCGTTGCCGTCACCGTCGTTGTTACCAAAGCTCCCTAACCCTAAAAAAATTGTTGTCATTGTTGAGTCATTTATTTGTTGAATTCCAGAAGCAGATTGCTACCTTAAATGAACTTGCCACCAATCTCATTGACAACATCACATCAGCGCGAGAGGACTGGGAAGGAGAACAGAGTGCAGGTATTTCTCGCACGTGTTTTGCTGTGGACATATTCACCGTGTGACTACCTGGTTCTTAAGATCCGGTTTAGTATGAACAGCAACGACATAGAACCGGAACAAGTCGTTCACGCATATTGGACATCGCGCCGTAGCAGTTGACCGAGAGGGTTTGACTTAATCCCAGTCCTCACTCCTGAATATTTACTTCCGTCTCAGTGAATTCCAGTCCTCCCTCTTATTTATTCACTTCCGCTACGGTCCGACTGCACCAAAGTGTGAAACAGAATCTATCCGACACGTGACGCTCCATTTTTGGGTTCGGGGCGGCGCAGCCTCACTCCGTCACAGAAATGGCGCCAAAATCACCGTTCTTATGTGTTAACAGAAGTCCTATCCAGTATGATTTTCGTGCGGGCGCAAAAGCAATCCCGTATTGTGTGAACATAGTTTACGGTCCAATAACTGAATGATTATTCCATCTGATGGGCTAAGAAAGGCCTTTTGCTTTGTTTTGTTTTGTGGTTTTTTTTACAGCCTCAAGAAGTTCTTCCACCGTTAATCCCGATCTCAATACTCTAGTGGCTGCTGTGACATTTGGCAAAGGTAAATGCAAGATTAACGTCGAGGTCGTTTTAAAACTCTCTGGAATCCTTGCTGGTAATTACAGGGAAGAAATTACCGGGAAATTTTTTGAAAGGACTAATGTCGCGGCTTAATCTCAGTTTAAAGTATGATAATGTAAAATACGTTTGGTATGCTGGCTTACCGAGCGCGGGGAAATTGTTTGAAGTTTCTGCACCCCGGCGGTGGGGGACCTCCCCCCCCCCCCCCGCCCCTATCTCAAGGTCTGGATCCGGCACTGCCCGGGTGGTTTGTGTAAATGGTAAGCACCCTTTTAATTTCTGACCAATCACCAAGAGCGAAAAATCAGAAGTGCAAAATCAACTGAATCAAGAGTGTTATTTTATTCTCGGTGTGAATTTTATTTTCCCTTGGGTCAAATTCATTATCACAAATTGTGAAACCCAAACATAAAGGAAAATAAAATTTAAACCAACAGTAAAGTTGAACCAACAACTGCGCCTCGTAACATGTTTCAGTATCCCGAACGAGAGCTAAACTCACAGAACTCGCCAGCGTCGCGTCAGTCAACGCAGAAAGCTGGGGGCAATAACGCATGTTTGGTACTTTCTCAGGATATTAAAAAGCGTTATTTATTTTTCAACCGTCTTTTATTTTTTATAGGACTTAAACCGGCTAAAGTCACAAAGGGAAGAGGATCTAAATCAGATAAAGGTAGAAAGAAAACTATGACCCGTTTTGTTTTTTTGTACGGCTGTTTGTATTCTTTGGTATCCGGTCACCTCGCCACCAAACCATCTTGCTGCCAACGAAATTGCCAGCAAGAAATATAAAAGGACAAGTCTCTGAAAGAAAAATCCATTCACTTTAAATTCATAATGAAATTTAAGGAGACCAGGGTCAAGTTAGACGTTCAAAAAAGTCTGAAAAAAGATCGCTCCGCTCGCAAAACTACAATCGTAAAACTTGTACTTGGGCTTGAGAAAGAAGTAACTATCCTAGGTTAGTAAACAGTGTCAATTATTGCAGAGTTTTATATGGTGGCGAGTAGACTTTGTGGTGGTGATTTCGTTAATAATAATGATAATAATTTATTTCTTATTAGGCGCAAATTAACATCTGAATATGATCAAATGCGCCTTACAACTATAACTGCCTTTAATAATTACAATAAAGTGAAATTGAGAATACCTAAAAATTTGTAATCTAAAATTTTTCAATCTAACTATAACAGGCAAAAGCCTTCCTAAATAAGTAAGTCTCTATTGTTCGTTTAAAAACCAATCTTTGGTGGCGAGATGGCCGTAAAAGGGTTCATCACACGCAACTTTAAGTTAAGAAAAGTATGAAAACAACGTGATTGTAATGCTTTTCACTGTTTTTAGGGCCAAATGTCTGGTCGAATGATAGATCGACGAACAAAGCTCCGAGCTCAGTGAAAGTCGACACCAAGGCCGCTGCTAGTGTCCATCCCTACGCTACATCAAACAGGCCCAGCAGTCGGACGGGCCTTTAACAACAGGGACCTAGCAACGGGACTAAGCATCCATGTTTCGCTATTGGAGGGCCCAGTTTTACAGAACGTTAAATATTGGCACTTTTTATCTTGCAAATGTACAAATAAAATAAATAAGAGTCAGTACCTTCAGAAATTTACCCTCTTCTCGCGTAAGGTTTCAAACGCACTGCGCATGTCTCTGCATTTGTGTGTTTGGTATTCTCTATAGATATCAGTGTTCGCAACCACTGATCGAGACGCCAAAACGAGGCTAGCAACAGTTCTCTGGAGACCTAACCTGCGTAGCTGGCTCTTATGTTGCAGAGAGCGTATGCAAGAAGCAAAGCCGCGAGGACAGTGGAGCGAAACAACAAGGCTTTGACGTTCGTTCGCGCTAACTTCGCCGCTCATTTCCGTTTTCGCTTGCCTAGTCCCTAATCCTCCTCTATTTTATTCCGCGAGGCCTATGTGTATCGGATCACGTGGTCCGAGCGAGTGTTTTACCCTTTGATTGGGACAAGTCCCCCAAGTGCATTGACCGAGAAGGCCTGGGGAGACGCCAGAGACTATGCAGAGTTGGCGCCAGCCCAAAACCCTAAGATAAACAGGCTATTAGCGACCAACCCCCGCTCATAGAAGTAACTGGTAGATCTTAAGTATAACTATTCAAAAGTCAATGCAGAATTAGAGGTATGTTTTCATTTGGGCTGTGCTTCGATTAGTCCCTCCAAAAGTTAGATGATTTGGAGAGTTTCTGACAGATTCTTTTGGAGAGCTTTGCTTGAGAATACCTTTAGGGGAAGCCTTAGGCGAGCCCCTCGTTGGAGAGCCGCCAGGTGGAGAAGACCTCGAGAGCGTGCTGTGGCGCTCACCAGTTCCTAACGCCACAGCAACTCTTCCAATTGAAAGTAAAGAATGTGAATTTGCTTCTCTTACTTCAGGTAACGCGGGTAGAATATAAGCCCGCGTGTTATGATGAGGAAAACGATAAATGAGCCAGAGTTTTGGCGCAAAAATGCAAACAAGTGTTCCTGTCGCAGCGGCTAAATTAGTTAGACACGTGAACACGGTTAAGCTTGGGCCTACCAAAATAGACCAGCCGGGGTAGAACGTGGCAAAAGTTACTGCAAACACAGTAAGTGAAAATGCTACGTGTTTTGCTTCGTCAAATCTGTGTCCGCGGGGCAGGCCTTTGGTGCTATACGCAACTATCATGGACCCGATCAGAATCGCCGCTAGGTAACATGCACAGAAATAGCGAAGAATCATTCCACCGATGTTCTGGTGTTGCTTGCACGCGGCGTAGACGATGAGGCGCGAGTCGATTTGTTTTTCAAATAGTGGCGGGTCGGCAATGATCCATATCAGCGCGACAAAAACTGGAAAAAACCACAAAGCCGCTACTATAAAAAGTATGACTTTGGATCTGTCTTTCGTAAGAGGCTTGAGCAGCGCGCGGATTCGACAAACTTTAAGAAACTGGACCAATGCCCCGCCTGTGTAAACAAAGTAGAACATTGGCGGCAGTAAGCGACAGCTTGTATCAGAAAGCTTGTTAAGGTGGATGAAATTGAACATGTAAGCCAGGATGACGAGGACCAACAATAAGTTGTTGAGAATTCCACCCGTGTCTCGAATAATCGGAGTCTGGCGCTTTTGTACGACAATTGCCATGACAACCAACGTGGAACTCACGCACCCGGCTGTAAGGACACTCAGGGCTATCCCCCAGGCCTCTCCCCATTCCACGAACCTGACCGGGACTTCCTCGCATTTGGTTTTATTTTGGTTTGATATAAAACCTTTGGGACAACTAGTACATTGGGAACTTCCCAAGGACTCACTAACAGTGTCCAGGTCACATGGTACACACTCCCAGAAGCACTGATTGGGCTTGCTTCGGTAGGTACCAGGCTTGCAGATTTCTCCACAAGTAATTCGAGGTTTTACATTCTGGTGCCATTGCATCAGATCATCGCGCACGCTTAATCTCGGCGCTCTTCCCATGTTCCAAAATCCTATCTTGACGAGATCAAAATTGCCTTGAGGCGTTTCCTGGAGGTTGTAAATGTCATACGCTGCTTCAACCTCACCCCTTTGAAAGTCGATTCGGCCCGTAATTCCTTGAAATGCCGAGAGGTTCTTGAGACTTCGTAATAGATCGTCTGGACGCAGCGCGGAAATGCGATCAGAACACGAAGCTCCTGGAGAGTTGCATTTAAGTAAATTCCTCAGGGCATAAGCAATGGAATACACTGCGTCTCTGACATATGGAATAACCCCTTGGCTGTAGTCTCGGGCGTACGTCTCGCGCGAGATCCTCTCTGTACCCGAACACTGCTTGTAAAAGGGACTCGAGTAGTTCACGGCTGAACAGTTGAATTCGTCCTGCCAAAATTCATTCCACCAGATCCCTTTATCCATAAGAGGCCCCACCTTGATAATATGTTGTTCGAATTCTTTAAAACGAAATCCATGGAAACCAAAGCCTATAGCACCTTGAATGACTGGCTTGAACCGCACTTCTTGACTGATCAATGCGGATTCTGCCCATCCGTCACTCGCAATCCACGTTTTCCCAGTCATCCCTTGTTTAAGTGCTTCCTCAAACACTTTTATTGCTTCTGGAACAAGGCTATACAATATTATAATTTGCACATGGTCCATACTCTTCAGTCGAGTGATCACTTGAGGAATTAGATCTTCGGAGTCGTGGACGGGGAACAGCTGTCGCATGACGATGCATATTCCGCTATCATTCGCCGCGCTCACGAAAGCATCAATCCCGCTCCGGCCGTACCAATCATCCACTCCAATGACAGCGACACAAGTCCACTTATAGTGAGCTACCAGCTGCGCCATAGCTAGTGACTGAAATTTATCCACCGGAACGGTACGAAAGAATGACGTAAACTGGGGGTCAGATAGTTCCGCACTTGACGCCCCGTAGCTTACTTGAGGCACATCCAAGACTTGGAGGACGTTTGCCACGTTAACTGAGATCCGCGAATCCAAACCTCCAATTACCGCTAAAATAGGATTTTCTTTTGATGACGTTGCTTGCGCAACACAGCTGTTCGTCACGAGATAACGAGGGGCAAATTTGAGCGTGTTTCTGAAGACAAAATCCGAAACAACAGTTACTGCTTCTTGGTCATCGCCACACGTGTCGCGAATATCATATCCCAAAGTCACGTTTGTTAGAATAGAGTTGTTTTTGTTGATTTCGTCCACAGCGAACATCATAGCCTCGGCATACATTAGAACATTTGGTCGCAGGCCCGAGCACGATTCTTGTTGTTTGACCAGGTGGAGAGGAAATAATCCTCCTAAAATGATGTCACCATGCTTATAAGTTCTTGTGTTCCTGTAGTCTTTCAAAGAAAGAGAAACATCGACCAAGGTATCAACAGCGAGAAGAACAATTACACTGTAGAAACGTAGAGGGTCCATTATATAAATTATGAATTTTGAACTGTGGACGAAAAGTTGAGAAGATTATCGACTGATTACATGTTCCAAAATTCGGCAGTTCTAAAATGTAACAAATCCTGTCGCCTCTTTAGATGACTCTAAATCCACGTCAGATCACACGACGTCTGTACGTTAATCCCTCGAAACTGACTCGAAAACTGAAAGTAGTGAATTAGCCATAACATTGTCAAACGCTAATTCACGAGCAAACACAATGCAAATGGTATGTTACGTTTGAGGTCTTTGTATTGGCCTTCATTTCCTGACGCGTGACCAAAAGCGGACATTAACATCGTCAATTGTTTTTATTGTCTAACATTGATAAGTGAATCGTGACCGACAGCAGGCCAACATTTTTTTCCGGTGGAAAACTTTCATTTTAAGAAAAAATGGAAAAAAAAAAGTGAAACTCAAAGATTAGTGTAGATGGACACTGAGACTTTCTATTTTTATCCACAGACTCATAGTAGCCCTAGCAGTTCGCATAATAAACAGCACCACAGGATGAAGGATTAATTAATGTCAAGTTTTTTGATCTCATGATTTGAACCAGTGAACACGTAACAGGATTTGATCCACTAGCTTTAAAAGATAGAACTAACTTGTATGAATGTAATAAACAGTGCAGTTCCAAAGAATAGTCTCCCAGCTCAAGATCAGAGTCGAGTCTCCTTGAATTGGTTTTATATTTACTCCGGATAGAAGTGGTTTGCTTTCTCTGAATAAATGACAGAAGAGAAAAAAGATCACTGTTATAAGCGTGATAGTGCACAATAGCGTGAGTCATTTCCTGGTTTAATGTATTTTCTAGCAATACAACACGACTTCCTGATTGCTTATTGGAGTTTAATGATCAACATTGATTGTTCATTTTGAATTTTAAAAGAAACGGTTAACATCGAGTATACGTGGTCAGTTTGGTTCTTATCAGTCAAAGAGGTAGCAAAAAAGAGCTATAAAATAAATCGGAAGATTGAAGAATAATTGCAAGTGAATTCATTGTTCCGTGGGTCATATTTAAAGATTAGATGAGTCGATTGTGCATCAATGAAATATATTTCTCCAGTAATTGTTAATGATTGTTCCGTTTCTTAAAACGCCGGTGCGCAACCAATCTTCCATTCCGCCACAGTGCCGCCAGTCCACTGCAAAAATTGGGTTTAAGTTTTGGTACATAAAGCAAGTTTAAAATAACCATAATTTCAGTAATGCTTTAACATCTTTGAAATTATAGGAGAAATGGGTTTTTATGACATTTAAAAGAGGTTTCAGTCGATTTAATTTCGAACGTCAACACTCTCAATTGTCGAAGCTAATGCGCCGGCGCGCGTGGACTGCGCCACGTTCTTGAATGATTCAGCGTTCTGCAAGAGAGAATGAGAGGTGTTCTTTGTTGCTAATTAACATTTAATTTAGAAACTGAAGAATGCGCTACTTAGCTGTGAATGATTGTCGCCGATGGTAAATATAGAGTCAAATTAACACCTCCTTTCGATATCTGTGTTTAAAAACGGGAACTGAACAGCAGTGAAACTGAAACTATTGACAACCGGAAATGTAAGTCTAAAAAAAAGAAAATTTCCGATTTAACTTAACTGGCGGATAAAGTGAGCAATACTTAGTAAACTTATGCCCACGTAAGAGATGACGTCAATAAAGGAAGTTATGTTAATTTTACAATCTTCATTTTACTTTTGTCGTTGGAATGGGATGATATTTTTTTCCAACTTATACTGAGGCCCAGTTCAGACGCCGCTCCACTCATGTGCCGAACCTAACTGATGAATTAAGTACGGCAAAAGAGCGGCGTCTGAATAAATTTGGTACGGCAGTTTTAGTTTGGTGCGGCAAAAGCGTTAAGTTCGACAGAGTCTGTTAAGTTCGACAGAGTCCGTTAACTGTCGAACTTTTGTCGAACTTAACTTAGGTTCGACTGGTTCGACACACGGTACGCCGTCTGAATCAGATGTCGCGCCAGTGACGCTCCAAAGTCGAACTTATTCAGTTAGGTCCGGCACATGAAAAGTACGGCCTCTTGAACCAGGCCTGAGACTTTCAGGCTAACTAAAAGCATTAATAATATATAGTCTCCTCTGGTCAATTTTACAGCCTTTATAGCATAATTTGAAGTTGCCGACATGCGATACTGGTGTTTACCGTTCGGCAAGATCACCGAGACCGCGGACGACCCTTCCGCCTGTCTTACTTCTCACTTTAGAATAATTTTAAATTTAATATCCGAGTTATGAAACTTTAATAGACGGCTTAATAGTTCCATCACGCGCGTGCGTGGAGCATGATTGCTCAATTATCGATTCTATTCTTACACTGTCTGAATTTACAAATCACTGAGTATCGCGTGAATCTCACACTTTTTTTGTCATTCTTTCCCTGTATCTGTGTCGCTTAAGTTTGACCCATGTCTACAGCGTATTTGTTTCTTTAAGAAGTAGTTTCCATGGGATAGTGAGGGGGGGGGGGGAAGGGGTGGCACTCAAGTACCGTAAGTTATATTCGGGGAGGCTCCGGTCAGCTCCGGGGTCCGAGTCCTTATTTTTTTTTTCATGCCAGTTTCGACAGAAAAGATACCCGTTTCATGAACCTTCTATCAAGAGCAAAATATTGCTTAAAACCATACACGCTTTCCTTCCACAAATTCATTGCGGAACATGAGCTGAAAGTTGCAGATGACTAGCTGAGAAGAAGAGACTGATGACTTATTTATAAAACTGACTTTCAGTTTACGACGCGAATATCATAGCGCCGAACACGCAATAAAACTCAAAAACCACTCAGTGGGATATAAAATTAATGTTGTCGTTCAATTTTATCCTTGGTTCAAATTTTCTTATTTTTTGTTTCAAACCTATTATCATGTTATTATCATACAATACCATACCCAAAAACAAAAGAAAAGAAAATTTGAACCAAGGATAAAATTTAACCACAACATAAACACTAATGATGCAATTTTATATTAGAATGGTAGCCAAAAACTCAGTCCATGCGTCAGACGTCTATTTTGTGTACATGTCAGGATAAGTCAGCGGATTTCTGGGGATATACGCGCGAGGCTATAAGTTTTTAGCCTGTAGCAGTATGGGCACACAAAAGAACGGCGCGCGCGAGCGAGACATGCGTGTCTCTCGCGCGCGTCCCGTTTTTTCCTGTGCCATTTTACTTACCAGGCCCCAGCTACGCAGGCGACCCAGGCCCTGATAAGTTTTTGGAAATGGGAAATGCGGCATCGTTTGATTGAAATTGTTAAAGCACAGGAGCCTGTAAAGCAACAAAAATAAACACACTTTGCCTAACGACTGGGAAATACATAAAGGTCATAATTGCGGCCTGCGGGCAGAACTGACATGGTGAGAACATGGTCCTTCGACCAAAAAGGATCATTAGCTCACTAAATGACCCATGTAAGCTTATCCGGATTCCATCTGGGTCCGGGAAATTTTTACTTGTGGAATCCTGAATCCGGGAAGTTTTTGCTCTTGGAGTCCAGAACCCTGAGCTTTGGGATACGGTATTCAACTCAAGCAAACCGGAATCCCTCTAACGGTTGCAAACCGGGATCCAAATTCCACGCACAAAGCATCCACCAATCCAACAGCTGGAATCCGGAATCTACGGCGTGGAATCTAGAATCCAAGACTCTGCACCGTGTTTTTTTTTTTTAAGCCAGTGCCGTGATAGTCTGCTACACAGCCGTTTTTAGTTTCGTCACGCAACGTTCCTTCCCAAAAACGGCTGTGTAGCATGAATAGCAGACTGGTACCGTGATGGTGGCGGAGAACTCATTGGAAAAAATCTTAGAAGTAAATTATCATATAAACGCTCAGAGGAAAAATAAAACACCTTTAAACACTGTTTTGCTTGTGAATTTTTTAAAAGGGTTTTTTTTTCTTTCTTAATAAGCTTTCAGATAAGCTTTGAAGTGTTTAATTTCTTGCAGATTCGGAAAGTTAATCTTAAAAGAATACACAAATAACTGCTCTGTTTAATCCTGTGATAAGTTCAGGTCGCGGCAACTTTTTTAATAGCCTCCCACGCAGGCGTCTTTAGGGGAGCTCGTTTTTTATCGCTCCCCACAGAGCTCCCCTAAAAATGCCTGCGTGGGAGGCTACTTTTTTAACGGTTTAACTTCAAATAGTTGAAATGGGTCAAAGAGCAACAAACCTCGTCACACTTCCAAGCATTCCAAACCTCTGTTCTTTTTTGTCAGCAGTGATACAATACAATAGACGAAAATTTAAGGTCAGTGATAATGTTTTAATAATATTTTTTGATAATATTAACTCAACAATAGGTTGAAATTTTTGTGGTCACCAAAGTTTATCTCGACTTTTCTTTTCTTTTCTTTCTTTTTAATTTAAAGAACACAATTTTGCATACTTAATGATTCTCTAGTGTTTAAAAACCCTGAAGAATTCTGCGCTCCCTTGCCTGGCATGAAATGAATTGGAGTGCACTTTCGGTTCTTTCATTATTCGGATTAGGGCCATTTATAATCTACAGGTCTCAGCTGCTGGATGAGTGCAGACTGGGTGCTTGTTACTGGTTGTCGTGACCGGGCAAACAGATTAGCGTCTGCGCGATGCGATTTACTTTAAGTCACTACACTAATGGACTGGATACACAAGAGAAATTCGCGTGCTTAAATAACCGCCTGTCTGACTGACTCGATTTCACCAAAGGTGAGGTAAGTTGATTCTTTTTCCATTCTACATGTTGAGCTTCGAATTATTTTTTCATCCGTTTAGCTATACCTTCAGAAGTCTGATTCCGTACTTATCTCACGGTCGAGCGGTCGTGTATCAACTTATCCACTGGGCTGCTATTATTTGACAAACGCTGTTGTAGTCGGTTCGCGGCAGGATTGTTACGTACTTTTGTTTGTAAAAGGCTTAACACTTCAACCCTTCGCGCGCTTGGCAAACGGATTTTCCTTTGGAATTTAGTGACTGTGTTTATTTCCGTTGCACGAAGCTTGAAAATTCAGGCACTCTAAGAACGCGCTCATAGCTTTCTGATAGGGTCACGTCGCATTATAAATGGCTAATGAATTCGACTATTACCATCCATCTCAAAGTGCCACCTGCAGTAAATAAAATTTCACTCATATTTATAGCCCGGTCCTATCATAACGTGCAGAGTACTGCGTTTTTTCGATCACAAGTCCAATTGATGAATATTTTTCATAGCGAGACTATCTTGTGACTTAATAGCCGCAAGATTAATATGTAAGCAGTAAAGAAGTAAATTTCTTCGGAGGCAGTCCAAGAATTATACTGGCGTCATTTTTGCCTTTAGTTTTCTCTTAATCATTATTCCTACACTGGTAATGTCTCCAGAAAACATCTGCAATTATTCGTGTCAAAATTTAAATAACACTGACATCTAACACTTTAAAAGCTACAGTGCGTAACGTGACCTATCTTATGCTCTGCTCTAGTAATAAGAAACTGTAGGGTGCTTTTGAAACTCTCAAGTATGGAAAGTCTCTCGTTCTTAAAGAGTTTTTTTCGATTGAGCAATTTCCAAGCCGATCGTCTAACTTTTACGAGTAAAGTGCGTTACCGTATCTCCACCGTGAACTGACGCATGTTTAAGGAAAGCGTGGAGCAGGTCCGGAGTGGTAGGGGGGTACTCGTCCAATATTTAAGTATAGGTGAGCCGTGGAGGATTTTAGGACAAAAAATTCCAAAAAACATACCCTGTTTAGGACAACACCAGCCCTCAATTTTATTACCCTATTTAGGACAAAGGACAAACTAGCCAGCGAACAGCAGACGCATTTCCGGTAGTCGCTTCTCTCCCTCCGAAAAATAGCTATTTTTCGGAGGGAGAGAAACGACGACCGGAAATGCGTCTGCTGTTCGCAGGCTAAGGACAAACTGCACGCCGTCTTGTTTTTAAGCCATTTACTAGTAATCCCTACAGAGCAAATTCACGTATAAGTCATTGCTTTTGTATACTTGGAGTTCAAACAAAATTCATCTAGCAAATCAAATCGTGCATACAGGCAATACCCTCGCCCGAAATTGTGTACTCTGGTTAGGACAGACTCCCACGATCATTAAGTGCACCGTTTAGGATAGAAAGCTCAAAAACCATAACCTGTCCAGAGGCATATCCTCGTATAGACCATATAATGGTGTCCCCCCCCCCCCCGGGGGGGAGCAGGTTGTTTACCTTCACGTTCGTCAACCAGTTGAGAATTATAATCAGGTGACATGCTCATGAAGCTGGCCATTTTAGTGGTTTCCTTAATCCTTTAAGTCCCAGTATCAGCATAAAAATTCTCCACACTGATCTTCATACGTAGTAATAAAAGATCAAAACATTTTCTCTTAAACGATCATTTTGTTAAATCTCACCATCTGTTCTCTTGAGTATGTATCGAAATTGTTAAGAGAAAATTGGTTTTGGTGGCTGTCTTTTCTCACGAAACTCGAAGCTGAGAAGTGGTCATATCGTCTGATATCGTATTTTGTGCGTAAGGATGTTGTCATGAGTAAAGCTAAAACGCTCTTCAGCAAATAAGGGTTTAAGGTTTTCTTTCTTTGTCCCTAACTTGGACCTCATAAATTTAGTTACGCCAGTGATAAAAGCGTTTGAAAAAGAAAGTTAGATTTGTGTCCTTCCTCCAGACGGCTGAAAAAAGCGTTCTAAGATTTGCACGTCAAAATTCGTGATCCGGAAGTCCGAGAAACCTATAATCACAAAAGCTGAAACCCTGAAACCTTCAGCTGAGTGTCAGAAACCAAGAACTTAAAAAAATTGCATCTTAGCGCAATGAACGCAGGAAATCCTTCAAGAAAAACGCAAGTCAAAACTTCACCACAACTTGTATCGCCAAAGCCAGTCGAAAGCCGCCAACAATTTGCGCGATGCGCGAAAGGCGTGACGTGAATCACAAGAATTAAGCCCAAGGTGAGAACCGCGAGGGACTGGGAGAAAGACAAAGCGGTTGTCGACTTGTCGGGCTCGCGCGGGTCACACTGGTTTTAGTTGTGACTGGTTTGTATTCGTGACGAGTCCGGGTCTAACTTGTCCCGAGTCCTCTCTATTTGAATGACAGCGCTTCTCGTCTTAATATAAATAGGATACTGAGAGACGCGTGGGGACGAGTCAGAGTCAGGAACATTTTGGCATCAGTTTCGTTTTCCCGTTTACACGAAGAGGCGTGAATATAATTAATAACTTCCAGGTTCAGCTCGCGTGTCCGGAGATGTTGAATACGGAATCGTAGGTAAAGACTTTGTATTGATGAGGAATAAATGTTCTCGCATTAACTGATGTGTGTAAACGACAACCAACCCGAATATCATAAGTGTGTTAAATCCAGAAACATTTATGAATCTGGAAAAATCTTTCTCGTGTCAACGCGCGCCTTAAGTACATTGAAAGGGGAAGAAGAAGGATATATTTGCCTTTCCTATTTTGCAAAGGCTAGTTGTAGCTTGGAAAGGCAGATGTAGTTTATATGAAATTTATATGCAATGTCTAACGCGCAAGTATGACCTTTTTAAACTTATGGGTCGGTTATTTAAACAAAGTCTAGCTTAGACCGCGGTTTGGGAAATCTTTGGACCTCAAGAACTCTTCATTTTGTGACTTATTTTAAGAAGACAAATTCTTTTTAACTATATGCTTTCATGAAACTCTCACGATAAGTTATGCTTACATTAAAGGCTTCGGTAAACTGAAAATGGCTTAGAAAGGGAGTTTGTTGAACACTGGCTACGTTTACAATGTAAATAACTGGCCCATGGAATTTTACTCTTTAAGAGTGTTGGTAAATATTTAAAAAGATTATTCGATACTTCTAAAGAAAAGTAGCAGATGATGCTTATAGCCTGCCAAAGCAAGTTTACTTGCTTGCTATATATTCGCGGTATGCATAAATGTTTGAGGCTTGTGCGGAGTCTAGAGATGACATTTTTAGATTTCAATGTTTTATGTTTCAAGACTGAAACAATAACTTGATGCACTTTTTATTTTAATTTTGGTGCAAAGAAAACCCAGGGGTTAAATTTGTTCAGTCAATATTTCTTTCTTCAGTCACTAAGAAGTCTGCTGATAAAAATGTAGAATAAAGACAAGTTAAATTCTGCTAATTAAGATATTTTACAAGGCGTCTATGAGAGTGAAAGCTAAAATTCTGTGTTTTATATTTTGCATACTTTACAAAATTTAGCAGGGACTTTTTCCTTGTTTCGAAGGACTTATTTCAAATCTATTGCGCTTTCATTGTATTTTCATGCAGCGTAAAAACAAACAGTCTCACTGCAACCAATGAGATGAGTTTTCACGCCACACAATTGAAGACTAATTGTAACTCCTTCCGCGCATAAATTAGCTAGTATAAGCTTTGCATATGATTTGCGGACATTATACGACTATGTCACGGTCTCTTGGTGGTTTTCATTGTAAATACAAACTATTCAATGAAGTTTGAACAAATTGATGGATGATACGCGGTTTTTTAGAGCGATTAGGAGCTGAAAATGAGGACGGTTTAGGAAATACAGGCCATCAAGTTTACTGTTAAAAAGGATTAGCCGTTTGCGTTAAGTTTCGGGAAACAAGAGATTTTGCGGGTTTAATCAGTTTTCCTGAACATGGCGGATACCGATCTGACACTGTCATCCACTACTGGAGAAAAGCAATTCACGATTTGCACTTTCTGCAACAACTCCACCAACGGATATGAAAAGCGTTTGTTTGCAACGGAACAACCGAAAGGACCATTTTTTCCTGTCTTGGCCGAATTACAAAGAGATAAAACTAAGCTGGATTTTCTAGGTCGAGCTGTTGTATGTGTTGCCTGTTTTCATCATCTTTTACGACAGTGGAGTAGCTTCGAACGAAGAGGTATTCCTATACGAAAACGAGAGTATAATATAATCACAGGTATGTTAAATTAATTCGTCATATTCATGTACAGATCAGCCGTCTCGATCGAAAACATAGGGGGTTCCCAAAACTTTTCTGGCGAGATCATTCGGGTAATTGTTCCGTTTGTAAGCTCAATCGCATCTCTGCAGGACAGTATTGTTAAAATCCTAAAAGTGGAACCCAGAATAGAGTATTATTCTCGCGGTGAATATAACCTGGCCGTGCTATACGGTAATTACAGACCGAAGTACTTAAGTGTTCTGATATCATGCGCATTTTATTTGCTTCGGTGCTGAACCAAGTATGATTTAATTTTCAAAATAATACATACACTTGAATGGTTGTTACATAAATAATTGGACAGAAAGATATAATTCAACTGAAATGGAGCGTTAAAAACTAATGAAGCCTTTTTGTTCGCGTGGGAAAAACGGACTGAACTTTCATCGCAATTTCTTCAACCATTTTTGGTGTCGCTTATTTTTTTTTTGTAGTACTTTCTTTTGAGCGTTTACGGAACAAACGTCTGTATCCGTGTTTCAAAACATACAAAAACGTGATAAATTTAAATTAATGTACACGTTTACGATTTTCTATTTACGCTAAGTTTTGTGTCAGGCACTTCATATATCCGTCTTGAGACATCCGACACGTTAGTTGTGTATCTTGTTTTGCGGTCAATTAGTTAAAGTGACTTTAAATATATATCTTTGTAGGCAGGCGCTTTGAAACTTCGCTAAATCAATTAAATGCCAAAAATTGTGTTTACACAAAAAAGGTGGATGTACTTAATTTTCCGTCGGACATATGACTGCTGAATATGATTGAATCTCACGCTCAATAGTAAAGCATGCATGAAATTTTACGCTGGGATGACTAAAAAAAATAGCAGTTACATAAAAAGTTTTCTTCGACCTTATTATCTAACCTAGCGATAATATTTTCTCTTATATAATGACCCGCTCGTCAAAATTTAATTTATGTAAAGTGCTTTGCCGTTGCAAAAACGCTTTAAGCCTATTCTTTACCTAATTGCACTTTATGTAATTAATCTTATTTTATGCATAAACAAATGTTATTACCGTGTACAAAAATATCTCGACCTAACGAATACATGTCTGGAGTAGTTTTTGTTTTTGGTTCAAAAGTTCAAAAACTGTGGTGACAATTTTATACCCTTGATTGCCGTTGGCCCAGTAAACGCTTAGAAAAACTGGACAATTATCTGTTCTCCGTGTTTGCTCATTGGTGTCTCACTATACTGGTCAAACGATGTTTTCATTGTTATTTCGCTCTCGTTTTATATTGTTGGACATATTTTACAGAACACATAGCAAGATTTATCTCAGCTGTCTCTAGTCCCATTGTCCACGCATTTACTGAGAGAATCAATAGGGCCATTTATACGAGGAAAAATAAGACGCGTCTTACATAAGACGCGTCTTAAATAAGACGCGAACTTTCCGTATAAACGGCACATTTCGTCTAAAATAGGACGCGGCTTAGCTAAGACGCGTCTTATTAGATAAGACATGCTCGTATAAATGGTACAGTTCGCGTCTTATTTAAGACGCGTCTTATGTAAGACGCGTCTTATTTTTCCTCGTATAAATGGCCCTAATGTGGCTTAGAGCTCAGAGTGCTTTGCACGGTAAAGCGCTGATGAGGGGAAGAATATTGCCAGAGTGCACTGTTTGCCTTTCAGTTTTGCTTACATATCAGCTCCTGGTTATGTTAACAAAGTCGCCTCCAGTAGTATTTTATCAGACGGATATTATACTTCCAAAACGGGAGAACAAAATTGTGTCGTTTACAGAGCACTACAAACGTAATTCTTGGCGTTTCGGTAACTTAACTTTCTCACTAAGTTCTCCAAACTCAGTCGACAGTGCAATTTTTTTCTTCCTTCTGTCACCTGGCGTCCATGGATAAATGAAGGGCCATTCGTTACGTGACAATGAATTCAACGTAGGCGGATATAACATTAAGAACTCAGTAGACTACTTGGCTTACTGTAACGTCTATTCCTCGGTGCGATATTTTCTTAATATCAGACCGTGTTCTGCTCGCCGTACATGTCGTGGTTCATTTCACCACAATGGATTTTATTAATCTTGAATCAGCCAGACTCCAAAGACTTGTTTGGAACCGAACTCGGAGGTGGTTGTCCCTCGTTACAAACGCCTCCAGGCCGTTTGACCGGAACATTCCCTCGGGCAAATTACCAGCAGTCCCTCGGGATTCCTCGCAGTGAACAAACTGAAAGTGAACATAATGCTATGCTAAGGAAACTGTTGCTGGACGCTTCTCTCCTGTTTTAGGTTTTTCAGGCTATACCCTTAAACCCCTTTTGGAAAACGGGTTTGAAGTCAATGGTGTAATTTCTGGTAATACCTCACGATCGATCACCAATACGAAGGAACATTAAAAACAAACTGTAAACCTTTGCTCCACATCTCTGTAAAATTTGTATGTGAAATCAAAACGTTTCCTCAATGCATTCCAGGGAAAACAGATATTTTGTAAGTATTTGTACTTGCTTCCTTGTAGATACCGGCAAACTTTGCTGAGCGACATTAGAAGCAGGATATAGATTTTTCTCGTAATGAGTTAGTAAGCCTCGCTCCTATGTAATGGAATCCAAGACAGTCTTGGATTCAGGATTCCGCGCCTCGGATTCAGGATTCCAAGTACTGGATTCCAGTCTTTGTAAGTGGAACTTGGATTCTGGATTCCAATCGTTAGTGGGATTCCGGATTCTGCGACCTCTATTCCGGATTCTAATGCTGAGATTCCCCAAGCAAAAATTTCCTGCATTCCGGAATCCAAATTTCCTTACAAGGGGCGATAAGCCGTTAACCACCGTTCTATTAAAGGTTATCACAGTGGCGGAGGCAGCTGAAGCTCGAAGCAATTGTTGTTTTCTTTAGCAAGATGTGACTATATGTTGACGAATTCAAACTTGTACATATTTTTTACCCAGATATATATTTATGATGACTAAAAGCTGCAGCTTATCTTTTCGACTGGTGCCTTTAAGGATGACCGGGTTATTTAATAAAATTCTTAAATGGAAAAAGTCACCCTTAGTTTTTAGTTCTAAGTAAACTTCTATATTTGATCTTGGCATTCAGTTGTTGTGTTCTTTTATTTCATGCTTGTTGTTTTGAAAACATGTCTCTCAATCATTTAACCCATTCAGCAAGTACAAACAGCTAACTCAGTATTTGTATTCTATTTTCGTTTAAGTTAAAACGTAGATCTTTTTTGAAATTTTGTTTACACAGATCACTCCAGTTTGGTCAAACTTTGAATTTTCCACAACTCTACCTTTCGAAGAAAATGATTTATTCATTAAACAAATTAACTTCGGGAGTATAATCATGTTATCATTGGCCAATGTCGGGTCAGATAATTGCTCAAAGATATTTACGAAGTCCGGAACATATTGCGCCATGCAAATGACTCTTGGTATTTCCTAGGCGTACTGTGATAAACAATGGTGTTTTGACTTGTATTGTGTTTGCCAACTCTTTGCATTCGTTCAGTTCGTGATGACTTTGTATCGGTTATTAGACCCTGGCAGATGTTTCAAATGTTTTGGGGCTCATTCGCAATTTCGAGGGCAGTTTGTCGTATTCTAAATCGTAAGTGGAGCCTTGATATTCATGCAGTTGGCCAGCCTTTCACACTTATGAACGGCGTGTGTCGTAGATGGCAAGTATAGATGTGTCTTAAGTGTGTTAAGCACCTTGATTTAAAGTATCGCATAAGGATCCTAGCGAAGGTGAAAACATCAAACTGTCCAAGAAAATAACCGTTTGTCTTCAACTTAATAATTCACACAGATTCTAAAGTCGTTCTTTGACTTCTTTTCCACATCTCTGCGGAGAAAATTGCATTCGTAGCTTTGTTTCCTTTTAGTCAACTATTGGATTTTCTTTTCCACAAGCAGTGACGATTGAGGATTACAGTACAATAGGGTTCTGCACAGGTGCTGTATTTCCGCAAATACATCATTTTAATTACAAGCTCTGAAATTCCTTATGTATGGAGTTGTATGGAGTTATTAGATCAGGTGACAAAAAATGACTTACAAAATTCACAAAAACGGGCTTGTTTTGCTAGGAGAATTCTCCAAATACAGTAGTCTCGTATATTAGCATATATTTTAAGAGAGAAAATCGCTATTGTTTACTTTTTAGCACCCGAAGTGGTGGTTTTTATTATCGCATCAAGCAAATGGAAATGCCGAGGTTTTCTTCCTTGAAAGTTACTCAAACAAGTTACAAATTACCTCAAGTTTTACCTCTGAAGTTGAAATGCGGTTTTAGTGTTACTTAGGGTATGTAGCGTGCAGCAATAGCTTAGAGCGAACTTGTTCATCACATGAGGCGTTATTTATAATTTATTTCATGTTTTAAGGGCGTCTACGTCTTTACTACGGTAACATTAAGAATGTGGTGCTACTGAAAATTATGACAAGTTCGACACAAATTGATTTTTAAGGAAGTGTCATGAATTAAAAGGTCCATTGGAGAAGTTGTGGACTTTAAATGAAATAACAAAACGAAGACAACAAACCAAATTATATCCCACCCTCCTATGGTGGTTTATCAAGTTCAATGTAACAAAAAGAAAAGTATTGTAACCAGAATAATATAAGAAGGAAATTGTTTCTTTTCTTAGCTCAGATCTGTACCATTTTCAAGAAGGGCAGTTTTTTGTCGAACGTGTAGCATTGTAATTGCGTGAACTGACAAGCCCACACGTACAAATTCCTGACTCGAAAGGTCGCATAATTTACTATTTTCGAAGGTTAAAACTCAGTTAAAGCCACGTATGGGACGCTATACGTAGTAAATCGTTTGGTGTTGTCAATAATGTGATTAAATGACTGCACGGTAAGAGTTCAGAATAACATGAAAATAGCACCACAGGAAAGTACTACTCCATAGACTCAATTTCAATGTCAGACTTGAGAATTTATCATTAGGCTCATAAAATAATATATAACCCAACGTGCGCGGTGAAAACGCGGTAGCAAAGTCAATGAGTTCTGTTGCTCAGTAGCTTCTATTTCAAATGTCACGTTTAAGGATTTCATAAAGTCTCAAAAAGTCTCATTAAACAGTGCCACAAGGGAGTGTTGATCGGAATGGTTCAATTGAAAAGTCTCAGTTTTGGAGGAGTCTAAAAATTACTGTTTCACTCCTTTTACAGTAAAAATTTGTTCGAACAATTACGTGCAGGAAACTTTTCTGGCCATGCTCTTTAAATAACACCCCAGTTTATTACATCTTAGAGGCCTTAATTTTAATGTAAATTTATTAATTTGTGCGCATTGTAACTCAATCATTTCAGACGATCGTGTTAGTAACTACCAGGTTCGCAGAGAAGACGAAATACGCAAAGAGGCGGAACAAAAAATAAAGGAAGTCCAAGATCGTGAGGAGCGAATACGACAAGAAGCCGAACTAAGGTTCGAGAAGTATCGGCAACGCCAAGCGGAAATCCGACGTGAAGCCGAGGAAAGGCTTCTCGAAGAACAGGCCAGAGCCGAGGCGTTGAAAAAGGAGACTTCGACAAAGCTTAAAGAGGAGCAGCTGAGAGAGGAGCAGCTCCGACAGGAGGCTGAAGAACGCATTCGAGAAGAGAAGGAGAAACGTGATTACATTCGTCAAGAAGCAGAGAGACTGCTTCGAGAAGAGAAGTTACTTGAATCCGAAAAATTCAAACAGTCACCCCAACCTTCAAGTCCTGAGGTGACAAAACAGGAACCTCAACCCCTGAACCCTGACATTGTTACTTCGTATAGAACAGAAGTTATTATACCTTTCGTAGAAACTGTCAATAAAAATTCTCCCTCGAAGGAAACTGTGGAACAAAGAGAATCAGACAATATGGATGGTAGTATTAGTGAAAGGGAACTAAGTGCGAGAAGTAAGTCTCGTAAAATGATGGTGTTTGACCCTGAAACCGGCTGCTATCGGAAAAAATCTGAAAATGAAGACCAGGAAAATACATTTACTGAAAGCAAAAAGGAAAGAGTCGAATATCGGTTTCGTCTTGGCTCAGACGAGAAGCCTGAGAAAGCAACAGACGCGGAAGATTCCTCTTCAAAACCGGACAAGGCATCCGAAGACATTCAGGTTATTAGTACCGAGCAAAGCATAACTATAAATGGCAAAAATAAATCGAGAGGCGATGAAGGAGATGAAGAGGATCTTAAGAAAGCTGGCGAAATTATGAAAGCTAAGTTTGAAAAAGGTCGAAAGAAATTCGAGGAAGAACCCTTTGAAAGGAAACGGAATGAGCCTACAACCGTGAGAACGGCGAGGCAAACCTCTGACGATTCACTGGAGGAGAAGATCAAAGAAATGGAGAAAAGACGAGAACGTCTTTTTCTTAAAAGACCGTCCATGGAACTGGAGAAGAGAAGGTCTTCTGATGAGCAAAAGGATCTTTCTCCAAGAGGGGAGGGCGAGAGTCCTAGACAAGAGTCAAAGAACACTGCAGATGATACTGCCAAGAGACCTAGAAGTCGAAGTGAGCGCACCAAACGGCGCTTAACAGCTGAAGAGATGAGCTTGAAGAAGACCACAAGCGAGGAAGACGTAGCAGAGCGACGTCGGAGTAGTTCTGGATCTGCTAAGGTACCGTAAATCCTCCTTTTCATGCAAGGGAAGAAAGTTATTTTCATAACTTTTAAGCCCCCTCTCTTTTAACCCCCCAACCCCTCCTTCTATTAAGCAACCCCCTCAAATGGTCTTGAAACAAATAAGCCCCCCAAGGGGGGGGAGTTAATAGAAGACAGTGGCGGATCCAGGGGAGGGGCGCGCGGGACCCCCCCCCCCCTTATTTTAAGACCAACCACCCCCCTTTTCTAAGGGTCTGAATGAGGCACTGGAAGATATACGGTTCACAATCACCTTAAACTCTAGCTGGTCAAACACTTGTCACAACATTGGGCTTAACATTTTAACAGCGTAGTGTCCAAGAGTGAAAAAAACTGAAAAACCTTTGAATTCCCAAAGAACGTTAATAAAATCGAATCACTTATTTTTCTTTTTCACTCTGCCAGGTTCCAAAGACAGAGGAAAGAATAACAGAAACAAAGAAAGAAACTTTCCGGATCGAACTAGACCGCTCAAACAGTAAACCCGAAGACGAGGTTTTCGTGACACGGGAGAAACCGGTTGAGGCAGGTTCTATAGATCTCATGAGCTGGGAAGATGACTCCACCGACGGTACAACCCCTGTCAAGGACAAGGATCATAATACAGAGTTTAGAAAACGGGCCGACAGCACCGAAGGCGAGACGTTTCCAAAGGCAGGGAATTTGGTAGAGATAGAAGCGCCTATTAGTGTTACTCCGAAGACAAAGGTCGAGAGTACTCCAGATAGAACAGGAGCCATTTTGGATCTTGACGAGGTAGGTAATCGTTCTGTTGATCACGTGGTGAGAAAGAGTGGTGGCCTGGGGCTGGCAATCCCCGGTAATTCGATCGAGCTTGTTCCTCTGGCTTTTTTCCCCTTAGAGCTGTATTCTGTATGCACTCAAGGTCAAGGTGTTTATAGTTTTGAGAACTATACAATGAAACTACTGAAACTATCACTTGGCAAAGCTGTGAACTGGTATTTTCACTACCCCTGTTTTTAAGGTTTTGATTTTAAAGATAGCCCAGGGTTAGAGCGCATTTTATATTCAGATATGAAACCTTTTAAGACTGAATATTGTCAAGCGCTCTTGGGATAAGGTCGAGCTCTAAATCGAAGCTATCCTTAAATTGTTTACGCGTTTTGTACAAACCGTAAAATTCCGAAAATAATCCCTAGGGCTTATATTTTTCAAAGGCCCTTTTTGAGGGGCTTATTTTTGGAGGGGCCTATATTCAGAGGGCCTTATCTACGGAGGGAAATTTGCGTTTCAAAATCGATCGGGCTAGACTTATAGTTGGAAGTAAATTTACCGTTTTTGCTTTGTTTTACTTTGTATTTGAGGGCAATTTCCAAGTACAAGCCCCCCAGGGGGTTGGAGGGCTTATATTTGGAGGGGTGATTTAACTGAGGGTTTTTTGCGTTACGAGTTTAGGGGGCTTATATTTGGATGTGCTTATACACGGAGGAGCTTATTTTCGAAATTTTACGGTATCATAACTTTCAATTCTCTTTCCACAACTGTATAAACTGATTCTAACAACGTTGGGAAGTTTGTACAGAAAAACGCTTAAATTACCTTTTTTCGTTTTCATTTGCTAAGGGTACAATATAATTTTGCTTTTCACTTCACGTAAGAGTGAGGCTTGTTTCGATAAAAATTCAATATACTACAGCTTTATCGAAGTGTTTAAACTAATCTTTTGTAATACCTATGAGCCTTGCAAATGTCCATTACAATGCAAGTTCAATTAAGGTCCGCTGGTTTAACACAATAAGCACCAGGTCTTGATGCATGTTGAATACGACTACTGATTTACTTAATTTACATAAGATTCCAACTTCAACTTAGCTATGGTGGAATCAGCATCCTTTGCTCAACATCAGCTGTATAAGAATTTCTTCACTTTAATTGTGTTAACAGGACACTAACATGTCTACACCCGTTCTGGAATCTATCTCCACGTGGGACAATAGAGCTCGTGCAAGCAACACGGCGGACGAGGACAGAAGACGCCGCGAGCTGGAACACGAAGAAAGAAAGCGAAGAATAGAGGAACGCCAGCGAGCGGCAAAAGAACTCAAAGCGAAGAGAAAATCCGGTAGCGACTTTGATGAAAGCACCAGAACCGAGGAACCTGCTCGAGAAATGACGATGAAAGAGAAGCGGCGTTCTCTGGTTGATATGTGGGAATCATTTAGCGAGCCACAAAGCACTGTCATCTCTTTTGAAGAAACTGAACCGAAACCTTCGCAGCAACGCAAAAAGGTTTTAGTGCGGGAAAACAGGACTATTTCGGTAAGTGGAACGTAAATAGGCCGCAATCTTAAACCTCTGGGGGAAATTAAAACTCTCGAAGTCCAACAGGCACCTTTAATTAAAACTTCTAAAACTACCGGGCAATGATCAGGTCCGCTGAGTACCGGTCGAGGCAAGTAAGGGTGCGACTGAAGGTGTTTGGATTAGGGTTAGGTTTTGGGCTACACTAGTCTCAACTTTGGCACACCTGCCGATCAACAAACATATACTCCAGACCGATCTCCATACAGTTTTCTTAAAGAACTATTAAGAGAATTTATAAAAGATCAAGTTGAACGTATTTTCCCCCAAGTACTTATTTCAATAACTCTCTTAGCCATTTCTTGTGATGATCTATCGGTATTGTCAGAGAAAGAGTTTAACTCTCTACCCTGATCTTCTTGGATCGAAGGGCCTCTGCGCTCAGGGTATTAACTCCCCGGACCAGAAAAATATTTCACTGAGGCAATAGAAATAAAAAACAAATACATGTATTGGCATATTATAATAAAATTGTAAAATTGAAACATACAATGTATACGAAAAAAAAAAGTACTAAATGTAAAGGAATCTACGAAATTAGGGCTTCTTTTGGGGGACGAGTTTATTTCTAAAACTTCTTGATACATTTCTAAATAGTGAAAAAAGGAGGTTTTTTCACCGAGGCAACTGCCTTAGTTGGTTGCTTTTAGTGTTTTACCAATATTACTTTGTTTGTCGTTCTTTTTCTCATTCAATTAATTCATTCGTGTGTGGTCTTTTTTGTCAAAATAAATTTGGCTCTTTGGCGGATGAAGAAAGACAATGTCCAATCAATTGGGAAAGTTCTTTTTTGAATAATTCTGTAAAATAACAAACTGTGAACATCCGATCGTTGAAGGACATCTGTCGATGAGCAGGCAAGACACAATTGTTCAAAATTTATGCGAGAACTCAAAGAAAATATGATTTTTGCGGCGATTAATTTGTGTTTTCGTTTCTTCGGCTTATGCTTTTGACATGTTTCAGTGCTTTTTCAAGGTTTGTCCTCAAGTACAATGATAGTTTCAATTTCTTACTTACTCTTTACTTGTTACTCTTGATGTTTACACGGTCTGCAGGTCTTTTAAGAACTTATTGTCTAGTATTCAAATATCGAAATATCCGTATCACATGGAAATGTCTGAAAGAGGGCCACAATGAATGAAAGGTCAAGTAGGATCGACAGTGGGAGGGAACTGTTACGTGTTTAAAACAACGTGTTGCTATGCGTTAGATATCAGATTTATTTTCCACCAAACGCCTTCTTAATCAATATCTGAGATCCTCTTGTAAATATTCACTGATTTATCAAGAGGCTCTTGAGCAAAAAAAATTTACATAGTAACACGCATGTCCCGAGAGAATTGATTACATTTTCGTGCAACCCGTTGTAGCGGTAACAGAAAGTCGCTTAACAGGCGGAATTTTCAATGCTTACAAACCTTGTTTTTCTGCTTAGTTTGACTCTGCAGAAGATAACAACAACGGCATAGACATGGAGCTCGATGACGACGAGAAATTTACCTCGAGTAGGCCTATTCCTGCGACGAGGAAAAAGAAACTGAGTGAAGAAGAGCAGAGGTGGGAAAATGCAGAAAATTTCCAGCCAGGACGACTTCAGAAAACTGTATTTCATAGTTTGTCGGCATCTGAACCAGCGATGGAGGAGCCGAAGGCCAAGCCAAGAAAAGGACCAAGTCGATATGACTGGATGAAAGGCGAGAGCTACGAGGACCAAGAAGCATTGGTCCCGACCAAACTCAAAATCGACTGGCAAAACAACCAGGCTACCGATGAAAGGTTAGAAAGCGTGAATTGTTTGTATCATTGAATATCGCTTCGTATTGACCCGGCATGGGGTAAATAAGTCGCTAAAACGGTCACGATCATTTAATCGCGGTTCCGTTTTGTTTTAATTTGTGGCGATCGATACGCCATGTTTCTTTAAAGCATGTCTCAGCAAGACCAATATGTGACGAATAATGCCGGGTTACGTAAAATAGCACGAACTGTTGGTCCAGGGATTTAGCATGAATTCCTCAGTCGATTTGCGGTTTCGTCGGTCAAAATTGTAAAATTTTAATGATCTGTTTTCTGCAATTATATTTTTACGTAAGCGATGATACAATGGCAATATCTTTGTCATTCCGAAATTTGCCATATTGCTTAAATGACCATAATGAACAACGGGACTTTTTCGGAGTTTATTAAGCGACGATAAATTTACAATGCAAAATACTTGAAGTTCTGTGCGGCCTTAATTCATAATTCTTTGTGTGGGAAATTCACTGCAATATGGTACATAAAAAGTAGGATTAAAAGTATGATAGGCGACCTTTTTGTATTTGTGTTTAACAAGTTTCGAATTTTGTTTTTGTTTTTTGACAGCACCGAACTTAAGCGTAGTCACGCATTCCATTGTTACATGTAACGAATTTCGCTGTTCAGTTATGGTTTTTTTTTTTTTGCGATCAATATAAATCTTGATATTGGGCGCTAATTTTCGTTACGCTTGGATCTTCCGTTAAAAAGGCAAAATAAAACGTAACCCATCCTTGCAAAAGAATACGAAAAAGACCGACTGGCCGCACATTGCGCGATTCTAACTGGTCAATATGTCTCAGTTTCACTTGTTTTGATTTCTTTCTTATAGTATTCTGTCACAAGAAAATATCACTGAATTTTCTTTTTTTCTTTCTTTCTTTTGATTCAGCGGAGATATGGTTACAGGAAGTCAGCCAAAGGTACTATTATTATTATTATTTTTTTTTTTTTTTAAAAGAGAAATTCCATGGAAAAACAAGTGAACTAGAAAACTAATCAAAACAGTATTCCAAAAACGTGACAGTGTTCCACCACTATCCACCTCCCCTTTGGGGGATACAAGGCCCATGTTAGGTAATTCGGATTCCGGAATTTGCGTAATTTTTACCTCTTTTTCTGGAATGTTGAATCCTGGGCTTTGGACTCCGGAATTAAGCTCAAGGAAACCGGAATCCTTCTAACGATTGGAATCCGGAGTCTACGGTGTGAAAATCCAGAGTCCAAGACCGTCTTTGATTGCACAGGCCTATATATCCCCTATAAGGTGACTGCCCTCTTTTGTGGAAAAGCTATTTAGGGTTTTTGACCTTGGACAAAAGATTATTCGTTGATGCATTTTTGACGTCTTGCTTCCGTGATCATTCCAGCCAGCGCCACGGCAGATGGAGACCAAAACCGTAAGTCGGGACTCGCAAAGCAGCAGTGATGATAGTGAGAGTGAAAGTGAGGGCGAAAGCAAGAGTGAGGAGGAGGAGAGAAAACCACGAATTGACACAGATGAGAATCATAAACTCACCGAAGAAGAAAAGCAGTGGGAAAGTGCCGGACATTTCCAGCCCAAAAAGTTGAATACCGCTCTGATGGCGAGCTTCCTTCAAGGTGATTCTGGTGACGTTGTACCCATGCCTAAGAAGCCACACGAAGCACCAAAGAGACCTCCCCAGACGAGCCCTGAACAAAGAGTAGAAGCACCGATAAAGGCCCCAAAGGATGAAGTTGAAACAGAAAAGATAAGGTAAGGTGCTTTCCACTTGTAGTTCAAACCACCTCGGGATTGCTCTTACCGTAAATGATCGATTAAGCCCCGCGGCGCTTATTTCATTTTCCCTGCTATAGGTGCGGCACTTATTCGAGAGCGGCGCTTATTTCAACTACGGGTAAGACACTGAGGGGAATATAGAGAGAATTAAGTGAGGTGCGTGCAAGGTGTAAGTTTTATACTGACCTTGAACTGTTATATAAACCCGGTTTCAAGAGTTACCCCTAGCTACATTTAACACTTTACATCTCGCGAGCTGGTAGACGTCTTACGCCGTAACACCGGGGGGGGGGGGGGGGGCGTTAATTTGTAAATACCTCTATTAGCGCCGCGGCGCTTACTCGAGTGCGGCGCTTAATCCATCATTTACGGTAAGCTTTCGATACACCTTAGAATATCGTCCCAGTCACAAAAGAATTATATATCCACCTTGTACAGCGTGATAAAAGTCAGCACAGGAAAGTACTGCTTTGTAGCTTTTTTTTTTTTCATGTCACCCCTTTTAAGGGAATGCGGATTCCAGTATTCCGGGATTTTTTGCTTATGGAATCCGTAATCCGAGAAAATTTTCACTTGTGCAATTCGGAATCCGGGAAATTTTGTTTGTGGGATCCGCAATCACGGGCTTTGAAATTAGTTATTAAGCTCAAGGAATTCGAAATCCCACTTACGATTGCAATCCGAAATCCAATACCTGGAGTCCGGAATCCATGTCGTGCATTCCAGAATGCAAGACTGTCTTGGAGCGCTTACCATTTGTACGGAAATTTCGGTGAAAAATTTCCGTCACCGGCACCGAGAATAGGAACGGGATTGAGTTGTATTATTTACAAAATACCAGTAAATTTTTCGCTTTCTCTTGACATGAAGCCTGGCACTAATAATCCAAACAAATGGTACAGAAAATTCGGTCGTTTCGGTAAAAACGGGGAAAAGGTAATACCTCGAAAGGTTCGGTTCTTCCGGGAAATTTCCACCGGGATGACCTGTTCCATTTGAATTCTCCCCGGAATTTCCGGGTTTCCATACAAATGGAAGTGATCTTGGACTCCCTTATAATTACATGCGGCGATTAAAGGTCACACTCAAGGGCTGATTAATCCACAAATTCAAAAGTTAAAAACACCTTATGCAGCGCATTAAACATTGCCACCGGAAAGAACTGGTCATGTACTGTAGGTGAGGTGTTACAAGACGTAACGAGAGCCCTAGACTCATAAAAAAGATCCACCGTGTACAAAATAAATCATAGCTTTCTCCGTTTATGTTAATAGGGAATTCGAAGTACCATGACCGCAAAAGCGACGGTTAAAAAAATGAATTCGCGTGTTCTCTATCTTCATCGCGGTTATTCGTAATCACTTACTTTGTCAAATGTAGGCGAACTTTCCTGGAGTTGGATTCCTAAGAACCACATCCGAGTTTGAAGAGAAAGGAAATTTCGTCGTCGTTTGTACATGTTTACCGTCCTCCACAAAACATGAAAATTGGCATTTTCACGTCGAATTCGTGAAATGTGAAAAGTGTGCTGCACGTGCAAAGTTGTTGAGTTTGTTTAAAAGGTCAAATGAAAAAAAAATAGTCTCGTCTCCGCCCGCTTCATTTTTGGGGTCGCTTCCCTTTTTTTTATTTTTTGGTTACACTCAGGAACAGCAGTCCTTCGTAACAGACGTAACTTTTCATAAAACGAAGCATTTATTTAGTACTGAATCCTATATTGGCGCTTTTAGTGCATGCTTCCTATTGAGATATATCGTACGACGCATCATGTTGTTTAAAACGTGTATAAAAATAAACCAAATCTGTGTCTAATAAATAAACAGTATGACGTTTCATTTATTGATATTTCACTGTAGAACTCCAACTTATCCCTAATGGAGGATTAGAAAGCATTCAGTTATTGGCAATGGTAAAGAAGTCGGAAATAACTAAAGAAAGCGACCGTTCGCATTCTCTTTAAAAGAATCCGGACAAGAAACATTTTTTTACTTGGCCTTAAACCTATAATTGCTTTTTTGACGTTCTCATTGCTGGCGCCGTCTAAGGATTGATAGTTCTTATTCACGCGTATAATCCTTATTTTATTGTTATTTCCGATATAGCCCTTTTAACGAGGAAAAGGCAGAAACAGAGGTAAGAAAAATCTTGTGAGTCTGTTTAAAATTGAGGTAGTTTAACGATTATTGAGTCGGGGGGGGGAGGAGTGGAGGTTAAGTAGTGCTGGATTACTGACACCAAAGAGCTAAATGAACTTAATATTTTTCAAGTCTTTCCTTAAGACCTCAGTACAATTTGAAAGGTTTGAATTAAAGAACCGCCCTGCAAGGCGGGAGACCTGTAGACTGCAAAACAGCCCGTATTTTTGCGTATTCAAATACGCGCGAACGGTCAAACAAAGGGTCTGGAGCGAGACTGAAAACAGAGAGCGAGATGCGTGAGACTGTAACGTTATTCTTACGCTACGCTAAACCGATTTTGAGACAAAAAAACGACTGTTTTCCAGTCTAGTATACCTGTGATTGAAGTCTGTTTGGGCGCCATAACTTGACGCTCTTGCACTGACTAATGCCCAGTTTACATGGAGGTGGAGGACCCCAGGTAGGTGAGGTAACCCTCTTAGAAGGGGTAACCCGCCTGTCCATATAATCTCTCTTTTTACATCATAGATGGGGTGATCCGCCTCATGTTAGCTCACTTATCTGGGGCCCCCACCTCCATGTTATCAGGCCCTAAGATTACATGTATAGGAGGGTTATTTTTTACCCCACCTAAGCGGGTTACCCCAGCTACCTGGGGTACCCCATCTCGATGTAAACAGGCCCTAAGAAGTGACCACTAAAGTAACTGCTGTTACTCGAGCATGACAAGTTCCCTTGGTTGCTTGTAAAAGGCACGTTTATTTTTCACGTTTGCGCTTTGTCTCTGCCTTATGCCTGTGTTTGTGTAAAGTACAGAGATGTGCTGGGCTTTTAATGAAATAAGTGATGAAATTTTTATCGTAACGGTAACCTGTAAAATAGCAATTGTCAACTAAACAGTAACTTGTTCATTAAAATTCTAAGCTATGCATTGTCGCCAATGCGTGACGTGGCTCGCGGTTTTGTGTGCTGTATCGCGCATGTGCTGTGGTATTTTGCTCTGTTTCGTGAGTGACCAACTTCTGTTAAAAACAAAATACCTTTTGTAAAAGACTGAATACCAATTGTGGTCACTCGGTGGTACCTGTACTTAACACATGATTGCCATATATTCGTCAGTCATGTTATGACTAAACTATCTGTTTCTCGTGGCTGAATTAGTTTACATTCTTGACGGTTCTATTCTTAGGCTCAAATAGTTGTTCTATTGCTTTTTCTTGTATGTATGGCTACCTAAATATAACCTCAAGTTAAACGTTGTTCATCTTCAGCAACACTGCCCTACTGTGTGCTGCATATCTTAAGCGCTCTTCATCTCTAACGTGCTTCAAAACTGATATTGCTGTGCTTCAGTAGGTGAATAAGCCCGTTCAAAAACAAGGGACCTTTGTACTCACCTCTTTGACCAGAAAATTAACACCTTGCATACCTGTCTGTCGGTCTTCCATATGAAATAGAATCCGATATAATCCTTTCTGTCCCTCTAAAAGCGTCCTAAAGCTAAACTGTATCCATCAATTGTAGCCTTACACGCCGGGGACGTATACCTACGAAGAGTCAAGCGATTCTGACGACGACATTCCCGGATGGCGAAAAGTCGAGGAGCAGCGACGACAACAAGAGCGGGAAGAACTTGAAAGAGCAAGAATGGAAGAGAGACGCCGAATGGAACGAGAGGCTATGGAGGAAGAAAATGAAGAAGGTGGGAGCGATTCTAGCGATGATGAATTTGAGGCAAAAGTTCGCACAAAGGAGATTCGGAGAATCAATCCCAGTCTTCTTGGTCAGTTTCTCAATGAGCCTGAAAAGGAACCGGAAAGACCTGTTAAGTCAAGGAAACCCCTGGAGCAAAAGGTTGAAGTGTCTAATGTTCAGCTGATCGAGTCGGTGCCCACTATCGATCTACCCTTAAAAGAGGAGGGGCCCGAGCGAACAGAAGAAGATGTGTACGAAGAGAAAGTGAAAGGCCGGCAGGTTCGAAAGCTGAAGCTTGATAACAGTCCATTCCTGCAAGCCAAGGAAGAGGACCACGCCCGTAAGGATGTACCCCGTGGTTCTAGAATTGTTGTACAAGAAGAGAGCTATGTTCAGAAAATCGATCACACCATCGTCGAGTCCGTACCGTCTAGTGACATAGGAACCAACGAGGTATTCATTTTGTCGTTCCACGCTTACTCCGTCAACTAACCTCTTTCCCTCTTTCACTCATATTTTTCGTACAAACCTGACACGTGAGGGCTTCATTTGGAGATCAGAAGTTATTGTTAGTAATACCTTCAACAATGCTAGTTTATTTTGTCACCCTTCCTGTTTATAGCACTTTCTTCAACAACACATGTGCATACTATACCCCTTACACAGAAAACTACCCCTGAATTGTGTAGCAGTCTCAATTGGAGATCACAAGTTGTTGTTAGTTTTTCATTTCTGCTACTCTGAATGTCTCCTCTTGCACCCTCCCAAGTTTTGACATCCGCGGAGACCCAGGGGCAGATAGTGGGGCGAGGAAAGTCTAAACGGGCGGGAAATATGGCACGAAGAAAAGTAAGGAACGGCGAGAAGAGCCCCTAGGGACAATGTCTTACCAGACCAGTTCCAAACGGTCGCCGCCGTTCTGCCTTCTGATTGGGCAGAAAAACACAAAAGTTTTCTGGCACCAATCAGATGTCAGGACGGCGGCGACCGTTTGGAACTGGTCTGGTAAGACATTGTCCCCAGGGGCTGTTCTCGCCGTTCCTTACTTTTCTTTGTGCCATATTTTCCTGCCCGTTTAGACTTTCCCTCGCCCCCACTATCTGCCCCTGGGTCTCCGAGGATGAAGTTTTGAACGCTCGTCAATACAACAGTGAACTCTTTGAACGTTACGGTAAACGACCATAGTACTGACACGACCAAATCGTTTTCTTTTTCGGCCTTTTACGAAACCATTAAAAAAAACAAGTGTTCCGGCTCCTTACGATATAATTTAAAGTGCACCAAAAATATATATTTAAAAAATGTTTTGAACATAAATTAATAAAAACTAAAGTGGTGTTATTAAGCAATAAAAATTATGAATTTTCAGGCTTAATTTTGAACCTAGTCGCGCATATTACTAGGCGGTAGTGCTGTTAAATTAGTGTTATTTATATTATTTAGTATTATTAACTTATTTATTATTCTTATTTCAGCCTGAGATCAATGCGTACGTTACATCTACGAAAGAAAGTTCTGAGTCGTCATCCAGTGACGAGGATGATAGTGTTCCTGGGTGGCGTAAAGTAGAGGAACAAAGACGAAAACAAGAAAGGGAAGAAATCGAGCGCGCAAAGTTGGAAGAGCAGAGGCGACGAGAACGAGACGCAAGCGGATCAGAAAAAGAAGACTCTGATTCAGTCGATGATGAATTCGAAGCCAAGGTTAAAACGAAAGAGATTCGAAAGATCAATCCGAATTTATTGACCCACTTTATGGGGGAATCCGTTGACAGGGACACGCCGCCAAGTTCTGGAAGACTCCAGAAAGAGACAATAGAAATTGAGCGTGTGCAATCAAAAGAGTCATCTTCAAGTGAAGACAGTGACATCGAAGAACGCAAAGAAAAGGAGATAGATGGTGAAAATGATGAGTTTGAACTAAAAGTTAAGAGTGGTCAGGTTAAACGATTAGTTCTCGATAACAGTCCTTTCACGCAATCGGCAGTAAAGGAAGAGCCTGCATTGCTTCGAAAGCGTACAGACGAAAAATCCCAGAAAGAAACTAAAGAAATTCAGCGAATGCGGTCTATAGAGTCATCATCTAGCGAGGACAGTGATGTTGAAGACGTCAAGAAAAAGGATAGCGATGATGAGTTTGAGCAAAAGGTCAAGGCGGGGCAAGTAAGAAAGTTGGTTCTTGATAATAGCCCCTTCGTGCAAACGTCAATCAAAGAAGAACCTCAAAAACGTCCAACAGCAGCGAAGAGGACGTCTGCACCAAAAGCAGCGGTACAAGAAGAGACGCTTGTTCCAGTAGTTGATGAGAAAGTTGTTGAGTGCGAGCCTGATCTGGTTTACCAAGAACCAAGAGAAGACGATGAATACGAGGAAAAGGTTAAATCACGACTTGTAAAGAAACTGAGCCAAGACCAATTCGGGTTCCTTCGTAAGCAAGAAGAAGAGGAGCGGAAGAAAGCCCAGGAAGAGGAACGGCGAAAAGCAGAGCGCGAGGAACGTGAGAGGGTCAAAAAAGAAGAGGAGCGTAGAAGGCGACTAGAGGCTGAAGCACAAGCCAAGGAAAAGGAAAGAATTCGCAGAGAAGAGGAAGCGCGTAGACGGGAGGAAGAAGAAACGACACGGAAGGAAGAAGAAAGGAGGCGAAGGAGGGAGGAAGCGGAAAGAGTTAGACGAGAAGAAGAGGAGAGGTTAAGGAAAGAAGAGGAAGAGGAGCAGATGCGATTAGAGGAGATGCGCCGACAGAAACAGGCTGCCAAAAAGAAATTCGAGTCTGGTGTCTTTGATGAGATAAGCATAAACCATACGGAGAATGATATCTACAGCGTGGGACGTTTAGATTCGAACAAGCTCATGCAGTTTCAACAGGGCCCACAAGAAGAACCAAAGATAAAGTCAAAGAAGAGAGATACAGAGAGGAAGGTCACTGAGGAGTACAGAGCACCCGAATCTCAAGTGGAAACTGTGAACATAGCGACTGTGGATTTGATCGAAAGCAGTCCTTACACTGATGGTTTTGACAAATTTCAGTCCGAAGATTTAGAGTACGAAGAAAAAAGAAAGAGCGTTGGAAAACTTGACAGGGACTGGTACATTAAGCAGCAATTAAAGCAAGCTGAAGAGCACGACCAGCGAGCCAGGCAGTTAGAAGAACAAAGGCTACGAGAAGAGAGAAGTGAAATGGTAAGATTAAGGGAAGAGACAAGCTCTAAACAACAGGAGGAGGCGGAGCCAATTGAAGAAACACGAGACAGAAGTGATTCTGGGAAGAGAAGAAGCAAACTCGCCGCCGACAAATTTAGTCTCTTTGAGCATGAATCAAGCCCAGAACCTACGAAATCGAGCAAAGAGAAAAAAAAGAAAGATGACTCTGTTAAAAAGGGTGCAAGAGATGACGTACAAGCTAAAAACGAAAAGAGAAAATCTAAGAGTTCTGAAGAGGGTAGTGTTATTATTCTGACGAAAGAGGAGGAAGAAAAAGCACTGCGTCTTCAACGGGAGAGGGAAGAAACAGAGTTACTTCGTCAAGGAGAGGAGAGAAGGAGGCTTACTTCCCAGGAGGAAACTTACGAAGATGAAAGAGAGAGCGATAAACCAAAAACTGTCGGAAAGCTTAACCAAGAACAGTTCTCCATGTTCCAAAAGGAACGGGTTGAGGACAAAGCAAAGCCACGCAAACAGCCATCACAAGTTGTGGAAGAAGTCGTCAACGTCCAAAGTCAGAAAGAAGTAGAGAGTGCTGCTCCAGTTAGTTTTGATCAGGCTGATTTTGGTCCTTCTGAGACTCCTGAAGACGCTGAGTACGAACAAAGGATCAAAGCAGGCGGGAAACTTGATGTAAGCAAATTCTTGGACTCGAGAGCGTTAGAGGATGATGAAAAAAGACAGCGCTCGAAGATGTTAGCAGCAGAAAGAATGCGGCAGGAACAGGAAGAAATGGCCAAACTGAGAGCCGAAGAGAAAAAACGTATGCAAGAGGAATCAGATGAAGGCTATGTAGAAGAAACCACTGGAGACCGTATCAAGCCAACAGCTACGAAAGAATCGGACTACGGCAAGTCGCGGAAAATTTCTATTGAAAGAAGAAAATCACAACCAGATGAACCCGATGAGGAGAGACGCGTCCAAGGAACGAGTGTCGGCCGCCTTCCAAAGGAACTTTGTTCAGCGTTTGAAGGCGACACACCCAAAACAGGAAACTCGGATTCTCGTCACAAATCAAGGAAAAGCAAAGGGTCCCACCCTCAGTCAGGCGGGGATTCCCAGTTGAGAAGCTCTTCTGATGATAGTCTTTCGTATGTGGCGCAAGACAGGAACCTGAATGGTAGTGTCAGTCCTAGAGAGAAAGAATACTTAGACGAGAAAGCTATGGAGAGGTATGAGCTTATTTATGTAGCTCCGCTATTCACCACAACAAATAGGGAAATGCGATTTTAATTACCTTAACCCTTCTTTTTTTCAACGTGAATCCTGGTGTTCATCCTCATATGAAAACGAATTTTTATTCACACGCAAATTGAACTCATTCTCATGAGACTGTTGTACCCCTGTTCTCGCTTTGATGACGAGGCTAAGCTCAACTGATTAATAAGCAATTACTTCCGTAAACATGACTTAGTGGAATTTCCCGCATTCCACTTTCGTGAGAGTGCATATGGAAACGATTTGGCGTCGATGGTGCAACAAGTTTCAAAGAAATCACTGAATTTTGTCTATCCAAACGTTATGTTGGTATCTTTTCTTCACAGGAATGCGGAACAGGTCTTTTTTAGACTTCTGAATTCGTTCAATGTGGCAAGTGTTTAAAAATTGGTGAAGAAATAACACGCATCTAAATTTTTAGGTGGAAACAGTCACATTCTCTGTTAAATTTTTTGTGTTTTAGAGGAATATTGGCCCAATGATTTAGAGAAAGCTAACTGCACTATGACCTTCAATATATGGAGTGATTGTTTTGTAACTTGATTTGAAGTGATGAGGATTTGCTGATAAGAAAGCGGTTCAGTTATCCCTGCGAATACGCTGTGGCATTGTAATATTTGTCTCTAATGGACACCCAAAAAGCTATTATCACTGTCACATTGCATCAACCATCACTTCACATTCCGTGTAGTTCCTTTATAGCTGAATTTCAGGCCAAGTTTATCATCTTTTATTTATTTATTTATTTGTTGTTCATGTATTTTGTGGTAGGCGAGATTCAGGCAGTGAAACGCAAGACCATAGTAAACTGATTGAGGTATGTGTTAGTATTGATAAGGTAAAATAAACAGTTTGAACACTAGCGAATGTCATGAGTAGGCTGAATGTGATCAATATGATCGGAAGTACTAGTTAGTGTAGTCCCAAGTGGGTCCGTTGCTAACAGTGACTGACGTTTCGACAGGCATTGCAATAGTCACTGTTAGAGTCAAGGAGAGTTGTGTATCGTCTGTTGATAGTATTTAACTCTGACTCTTGACCTTGTGAGTAGTGCGTTTTGACTCTGTTAGAATTGATGAGATTTAAAATCCAGAAATCTACTGGTGTTTTTAGCCATTCTACTAGCACCACAGCACCACACCACAGCACCACAATCCTGAAGCACGTAGCTTTGGCTCAATTAATTTCCATTCCATCGTATAAGCTTACAAGAAGAAGGAAAGCTTACAAACTAATTTCCATTTCCATGGTGGATAGAATTATTCACTGTATCCTGTACTATTCACCTTCGGAGAAATTGTGGCTAGAATGGAAGAAACCCTTAAAGGTTAACACAGGAACGTGTTCATTGTCCAACGCATTTTCATTTAAACATGCAAATCTGCAAAGGTGTTGCGAACAGACGAGCTGAGAAAATCTCGTTCCAAAAAAGTCTGTTAAAAGCGATGAAAGGTTCTAGTCTTTCAATATATGTCGCTTCGTCTGACTTGTCTGTTTTCCTTTCAGTCTTACACTCCTGAAGAAAAACCAGTTCCAAAAAAGCTCCACACAAGTATGCTGGCTGCCTTTCAAAAAAGCCAAACGGAACCGGAAGTGCAGCTTCGTCAAGGAAAGGGTGAAAAGCGTTCGAGACCAAAAAGTATCGGCAATGTGGATTTGTTGAGGTGGGAAGAGGACTCAAACATGCGCCAGTCCTCCTCTAGCGGATCCAAAAAAGAGAGGACTGGGCGCCAACCTAGACCAAAGAGCATTGCGCATTAGAATGCGTACGTTTTCTAAAAGAAATATGATATGAAAAAAATGTTTTCTTGTGTGTAGAATGTCACGGCCTTAATGGATTTGTGTAAAGGTTGTAGAAAATGGCAATGATAACAACAATAATAGGTAATTTAAAACAAATTTGAAATCAAATTTCCCCATTTGCTATCGTCCGTATTGTAGTATAAGGTTAGGTATGCAATGTTCTCCTTTGTATCACCCGAATTCGTTGCTTGTGCCTATTAACAGTACTCGTTTGGCAAGGAGTTTAGGATTGGGTGTGCATTATTATGATACTCGAGCAACGGTCTACGATCGTGTTTTCGTGCTTTTCCACTTTTGTGCGCTCTTAGTGCCTGTTTACATGGAGGTTGGGTCCCCAGGTAGGTGAGGTAACTCGCCTGTCCATATAATCTCTCATTTTAATTTGATCACGTTAACATGATAGGTGGGGTGACCCGCCACATTTTACCTCACCTATCTGGGGTCCCCCACCTTCATGTAAACTGGCCCTAAGGAACTTCTACACTGTACCCCTGGGATTTAGCAGATACGGGATGGCTTCTTGTTCAAGGTTAAATGGTCGCCTTTGCTGTGACGACTTTAAATTGTGTGGAGGTCCGGGTTGCTTGGGCGTTCCAACGCAAACGCTAGTGCTGCGACACGCCTTTTTTTAGCCTCGATAAATGAAGGGCGAACTAGTTATATTGGCTTGTCGACAACGCGGACGCAAAAGTTAGTAAAAGCCCCGCCAAAAAATCAACAAGGTTTACTTCCTTATGCTAGCGTTTACGTTTGCATTATCTCGGTTCATTCGTCCACAGGGTAAACGCTAGCGCGGGGAATTTTTGTTGCTGGAGCTTGCGCTTTCGTTTGCATCGAGGAAGTTCACACGTGTGATTGGTTGCGATCACATCGACCTTGTGACCTAGCCTTTAGAATTTTACACATAAGAATTGAATTTATATCAAAGCAGTCAGTGTAATCTTGGTAAGAGTAATATTTAGTTATAGTATTTAGTAACAATGAGGTTTGAAATTTTTGTATAGAAGCTGTTGTTTGATAGACTATTATAGAGACTTCGACGCAACGTCACTTCAGTTAAGTCTAGAGAGGCAGTTATATTTGCAAGAGGAAGGAATGTTGACGTTTTGGTTTTCTGCATTTGTTTGTTGTTTTGTCTTATTCGTTTATTAAGTTAAAAAATTGTCACAAGTTGAAGCTGAATATGGCGAAACGAGTAAAATGCAAACGGTTTCACCTTCTTAAAACGCAAAATTCAGTCATTCGTTGTTGTTTTCCAGAGAAATACTATGCGTATAACGATCGGCAAAACTCGGAATAAAAGCCACAGCGCCGTTTGTTTCGTTCTCAGTTCGTTCACATTTTGTAATACTTAGCTGCAATTGTGGTTTTACTGGCGTTTTCACAGGTTTTGAACCATTGGTCCTGAGATTCAAAACAATAGCCACACTCGTTTGTTGGATTTTTCTGGTGGTGTTTTGTAAACTGATACAATAATTTAAAATAACCTCCTAGCGCTCAATTCACTTATATATTTTCACGGTCGACGTAAACATTTTCCCTCGCAATGATCAAAATAAAAATTTTGTAGGATGTTGATATAATTATTTGTAAGTGAATTTGCAACTTTGAATTTATTAAACCCTAAATTTACTTAATCATGGCGTCTTTTCTTCCTGTTAGCTGCTAAGATGTTCATTGTTTTGATGAGGTTCGAATGTCTTGCCATCGAACTTTAACAGAAGCCTCTTTAAAAGATATTCAAATCAACGATAGCAAGCAACATACCCCCAGCTCACCCAATCCCACCCGACTCTGGCGAATTTTTTTTAGGACGGATCGATCTTGACCCATTAGCCCTGACATTTTGTCAAAAGCACCATTTGAGGCTATCTGAGCCGCCTTCTGGTCACTATCAGGCTGAAAGCAACCAAAACTGCCCAAAACGCTGTTAATAGGTCGAGCGCTACGCTGCCTTCTGGTGCTGGAATGCTAAGCTTTCGAAGTTTGGGCTTGCACGGAGCACATAGTTTTGGAGTTTACAAGTGACGCTGTCCCCTCTACTTTTCACCTTTCGCTTTCTCTCCTACCCGTTTCTTTGGCTATTCTGTCCCCATTTTTAGTTTTGCCGAGAATTTAGTGGGCTTTATTTCGTGGGAAAACTTTTCCTGAGGATCCCGAGGATCGGGTAATTAATTGAAAGGAAGTACGGCTTGGTAGTAAAACAAGATTTGATAGAACTTTTTTCGTTAATTATAGATGGTTTTTAGGTTTTTCTCTGGGCTGTTGGACTGAATCGTGGTCATTCAGGGTTTGCTTCAAAGGTCTTTTACGTGTGACCGTTAAAGCTGATGACGTCAGAAGTGGGGCAAGGGAAGGGACTAAGGGCAGCAGGAGTGAATGGAGTAACGTAAAAAGCAGTTTTCATGCACGCATGTCAAGTGCAGTTGTAACGGATTTTTGTATCCATTGATTAAATTCCTTATTGTGGTCAGTTACAGTGAGTCTCTACAAATAACATTGTGTGTAAGCATTTTGGTATGTTTTGTGGTGAGAATAAGCTAACACAACAGAAATCCTTCCTCATCCTCAATACTTAACGAGTAATTAAATTTACCGTGCGGACGAAAAAATCCCACGTGTTTTCTTTCTTTTTTTCCAAACGGACCAATAAAATTCAAGTACTCAACGATGCAACCATTAAAAACTTTAACAAAAGTTTGAACTTAACTTGACCTTTTAAGAAACAGCCATCAAATTTATGGATGTTATTAATCCTCTTGCAAAAAAATCTTGAGAATCAGAAAACTATGTGAATGGACAATCTTCTTCCAAGTGTCCCGGTTTGAGTCAACGCACTGTAAGAAGCGTAAAGGGGACCATTCCGTTAACTGTAAGAAATTACTTATTATAATTAGAAAGGTCTTGAAGATTCCGAGAACATTAAATATACTGTTTAAATTAGTAAAAGGAATTTAGGTTGACGCATGAGCAAAAAAACATATCCGGAACCACACTGGTGAAGAAACGTCATGTTCAACTAGCAGAGAAGCGTTTCCAAGGTAACAGCTCTGTGAAATGAGGTTTTATCCGGCGGGGGTATAATTGACAATTGATTTTGCTAAATGCCCCTTTTGGAAATACCGATATAGCAAGACCACCAACTTCAAAAAGAGTGATTGTTTTTTTATAAAGCAAATAACGGGAAAATACCGGTAAACTGAGTGGCACTTTAGAAAGTAAGTGAAGGACATATTCATTACAATGTAAAGTATGAACACGGCACTAGTCATTAAGAAAAGGGATGGGGAGGGGGTGTGGACATTCATAGGGGTGGGGTAAGAATTCTATATATTACTCACTTGCACGAAAAGATTTAAACTATAATATTATAATAGCTGTATAAACGGTTTTGTTTTGATACAAGTAAGGGAAAGTTAAAAAAGCTAATAACAAGAAATTTAGCTGTCCTTGTAAGAGGTTATAAACTGTAAGAACCAGTTTTTGGATGCCGGAAAAGACCACTAATATCGGCTAAAGTGGTTTGGTAAATGTAATCCCTTACTGCATAAATAAGCGTGGGAAAATCAAATGTCACGGTCGAAGACATTACTTCTACATTGCAGAGCTTTAAAACAAAGGACTCCTTTCGCCTCTTGCAGCTAACAATTACTAAAAAATGTAAGGAGAAAAGGAAATTTCCTCGAAGAAAACGAGATAATTTAGAGACGTTACAGGAGAGACGTTACAGGGCAGATCTAAGAACCCTCTTCTAAGTTGAGCACTGGTTATAGTATTGCAATTAAATCGGAAATGCTTCGGCAAGGGGTGCTTCAGCAAAAACTCGAAGCTTCTAGTTGAGGTGGCTATTTTTGCAAAGGTCACACTCTGTTGATCAGTATTGTTGCCCTTTTGCTAAATATATTCAAGAACAGTTTAGCAAACTACCACGGCAAGTCGACAGGTACTCTAGTCTTGTCTGGTTCGAGGTTGCGAGATGATCTAGCTTACATTTCTGTAAACGCACTTTTGGTGTGATCTGGTGCAACTAGTTGATCCAACACACAACATTGACCGAAAAGATTTTATTCGCACCTGGAAAGAAGGTACTTTCTTAGCTTTATTGAAGCTGTCACATATCAATATCCCAGAATTTACTCAGACAAAAACTGGAGTTAATTGTAATGTCTTAACTTTGAGTCGAAGTCAAGATGAATTGGGAGGTGTGCATTTTCATATGAACCTCCACATCACTAACCTGTGGAAGCTGTAAAATTTGGATTTTATGCAATCTGAAATAAGGATATCTAGACTTGCACTTTGTACTGTGATAGAAATGTTAAAGAAACAGGGAGGATTATAGCCAAACTATCGATTAATATCCTGTTTAACAAACCCAGCACTGGGTATTTAGTTCTTAAATAATCAACTCATAAAAGAAACGGTAAAAGCTAGATAGTTAGCCTTCAAATTTCAGGTTTTCAGCGCCGCAAACTTTCAGTGTAGCAATGCGGACATGAGTGTTTCAGTTTTAGGTCCGCTATTTCAAGTGAGCCCCTGATTACAATAAATTTTTGGATACCAAAAAATAACCAGAAACGACTATTCAAAACAAATTTGTGACACTAGAAATAGTATACTTTGTTTGTATTTACCAGTCTTGCGTTAAGGGTCTTTGCTTTTTCTAGTTTGTTTTCCACGATAACTTCGATTCTTTACGCTTGATATACTTCAGTACAAATACCATTAGCATAAAGCAACAAAGCAACCGACGGGATTTAAAAATCGCATCTGCTGATTTTTCAATTTCACCTTCATTTTAACGTATTTTTCGTTTTTCTTATTATAAAAGACATTGCGCCAGTGTTGGTCTGGCAAAAGTTTTCCCTGTAGTTTTAGGGACCTGGGAGAAAACTGGACTGTTGTAAATAGAACTTTCCAGTACACAGGACTCAAAGAGACGGCCCAAATTATGCATAAAACAACAAATTTCAGTACTAGCCAACAGGATCATACAGGCTCCAAATTCCATTAAAATTTACGCGAAAAGGGAGTTTTCCACTTTTGGAGTATGCCTTCTCAGTTATCAATTGCGATTTGATTGAATTCACTGTTAATTAAAAGTGCTTTAAAACATTGTGAAAAAAAAACAAGAGTTAATTATACAATCTCGTTCCTTCTAGTTTTCGGAATTTTGTCAGGCGACTCTAACTTTTGACTCTGTGGACGAAATCCTGTGGTGTGACCATTCAAATGAAAGTGCCTTGCCTGTACTTTCACATGGTCTTATTTGTTTTTCAAAATCTTACAAAATGAAATTTGGAAATGTGGTCGAAATTTGCCTTTGCCTACATTTGGCAGTGAAAGGGATAAAGATGACAGGTGAAAGCCTGTATTTGGCAGTTACGTAAACCCTAATTACGCATGGACTCCATTAAGCCATAAAACACAACACAAAACAAAAAAGATTTCTAAAGGAATGACATATGGCAATTAGCAAGTCCATAACAATCTTGGCTGGGCATAGTTAGCAACTGAAGCACAATTTGTTTTGTCTGCCTTGAACTCTCATCTTTTCTCCAATTTCGATGTCTCCAAATCTTATAATTGTTTTTTTTTTCTATATTTTTTATGTGGATATGTAAGATATCTTAATGTTCCAATTCATAGCCTTTACAAAGGTAGCAAGTAGTTTTTCTTACTCTAGACAGCCTTCGCCAAAAAAAATAATCGCAATTAGATCGCCTGCCTGTGTAGGTAAACCTCAACTCTAAATAACCAATTCGTGTTGGACTAAGCGCACTTTTAATCGGAATCATGTGTGATCGAGCCCAAGGAGAGCGATTACAGAGCAACGATCAAAATCCTAAAACACGCAGCTATAACTCCAAAACTCCACAGGAATGCCAAACAATAAATGTCATTTAAGCGTTTCTTTCTATGTACATTTTAAATAGAAGATAGATGGTAATTTACTACTGGTGGCCCAAGCAAATTCGTCGAAAAGAAATACGTTGTACGACTGAATTGCCGGCTTTCGAAGGAACCAGTTAACTGACGAAGATTTACTTACCAAATGCTCTTAACCAGGTACATGATAAAAACATTGTCGGTTCATCAGTGTACACACCAGCTGAAAATTAAGCATAGTTTGTCGCCTTATTTTCATTTTGCTAGAGAATGATCATCCCTTAGGGACTTTTACATATCAAAATGTTTCATAACGCATTGCTTCTCTTAAGATTGGTGCCGTTAAAATGATCGATAAACGTTTACTTACTTTTATACCATAATAACGGATGTTGTTTTCAAAATCCAAACAATTGTTTCTTCTGCTTTGTTTTTATTTCTGTACACTTCAGTTTTCTCAGTCTTTAAAACGTCTCTAAATGAAGATAACTATCTAGTGAATGATGCTGATGAACCAGAGTTCATACTTGAGTTTCTTGTTTCTTTTACTCTGCCACGATTTATACCTTGGCGTTAACAAGCTCAAAGCTGAAAATGAATGATATATTCATCGAGTATCTTATTTTATACCAGACCAAGAGCCATAATCGACCAGACTCGAGACCTAAAAAGAAACTTTGAATTAATCACGATTTGACCCATAATTTTAAGACAATTATAAGCTTGGAAGAATTGCAAATCACCATGTGACACGACATATTGAAACATTATTTTACACTTAATGGGAAAAATTGTGCCATATTACAGTACACAATTATCTCAGGGCAGGAATCAGACCAACAAAGATGTCTCGTAAGATTGCAAAAAATGGAGAATTCTTTGTTTTCCCATGACGTCACTAAAATTCAAAATAAAGAATTATTGATCCTCTTGAGATTTTACTTCCATGAAGAGCTAGAGCCGCTAAAAACTTGTATTTTCATAAATTTTCACTCCGAGAGGGTTCTTCGTTTTGTGATAGAGTGCGCTTGAATTTCTAACCTTTTGCCTGACATGGCATTTACGTGGCGGCCGAGAGAGTCGTCTTGTAACTTTAAAAGGTGACTTTCTTGGGGGATTTCGCTATCCGAAGAGTCCTTGTATATAAGGAAAGTATTACTTTTTACTAGCAAGGGTGGCACAGTTGGTTACTGTGCGGCCTTCGGTGCGCGAGGTCCCAAGTTCGATCCCCGCTGACGCCACATTCTTGTTTCAGCTTTCCTCCTCTCTGTGTAACTTTGACTGGCGTAAACTACCCTAAAAACTGAGCATTGATGGAGTAGGAGATGGGGGGGAGGGTAAAATGAGCGCACCGTCGACATCAAGTTCATCAGTTATTATTACTGTCACGAGTTATCGACGTAAGATATGGGTTCCTTTACTTTTTTACGTTTACTTTAATGTTTGTTAGTTCCTAGAGTGATGAATTCACGCTTTCGTAGCATACCGTAAAATCCCGAAAATAGGTCCCGGGGCTTATATTTTTTTAAACGCCCTTTTTGAGCGGCTTATTTATGGAGGGGCTTATCTACGGAGGGAAATTTGCCTTTTAAAGTCGATTGGACTAGCCATATAGTTGGAAGTAAATTTACCGTTTTTGCTTTGTTTTACTTTGTATTTGAGGGCAATTTTCCAAGTACAAGCCCCCGGGGAGCTTATATTTGAAGGGGGAAATTTAACGAAGGGTCTTTTGCGTTACCGCATTGGGGGGCTTATATTTAGAGGGGCTTATACATTGAGGGGCTTATTTTCGGAATTTTACGGTATATCGCTGACTCATGTTTCTGTTGGTTTCCGGCTGCCATGTTGGTGCCCCTAAGAGGGGTACCAACTTGGCTTCTCCATACAAAGCTCGATAAATTCAGGCAAAATATTTCTCCAAATATCTAGCATATGAAAAATTGCCCTACCTTAATCTTGGCAGAGAGCTTTGTACATTTACGTTCTTTCATTTCCCAGATTCTGGACTTTATCTATTGAACGTGTTTTTTTTTATTTTCGATGGCGTGACAGTAAAGACCACCAAGATAGTTTTCTTAAAGACAACCATTGTCTTCTTTTTTTATAGAAACGAAACAAAACTGCTAACTATGGGGATCAAACAACGCAACGGAACCTTCAAACTTTCGGAATAATGCAGATATTCTGAAAAATGTCTCACGTGAACAGCCAAAGAGTCATCAAACATTTGCATGCTACACAAGACCATCAACACAAAGACACAGAATATGAAAAAGTATCAACAGATGTATTCGGGAATACAAACGCGGAACGGCAGTTGCGTGATCCCAGCGATAGGTACCCAACTGAGGCGGTCACGTTCAATATCCCAAATGAAGAAATATCTAAGAAAAATGTGCAGACAACAAAAACCTCGACTCAAGTTATTCGCACATATTATCAAAATGGTAAGCAACACACAGAATCGACCATTCAGCAAAACCCACCTTTTATGACTTCAGTTCAAGTTAACACTGGAGAAAAAAACACGGAAGCTAAAACGTCTCATAAAGAAGCAAAATACCCACACGCTTCCTACTGTACACCTTCATATTCGCAAGTGAAATCCAACAAGTACTCTCCCGTAGAATATGGTCTGCATAATATAGGAAAGGCTTCTGACTACGAGAATCAAAGTGATCACAGCTTAACAGAAATAACAAAACCCAAGGTGAAGAGCAAGTCACAAACAAGCTACACATACAAAATTCAAAACGGAGTAGCCATATTACAAACCATAGAAAGGTGCGAAGAAAAACCTACGACAGAAGGTGAGAAAAACGAAAAGGGCGAACAAGTAAACGGAAAACAAACCTTAAGCAATAGTGGACAAACACAAGACACAACAAAAGAAACGCCCTCCTTAAAAACACACATGGCATCAGCAACCAGAAAAGGAGAAGAAAAAAATAGCAGAGACTTCCTGAAGGACAAAAAAGACTCCCAAGGATTACATGCAATAGAAGAATTCAAGCAGCACAGCAATACCGTCAACCTTCAACAAACAGTGCCTCATCAAAAAGAAGAAAAGAAAAATGTAGAACAGTGGATAACGCACACCATTAAACAGCAAGACCTCCGTTCAGAAACGCGGCCTCCACTCAGCAAGTTATCAACAGCCAAAATGCAATTCCTTCAAAACCAAGAAAGGCAGAAAGTTACAAAGGTTACCTTCTCCACACCAGCAGATAAAACCATTCCCGATTTCACTCAAAACAGCTTCATCTTGCAAACACCAGAAACATCGCCACCTCCAAAACTGGACAAACGCAAGGCCGAAGAGTGGATAACGCACACAATAAAACACGAAGATCTAAGATCAGAGCCGCCTCCACCAATCAACAAGCTGTCGGCACATAAAGTGCAATTTCTGCAAACACAAGAAACACAGCCAGCCACAAAAGTCGACGGTCCCTCACCAGGCAGACTGGTCATTCCCAATTTCGAGAAGCAAACCTCTACCTTCAAGGTGGACGAAAAGCCGCCGCCTCCTAAAACAGAGAAACTTCATGCCGAACAGTGGATAAAAACTACCATTAGGCAAGAAGACCTGCGTTCAGAAATGCCTGCACCCCCAAATAAGCTGACAGCAGATAAACTACATTTTCTTCAAAAACAAGATACGCAACCAGTTGCAAAGGCTGATGGAGTGTCGCCAGGCAGACTTGTTATTCCCGACTTCGAGCAGCACAGCTCTACCGTCGAGGTTCAAGAGACAGTGCCTTCTCCCAAAGTGGACAAGCGAAATGCAGAACAGTGGATAACGCACACTTTTAAACAAGAAGAGCTCCGTTCAGAACTGCCGCCTCCAGTCAACAAGCTGCCAACAGACAAAGTGCAATTCCTTCAAGACCAAGAAACGCAGAGAGTTGACAAGGCCAACTTCTCCTCACCAGGAAGGATAATCATTCCCGATTTCACTCAGGACAGCTCAACCTTACAAACACAACAAAGTTCTCCGCCTCCAAAACTGGACAAACGCGAAGCCGAAGAGTGGATAACGCACACAATAAACCACGAAGAGCTAAGATCAGAGCCGCCTCCACCAACCAACAAGCTGTCGGCACATAAAGTGCAATTTCTGCAAACACAAGAAACACAGCCAGCCACAAAAGTCGACGGTCCCTCACCAGGCAGACTGGTCATTCCCGATTTCGAGAAGCAAACCTATACCTTCAAGGTGGACGAAAAGCCGCCGCCTCCCAAAACAGAGAAACTTCATGCCGAACAGTGGATAACAACTACCATTAGCCAAGAAGACCTGCGTTCAGAAATGCCTGCACCCGCAAATAAGCTGACAGCAGATAAACTACATTTCCTTCAAAAACAAGATACGCAACCAGTTGCAAAGGCTGATGGAGTGTCGCCAGGCAGACTTGTTATTCCCGACTTCGAGCAGCACAGCTCTACCGTCGAGGTTCAAGAGACAGTGCCTTCTCCCAAAGTGGACAAGCGAAATGCAGAACAGTGGATAACGCACACTTTTAAACAAGAAGAGCTCCGTTCAGAACTGCCGCCTCCAGTCAACAAGCTGCCAACAGACAAAGTACAATTCCTTCAAGACCAAGAAACGCAGAGAGTTGACAAGGCCAACTTCTCCTCACCAGGAAGGATAATCATTCCCGATTTCACTCAGGACAGCTCAACCTTACAAACACAACAAGGTTCTCCGCCTCCAAAACTGGACAAACGCAAAGCCGAAGAGTGGATAACGCACACAATAAAACACGAAGAGCTAAGATCAGAGCCGCCTCCACCAACCAACAAGCTGTCGGCACATAAAGTGCAATTTCTGCAAACACAAGAAACACAGCCAGCCACAAAAGTCGACGGTCCCTCACCAGGCAGACTGGTCATTCCCGATTTCGAGAAGCAAACCTCTACCTTCAAGGTGGACGAAAAGGCGCCGCCTCCCAAAACAGAGAAACTTCATGCCGAACAGTGGATAACAACTACCATTAGCCAAGAAGACCTGCGTTCAGAAATGCCTGCACCCGCAAATAAGCTGACAGCAGATAAACTACATTTCCTTCAAAAACAAGATACGCAACCAGTTGCAAAGGCTGATGGAGTGTCGCCAGGCAGACTTGTTATTCCCGACTTCGAGCAGCACAGCTCTACCGTCGAGGTTCAAGAGACAGTGCCTTCTCCCAAAGTGGACAAGCGAAATGCAGAACGGTGGATAACGCACACTTTTAAACAAGAAGAGCTCCGTTCAGAACTGCCGCCTCCAGTCAACAAGCTGCCAACAGACAAAGTGCAATTCCTTCAAGACCAAGAAACGCAGAGAGTTGACAAGGCCAACTTCTCCACACCAGGAAGGATAATCATTCCCGATTTCAGTCAGGACAGCTCAACCTTACAAACACAACAAACATCTCCGCCTCCAAAACTGGACAAACGCAAAGCCGAAGAGTGGATAACGCACACAATAAAACACGAAGAGCTAAGATCAGAGCCGCCTCCACCAACCAACAAGCTGTCCGCACATAAAGTGCAATTTCTGCAAACACAAGAAACACAGCCTACCACAAAAGTCGACGGTCCCTCACCAGGAAGACTGGTCATTCCCGATTTCGAGAAGCAAACCTCTACCTTCAAGGTGGACGAAAAGCCGCCGCCTCCCAAAACAGAGAAACTTCATGCCGAACAGTGGATAACAACTACCATTAGGCAAGAAGACCTGCGTTCAGAAATGCCTGCACCCCCAAATAAGCTGACAGCAGATAAACTACATTTTCTTCAAAAACAAGATACGCAACCAGTTGCAAAGGCTGATGGAGTGTCGCCAGGCAGACTTGTTATTCCCGACTTCGAGCAGCACAGCTCTACCGTCGAGGTTCAAGAGACAGTGCCTTCTCCCAAAGTGGACAAGCGAAATGGAGAACGGTGGATAACGCACACATTTAAACAAGAAGAGCTCCGTTCAGAACTGCCGCCTCCAGTCAACAAGCTGCCAACAGACAAGGTGCAATTCCTTCAAGACCAAGAAACGCAGAGAGTTGACAAGGCCAACTTCTCCACACCAGGAAGGATAATCATTCCCGATTTCAGTCAGGACAGCTCAACTTTACAAACACAACAAACATCTCCGCCTCCAAAACTGGACAAACTTAAAGCCGAAGAGTGGATAACGCACACAATAAAACACGAAGAGCTAAGATCAGAGCCGCCTCCACCAACCAACAAGCTGTCCGCACATAAAGTGCAATTTCTGCAAACACAAGAAACACAGCCAGCCACAAAAGTCGACGGTCCCTCACCAGGCAGACTGGTCATTCCCGTTTTCGAGAAGCAAACCTCTACCTTCAAGGTGGACGAAAAGCCGCCGCCTCCCAAAACAGAGAAACTTCATGCCGAACAGTGGATAACAACTACTACTAGGCAAGAAGACCTGCGTTCAGAAATGCCTGCACCCCCAAATAAGCTGACAGCAGATAAACTACATTTTCTTCAAAAACAAGATACGCAACCAGTTGCAAAGGCTGATGGAGTGTCGCCAGGCAGACTTGTTATTCCCGACTTCGAGCAGCACAGCTCTACCGTCGAGGTTCAAGAGACAGTGCCTTCTCCCAAAGTGGACAAGCGAAATGGAGAACGGTGGATAACGCACACTTTTAAACAAGAAGAGCTCCGTTCAGAACTGCCGCCTCCAGTCAACAAGCTGCCAACAGACACAGTGCAATTCTTTCAAGACCAAGAAACGCAGAGAGTTGACAAGGCCAACTTCTCCACACCAGGAAGGATAATCATTCCCGATTTCAGTCAGGACAGCTCAACTTTACAAACACAACAAACATCTCCGCCTCCAAAACTGGACAAACGCAAAGCCGAAGAGTGGATAACGCACACAATAAAACACGAAGACCTAAGATCAGAGCCGCCTCCACCAACCAACAAGCTGTTGGCACATAAAGTGCAATTTCTGCAAACACAAGAAACACAGCCAGCCACAAAAGTCGACGGTCCCTCACCAGGCAGACTGGTCATTCCCGATTTCGAGAAGCAAACCTATACCTTCAAGGTGGACGAAAAGCCGCCGCCTCCCAAAACAGAGAAACTTCATGCCGAACAGTGGATAACAACTACTATTAGGCAAGAAGACCTGCGTTCAGAAATGCCTGCACCCGCAAATAAGCTGACAGCAGATAAACTACATTTTCTTCATAAACAAGATACGCAACCAGTTGCAAAGGCTGATGGAGTGTCGCCAGGCAGACTTGTTATTCCCGACTTCGAGCAGCACAGCTCTACCGTCGAGGTTCAAGAGACAGTGCCTTCTCCCAAAGTGGACAAGCGAAATGGAGAACGGTGGATAACGCACACTTTTAAACAAGAAGAGCTCCGTTCAGAACTGCCGCCTCCAGTCAACAAGCTGCCAACAGACACAGTGCAATTCTTTCAAGACCAAGAAACGCAGAGAGTTGACAAGGCCAACTTCTCCACACCAGGAAGGATAATCATTCCCGATTTCAGTCAGGACAGCTCAACTTTACAAACACAACAAACATCTCCGCCTCCAAAACTGGACAAACGCAAAGCCGAAGAGTGGATAACGCACACAATAAAACACGAAGACCTAAGATCAGAGCCGCCTCCACCAACCAACAAGCTGTTGGCACAGAAAGTGCAATTTCTGCAAACACAAGAAACACAGCCAGCCACAAAAGTCGACGGTCCCTCACCAGGCAGACTGGTCATTCCCGATTTCGAGAAGCAAACCTCTACCTTCAAGGTGGACGAAAAGCCGCCGCCTCCTAAAACAGAGAAACTTCATGCCGAACAGTGGATAACAACTACTATTAGGCAAGAAGACCTGCGTTCAGAAATGCCTGCACCCCCAAATAAGCTGACAGCAGATAAACTACATTTTCTTCAAAAACAAGATACGCAACCAGTTGCAAAGGCTGATGGAGTGTCACCAGGCAGACTTGTAATTCCCGACTTCGAGCAGCACAGCTCTACCGTCGAGGTTCAAGAGACAGTGCCTTCTCCCAAAGTGAACAAGCGAAATGCAGAACGGTGGATAACGCACACTTTTAAACAAGAAGAGCTCCGTTCAGAACTGCCGCCTCCAGTCAACAAGCTGCCAACAGACAAGGTGCAATTCCTTCAAGACCAAGAAACGCAGAGAGTTGACAAGGCCAACTTCTCCACACCAGGAAGGATAATCATTCCCGATTTAAGTCAGGACAGCCCAACTTTACAAACACAACAAACATCTCCGCCTCCAAAACTGGACAAACGCAAAGCCGAAGAGTGGATAACGCACACAATAAAACACGAAGAGCTAAGATCAGAGTCGCCTCGACCAACCAACAAGCTGTCGGCACATAAAGTGCAATTTCTGCAAACACAAGAAACACAGCCAGCCACAAAAGTCGACGGTCCCTCACCAGGCAGACTGGTCATTCCCGATTTCGAGAAGCAAACCTATACCTTCAAGGTGGACGAAAAGCCGCCGCCTCCCAAAACAGAGAAACTTCATGCCGAACAGTGGATAACAACTACTATTAGGCAAGAAGACCTGCGTTCAGAAATGCCTGCACCCGCAAATAAGCTGACAGCAGATAAACTACATTTTCTTCATAAACAAGATACGCAACCAGTTGCAAAGGCTGATGGAGTGTCGCCAGGCAGACTTGTTATTCCCGACTTCGAGCAGCACAGCTCTACCGTCGTGGTTCAAGAGACAGTGCCTTCTCCCAAAGTGGACAAGCAAAATGCAGGACGGTGGATAACGCACACTTTTAAACAAGAAGAGCTCCGTTCAGAACTGCCGCCTCCAGTCAACAAGCTGCCAACAGACAAGGTGCAATTCCTTCAAGACCAAGAAACGCAGAGAGTTGACAAGGCCAACTTCTCCACACCAGCAAGGATAATCATTCCCGATTTCAGTCAGGACAGCTCAACTTTACAAACACAACAAACATCTCCGCCTCCAAAACTGGACAAACGCAAAGCCGAAGAGTGGATAACGCACACAATAAACCACGAAGAGCTAAGATCAGAGCCGCCTCCACCAACCAACAAGCTGTCGGCACATAAAGTGCAATTTCTGCAAAAACAAGAAACACAGCCAGCCAAAAAAGTCGACGGTCCCTCACCAGGCAGACTGGTCATTCCCGATTTCGAGAAGCAAACCTCTACCTTCAAGGTGGACGAAAAGCCGCGGCCTCCCAAAACAGAGAAACTTCATGCCGAACAGTGGATAACAACTACCATTAGGCAAGAAGACCTGCGTTCAGAAATGCCTGCACCCGCAAATAAGCTGACAGCAGATAAACTACATTTTCTTCAAAAACAAGGTACGCAACCAGTTGCAAAGGCTGATGGAGTGTCGCCAGGCAGTCTTGTAATTCCCGACTTCGAGCAGCACAGCTCTACCGTCGAGGTTCAAGAGACAGTGCCTTCTCCCAAAGTGGACAAGCGAAATGGAGAACGGTGGATAACGCACACATTTAAACAAGAAGAGCTCCGTTCAGAACTGCCGCCTCCAGTCAACAAGCTGCCAACAGACAAGGTGCAATTCCTTCAAGACCAAGAAACGCAGAGAGTTGACAAGGCCAACTTCTCCACACCAGGAAGGATAATCATTCCCGATTTCAGTCAGGACAGCTCAACTTTACAAACACAACAAACATCTCCGCCTCCAAAACTGGACAAACTTAAAGCCGAAGAGTGGATAACGCACACAATAAAACACGAAGACCTAAGATCAGAGCCGCCTCCACCAACCAACAAGCTGTTGGCACAGAAAGTGCAATTTCTGCAAACACAAGAAACACAGCCAGCCACAAAAGTCGACGGTCCCTCACCAGGCAGACTGGTCATTCCCGATTTCGAGAAGCAAACCTCTACCTTCAAGGTGGACGAAAAGCCGCCGCCTCCCAAAACAGAGAAACTTCATGCCGAACAGTGGATAACAACTACTACTAGGCAAGAAGACCTGCGTTCAGAAATGCCTGCACCCGCAAATAAGCTGACAGCAGATAAACTACATTTTCTTCAAAAACAAGATACGCAACCAGTTGCAAAGGCTGATGGAGTGTCGCCAGGCAGACTTGTTATTCCCGACTTCGAGCAGCACAGCTCTACCGTCGAGGTTCAAGAGACAGTGCCTTCTCCCAAAGTGGACAAGCGAAATGGAGAACGGTGGATAACGCACACTTTTAAACAAGAAGAGCTCCGTTCAGAACTGCCGCCTCCAGTCAACAAGCTGCCAACAGACACAGTGCAATTCTTTCAAGACCAAGAAACGCAGAGAGTTGACAAGGCCAACTTCTCCACACCAGGAAGGATAATCATTCCCGATTTAAGTCAGGACAGCTCAACTTTACAAACACAACAAACATCTCCGCCTCCAAAACTGGACAAACTTAAAGCCGAAGAGTGGATAACGCACACAATAAAACACGAAGAGCTAAGATCAGAGCCGCCTCCACCAACCAACAAGCTGTCGGCACATAAAGTGCAATTTCTGCAAACACAAGAAACACAGCCAGCCACAAAAGTCGACGGTCCCTCACCAGGCAGACTGGTCATTCCCGATTTCGAGAAGCAAACCTCTACCTTCAAGGTGGACGAAAGGCCGCCGTCTCCCAAAACAGAGAAACTTCATGCCGAACAGTGGATAACAACTACCATTAGGCAAGAAGACCTGCGTTCAGAAATGCCTGCACCCCCAAATAAGCTGACAGCAGATAAACTACATTTTCTTCAAAAACAAGATACGCAACCAGTTGCAAAGGCTGATGGAGTGTCGCCAGGCAGACTTGTTATTCCCGACTTCGAGCAGCACAGCTCTACCGTCGAGGTTCAAGAGACAGTGCCTTCTCCCAAAGTGGACAAGCGAAATGTAGAACGGTGGATAACGCACACTTTTAAACGAGAAGAGCTCCGTTCAGAACTGCCGCCTCCAGTCAACACGCTGCCAACAGACAAGGTGCAATTCCTTCAAGACCAAGAAACGCAGAGAGTTGACAAGGCCAACTTCTCCACACAAGGAAGGATAATCATTCCCGATTTCAGTCAGGACAGCTCAACCTTACAAACACAACAAACATCTCCGCCTCCAAAACTGGACAAACGCAAAGCCGAAGAGTGGATAACGCACACAATAAAACACGAAGAGCTAAGATCAGAGCCGCCTCCACCAACCAACAAGCTGTCGGCACATAAAGTGCAATTTCTGCAAACACAAGAAACACAGCCAGCCACAAAAGTCGACGGTCCCTCACCAGGCAGACTGGTCATTCCCGATTTCGAGAAGCAAACCTCTACCTTCAAGGTGGACGAAAAGCCGCCGCCTCCCAAAACAGAGAAACTTCATGCCGAACAGTGGATAACAACTACTATTAGGCAAGAAGACCTGCGTTCAGAAATGCCTGCACCCGCAAATAAGCTGACAGCAGATAAACTACATTTTCTTCAAAAACAAGATACGCAACCAGTTGCAAAGGCTGATGGAGTGTCGCCAGGCAGACTTGTTATTCCCGACTTCGAGCAGCACAGCTCTACTGTCGAGGTTCAAGAGACAGTGCCTTCTCCCAAAGTGGACAAGCGAAATGCAGAACGGTGGATAACGCACACTTTTAAACAAGAAGAGCTCCGTTCAGAACTGCCGCCTCCAGTCAACAAGCTGCCAACAGACAAAGTGCAATTCCTTCAAGACCAAGAAACGCAGAGAGTTGACAAGGCCAACGTCTCCACACCAGGAAGGATAATCATTCCCGATTTCAGTCAGGACAGCTCAACCTTACAAACGCAACAAACATCTCCGCCTCCAAAACTGCACAAACGCACAGCCGAAGAGTGGATAACGCACACAATAAAACACGAAGAGCTAAGATCAGAGCCGCCTCCACCAACCAACAAGCTGTCGGCACATAAAGTGCAATTTCTGCAAACACAAGAAACACAGCCAGCCACAAAAGTCGACGGTCCCTTACCAGGCAGACTGGTCATTCCCGATTTCGAGAAGCAAACCTCTACCTTCAAAGTGGACGAAAAGCCGCCGCCTCCCAAAACAGAGAAACTTCATGCCGAACAGTGGATAACCGCTACCGTTAGGCAAGAAGACCTTCGTTCAGAAATGCCTGCACCCGCAAATAAGCTGACAGCAGATAAACTACATTTTCTTCAAAAACAAGATACGCAACCAGTTGCAAAGGCTGATGGAGTGTCGCCAGGCAGACTTGTTATTCCCGACTTCGAGCAGCACAGCTCTACCGTCGAGGTTCAAGAGACAGTGCCTTCTCCCAAAGTGGACAATCGAAATTTAGAACGGTGGATAACGCGCACAATAAAACACGAAGAGCTAAGACCAGAGCCGCCGCCACCAACCAACAAGCTGTCGGCACATAAAGTGCAATTTCTGCAAACACAAGAAACACAGCCAGCCACAAAAGTTGACGGTCCCTCACCAGGCAGACTGGTCATTCCCGATTTCGAGAAGCAAACCGCTACCCTCAAGGTGGACGAAAGGCCGTCGCGTCCCAAAACAGAGAAACTTTATGCCGAACAGTGGATAACAACTACCATTAGGCAAGAAGACCTGCGTTCAGAAATGCCTGCACCCGCAAATAAGCTGACAGCAGATAAACTACATTTTCTTCAAAAACAAGATACGCAACCAGCTGCAACGGCTGATGGAGTGTTGCCAGGGAGAGTTGTTATTCCTGACTTCGAGCAGCACAACTTTACCGTTGAGGTTCAAGAGGCAGTGTTTTCTCCCAAAGTGGACAAGCGAAATGCAGAACGGTGGATAACGCACACTTTTAAACAAGAAGAGCTCCGTTCAGAACTGCCGCCTTCAGTTAACAAGCTGCCGACAGACAAGGTGCAATGCCTTCAAGAACAAGAAACGCAGAGAGTTGAGAAGGCTAACTTTTCCACACCAGGAAGAATAATTATTCCCGAGTTTAATCAGGACAGCTCAACTTTACAAAGACGAGAACAAGAAGCACTTTTCGCTGGGAGGAAAGGTTCCTTACAAGGGGTACTTTTTAATCAGAACCCTTATAGGACGATCGTTAATTTTTCGGAAATAGCATTTTCGGAGGAAAAACCGAGAGACGAAGCATTGAAAAGTGGAAACGCTAAATCTGTGTCTGTTGCTCGGTCAAATAAGGGGTCAGTTTTTAAGCTGCAGTTTGTTCAGACAGTCGATGCTGATTCTTCGTTAAAGGAAGATATTGCTTCACCAGGTAGACTGGTTATTCCTGACTTTAGAAATGCCAGAGGTATATCAGGTTCTAAAGAAAGCGCTTTACCTCCAGAAATCGGTAAACGTGGTGGTGGAGATTGGGTCACACACTCTATGACGCGCGAAGAGGTCGGATCAATACCACTGCGTTCACGAAGTAAATTTTCAGAAGATAAAGTCGGTTTCTCATCGGCCAAGGAAGTACAGCAAAGCAAACCGCTATTACCTTTAACGACCCAAATGAAAGAAAGAGGAACATTCTTTGATATCCAAGAATCACAAAACTTGACAGGGCCTAATAATTATTTAACTGGTGGTGGCGTGGTACTCCTTTCTGGTCCAAGTAACAAACGCTCTGAAGAGAAATTTGAATTAACTTATAATCAAGACGTCGAGTTATTGGGTGAAATATCAGATGGTAGATTAACGAACAAGTTGCCTGCTTCTCAAAGAGAGTTTAAGGACGCTGATGTGGCGGTAGAACTAATGCACAGAAAGGAAAGCGATGACGAAACATTGCACCTTACACTCAAACAGGGTACGCCGCCTGGTGGAATTGTTATTCCTAATAACGATGCTTATAGCTTTTCCATTGACGTACAAGATCCTGCCTTGTCTGGGAAGAAAAGTAACATCCAAAGAGAGTGGTTGACGCATTCCTTAACACACGAGCAGATCAGAACGTTACCACTTGCCTATAATCCACGAAGGACAGTTCAACAAACACAAGAGAGTCAGCCAATAAGAGGATTGGATAACCCGGTTCCAGGAAAACTCGTCATTCCAGTCACATTCCACTAAGGAAGAACGTTATAACGGCTCAAGAAAACACAAAATATTTGTGATTTATCGGCTTTTCAGAGCATTTCACCTCTCAGGAAAGTCGTGAGCGCAACGTGCAGTCCTAAATATTCCTGAGACAAGTTTTATTTCAATATTACAATATCGAAAACGAAATATACACACTGCTCTAGAAGCACAGCAGGACTAATCTCAGCCGGCAGAGCAAATCAGCTCCGTTATAACAAAGCCAAAAGGTATTACAATATACCTTTCCCGCATTTCTGCAATCAAAGACACCATCTCGAGGCTCGGGTGGACAACATACAGTGATTTGTATAAAATTGTCCATCCGAGCCTCGTCTTCATTTCTTTATGTTTGCTCACTGGAGCAAGATGCATGAAAGGTCTATTTAACAAAAATACATAAAATAAGTAATTTCAGGATCGTAATATAGCGTAATTTTCGAAATGCCTTTTAATAATTAAAGCGACAAGAAATAAGAAACTGTTACTTTCACGCTGCTAAAGGTTTCATGGGGTCTGAAGTCAAATTAGTTTTGGTACATAAAAGTATATCGAAAGGGGCATACTTCAAGTTCCCAGAAATATTTCGACAGTACATCTGCCATTATCAGTGTTAAATATTTTGAAATCATCACTGATTGCCTTTGAAGTCACTTATCCAATGTAACAAACGATGAAAAAAAAGGGCGCACGCCATTTAAACTTTAACGTTGATTGACGTTGAGGATAGCGCATGTATCGTCCAAACGTGTCTGGTAAATTGAAGAATAGTATAAGTAATTTTTAACCCAATTTTCTGCCGATCTTAAATTTTGTTTTACTTTGTCATGCTTCTCTGAGCAAGGCCTTAGTACTGTTACTGTATCTTGGGACTTAACGGATAAATGAAGTTTTTATCTTTACTTTTTAACGTTGACTGAAATTTTCTTTTGAGTTATGAGAAAAAAGGGCAATCAGTTGTGATCAATTTAGGCTTCTAGGAAACTGCCCACCTACCCGTCCCCTAAGCTAACATTAACAATTACTTTTCACTTTAGGCAAAATGATGGCTTAGCGGAGGGGTAAGTGGGCAGTTTCCCAGAAACCTACAATACATTAGTCCACATGTTGCATGCCATGCAGAATGGCATAACATAAATGCGTTGTTTTTATTCCCAGCCCCACAACTAACAGAATTATTTGTCACGATACTACATTTGAGTGCACAACAAGAAATGCATTTTTTTCTTGCGCTTTTACACCATTTTCAGCCTGTTTGACAGCGCCGGCCTGAAAATTTCATAACCATGCTGAAACCTGGGACCCCTTTCTCGAAAGTACCAGTAAATTTTCGGGCTTGAGGGCAAATTTTAGAATAAAAACCTGTTAAAAAGCAACAAGGCTCCAAGCTCACAAACCAGTCAATTTTGTTTCGAGATCTGGACATTTCCAGTGGGGAGGCGTCCAACTAGTCTGAGACAAGTCACTCAAGAAAAATCAGTTATACGGAAATTCAACAGTTTATAACTTGTCACATGAAGATGAACAATTTCTTGGCTTTTTTTTTCAGATCTGGGTAGTGTTTCTGAATGGTTGAAGCAAATTTCTCACGCGGCACGACCAATCAGAAATACTATCCAGATCTAGGAAGTGACACGTCATCAGTATGGAATTTCTGCGCTCGTTTCTAAGACTTCATTTGGCGGGAAAAACAGTGGCGGCGTCGCCAAATGTCCGCTGTTTTCTCAGGCTAGACACTTGAACAGACCACGAAACCACAAACAAATTATCTGGGCTGCTTACAGTTAAGTTTTCTTAAACCTGATACGCTTTTACCTTTCCAATTCACTAACACTCCAAAAAACCCTGGTGTTTATGGTTTTCTGAGGTTTTTAGTAACAATTATATAATAATACAATTTTGAGGGAACTTGGGCTATGAGGAACTTTAAGCGTTGGTTTCAGCTGCTGGTGATGATTGTTTACTTTAATTTTTCTTTTATCTCATATTATTCCAATCTTGCTTTGTAACATTTTTGTATATATGGCAAATAAAGAATGAATGAATGAATGAATGAATGAATGAATGAATGAATGAATGAATGAATGAATGAATGAATGAATGAATGAATGAATGAATGAATGAATGAATGAATGAATGAATGAAAAAAGGATGCAGGTACGGTAAAACGGGCAACAACAACTAGCAACTTTATTGCAACATTGGTGCAAAACGAATTGAATAGCGATTTTCCGCGTTTTACCACTTACGAGTCAACTTTGTCCTGCAGCAAACTGGGTTGTTGCAGATTGCGAAAAGTTGTCGCAGAGAGCAGAAAGAAGTTATACGCTTTGCAACAAAATCTGCGCATGTTGTTTTACCTTCCCAAGGCAAACTTGTTTTGCAGGAAGTGACTAACTGAATGAAATGAATAACTTCTATGTATGGCATGACTTCCGCGTAATTTTAACCAATGAAAGATCAGTCTTCGCGCATCTTGCAAAAACCTAATTTGTTGCAACAGGTGTGAAGGTGGGTGGTAAAATTAGCAACATCACTTTTCAACTCGTTTTGTTGCCCGTTTTCGCGTAGCTTAACAACGATAAAGAACACAATATTAAGTTAGAAAAACTACTTCATGAGTTAGTGAGTGACGGTGAGTACTATTACAGATACATTGTAACATATTCTAGCTGTTCGATTCTATCTATTTTTAGCTTAAATTCCAAGTCGTAGTGTTTTGCATGTCAGGTGCTCACTTTCTAGCCAATAGATATGGAGTTCAAAAAGGTCGAGTGAATACTAACATAACTTGTTAAAAATCACGGAGAGCTGTTGTTAAAAGTAAAATCAAGAAATAGTAGATAATAGTACAATTTTCCTAAAATAAGTAAAAGGCCCACTCTCGATTTTGATAAAGCTGACTCTTGGCATTTGCCTTCTCATATTGCTGTACCACTTCTTTAAGCTTATAACTGTTAAATGAAACACCTAAATTATGCAACTTGCCGAGTGCGTAGTTGAGCTCATCGCGTGTCATTTCCAAGTTGCTCCACGCCTCTGTGTAGAAACAAGGATGATAAAAAAATCAATTTTTATTCTCGCGCAAGCAAGACCTGAGGCTCTCTGTTGACGTATGAAGGCATGAAGCGGAAATGAGTGGGAATGTAACAAACTTTGAAAAACATGTGAAAGCACCCACCAGGGGTAATGACATCATTACTAATATCATCTCCGCCGATCAGCATTTTGCATTGACTTTTTCCATGCAGATCTTCAAATTCCAGAGACGTAGTTGCAAGCTCTCCCTCCTTTTCCTGCCCCGCCGCCAGAGCGGCCAGGAGAGCTTGCTCACAGGCTAAGCATACCAATGCAATACATTACAATAGAATTTTGAATCCAAGTTTTAACCCTTTAAGCCCCAATATCCAGAAATAAATTCTCCCCACTGATCTCTAACATTTCCTCAATGAATGTGTTCAGAGAATTTGATGAAAGATCAAAGCATTTTGTTTTTGGTGATCATTTTATTAATTCTCATAACCCAATCTCTTGACAATGTATTGGTATCATTAGGAGAAAATTGATGTCGGTCACCATTGGGACTTTAAAGAGTTAAAAAAACAAATAGACCAGGAAATTCTGTGTTCTTTTTGCCTCTTGGTCAGCTCCTGAATTATCTATTAGTGTTGAAATTTTTATATGGTATGCACTTTTAGGCAAATGAACCTGTCACAGTAGGGTCTGGGGAAGTACAAGTTTGTGTAAACAAAACAGTATATTTACTACTGTGGCCAAATTTATACTAATGTTCAGAGGATTGATAAGGGCCCTTTGCTGCTAGGGGTGAGGTGACCTACAGCTATATCTCATGCCAAAATTATAGGATACAACCCTAAAAACATCAGAGTTGAAAGAGCATAAAACATGTTAGGTTTTGAACTCTTAACAGTGCGATTTTATGGTGGTTTGAATAATGCAGAAATGAATTAACTTATATTATACATAACTCCTCTGCTTGCTGTGGACTAGTCTTGCAGTTACAACTTACTGGTAAAATTCAACTTGCTAAAGAGCAAAGAGTCTTTGATCCCATCATCATAGAAGGAAAGGAGGTAGAGTTAGTCACTAGTGCAAAGCTACTAGGTCTTACAATAGCTAACGACCTAACATGGAACGACCATGTAACTGAGATAACCAAAAAGGCTAGCAAGAGACTCTATTTCCTAACTCAGTTAAAGAGAGCGGGAGCTCCGAAACAAGATCTAGCACTGTTCTACGTATTGTGTGTGAGATCTGTTATTGATTATGCAGCACCTGTCTTTTTCAACGGTCTCCCCCAGTACTTAAAGAAAGAGCTGATACGGCTCGAGAAAAGAGCAATATCAATAATAACCTCAGGAAAGTACAACTTGGCAATAGAGGTGGGGTTAACACCCATTTTGGAGCATTATTACGTACTATGTAGCAGGCTTTTTGATAACATTGTCAGTGAACCAAACCATAAATTGAAGGCACTCATTCCACCAGACTATGACAACTCATGCTATAACCTAAGACGACAGCACCTTTTTAATATGCCAAAGCTTTGCACGAACAGAACAAGTAATACTTTTATATATGCGATGTCGAAATAGTCCGGGCTGTAGTTTTATCCCACTTATATTCATGCTTTATATTTTAACATATTTCAATATGAATATGTTGTATAGAATTTTTAATATTATCTTAAAAATTAGTTTTCGACTTATTGTCTAGGATTCATTTGTAATTTTCAAGTATAGATTGTTTTCACTGTCACGCAACAAAAAATTAAATTGGAAACCGTCCAGTGGAAGAAGCCAAGAGAATGACATGCTATAAAAGAATAATATATAAACAATTTATCCAAGTCTCTGGTCTTTGTGGCCCACAGTTTCTGAGTTATTTGCCGAAACGTTTTACGCACCTTTGTACAGCTTTGTATGGAGACGCCATATTGGTGCACTGTTTTGGTGCACCAATATGGCCGCCAGAAATCAACAAAAACATCTGGAGTTCACTTTTTCTATAAAAGTTCTTTCTTGTCACTCGAGAACTAGCATACGTACGCGCAAACATATCTTCTAATACTTGAAGTGGTTATACTGCTGAAAATCAAGAGGAGAGACTTTTTTTCAACGGGACAGCATTCCTATTTTGGTGTCACGCACTATGAAAACTCGGAAGTTCAAATTGCTGTATTCTCGAAATGAAACATGCTACATAAATGGAAACTTATACAAAGATACACTTTTTGTTTATTCTTCAACCTAGTGTAAATACGAATTCGTAAAACCTCGCTATTTTGACTTTACAGTTTGATGACGTCACAGTGAAAACCATCTATTGTAAAGTTTTTGTAAATAATTGGGTAATTCAGCCTTTGGCTGCGATGCAGTTTTAATAAACTATCTATCTATCTATCTATCTATCTATCTATCTATCTATCTATCTATCTGTGTCAACTACAGTGTGCGTAACGTTCTGTTCACTGGCAACGAGATTCTCTTCCACTAACACATCTTTATGAATTGTTGCAGTACAAGCTTTGTAGTGTATTTGTTTATCTCTCTCATCTCCACTTTCATCACCAACAGGTATGGTGCTCTTCTTCTTCCATTCACTTGTTTCAAAATCAAACATTTCAACAGACAACTCCCTGGTTACAACTTGATTGTTGGTATTCTTTAACCCACCAATAACATACAAAGCTTCTTTAAGCAAACCATGCTTGCTGAATGACGTGGTACACAGAGGTCTGCTATCAGATGCCACTCATTGGTTGATGGGTCATATACCTCACATGTGTTGAGAAGTCTACATTGTTGTTCTAACATCTGAATTCCACCTGCAACATATATCTTGTCATTCATAACTGCTCCAAATGCATCATGCCTTGCCTCATTCAAAGGTGCAACCTCTTCAACACTCTCATTACTTGGATTAAATCTTTCCACTTTAGTATTTCCAGCAGCTACATCATCCCCAGAATTAGTACCACCTATTATATAAATGTGGTGTCCCCGTGATATGGCACAGACTCCCCATCGATTTATAGGCGTATCTTCTTGCATATTCCAGTTATTAGTATTAATGTCATATGTGGACATGTAAGGAATATGTTCATCATAGGTTAAAGCATTAAAAAATGAATAACCACTCACTGCTGACACACTACAGAATTGCTCATCATACTCAAAGCCTGACTGAAATGAACACCAGAGGTTCGTGGAAGGTACATAGTACTCCAATACATGAGACTGGCTTTCTGTATTTTGTTTACTAAAAATGTAAACCTTTTGCTGGTTGAATACGACAGCATGGTTTTCATGTTCAAAAGTCATGTTTGCCATTTGATACCACATATTTACTTGGGGAAGATAACACAATGCCTTCCTGCCACCACACAAAAAAATTCCTTCCACTTGAACCTTCAAGCAATTTCTTGGTGCTTTGCTGAGACTTTCATCTGTGGCAATAAAAATTGACTCCATGGACCCCAGCAAATAGTATAGTTTAAGCAGTCATAATTTCTTGTTATGAGTTCTTCCTTCACCAATTTCTTCAGTAGAAAGTCGTGTGGTATGGATCTTAAGCGGATGTGGCGCAGCAAATCAAGGAAAAAGCTTTCTCTGTCACTCCTGTTGTAAGACACCCACTTGACAATTCCCTCGAAAACTTCTTCCTCGCTACTGATTGTTACGTCATCACTAGAGACCCATTCCAAGACTTGCTTTATGTCAAGGTTAAGGAAATCTTCTGTTTTCATCACAGCAGTGAAATTTGAATGAATCTCCGTGCGACATGCTCGTTTCAGGTCTTCGCAATGATACTTGTCAGCATAATAATAGTTGAAAACTCAGTTCTCAACTGTCAACTTCCCTTTTAAAAAAACACTAGCCAACGCTTTTAATCCCGGAAGAAGCAGATACTCCGCGGTTGCAATCAGCTTGTGGCAGCTTTCCTCTGTGACGGTAACATTTCCAGTGTAAATGTATTGTAGCACGTCTTCCATGACAGAAGCAGTGGCCTCTTCAAGCTTGATTTCGATCCGTTGCCCGTTTCTTTCCCTCATGTCGCTTTCCAAAAGTGACAGGAAGAACGGACTGGCCGCAGCTAGAACGACTTTGTAAGCTTTGAATTCTTTGCCGTTCACTGCAACCGTCACATCGCAAAAGGTTTCCTTTCTTCTCAGAGTATTGAGACGCTCAAAAAGTTGGTCACGATGTTTTGCAGGATCTGCTGTCATGGGTTCAGTCAAGTCGGCCATGTTGGCGGAAGTGAAAGACTACTACCTCGCTATTGGGACCAGGGGCCCGTTTCTCGAAAGTCCCGGTAACTTAACGGGCCCGGAATCATATTTTTAAATCAAAGTCTCAAGAAAAGTAGGGTGTGTTCTGACCTCTAATGAAGTCCGTTTTGTTTCGTTAGCTAATAAGTCTACTGTATAATTTTCAAAACTTTTAAAACTCCCTTCTAAAATGGAAAACAAAACAGCTTAGCGGGCCCGGTAATTACCGGGAGCTTCGAGAAACGGGCCCCTGGGGCCCGTTTCTCGAAAGTCCCGGTAACTTTTCGGGCCCGAAATCAAATATTCAAATCGAAATATAAAGAATAAGAGCGCGGGTCCTGGCTAGCAAACTGCTTCATTTTGTTTCACTAACTGATAGTTTTATCATGCTATATGCAAAACTTTTGAAACCTCGATCTTTAATATAAACGGAGACGGCTTACCGGGCCCGTTAATTATCGGGACTTTCGAGAAACGGGCCCCTGGACCGAACAACGGAATGTTGGGAGTCGTTCGTTGTACAGTCCCTCCCCCTCCCCGCTACCTCCCCTCAGTAAAAATCGGCTGGGAGAGGTAAGGAGAGGTTACGACCTACGACGACTTCTTCTTACGAAGACGAATTCAAAGGGAAACGGGTACAGGTAGACAGGGACCTAACGATCCCACAACGGGCACGCTAATGAAAATGTCGCTGAAAAATAGACTGAAACTTCCTCGCCCTTCCCGACCAAATCACATGAAATCACCAGGAGTCGGCACCCAGTAACTTTAAAATGGGAAGTTAGGGTTTTTTCTCCAGTAGGAACCTAAACTAGAGGTTAAAAATTGTACGGTAACATACTGCCAGTAGACACTGGGAAGTGGTAAATCATTACTTATGAATCTATTAAAACAGCAAGTGGTAACGTTTGCGCATGCGTCAAGCTTGATGCGAAGCACTTGTTGACGGGAAATCGTAATGGCCGAAAGCCGTTCTGAAGCACTTTCAAGGGAGATTTTTTTGCATACCCACTCGTCAACAGACATGTCTTATAGATTGGATACTTTGGCTATGCCATGTTGAAGTGTCATGTATGGGAGAAGGACCATTTAGGTGGTTAATTTTCGTCCATTTGGCTCCTCTGATGAAGCAGATAAGGCGTTCACGAGGTCGTTTGTTGTGATATGTTGATTTGTTGACATTCAAGCGGTCACGGATTTCTGGGTTATCGTCCACGATCTGCAGAGTTGCCTAACATTTAGGTAAGATATGCCCCTTGATTTACTTTGTGAAATGTGGAGCAGCATCATCGAATGTTATGTGTTAAAATTATAGCAGCCTGAATTCAACGTAATTTATGTGACCCTGGTATTTTCGCTTATTTTTGTAGTATTTGACCCTGACAGTACAGCGAGATCTTTAAGCAATAGACCACACTTTCTATGGGTTTACCGGCGTGATAACCCACTTGGGATGTTGGGAGAACACTCGAAAAGCTTGTAAATCACTCGCCTTCGGCTCGTGATTTACAAGCTTTTCGAGTGTTCTCCCAACATCCCAAGTGGGTTATCACACCGGTAAACCCATAGAAAGTGTGGTCTATTTCTTTTATAAAATAACTTTTAATAAAATGGAGTCTTTTAGGTAAAAAATATGATTTTAGTACCGTGATCAAGTCATGTCTTCTCTCTAAAGTCATCATAAGCCAACCACGACTCACGATTTAATAGCGCTAAGCTTTCTCAAAACTCAGTTCAGTCAAACAACAAACAGCAGCACTTCAAAACACGAGTTTTTGCACTCATTACATGATAACTTATGAAAGCTGTTTTACAGGAAAAGTCAACACATATTCATGCGAACGTACAATGAAAGAATACGTTCTTGGTTTGTTTACTACAGAAGTAGAAATTGATTGAACATCAGACTGTACGCAGCTGTATTTTGTTGAGTCGATCCGTAAGAATTTCGTGCTTACAGAGGAAACTGGCAGCTATAGTAATGGAGGACTTCATTCACTTTTTACAAGCCGCAGTGGTTTAAGATCTGTTTCCTGGACTTTATTATGATCAAGAAATGCTGCGGTAACGACGTGGCTGCATTTGCGAAGTTGTCGCATGTAACTTTATATGCACGTACAGCGACCGATGGAAATATGTCAGTGGTGGAGAAAGGTTTCTTTGCCGTAGCCACATATTGGCGTTAATATTTGTCGATTTGTGAAGTCAGGTGGTGTGAGGTAGGTCATGGCATCGATATCATCGAATAATTTGTGCAAATGTTGGAAAAAACTAGCCCGAAACTCTGACATCTTTCATCATCGTTGGCAGCTTGTTTACAACCTCCAGCGGCCGATTTTGTACCATATGTTGATCAGAGATCTCTTTTTGAAACAATTTCTTTGATTAAGGAATTTAATTTTGAAATAAAATAAATCAAGAATGCTAAAACTATCCGTTTTGTTGCTGGTTGGCACGTGGTTAAGTTTTCCTAGAGACTTTCTACACCAGAAATTCACACAGTTGTTGTCTTTCTCTGCGATTTGGCATCGTTGTGAAATGTAAACTGCTTTCCAGCTTTGTACTTTATAACTTCTGAGGCTATGGCAGTAGCGAATTGTAATGCTCAGTAATAAAATATGGAAACCAACTATTTTAATATTAAGAAGGACTGGGTAAGTAACTTGTTATGTTTTTTTTAGCCTTTCTAAAATCGTCGTTCGCAGATCAATAGCCGGTTTTGTTTATGGCTCGTGGTCCGGATGCCCTTTTCTATGGGTTTACCGGTATAATAAACCATAGGTTTTTGACCAATCAGATCACGCGTACTATCTCAGTTATTTTATAAAGTTATATATCCCACACAAGCGATTAAACAGGTTAAACTTCTCTTTCGGTCACTCCGTATTTTCACTTTTAATGGTTAATTCAAAGGGGGGAAGTTCGAGTATTTTGATACTATTTAGCGGCATGAAATCAACAAGCAAATTTTCTACTCTTACAAGTAAGGCCATAGTCGGATGTTTCCTTCCATTTTCGAAAATTTGCTTTTCTGGTTTACATTGGTGCTCTATGGCGATTACTTATTCTCAGAGATTAAGAGATCGAGGCGGTGGATTGTGAAATATTATTTGCTAAAACTTCGTTAAAGATGGACAAATTTTTCTTGTCCTTTTCAACCTTGTATTTAGATTTTTCGTTAACATGTAAAAGTATATCCCAACAAAACTTTTTTGTAAGAGCATTGTTTCGGAACACTCTTTCATTCTTGAATGTTTGATTTTGCATCCAAGGGGGAGGGGGAACACTGATGAATTTGCGTTTTAATAATCATGCACTGTGAGCTCTCAGATTCACTGACAAGAACCCTAACCATTTGGAAGTTGATTTTATTCTGATAATTATTCAATGATGATTTGTTTATACATACAAAATTGGCGCCTAAAAGAATTGTAATGTTATGCTTAAAATGTTTACATTATATCTTCAAACATAACTGAAATCAATATAAAATATGAAAATACACATATGTGCATTCTTTTCCCTGCCCTACTATAAAAGTGATTTAATAAGTGTGATTTAATGCATTTTCATATGACCATTACAATATTACTCCCACTTTGACACTAGCACAAGTTCAAGCACAAAGCAGTTCTTGCCCTTGTTCACCTTTGCACTTGCTGGACTGCCATTCCTGTTTGAAGTGAAGACAACACTGGACATGAAATCCCTGTATTTGATTCCTTACATTGGCATCCACATAAGAATTAGCTTAATCACATACAATGTATTTGTACACTTACAAAAATCATAAATGTTATTATTCCTTTTCTATCCAAAAGATTTCTTTCCTTCTTGAATATAAATTCGTATCCATGACACTTTAGAAATCCTGAAATATCTAAAGGGGTATCTCTAGTTGTGGACAACAACTAAATACCATAGGGGTAACTTTTCACTCTCCGATAGAAATAGATCTTTTGATACTCCGGGTCTCATATATTCAGTGTTTGTGCACATGACTTTAGGAGCACTTGGCTTGCCAATGTCGGTTTGGCTGTGTATACACTGTAGTAGTGTATATAGTCATATATCATAGGCTGCATAACTTGCAATTTATGTAAAATTGCCCCTGAAACAAGCTCACTGATGCTCCTGGTATCGCAAGATGACAAGTTATGAAAAATTTCATTTGCCTTTTTCCTATTGCAGGAGCTCCCTATGAGATGCTCAGCACTAAACCTTGTTGATTCAGGTGATAGTCATTGAGGACGACTGCATCGTCACATTTAAACCAGTCGCACTTTTCACTCAAGCCATAGCAGAGCTGGTACAAAATGGCGACTATCCGTTTTTTATTTTACTCTATGCTGTCTGCAGAATGTGAAGGGTCTGTCACTCCATCCTGAACTGCATCAAATAGCCTTGGTACCCCAGAAGACACACAGACAAGCTTTAAATGAGTCATACATTGGCTCACTTGAAGCTAAGAGTTAGCCATAAACTCAGACTTTATAAATATCAGGCTTTAAGATCCTTAAGTTCTCCTCATGTTGAAATTGAATGAAAAGGAAAAGTTAGAGCTAATTTTCTCTCATTTTCAATTTTTTAATCTTAGCCCAGATATGGGCTAGTCAAGGGAGCTAGGCCTTATTGGTTATATCTTAAATAATTAACACATGTGCAGTAGAAAATACCAAAAACAAAATTTATGAAAAGCAAGAATGAGTGCAAGCATGGAAGTATCAGAAGGAGAAAATTCACTTCAATGTCTCAACACTATTGGATGAAAACATGTGAAAATGCTGTGAAAACTATGTGAAATACCCTGTGACAAGAAAACACCCTGTGAAAAACCCTGTGAATTTTGCACAGCCTAAATTTTGAGAAAATTTCAAAATTTAGGACCCTGTGAAAAAATCTGTGACTAAAATAAGCCTGTGAAAAACCCTGTGAAAAAACCTGTGAATAAATTTTGAGAAAATTGCTCAACGTACACCCCTGAAAAACCCTGTGAAAAAACCTATGAACAAAGTTTGTGAAAATTGCTCAACAAACACCTCTGAAAAACCCTGTGAAAATACCTGTGAGCAAAAAATGGTTGAAATTGATAACAGAAATTTGCAAAGATGCACTGAAAAAACCTGTGAATAATAAAGGAATGAACCATATGTGTGCTTTTATAAATTATTTTACACATATATATGTCTATAAATAAAACACATTCATAATTAAGTAAAATAAAAAGCTGGATGATTTGATGCAAGACATTTGTTTTGCTACTCAGAGTTTCATGCTGCCAAAAGTAACGGTTACAACCAAAGATTGATATAGAAAATAAAGAACAATGGCATTAGGGTTTACATTGAATGTGGTTTTGCAAAAATTTTTAATTTACGTTGTTATATTACACTATGAGTTTTACAAAACCAAGCAGTTTGTGGTATTTAGGAATGTTCAGGTAATTTCAATGCAATTTGCATTTTTCTTATGTTTTTCTGTTCGGTGTTTACACAAATTTCTGTACAGTGTTCCTACCCCCTTACGCTCCCATGTGATTATCAAGTCCCTATGACACAGTCATGTGTAACAAGAATAATTATAAGTATAATTAAGCGGCAAGTACAACAATCAATATAATTTCCAGGCAAAAATTGTATTCAGATAAGAACCCTTTCACTTGTCACTTAAAAAGACTTTTTCTCAGCTAAGAAGGACTTTACAGAAAACCAATGCTGGCCATATATCCTAAGTGTATAGCATTCAAATAAAAGCTAATCAGAGCAGTTCCTCTTCCATCACAACCGTTGTAAGTCAGTATTTAACAAACTGAAAATTATTATCTTATTGATTTTTGATTTCAAGACTCTTGGGAAGGAAAGATTTTAAAATTACCTCTAAATTCAATGTTGAAAGTTTATCCTATTGTTTACACAGATATATTCTTTACAAAGTATTATGTAATGTCTGCAATAGGCCATTTCTGAGTTCCAAAACTCTCACTTTAAAAATGAGGCTATAAGCTAAGTGCAAAACCCTTTCTGTGAAAATAAGTTTTATTTGCATGAGAATAAAAAATAATATTTTCATATCAATAGCTTCACACTTAGCCTCATTATGAAACAGAGGCTTGGGACAACTTGCAAATGGCCTATTGATGTCTAGAAAAATATGGCCACCCATCATAACTTCAAGGGGTGCTTAAGTTTAGTTTCTAATCTGTTATAAAAATGTCAACTCCATTACATCACTCAGCAGCTGAACAACAAGCAAGAACAAAATAAAATTTCCTAGGTTATTGTTTTTTTCAAACTTGGGTTCAAAATTCTACTGCATTTCATTGGTTAATGCACTTGTAGGCAAGGTAATGTCTGAAGAAGAACAAATGTGTAAACAGAACAGTACATACTACGCCCCTTTTCCAAAACCTTGTTTGTTAAAAGAAGTTTATCAGGTTACATGGTGATGAACTTACTTTACCCATTATATATAGCGTGGCCAAATGTTGATTTTTTAAAAAATATTAACTCTAGTGTTCAGAAGGTTGATGTGGGACCTTTGCTTCTAGGGGTTAGGTGAACTAACTCATGCCAAAATCATGAGATATAACCCTAAAAAAAGGAGATTGAAAGAGCATAAAACAAATATAGGGTCTGCCAATTTTCACAGTACAATTTTTGGGTGGTTTGAATAATGGAAAAATGAATTAAATCATAGACAACTCCTCTGCTCGCTGTGAACTAGCCTTGCAGTCATAAAGTAAGGTTTGACTCAAGAAAATGATGGGTAATTGTCGACTGTGCCAACTCAATGAGATTCTCCTCTACTATCACATCTTTATGAATTGTTGCAGTACAAGCTTTGTAGTGTATTTGTTTATCTCTCTCATCTTCACTTTCACCACCAACAGGTATGGTGCTCTTCTCTTTCCATTCGCCTGTTTCAGAATCAAACATTTCAACAGACAACTCCCTGGTTGCTACTTGATTGTTGGTATTCTTTAAACCACCAATGACATACAAAGCTCCATTAAAGCAGACCATGCTTGCTGAATGACGTGGTACACAGAGTTCTGCCATCAGATGCCATTCATTGGTTGATGGGTCATATACCTCACATGTGTTGAGAAGTCTACATCTCTGTTCTCTCATCTGAATTCCACCTGCAACATATATCTTGTCATTCATAACTGCTCCAAATGCATCATGCCTTGCCTCATTCAAAGGTGCAACCTCTTCCACACTCTCATTACTTGGATTAAATCTTTCCACTTGGGTATTTCCAGCAGCTACGGAATCTTCATAATGAGTACCACCTATTATATAAATGTGATGTCCCTGTGATATGGCACAGACTCCCCATCGATTTATAGGCGTATCTTCTTGCATATTCCAGTTATTAGTATTAATGTCATATGTGTACATGTAAGGACGTTGTCCAGCATAGGTTAAAGCATTCAAAAATGAATAACCACTCACTGCTGACACACTACAGAATTGCTCATCATATTTAAAGCCAGACTGAAAAGAACACCAGAGGTTTGTGGAAGGCACATAGTACTCCACTAAATGAGATTGAATATCTGTATTTTGCTTACTAAAAATGTAGACCCTTTGCCGGTCCATGGCCAGTAGGAGAGAATGGTTTTGATGTTCAAAAGACATGTCTGCCATTTTATACCACATATTTACTTGGGGAAGATAACACAAGGCCTTCCTGCCATCACACAGCAAAATTCCTTCCACTTGCACCTTCAAGCAATTTCTTGGTTCTCTGGAAAGACTTTCATTTGAGTGAACAATGGATCTCAAGACAAAGTTCATGCATTCAATATTCGTAGTAACAAGGTCTTCATTTACAAGTTTTTTTAGTAGAATGTCTTGTGATGAAGGTCTTAGGCGGATCTGGCGAATCAAATCAGGAAAACAGCTTTCTCTGTCGCTTCTGTTGTGGGACACCCAGTCTACAATTCCCGTGAATACCTCTTCCTCTGCTCTCACATTTATGTCATCACTAGACACCCATTCCAGTACTTGCTTCATGTCAAGGTTCAAAAAATAATCAGTTTTCATTACATCACTGAAATTCAAATTGATCACGCTGCAACATATTTCTGTCAGCTCCGTACAATGATACTTGTTAGCAAAGTAATAATTGAAGACACAGTTTTGAACTGTCACTTTCTCTTTCAAAAATTCAACAGCCAATGTTTTTAATCCAGGTAAAAGAAGATAATCCGCTGTTGCGATCAAATTGTGGCAGCTTTCCTCGGTGACGGAAATATTTCCAGTGTAGATGTATTCTAGCACGTCTTCCATAACGGAAGCAGTCGCTTCTTCAAGCCTGATTTCGATCCGTTGTTCGTTTCTTTCTCTCATGTCGTTTTCCAAAAGCGAAAGGAAGAACGGACTGGCCGCAGCTAGAACGACTTTATAAGCTTTGAATTCTTTACCGTTCACTGCAACTGTCACATCGCAAAAGGTTTCCTTTCTTCTCAGAGCATCGAGACGTTCAAGCAAGTCTTCACGATGTCTTGCAGGATCTGCTGTCATAGGTTCAGTCAGGTCGGCCATGTTGCCGGAAGTTTAGAACACATTCCATATCTTCCGCATTTAATACGGGAACGTTGGGCACTGGACCGAACCGGGAAAATTGGTCGGGAATAAAGGTCGGAAACAGTCGGATGGAACGAATGACCTACGAATGGACGTCTTCTAATATAGCGGCCTAGGTAATGTAAAATGCAAGAACATTAGACCTTTTTCACGTTCTCGCGCTCCCGAATTCTCTTCTCTGTTTCGGTAATACTTGCCTTGCGACGCTGGCCCGCAGAACAAGATTATTTTTTCGCTTTTTTTTAAGGCGAGCAAAGAAAAACGCCAGGCGTGTGTTCCTTCGAGTGTGTCTCGACTCTCGCGTCCTTCGCCCGCTTCGGTTTCGTCTTTGCTAGCCTGAAAAAACGCAAAATTCTGTAAACCAGCTGGTATCCCTGTTTTCCCAAAGCTGGTCATGCCATAATCCCCAGATGCGGCCTATGAGAAGACAAAGGGTCAAATTCCCCTGGGATCTTCATTGGGCATGCATACTGATGGAGAGAGGAGAGTGTACTGTGACGCCATGTTACCATGGGAGCAAAATTTCTGGATCACAACAATAGCAATAGGTTTAGATTGGCAAAAGAACAACTTTGCATGTGCATTACGCTTTTTTGTACATTTCTTAGCCATTGTTGCACGACTGGATGAAACTTCCTAATTTCACTTGCCCACTTTATTGAGTAGGTAAGCACATCACGAAAATTTTTTTGTTCTAAACTTAGAGATGGTCCTTTCGCATTCAACCCAGAAAATTTCGCCAACATTTGACAAATTAAATGAAATTTTTTACCTAAGATCGATGAAGTTCAAAGAGTCGAATCCACTTTTTAAGCGACGTTTTGATTTGTTGTCATCCAAAACTTTGCTACCATGGCAATGTGACGTAACGACTTCTCCTCTCTTTCCAGTGGATACTAGTTTAATATAAATATACTTCCTTTTGAAGGTAGCCGGCGGGATTGATTATTATTTAGAGCGAGCAAAGTTTCGGCAGAGGAACTGGAAAGCTGTGCTCAGAATTGGGAGGAGATGCTTTGAAATCAGATGATCAACAGTTTACACCCTCTTTGATTGGACTAATCACAGTGCCACCACAGTAGATTATCACCATTAGCAGTCACAAAAACCCTACAGTTTGAGGCCAGGGAGCTTATGTCGATGGCAATGTGTTCAAACAATTTAAGGTCATCAATGTTGTCCTACAGGGGAACTGATTTTACATTTAAGTAATCTGAAGGATCTTATAGCTTTATTTACAGCACATAAGTAATATAACAGATTACCCAAGATGAGATGATGTATGACCTTGACTTTGTCAGTGATAGTAACACTTAAACCCTTCTTGAGAATTTCATCAAAGAGGACCATTTGCAGCTTAACACAGCAGCAGCGTGCATATAGGCCAAAAAAAGGTTCAGCCTTTAGCCTGGTCATCAAAGTGTCGCCTGTGTATTTATCCAACATGGTTGAGTAAATCCAATATTATATTGCCTTTCCTTTTTTTCAAGAATTTGTTGGTGGTTTTCACTAATAATGGCTGTTGCACCTAACAACAAGGCAATTTTAGAAGTGATCACAAATTCAGCATTAAAGGATGCCAAAAAAACTTTTGATGATTGGGCAAAAACTTATGAAGAGGTATGTTGTACTTTTTAGAAAAATTAAAGAGGCTCTCTTAGGGGGTGTATGTATGTCCCTAGTCTGAATTTTAAATATGGTCATTTCGCATTTTAAGGCGTAGGCAATGTCCTCGGGGGTACTGCCATATATGGGCTATATAGGTATGTGCTGTTGTGAAGGGTATGGTTTTTCAAGCAGTTTACTCTAGGATAGGGTATATAAATCAGAGCATTTGGGTCTAGAATAGGGTATCATTTTCTAGGAAACTGATCAGTTGGTTGAAGATTTTATCTAGACTAGGGATTGCGGTATAGGGTTTCTGGAAAACAGCTACTCTAGGATAGGGGGGATTTGGGGAGTTTACTCTAGTATAGGGTAGCAAAATTCAGCCGAACTAGCTCTGGTATAGGTTAAGGGTTTGAGGTTCCCAGCGGCACATCCCCACCCAGAAATTCCTAAAGTACCCCCCCCCCCCGGCCATGTCCCTGTTGTAAGTAAAGAGACCGTCAAAAGTGGTGTCCAAGACTGTAATCAGGGAAAATAAACTTAGTAAACAGTCAATACCTGCTTAACGGACACCCGCTTAAGACAGACACCTTTTTATTATGGACAGTTTGTTTTGTCCCAGGGGAAAGAAAGCCCTTACATTTTTTCTAAATTCAACCCTCTTTAATAATATGGACACCCAGTCAACAGAGACACTTTCTATGGCCTCCTCAGTGTCCCCATTAATCAGGGGCACCCAATGGCTGTTTTCTGTGAAATATCTGTTCGGAGAAGCAAAAATTGCCTCGAATTTTCTAAAGCTTGGGAAGGCTACAAACTTCTAGATGACCGTTCAATTCATGTACAATTTTCAAAGCTTATCTAATAAATTCCCTACAGTTTTCTGAAGTTTAATTTTTCCCATCTCACTCCCAGGTTAAGCTATTTTTCGTAGAGAAAGGGAACCTAACTTTTTCGGAATCAAAAATACGATGCAGAGAGGAATCAGAAAAATTGTCACTTTTGTAAAACTTTATATTGCAGCTAAAGTTTTTGGGAAAATAATACTGAAGCCATTGTAATTTCTAAAAGACTCAAGTTGCCCCAGGATGACCGAACAGATAACAATTTTTTAGCGCCTCTTAGAATACATTTTTACTGATCTAAAAGTACTCTGGATAACCTAAAAAGTGTTTTCAATGCAATTAGGAGGAAACCGTCTTTGGGTGCCCCTGTATTAATGGGGTTTGACTGTAATAGTGATGAAATAGTTTTGCCATAATACTGTCTATACTATTTTTTTTATCTTTTAGGATACAAACAAACTTGGTTACAAAGGGCATGTCCTGTGTGTTGAGGCTTTCAATAAAGCCATGCGGTCTCAAGACATTTTCCCTGAAGCTAACAAGGATATCAAAATCCTTGATGCTGGGGCCGGCACAGGAATCATTGGTGAAATGCTGGTGCAGCAAGGGTATAGGAACATTGACGCATTGGACATTTCTGAAGAAATGTTGAATTTAGCAAAACAGAGGAATGTTTACAAGCGATATATCTGTGCTGCATTGAGTGACGTCCCCATTGATGACATACAGACTGGCGAGTATGATGTAACACTGTGTGCAGGTACTATAGTCTATGGACAAGCAAAGCCGGTAGCGCTGGATGAGTGTGTCCGTCATGTAAGACCAGGTAATACAAGAATGTCTCTCTTTGCTTCTTGTCACTAGGGACATCACATCCCTAGTGGCAAGGAGTGGGGGAGATTGCTGTTTTTGTTGGTTAGAATACATTAGAATAGAAGAATACAGGCCATTGAAAACCTACTTTAGGTAGAGAGGAGAGATGGGAGAGGGGAGGGTGAGGAAGTGGAGTTGACCTTCACATGGCTCAGATCATGACTAGAAAGAAAATAGTAATGGTTTTGTCTCCAGAAGAAACCTGAAAACTGCTAAATACATTGACCAACGTTCCTCCAGTCTTGAAGTCTTGAAATTTACAAAGCAGTTTTGCAGGCCTGGACATAGTTTGCAATGTCCCCCATCTCCACCCATCACGATCTGCCCCGTGCTTCCCACGGGTTACCACTTAGGGGGTGGAGAAAGCTGACATTTCAAACTAACCTGGAAACGGTCTTCAAAATAAAGATTTTTTTATAGTAAAATTTTATTTAAATGTAATCTTGTCTGTACCCAAAACATTTAATCATAGAATGAGAAGTTTCAGAACTCACTGCATGTGTCCGCACTGTTCCTTTTTTAAACACTATGTTTGCAATGCATCATGGGAAAAGTTCTGTTGATTGATCGTTTCTGTCAATCACTAGTTTGATCACCTTGTCTCTGAAAAATAATATTTTTATTTAGAAAAAAGTCAGGAAAATATTGCCTAAAGTGGGCTAGGCATTCATTTTCCTCCAACTTATTATCCAGGCATGGTTTTTAATCATCTGTTGCTGGTCTTTCCCTAGGTGGTCTATTTATTTTTTCCATACGTGCAGACTCGTTTGATCCTGTTGAACTTGGTTACCGCACCAAATTTGAGGAAATGGAGAAAGCAGGAAGATGGAGTCTCGTAAACAGAGAGCAGCGAGAACTATACACCCATCCCCATGATGAGAGCATTAGGAACTGTTACTTGATCACTTACAAAGTGCTCAAGAACTGATCAACATTGCTGAAGCAGCTAGTTGACACATACGTGGCGCAAACATTTAAGCACAAGCAACACATCAGACAGTAGAATGTGTAGAAACAGTAGAAACAACAAAGGCTGCAGATTGACTAAATGATACTATTTAATAACTATGTGTAAAGAAACTTGGCCTGATGTTCAAAATTGTAAACGGGGAATGTCCAGATTATTTCACAAACCATAGAACATATTTTAAAAATATCCATAGCTAGAACACTCGATCTCCTTTCAATAATGCTTTGGCTGTACCAAAATGCCGGTGAAACATGGGTCTCCAAACATTTCAGGCGAGTGTGACTTGCCTGTGGAACTGTCTGTACCACCTTAAACAACATGTCAATTGGAAGCAACTTTAAGAAAAATAGCAAATATTTAAGTATTATGAGGGAATTTAAAGTACCTTTCTAAGCATAATTTTCATCGACTGTATTGTACCAGATGACTATATTTATCCATTTTAAGCTTTTTCCCTTTTAACTTCTCGTGATGATATACCATGCATTGTATTACAAATAGCCTTTACATAATTCTTCTTGGGCCACAGTGTAAACTTCTGGGCCCACCTGCAATTATGCCAGCCAATAAAGTATATTTACTTATTTTTTTATAATTATGTGCTTTTGATACAAAAGAGACACTATCTATCAGATTACATGGTTGCCACAAAGCCAGAAAATGGTCAGGGAAAATGGAATTTCTACAAGGTCAAGGAATTTCACTTCGAGTCAGGGAAAATTTGAAAGAGGTTTGAACAACAAGCTGATGTTGGGTTTTTAAAAAATCAATCCTTTTTGCACATTATATTAAGGAACTATCAATTCATTTACATTACATGTGACTTGCTAAAAGCTCAGTATGAATAGATGGGTAGCGGTTGTCAAGCGGAGGGGGGAGTAGTGGCTGTGAGGGGAGAGTTGAGTCCATTATCAGGACTAATTTGTGAATATTGGTAATTCACTTCGTCAGGGAAATTTTACATGTACATTTGTCAGGAAAAAGTCAGGGAATTTAAAAAAACCTCTCCTCTGTGATACGTCATGCAGTAGCCGATGGCACACAGTAAAATTCCAGTTACAAACTGAGATATAACAACAGTACTACATCTGCTCCTTGTTGCAGTCAAGCCAGCTTAAGTGACCCTCATGATTCCATAAATGAATTTATTATACAAAAGTTGATTCATTGGTGGTTGTAGATTTAAGATTCATCTATAAACTTTTACCAGGTCAGTTTTCTTGAGTTTAATGTTTAAAAATGTCTTCAAAGAAATATTATCCATTCAAAGATTTTTCAATCAGGGCCAATACAGAGGAGTTATCAAAAAAATGCACTGTTCATTATGCAGGTATACAGATTTGAGTTTGATACTGGTTGCAGAAACTACTAATGGATTCAACTTTTGAACAATAAATTCATTAATGGAATCTTGCTGGGGTGTTATTAACCTTGCTTGACCGTGACCTTTCCCTCCAGAGTCAATATGTTTTAATACAGATAACTGAGTAAAATGTAGTTCTCATGTATAGTCTAGTGATGGACCAATCAAATGAAAGCTACTAAGCAGTCCCTTGCGTGGTGCTATTTACTCGTAAAGCAAGTGTGGTGCCATGGTGAGAACACTTGCCTCCCACCAATGTGACCAGGGTTTGAATCCTGGCATCAACGCCATGTGAGTTGAGTCTGCTCCAACAGGTTTTTCTCTGTGTGCTCCAGTTTTCCCCTCTCCTCAAAAACCAACACGTCCAAATTTCAATTCGATCTGGAACACACGGACATGTTTTAAAAAGTTCATATGAACCAGGGCTGTGCTCTAGCAGAGCCCAGTGGCCCCTGGTGCCTAACTTTTGCCCTTGGGCAACTAGAAAATCTCAGATTTTTCATACAAATCATATGCTAGGCACCCTGGATTTTACAGTTTCAGAGCACTGGGCTCCCTTCAATTTTCCTTAGAGCACAGCCTTGATGAACTTCTAAGGGCTCAGTGGGTAAACAAATTACAATTTACTTCATGCTGTGCATGGTGGTTCTAACTTTTGAGTCTTATGTAGTTGGCAAAATAATATGCCTAAAGATCAACTCAGGAAGAGAATAAATAATTGTCTGTCAAAGGTAAATGCGATCCAACAAGACATCATGGTGAATAGTTGCAAAACAAGCCTTGTAATGTATTTGTTTATTTGTCTCTTCATCACTTTCAAGGCAAACAGGTATGGTGCTCTTCTCCTTCCACTGATTTGTTTCAGAATTAAATACTTCAACTGACAACTCTCGGGTTGGGAGATAACTGCGAGTATTTTTCAAGCCACCAAAGACATACAAAGCTCCTTTAAAGCACACCATGCTTGCAGAATGACGAGGTACACAGAGGTCTGCCATCAGATGCCATTCATTTGTTGACAGGTCGTATACCTCACATGTGCTAAGTAGTGTCAGAGTCTGGTCATTTTTTTGAATTCCACCTGCCACATAGATCTTGTCATTCATGGCTGCTCCAAATGCGTCATGTCTTCCCTCATTCAAGGACGCAACCTCTTCCAGCTTCTCCTCTCTTGGATCAAATCGTTCAACATTAGTTATTCCACTTGGTACAGTATCACTACAATTACTACCACCTATAATATAAAGGTGATTTCCCACTGCCACAGCACATGCTCCCCATCGATTTTTAGAAGATGTACTTCCTTTTATCTCCCAGCTATTCTCAGCAGGATTGTAGGTGAATATTGTGTTTTCAGGAATTTCAGTACTGTTGGTTAAAGCAAACAAGGATGAACAACCACTCAATGATGATACACTTGAAAATTGTTCTTCGTAGTCAAAGTCTGTTTGAATTGAACCCCAGCAGTTTGATAAAGGCACATAATATTCTACAACATGTGACTCAATCGAATGTACATTTTGTTTGCTAAAAATGTAAACTTTATCCTTGTACTGAATGACAGCATGGTTTTGATGTTCATATGCCATGCTGCTTATCCAATACCACTTATTGTCATCAGGACAGTAACACAAAGCCATTTTACCACCACACACAAAAATCCCTTCGACGCAATGCTTAAGGCATTTTCTTGGTGGTTTGAAATGACTTTCATGTGCGGCAACGATGGAGTTCAATACAAAGTTTAAGCAGGTATTATTTGTAGTTACAAGTTCTTCCTTCACCAATTTACCCTGAAGAAAGTCTTGGGATACACAATTCAGGCGGACTTGGCGCAACAAGTCAAAGAAACATCTCTCTCTTTCACTCTTGTTGTAAGACACCCACTTGACAATTCCATCGAAAACTTCTTCCTCATAACTGACTTTTATGTCATCACTAGAGACCCATTCCATGACTTGATTCATGTCAAGGTTCAGAAAATCTCCCGTTTTCATCACAGCAGTAAAGTTTAAATTAATTTGCCAACAACTCATTTCTTTTAGCTCTGCACAGTGATACCTGTCGGCAAAATAATACGTAGAGACACAGTTATCAATGGCCAGTTTCTTTTTCAAGAAATCGCAAGCTAATGATTTTAATCCTGGTAGAAGAAGGTAATCCGCCGTTGCAACCAACTCATTGCAGCTTTCTTCGGTGACTGAAACATTTCCAGTGTAGATATACTGCAGCACTTCTTCCATGACAGACGCAGTCGCCTCCTCAAGCTTGATTTCGATCAGTTGTTCGTTGCTTTCTAGCATGTGGCTTTCCCAAAGTGAAAGGAAAAATGGGCTTGCTGCAGCTAGCACAACTTTATGAGCTTTAAACTCTTTGCCTTTCACTGCGACAGTTACATCGCAGAAGGTTTCTTGTTTTCTTAGAGCATTGAGACGCTCAAAAAGTTTTTCATAGTATTTTGCAGGGTCTTCCATCATCGGTTGTGATAAGCCGGCCATGTTGAAAACAAGTTAACCTCGATTTGGAGTAAAGAGAAAAGATTGGGAACGAGAGATGGGCAGGGGCGGGAGTTAGGGCGGGGAGCAATGGCGGGAGGGGTTATCCGCCCTGGTCTATTGCACCTTTATCGGCTGTTCTGTCGCTCATTTGTCCTCAGCAAGAGAGAATAAATCAGTAATAATGGATGTTGACATTATTTGTAGACACATGTTGCAAATACCCAGCAAACCTGTTCACACAGTTATTTCATCCTAAATATTTCGGAAGGAACTACTTTATCTCAAGGGAGGGTAATAAAGAAATGCGAGTGTCTTTTATGTTCCCCCTCCCCCCTGCGCCGGGGAGGGTACTTGGGTTAATTTTTGCTGGGCATGTGCCACTGGCTCTCAGTGCCTCTACCCCATTATTGTTTATTCTGTGGTCAACAGCGTAGCGCGTGAATGACATCAAAGTGAGTAATTTGCAATTTTTGTCAGAGTTTTGTCATTTTTCTCATTTAGATAACAAAAGACAGACATACATTACATTTGGATGACAAAAGTCAGAAAAAAGTAAGGAATTCGCTAATGTTAATTTCAGTTTATTTGTCTGAGTTTCGGGTCTATAAATAGTAACTGCGTGCAGCACTATTATTGACCCCATCTTAGTCACTTTTGGGCAAACATGTAATTTTTGCGATCCCAACTTAGTCACTTTCTATTGGCCCATTTTTTAAATTGAGTGGAGAACACTTTACTTGTACGTTTTCTAACCGTAAATATGAACTGTCTTACCCCCAAAAATCCGAAAAGGTGCGACCCATTCTAGCAACCCTATTGAAAATGTGACTCCATTATAGCATTATAGTCAATCCAGTCGTGAAAATGCGACCCCATCCAGCGGCACATCCACATTAGCCTCTTATTAGGAAGTATCCCCCCCCCCCGCCACAGGTTTATGGCATTGTCAGAAATTTCATATTAGGGGTAGTTCCCATAGTGAGCATAGTGGGAGCTACTGCAGAAATGCATCAGCAAAGAGGCCCCGCCCTCTCGGGGGCTACATATGCCCCTCGTCTGAATTTCAAAACCAGTCAATTCGAGTATTGAGGAAGAAGCCATGTCGCTGTCAGTACTTTACCATTGTATTTGTGCTTTTCTCTGTCACTGTCACAGTTTCAACCCATCTGTGTGTCATTTATTGCCAGTCCTGCTGTCTTATGTCACTGTTTCAAGGCCATGTCGCTAGTTGGAATTTTACCTTAACAGGGTGACAGCAAGGCCAAAAGGCAGAGCCATAAAATTAACAGAAAATAGCTCTATCATGTTTAAACTTTTCAGCCTACACTGCATGCAGTCTTCCTGGCTTTAGTTCGAAAATCTGTGCGGAGTGAGCCAGTGTGAGAGCAGCAAAGCTGTGAGCAGCAATTTGGGACGGCACTCCCACAAACTGTTATCACACACTAACAAACTGCCCTTGCTCACAGATCTTTGAGCACAAGAGAGAATGTCTGCCGCTTTCAGTCTCTTTTTAACCAACCTTTGCACCAACTTATGCAAGAAAGTTTCGACATCTTTAACAGTCAAGCAAACAGTTTGCAAGAAAATGTGAGGATACCATAATAGATTTCATTTTTACAGTCGAACCTCCAATGACGGCCACCTCTAGCTCTACAATGGCCACTTTCTTCTGTCCCCAAGGTGGCCGTTGTGGAGAGGTTCAACTGTATTTACAGAGTTAATTTTGTCAGATGAAACGTAGTTCTAACATGTCTGTATAAAAATGATATTTCCAACCTTTCTTGTGGACCCTGTAAAGGAAATTGTGATTCAAGCTAAAACATTTCTCCCTTTTGACAAATCATAGGAAAAGAGACTTGATGGAAGTAAAATGTCAACAATTCCACATTCTAGGGAGAAGATGACTTGGGCAATGCTTATCTCAGAGGAAATCTGCATAATTAGCTGATAGGTTAAAGGAACCCACATCCTTTTAGGATTATTGTAATATAAAAATTTATCTATCTAAGAATTGTACACAAATTAGTGGTCTTTCAATTCTTTTCTAAATTTCTAAATCAAACAATTAAAATGCAGTAAATATACCTTGTCACTTCCAGACCCAATAATAATTTTGTGGGAACAAAACAGTATTTTAAACTATTGATAATTTTGTTGAAAAAACCTTATCCACTACTGCTCAAAACAGCATTACACGCAAAGGCTGAAATATCCCCTTACATGTCACATGACGAATCAATAATGCCAGCAATAATATAAAGATATTATTATACCATTACTATTTAATATTACCACAATATGGGCACTCATTTCAAGTCACCCTGAACAAAAATGAATAGATCACCATTGCATTATGCAAATCCAACTACATACAGTCAAACCTCTATTAAGCAGTCATCTACCCTGGGCGCCAGAGGCTTTTCATGCGCAGTTTCCGGTTTCAGTCAAGTCTTAAAATGTGACCTGCGTGAAAAGCCTTGTGGCTTCGTTGCTCGTGTCATTGGCCTTTGACCGAACACGTGTCGGCCGGTGGCCGACGAAACGAAGTTCCCCTTCGCATGCGAGAAAAAACCTCTGGTACCCAGGGTAGCAGTCATCTATTAATTTCCCTAAATTTTCTTCCCATATTTACTGAAAATTGACCTCTATTCAATGGTCACCTCTATTAAGCAGACATGGTCACCATTTAGATTTCCCAAATGGCTAATTTAAAAATTATTGTAATTTACCACTGTTTAACAGTCACCTTGTAACATAACAATAATTATCAATAAATGGTACATTTTTTAACAAGATAGTAAGTGAGGCATGTCCAGTTTCTTTTCCATCTTATCAAACCCAAGGTAACATTGTAATCTGAGTCTCTGTACTATGGTACATTGAATTCCTCTTTTACACAACGAGTTTCCATTGCAGCCAACCACAAGAAAAGCTGTCACCTTCAAACTCATACAATTGCAAGGAGCCTCGTAAGGCCAATTAGCCACTGCCTCTGTTTACTCTTTGCCGCTTGACTTTGACCTTTCTCCTGTTCGTAGGCCTCATTCATGTTGAATGAGATTATAAAATAATATTGCTGATGATGTGCTTGATTGCAAAGACACTTATCTTACGAATGAAATTACTGTAATATTTGTTGTTTAGGCGTGAATTCCTCAGAACTTTCAAATACTTTTATCATATTTCACGTGACTGATGTTGTGAACAATGAATTGTATATAGAGTGACCAGTTTTGACCTCTAGATCAATTTCTATCACATAATGGGCGTATTTTTAGAAAATCTCTCTTAAGTGGTCAACCTCTATAAACCCTTTAAGCCCCAGTATCCACACACAAGTTCTCCAAACTGATCTCCATGCATTTCCTTAAAGAATGAGTTGACAGAATTTGATAAAAGATCAAGGTATGTTTTGTTGGGTGATCACTTTATTAATTCTCATAACTTATCTGTTGACAGTGTATGGATATTGTTAGGAGAAAATTGATCTTGGTCACTATTGGGAAGTAAAGGGTTAAGCGGTCACCTGGCCAATTCCTGAGGGTGACTGCTTAATAGATGTTTGACTGTAGATCAAGTTCAAATGACCAACAGATAATTAAAAAGCAACAAAACATTTTTCAATTTGATGCACGCTTTTGATCATATGTGCATGGAAAAGCGCGTTATAAATTCTTAATTAATATTATTATTACTTATTAAGAATTTGGTTTCACAACTTCATTGCTTTCTGAAACCATGCTTTTGCAACTAAAGCAAGGTCATTGGTAAATGAAATAGTAACATTAATGTTGGTCCCTCTCACAAGCCTTCTCCTCATCCCCAAATTGACATGCTTGTACCAACACCTCTTTAGACTAGCCTTGCAGTGAGATCATACACAAATGATATTCTCTACTGTAAATACATCTTCATGAATTGTTGCAAAAGAAGCTTTGTAGTGTATTTGTTTATATCTCTCTTCGCTGCTTTCACCACTAACAGGTATGGAGCCCTTCTCCTTCCATTCACTTGTCTCAGAATCAAACATTTCAACTGACAACTCTCTCAGTGTAGAGGTATTGTTGGTGTTCTTTAAACCACCAATGACATACAGAGCTCCTTTGAAGCTCACCATGCTTGCAGAATGACGTGGTACACAGAGGTCTGCAATCAGATGCCATTCATTGGTTGATGGGTCATATACCTCACATGTGTTGAGAAGTCTACATCTCTGTTCTCTCATCTGAATTCCACCGGCCACATAGATCTTGCCACTCATGGCTGCTCCAAATGCATCATGCCTTGCCTCTTTCAAAGGTGCAACCTCTTCTAATTCATGTTCCTTTGGATCAAACCTTTCCACTTTGGTAATACCGGTAGCTGGAAAATCCCCTTTGTTTGTACCACCTATAATGTAAAGATGGCATCCAGCTGCTATGCCACAAGCTCCCCAACGATCTTGAATAAATTCATCTTCAGCTCCAAGTCCAAGTAACTCCCACTCATTGTTGTCAACATCATATGCAAAAATTCCATTAATAGTGCTAGTGGCTGATTCAGTTACAGCATACAAGGATGAAAATCCATTCAGGACTGACAAACTTGAAAATTTCTCATCTGAATAACACAATCTTGTCTGAATGGAACCCCAGGTATTGGTCGAAGGTACATAAAATTCTGCTACATGTGACTGCTCAAAATATCTTTTTTCTTGTGACTGTTTGTCTGGAAATGTTTGCTTACTAAAAATGTAAAGTTTATCCCTGTATTGCAAAACAGCATGGTGCTGATGATCAAAAATTATGTTTGCAATAAAATACCATTTGTTTTCATCTGGGAGATAACACAAAGCTTTTCTGCCACCACACACAAAAACTGCTTCCACAAGTACCCTCTGACACTTTCTTGGTGCTTTAGTAAGACTCTTATTTGCAGCAATGAAAACTGACTCCATGGATTCCACAACAAAGCTTAAGCAGTCATTATTTCTAGTTACTAGCTCTTCCTTCAACAATTTCTTAAGAATAAATTCAAGTGATAAGGACCTTATGCGGACTTGGCGCAATAAATCAGGAAAACAGCTTTCTCTTTCATTCCTGTTGTGAGACACCCACTTGACAATTCCCGTGAATATAGCTTCCTCATCACTGACATCAATGTCATCACTAGACACCCACTCCATGGCTTGCTTCATTTCAAGGTTCAGAAAATCTTCTGTCTCCATCACATCAGTGAAATTTGCATAAATCGTCTTACAAGAGACTTCACTGAGCTCCGCACAATGATATTTCTCGGCAAAATAGTAATTGAAGATACAGTTCTCAATTGTCAAATTATCTTCCAAGAAACTAGATGCCAATGTTTTTAATCCGGGTAAAAGAAGATAATCCGAAGTTGCGATCAATTTGTGGCAATTTTCCTCGGTAGCAGTAACATTTCCAGAGTAAATAAACTGCAGCACGTCTTCCATGATGGAAGCAGTAGCATCTTCAAGCTTGATTTCGATCAGTTGTTCGTTACTTTCTAGCATGTTGCTTTCCCAAAGTGAGAGGAAAAAGGGGCTTGCTGCAGCTAGCACCACTTTGTGAGCTTTGAATTCTTTACCTTTCACTGCAACTGTTACATCACAGAAGCTTTCTTTTGTTCTCAGGGCATCTAGACGCTGAAAAAGTTCGTCACGATGTTTAGCAGGATCTGCCGCGATAGGTTGTGATAAGTCGGCCATGTTGTTTGAACACTGGTTGGCTGGAACAGGACTTTGTCACGTTTGGTATCAAGTGATACTCTGTTATCGCACAGGGTGGGGGTGGAGCCCGAAGTCCAACCTATCACTCTCTTATATATGCCATTTTGACAGGAAAGGTACTCCTTTTAACTCCTCTTATATACCTTCTATTAACAAATGGTACCCTTTTCAATCTATTGCTGACACTATATTTTGGGGAGCAGAGGGATTGGGGAAGGGTACGTGAAAATAACGCTTATTGTTTCCTGCTTAGAATGGCTCACTTGCTTATTTTTATTCACAATGGTGGAATTTGAAAAGGTACTATACAGCCCCGACTAAAAATGGTACTCATTTTTCTTGTTACGAAAGTCTTCCAAAAGGGTACAATGTTCAAATGTGGATTGAATAACTATTTATAACTATTTTCACCCGGGGGGGGGGGGGGGGCACTTGGGTATTTTTTGGGTGGGTATGTGCCGCCTGGGACTCCAAATTGGCACCCCGTTCTAGAAAAAATTTCCCCTAAAATTGATACCCCGTTCTAAAAATGGGCCAATTTTTTATACCCCGTTCTAGTATTCGCCCTAAAACTGATACCCCGTTCTAGAAATGGGCCAATTTTTTATACTCCGTTCTAGGATGCAACAAGAGTACAACAGTTTGCTTGTTAACGCACTGAACCGTATTTTTAAAAGCAATCTGTCCTTGAATACTTTCAAATGGCTGCTTACAAAAGTGGAGCTTTCGTGCGTTCGAAGTTTTATACCCCGTTCTAGAAAACGCCTCTGAAATGGATACCCCGTTCTAAATCAGGAGCTTCAAAATCACTACCCCTTTGGGCGGCATATACCCGTATAGGTAATGTATGGGAGTAGCCCCCCGGGTACGTCACGCAATAGACAGCAACAAGCCTGGCGGCCTAAGTGTGCAGCCACCCCCTCCCCCAGGAAAATTGGCAGCCCAGTTTAAATCGCCTTTTCGCGATTCTTGTTTTTTTTTTTTAAGTCAATAACTTCGCTCTTATTCTCACCTTGTAGCCTGTTCCAGGCGTTCAGAATGTGGAGACGTTGTGAAGAGAAGTGAGCAGGAAAAAACAGCGAGGGAGTAGGGTAGGGGGAGCAACTCGCCTTCAAGAATAGGCTTGGGACAACCTGGAAATGGCCTAAGAATGTGGATACTTTTATAGCTTGGGAAAAACCCCATATTAATTTGGGGACACAATTTATCATTGGAATTACGTATACAATATAAAAGTAAAAAAAATTGAGGAGAATTGCAAAATTAATTGATGATGATGAGTAGAGAGAACAGCCGTTACAACCATCAAAACCCCAGTTCAAGGTACAAAGATGATTGTTGGAATGTTACGCTAACGGGACTTCTTTAGGGACCGGTGGGGGGGAGGACTTTGGGGGGATCACTTGATTTTTAGGAGAACAAAAGGGGGGATCAGTCGTAACTGACAACCCAGTAGGGGGGATCACTGAAAACTTTGGAAGGATTCAGAGGGGGACCACTCAAATTTGCTTGGAAAATGAAGACATGTGGGGGGGATTGCAAATGTCATCAAATGTTATTAGGGGGGATCACTACAGTGAAGTAACATTCAAAGGGGGGGTTCAGCTAAATTTCACATTGTTTAGCCCTAAATCTCCCCCCCCCCCCCAACCCCCAGGCGATAAATAATGACTGGTCCCTTAGTTGCAGGTTTAGCCAGTGCAGGAGCACATAACCGGAGAAAGACTCTTTTTATTAAAATCAAGGACCAAAATACATTATTTACAAATTACAATATCCATGATAAAGTCTGTTTCCTTTTTAACAATACTCTGATTCACATATCTGCAGGCTAACTGCTAATTTTGTCTTTCAAGCATTTGAAAGACAAAAGAAACATAATTAATTCTACCATTCCATTATATCTTCATTTTCTTAAATTTAGCTGTTTATTGTTATTTCAGTCGGTAACAACTGTAAAAAATGGTAATACTGAATAAACTTGTTGTTTTTGTTTTTGTTATTGCTCTAAGCTAACATGGCACCTCATTTACATGATGCATGATGGCCTAAAAAAGTCAGAGTGATTCTAGCCTGTTGCAGGCTCCGGGATAGTCGGGCCCACTGAATTGAGTACTTTCGAATCTTTCCCACTATCTGAGAGCCTGGAACAAGCTAGCTTTAGAGTGATTCATGGTGGGTACATTATGTACCCCCTGTGTAAATCCTGCTAAAAGTGACCCTCCATTGAAAAACCTGTGATATATATCAAATACGTCAAGAGAGTAATAGTGTGCAAGAGTATTGCTACTCCCATTTGGTGTTTAATACATTCCCAGATTGACCCGTAGATAAGGAACCATTCAGATATATCAGCTAAAATTCAAGTGCATTCATGTTTAATAAAGTCTCAATGACAATGAACCCACTTGACCTCTTGCAAGGTTTTGTTTAAAAAATACAACAGCAAAAGTTGTTGTACCGTGTTGCGCGTTTTGCAAACTTCGAAGGGATTTTGGGTTTTTCCGTTCTGTCAATCATTTGAGTGAAGGCAGGGTTAATGCAAATCACAATGTAATGTGCTTACCCAGCTTGGCTGAGAATGACTCTAGACTGCTCAAGAATAGCAAAGGAAATTGTGATAGTGAGTGGATTTTTTGTCAAAGGAAGGAGGCAGATGTTGCTTTTTTCTTGCAAGTGACAAGAATAAGAAGGATCAGAGAAATCTGTGAAGCAAACTTAACTAGTCGATTATTGCCAGAAACAGGATGAGCACAAACTAGGACCTTTTGAACTTGTGCGAGTAAACATGTGATTCCTAGGAGGTCCGCTAAGATGATTGATGGAACAGAAAAACCCAAAATATGTAATATATATATATACAACGAATTTCACTGTAAAGCAACCAGGGTTATGCTCTCGCAGTGCTTGGTGGTCCCTGGTGCTTAAGTTTTGCACTTGGAAGGCTAGGAAATCTAAATTTCACCAAGAAAAGAAAAACAGAACAAAACAAAACACATATTGGGCTCTTTAGATTTCACATGTACAGAGCATTGGGCTCCAGCAAAATGTTCTTAGAGCAAAGCGCTGAGCCCTGCACTGTTATATCGTATTGAAGTGTTTCCAAGATTAATAGTTTTTCAAGAAAATTTTCAGGGTCAGAAAAGTGCCTGTGCTTCAATACTAGATTGCTCACAGCTCCTTTTTTTGAAGCATTTTATAGTCTTGTGATCATGAAAGTTTATGCATTTGCACTTAGCACAATATCTTTACAGAGCATACAACTGTCTCAGCTCAGAACACAATAGGCCTCAAAAACACATCTTGATGAACTGATGCTGCACAAGCCCTATAATCCATCTGTTTGTTTCTCTCTTCTTCACTTTCAACTTGGCTAACAGGTATGGTGCTCTTCTCCTTCCACTCATTTGTTTCAGAATCAAATACCTCAACTGACAATTCCCGATCTGTAAACTTCACACCACCAATAACATACAGAGCTCCGTTGAAGCAGACCATGCTTGCTGAATGGCGTGGTTCACAGAGACTTGCAATCAGATGCCATTCATCGGTTGATGGGTCATAAACCTCACAGGAGTCAAGCAGTCCACTTCTGTGTCTTGTTCGAATTCCACCTGCAACATAGATCTTGTCATTCATGGCTGCTCCAAATGCAGCATGTCTTGCGTTATTCATAGGTGCAACTTCTTGGAAACTGTCATCATTTGGATCAAATCTTTCCACTTTAGTTATTCCAGTTCTAGTGGTAGTGTCATCATAACTACTGCCTATTATGTAAAGGTAATGTCCCAGTGACACAGCACAGGCCCCCCATCGGTTCCTATACTCATCTTCTCCTCGTAATTCCCACTCATTGTTATCAACGTCAAATGTATAAATTGTATTTTCAGGAATAGAATCATTATTGGTTAAAGCATACAATGGTGAATAACCACTCACTGCTAACACACTACAGAATTGCTCATTATACTCAAAGCCTGACTGAAAAGAACACCACAGGTTTGTGGAAGGCACATAGTACTCTACTACATAAGACAGACTATCTGTAAAATTTTGTTTACTAAAAATGAAAACCTTATCCCGCTCTTGAATGACAGCATGGTCTTGATGCTCAAACGACATGTTTGCCAATTGATACCACACATTTACGTCGGGAAGATAACACAATGCCTTCCTGCCACCGCACACAAAAATTGCTTCCACTTGTGATATAAGGCATTTTCTTGGTGCTTTGGAAAGACTTTTGTTTTCATCAGTAATAGATTCCAACACAAAGTTTAAGCAGACATTACTTGTAGTTACAAGCTCCTGCTTCACTAATGTGTTGCGGAGAAAGACTTTCGATATGGAAATTAGGCGCACTTGGCGCAACAACTCAAAAAAACTGGCTTCCCTTTCAGGTTTGTTATTAGAGACCCACTTGACAATTCCCATAAATACTTCTTCCTCAGCACCAACCTTGATGTCATCTCGAGATACCCATTCCATGACTTGTTTCATGTCAAGGTTCAGAAAATCTTCTGTTTCCATAACATCAGTGAAATTTGAACAAATCTCCTCGCAACATGCCAATTGAAGCTGTTCACACTGATACTTTTCAGCAAAATAATAGGTGAAAACACAGTTTTGAACCATCAACTCGTCTCGCATGAAACGACAAGCCAATGTTTTTAACCCCGGTAAAAGAAGATAATCAGCCGTGGCAATCAACTTGTGGCAACTTTCTTCGGTCACAGAAACATTTCCAGTGTAGATAAACTGCAGCACGTCTTCGAAGACAGAAGCAGTAGCCTCTTCAAGCTTGATTTCGAATCGTTGTTCATTGCTTTCTACCATGTTGCTTTCCCAAAGTGAAAGGAAAAACGGGCTTGCTGCAGCTAGCACAACTTTGTGAGCTTTGAATTCTTTGCCCTTTACTGCAACAGTCACATCGCAGAAGGTTTCTTTTCTCTTCAGGGCATCGAGACGTTTGATAAGTTCCTCTTGATATTTTGCTGGATTCGCCGTCATTATCTCTGACAAGTCAGCCATGTTGGAACACGTGAAACTCGATTTCGAAAAACGTTCGAGAGAAGATTGGGAACAGGACAATGGCAGCATGGGAAAGGGTAGAGGGGTGGGGGTGGGGTGGGGTTAGAAAACACTCTGCAAGAAATTTAAAAAAACAATAAAATAATTATAATGAACATCGATTACAGGATCGATTTTTGAGATTTTTCAACCACAGGGTGATGGACTCCTGCCCAAGCGCACTTCGAGAAAACAGCAGGATTTGGCTGTCGTCATTTATGATCATTTATTTGTCATGGTCATTATTGAACAGCACATTATGTTACGCGTACATACTGATATGTTTGCTGTCCTTCTTCGCTGTTGTCACAGTTGAAAATTATTTAGAGATAAACGCATACTTTCTGAAAATTAAAGGCGGATTGCCAGAGGGGGGAGGGGGAGGGGGGTTGGCTCATAATTCCATACAACTTATGCTACTTAGGCGAGGTTGGACATTTTGAAAACTTGAGTAAGGGTCCTTATCGGACGGACAGCCGAGATATACCCTTGAGGTATTAATATATACCCTATGCCGGAATCCAAAAACTCAGGTTTAAATATCTCTCCCATAGATCGCTTCACGAGGGTCCCCCCAAAGTTTTTCGGGACCGGGGATTACCCTTAATTGAAGCTCGGGATTCGTGTTTTTCAAGCAAAATTTGGGCGAAATTTAGGATTGAAAGTATCCGTGGGAGATTGCACGAAATTTTGGGTTGGGATTACCGGGTTCCTGCCGGGTTGAAGAACCTCATTAGGGACCCGACTTCCCGACACATGCCGAGAGAAATGATAGCCTGCAATCAGGCGTTTCCTTTTTTCGGCGAAGAGCAACGGGCAACGGGAAAAATACTCGCGGAAGGCGTTAAAATAGGGAGCTTTAGGGGCCGGTCAATATTTATCGCCAGGGGTGGGGGGGGGGAAGGATTTTAGGGGGAATCACTTGATTTTTAGGAGAACAAAAGGCAGGATCAGTCGGAAGTGAGAACCTAAAAGGGGGGATCACTGAAAGGAAGGATGTGAAGGATTTGGAAGGATTCAGAGGGGGGAATACTCAAATTTGCTAGGAAAATGAAGACATGGGGGGGGGGGGGGATCGCGAAAATTATCAATAGATATTAGCGGGGGATCACTTCAGTGAAGTAACATTCAAAGGAGCGATCGGCTAAATTTCACCTTGTTTAGCCCCAGATACTCCGCCCCCCACACCCTCAAGCGAAAAATAATTGCCGGTCCCTTAGCATCGAAGACGGCGAGGCAGCGAAAACGTCTCACTTTTAAAATGAATTACCGTTTTTTCAAACTTTGTCGCGCTTATATGTACCAATTTCCTGAAAATGGCAATTGTAGGCGAATTTTCCTGGAGTTGGTTTCTTGAGGAGCGCTCTCAAGTTTCGAGAGATGAAGAGAAAAAGAATTTCGTCGTCGCTTGTTTACGTCCTCCATGAAGGTGATGTTACACTGAGCGATTCGCAACGACGATTTTTAGCGCAACAAAGCGTTGAAATGTTGGAACAATGTTGCAACCATTCGAAACAATGTCGCAACAATGATGCAATGCTGCGTTGCGCTAAAAATCGTCGCTGCGAATCGTCTCTTGTAACAGCACCTTAAAACTTGCAATTAGGTATTTTCACGTCGTGGCCGTGCAAGGACGGTAAAGAAATGTACAAAAAAGCGTGTTGCACGTGTGAAGTTGCTGTTCTGCGTAATAAACCTATTGCTTTTTTGACGTCCTTGTTGCCGTCGCCATCGTCGTTGCTTAAGCTCCCTAATAAGAGGGGAAATGAGGGGGAGAGGGAGAGTGGATTGAGGAGAGATGGAAATGGACCTCTTTCTTCTTCTTTTTCGCGCTTTTCCGCCCCCCCCCCCCCCCCCCCCTCTGTCCTTTTTTGCGCCAGCCAAGCAAGCAAAGGGAGAAGAACACGAAGAAAAAGGGAAGAAGGACCGCGTGATCGCAAGGTTAGAGAAATGAGGTAACTCTTAGAGATCGCGTAATAAAACATAGCCAACGGTAAAATTCACAACAATAGACTGAAGTACCGGTAATTGTTTATTATCCTAAACGACTGGGTTTGCGAATGAACTTCCATATGACATCTATTATGGTTAATCGTTAGAACTTTTTCGGAAATTCATGATTAGAAAAATTTAATAATAAAAAACTTTGTGCACTATATAATATCCTGCTGCCGGGAGAGAGAGTCGCTTCAGTCAAAGCAAATCTGTCTTATGTGTTATATAGTGGGGAGCACCCTTAAGGGACATAATTTGAGAATCTTTACGAGTTAATTTCGACAATCAAACGAGACTGATAAACACAGGGAAAGAGGGAAAAGTTCAGCTGTCGTTATTGTTTTTTTTTTAAATGTGATAGACATCGTGAAGTTTATAAACAAATTAGCCAATCCTAATGTCAAAAGAATAACAATGCATAATATGTGGAAGCAGGTGGCACTTTCAAACTCTTCCCCCCACGTCGTCTGTCACTACGATAATTTTTGAATGCGAGTCTTGAACTTCATAGAATTTAAACGTTACAACTTTTTCATAACTCGTTCAAAGGAAGCAATTAAATTTATAAGATCCAGTTGTGATACCATTTCTAAACATGCAGTCTTTCCGCCGAGTTCCTCCTTCCAGCAACGATATTCGAGTCACTGAGACAAGCAGCGTTCACTTTGTGACATAAACTCGTCTCCATAACAGAGTAAATACTTGCAATTTTTAAAGTTATTTCTCTTGCGCCAGGAAATCAAGACATTTTTATCGATCTAGCAGCGTTGCCAAATTTTCGGTTACAAAGCCTTGTCGTCAACAAAGTTTAACGCCTTCACATAAGTTCAGGTCAGTGTCGTATAAAGTTACTTGCAGCAATATACTAGTAAAGCATAAAAGTGTCAAAACCTCTCAAACTTTCGCTGTTTCTCTTTAAGCTTGTCAGCTTGGCTGCTTCGTGTTCAATCTTAGACAAAATTTCCTCAAAAAATACATCCGAGTTATTGAACATCTCTTGGTGCTGAAATAGAGGATTTACGTAAACAGGCCTGATTTGTGAGGCCTCCTGATCCGTTAAGTCGCTCTCACTTTTGTACCCACTCGTTCGTGTTTTTAGTGATTTTTTGATGCGATATAAACCACTCTGAGTTTGCCCTCGTTTTCTCGCTTTTCTATTTACTTGCCAAGATTCAGAGCTGTGAGAGGCGCCCATTCTGTCAGTTCACTGTTGAAGACGTGACGATCTGAACATCAACTTGTAATAATTCCAACCAAGACAGAAGTGATAGATCCAAACACAGAGGTAAATTAATCAATTGCCACTAATCCATCCACCATTTTCAGTCCGGCGATTTATCGTTTCGACATCATTTCGCACAGATTTAGAGAAAAATGAAAGCTTCCTTTGCTATTGTTGTCAAAAAAGTTTCAGCTGAAGTTTCCGCGTTGCCAAAGCCTAATAAGGAAACTAGAAAGTGTCGACGTTATGAAAACGTGGCAAGTATTTCCTCGGGGAAATCAACCTTTAGAAATCGAAACATTTCAAGGGATTTCCCGGGAAGTGGTATAGAGTTTCCTCCAAACGCAATTTCGACTCGACTCGACTCTGTCCTTATTAAAGACAGCTCAAATTCGCTGAGCCTTCGTAGTATGCTAACAGTCAGAACGAACCAATAGGAATTCGGAATTTTTACCAAAGCATCAATTAAACAGCACTTGTGATGGATGCTAGATTGACACAATAAAAGGCTAACTTAACAAAGAGAAACATGGAAAATATTTCGAATTTGCCACACAGAACAACTTGTGTACTAAACGTTTCGACTTGCAGACAAGAAATAAGTTCCCTAAACGGCTAACTAACCGAAAGTTTTTGCGAATCTTTTTTTTAAAAAAGGGGGAAGACAGAAAAAACTGTGTCTGTACATCTGTTTCGCTTGTTTTAAGGGAAGTCTCTAGAAAAATTTCGTCTAAACAACTATTTGCTAGTATATTACAGCGTCAAAAATCCCGGGTCCAACGCTGCCAAGAATCGAGGGTATAACGAGATAAAAGTTTCCCTCGGTCCGCTTCGAAAAGTTGTAATTTAGTATTATTAGGCGAAAATACTGAATGTTTATGAAACAAACTTAATCATGGTTGGCATAGCCAGAGGTTTCTGAAATTCCCTGACAAATTTAAAATTTCCCCTTCCAACTCTCTCACGGAATCCCCTCCACTTTCAGCACGTAACGTGAAGTGCATATTAATTGACAGTTCTTTGACATAACGTGCAAACAAATGGATGTTCTCGAAAAGCCAACATCAGCTTGTCGTTCATTTTCACAGAGAATTTTCTACTAATACAAAACGATCCATGTTCATAGAATGTTCAAAGAATAAATATGTACTCTTAAAATTTCATTTTTCCCTGACTTCTTTCAAAGATTCAACTTTTTCTTGACTCAAAGAGAAATTCCCTGGCTTTTCTCTGACCATTTCCTGACCTGTGGCAACCATGTTAATGTTTCGTTCTGCGTATATGACGTAACAAAATTCAGCAAAAAAAAAAATCGAAACAAAAAGACAACACTGTAGCAGAAACAAATTGTTACATCAATTACAATTATCAATCAGAAGACAGAATACATATTGTAGTTAAGAGACAATGTACAAGGGTATCCTTGCTATGTGATTTTCGCACCAAGTTGGCTATAAGACCATCCCCATAAAATGTTTCGTTTCCCATCGCCCTCCCTCTCGTGAAGGTGGATCGGTCGGTCGGGCAGAAAAAAAAAAAAAAGAATGAACACATGATTGCATATTAATTCTCACGTTTAGTCTGCAAGATATAATCAGATGGTAAAAGATGTATATTAACAGGACTATCAAATGTCTAAAAAAGGCTACAAAAACGAAGTATCGATGATAATTTATGACAATTGGTGTTAGTAAGACAACATCGTGTGCTTGTAAATTAAAGTACTTGCTTCTTTACAAGTGATTCTGGAATTTTTTTTTTTTTTTTACTTTTCCAAAAAAATGGGTCGGTCGGGCGATGGAAAACGAAACATTTTATGGGGATGGCCTAATCATCTCAAAACCAAAGCGCAAGTGGAATACCCCTTAAATTGTTTTATTAAAAAAGCGAAAATGATGTTGAATTTTCCTGTTTTAGCACCCCATCTCTGACCGTATTTTACTGTTGTATTTTCGCTGGTCTTCGATGCTTTTGCAATTTTAACCTGTCTGGGTGTCATTTGTTATCATTTCATCTGTCTTATGTCAATGCTACAAGACCATGCTGCTTGTTAGGATTTTACCCTAACCACCCCTCATTAAAATCATTTACACTCTCCTATACAATCACTGTTCTTTTTTTTTTGGTTTCAAGAAGTAGCGTAATAGCAAAACAAGAACAAAGCAGTTTACATATAACAAAAGGTATAGTAAATGTTCCGCTAACCAACACATTACTTCAAGACCCAGCTCTCTAACATGCCCTTACTAAATAATCCCTTAGGAACTTGAAACTCCAAAACTGCATTTTCCGCTGTAATCTTTCTGCATTGCTTCTGGAACAGTTGATCATAATCCTCATCAAAATACTGCGAGATGTCTGTTTCCATGGTACCGAGTGGCTTCTGAAGCATTTCCACAAGTGAGGAAACTCCCGGATAATAATGGCTTTGAAGAGTTTTCAGTTCCCAAAGTGAACTCTTCAGCGCATTACATTTTGCAGGGTCTGGTTCATCGGGAATAAAAGGATCACCTTTTTGAGAATCGGAAATGTCTTCTTCTGAGTCACCTTCAAGCAGTAGCTTTCCTGACTAAAGACAAAATGATACAGTGGAACCCGGTTACTATGGACACCAAGAGGCAAATTGCCATGTTGTCCGTAGTAAGCAAGCTTTTCGAAAAAAGTCACAGACACACGTTGTATCGATATTTAGACTAAAGTAGAAAAAGAGGAAGAAGGCTACAATAGTTACAATGACCTCAGCAAAATGCGGAGGAAGTGAAACTTGCATGTGTAGTTAAAAAAAAATACTCTCTTTGAGAGTCAAGGTATTTAGCACAAAAGTGCTAATTAGGGACACTATTTTTACATATCTAACTGGAGACAGGACTGCTGTTTCACGTGGTCATCTGAGCCACTATATTTGAATAGTGTACAATGTCTACAACTAGCACATGACTGTGAGAAGTAAAATAGATAGTGCATAGATAACCAGTGTTAGTAAAGCGGGGTTGACAATATTTGAGAATTTTGTGCCTCTGGATGCGAAAATAGTGTCCATTGTCCATACATGTACTAATAGGTGTTCAAAAAGCACGTTAATTTTAGAACAGATATGTAAGCATTTTGTCAGGACAAACAAAACTGTCTGTTATACATTGATGCAGGTGTCTCTATTAAGTGCTGTAAGTAGAGTGGGGTTCCACAGTATTATTATGTCTACGTTAAAACTATGCATGGTGTATTGAATATCTGGTATTCCTGCTCAATCCTGACTGACCATTTACAGTCAAACAAGTAAATTGGTGAACCCCAACCTTGTCATTGTGGTATTTTCAAGTCTCTTATGTCTATCTGAAGACAAGCAAAGCCGTGGGAAAACCCTCGTAAATAGGTATGTCCACAGTACAGGAGAAAGTGGATCATTTTTAATACAATGTTCTGTTAATAGAACCTTTTTACTCACATGGCCAGCAACTGTACAAATTTATTGGAAGAAAAGAAACTCTTTACAAAAGAAAAAGGTTTAATCCTCAGGATTTGTTTGGAACACCAATATGGCTGCATTTGCACTATTTTGGAACACTAATATGGTGGGCGTGATGTAATATGAAAATTAAATGCTCTATAGGATACTATTTATAAAAATCACCAAAACTGCTCTGAAAATAATAATAAGAAAATAAAAAAAAATGAACTCAGTATCCTTCTTTGTGTATTTTTGTTTTGTAAAGAATGGGTTATATTCTGACAAGATGTCTACCAAAAAGGTGTTAGAAAAAAAGCCCTGCATGACTTTGATAAACTGTTTGGTTCTCTTTCTGAATTACCCTGAATTTCCTTGTTAAACTGGACAACTGAAAATTTGACGAACAATAGATGACTGTTCAACTGTGACAATAGGTGGATCGAAATGTACGCATGACATTACAAAGTCTTCATAGCCAATAACATCACGGCTTGCTCATGACCAATAACATCGCGACTTAATTGACCAATCAGGTCAATAACCAGAGTTTAATACTATCAACTGACATGATACAATTCACTTTGACTCTGAAGATGACTACCACACAGGTTAAACGTCAGTCACTGTTAACAACAACAGTCCTATTCAGGACTACATTCACCCAGATGATCATACTCAACCTACTTATTACGGAGTATTATCAACAATACCTGAAGAGTCACTTAGGGCCTTGTTCCATTCATCCTTGGTACTAGGGACATTTAATTTGTGGGAGAGAAGTCAGCGCCTCAACAAGAGAAATGCCATAGTTAAAAGAATACAATTCAGCGCGTTCCTTAGGCAATTGAGATCAGAGAATTCTCTGTTTATTATGCAGATTTCTCCACCTAATGTTCAGTAGCTTATGACTATTTTTTATTCGGAAGTGGAGCCTCTTTCAAAATGTTCTCCGGTAACTTTACACCTTTCTCCTGCTACTAGGATTATTAATGGAAACCCTGACAATTTCTACGTCAACAAATCAGAGCTCCTGACTAGATTGTGGACAGATTTTATGCATCATTTTCGCATTTCTGTCATTGAGGCGCAGAAGTCTCTCCTATAAAATGTCCCAGACGACAGGGATCAAGGAGATAGGGAAAGTAGTAAAACATGGGCGGATCTAGGATTTTTTTTAGGAGGGGGTGCACTCATTTCTTGCTCTACTTCAACACCAATAAACCACATAGTTTTTTTTGTTTTTGCAGAATACCAGTTGTATTAGAAAACCGCAGGTCATCTTGGGGGGGGGGGGGGGGGATGCGCACCCCCTGCACCCTCCCCCTAGATCCGCCCCTGTAAAATAAAATTTCTCTGTCTTACCTTCTTTTGGTGAATGAGGACTTGTACACTTGGATGCCGCCTAATTAAATTGCAGACAAAGGGAATTGCCAACATTGCACCTGATGGAGGAGCAGTGAGAGCGAGGCGCGACAGACGCTTTACAAAAGCGGCAACCAGGTAAGAGGGAAGATGAGTTGACATCAAAAACAGATCAGCCAGGTGAAAGAATCTTGCTTGATACTTCACATAGAAGATGTTAGGCTCAAACAAGGCATAAAGCTTCTTGAAAAAATCTGGGTATTCCAAGTTGTGCTTGTGTATCAACACAAATAGACTGTTGAGTGCAAGTAGACTCGTAACACCTCCGGTGTTATAGGAATCCGTCAGGAAATCCATCAGCAGTTTTGGGTCAGTCATATGAGGCAAAACATCAGTGTGAAGATTCAGTAAGATCTTCTTGTGAACTTCTGATGTCAATGGAATTGAAAGAAAACCAAGCCATGCTGAGCTGAACACCCTTCTATGTTCCTGTAGAACAAGACATCTTTCTTCTTGTTTTCCACTTTTGCCATGCTTTTTCTTTTTTCTCACATCAGTAAGAAAATAATTGAGTTCGTTTTCATCTTCCTTCATCTTCACAAGGCTCAGCATTGTCAAGGTATTTTCCACAAGAAATTTCTCAGTGCTGTTGGAGACATTCCCCAGGAATTTACCAAGATTTTTCAGCACATAAAACCTTACATCGTCAAACTCTAAGAACTCTGCAAATCGTTCAATGCAGCTTTTCATGCTGCGCTGTCCATCAAAGAGTACATCGCAAATCTGCCTGAATAGCTCATTCGGGAAACACTTCATTAATTTGCCTTCTTCGCCAATGAACTTCATTAATGTACATAAAGAAAACTCCCTCACGTTCTGTGATCCAACACTCAGCAGATACAGAAGCCGCTTCAAGGTAAGCAAATACTTTTCGTGCAGCCAGCAACAAAAGACATCTCCAGGATCTTCGCTTTCTTTCGCCATGCTAGAAGGAGGTTGTAGCTTTCCTCGAGAAGAAAACGTTGTGAAGATTTTGTGTGCTGATCTGATAAATGCGAGAAGAAGCTTTTCATCCTCCCTCTCCGAAAGTTCCAGTAGATCAACGAGCAAGTTTGAATTTGCATCGCTTTCTAAAATTGCTTTCGTTTTGTCCTTTACTTCTTGGATTTTTTTGGATAGATCCGTTGTGTCCGCCATATTGGTTTTCCACGTGTTCTTGTGAAAATACCGCTGATCAGTCTGTTTTCTGCGTGACAGGCGCTAGAAAGGGATTCCGGAAGAAAACTTTGCAAAAATTTTGGGCAATGAGAATCTGTCACCAATCAGGCAAATTGAGGGTCATTAGTGCATACCGCGGCTTGCTGAATAAGAGGATTTTTAAGACTAAACTGCTGGAAAATCTTACAGCGAACTGATTTAAAAGATGATTCTGAGAAAGCATTGGTATGTTGTAAATTCATTTCCAATGTAATTTAATAGCGATATAGCTTATAATGAATACAGTTTCATTAGTGCGTTTTACGCCCAGTTAGTTAATGAATGACAATTTAAAATATAGTTAATTCATGAGAGTATGATGTTCTTAAAAAACACACCGATAATCTTTGAAATCAGTAATGGGCTCCTGTTGAAATAAAAGAAAAATACGATAATTTTGTGATCTTTGTGGATTATTTCGGATCAAGTATGTTACAAAGTATTTTTTTCTTTATTTTTTGCTAGTTATATTTTATGCTGAGATTATTTTAGAACCAAAACGTAGAGTATTTTTAAACTATTAAGTCTATTAAGGAATTTTTTTTGTGTGTAAAGTAAGCTCGCTCGTGCGCCAAATATTTGTCGTTGCAGCAACTGAAGTTGTACTTGGATAAAATAGTTAGGCATTGTATTACGACCCGAATCGCAGGGTATGCTTTGAAATTCAAATTAAAACAACAATGAAAGCAGGTGTTCTTTAGATCGCTGGATAAAGACTCATGATGTACACATAGGTCAAATTTCCAAGAAAACTGATCCCCCAAAATGACGACGGAAAATTACGGAGAATCATGATTCTAACCATTGTGAATTCAGTTAAACCTATGAGCAAGCCGAAAAAAAAGAGGTCATCACGAAAAATGTACATGATTGTACGTATGTAATCATGAATGTTCTGTAGAATCTAGAGTAGCGTGCTTCTGCTATATCAGCTTGTCCGGCTTGTTGAAATTTTTATTGCATAATTCAAATAACTACCCTACTTACTACATATATATGGCTACGAGGTCTGTAACATCTTGCTCAGAGTCAAGGAAGCGCGAGCAAAATATGTCATAATGTGAAGGCGTGTAAAATCTCCACCTCGTGAGAAGCTCAGCCTGAAGCGCGGAGTTCTTCGCGGGACGCGTTTTGTGTCCTCGAGGGATGATTTTCCGCTCACGAGTTTGTTTGCATCACTGTCTTTGAGAGAAAATTCAGAACAAAGATTTCTGTACCCATGGGCGCACCGAACAGACCATTGACCCGGCCCTCCCCTCACACTCTCTTCCTACTCCACCCCTCCCCCCACATCTCTCACGGCACTCATGGAAACTGGACCAGCGTCAAAAAACCGTGACAAAATGTAAAATTTGAGTTCAGTGGGATATTGCTGCAGATATTCAGGCGATGTTTCGCCGACAAAAACAAACTGAATCTACATGATGGACAATTTAAGCAATGATGGTTTTTCCTAAGGTGAATCGCACGTTTACATATCACGTTTTTATCGCCGTGGAAGTGAAATCTCAGAGGCATTGGAAATCGACGTCTTCGTTTGATGAATGAAAATGGTAAAAATAACTTACTATTTTACATTTATTTCAGGTCTTTCCTTCAACCTGAAATGGATTTGAAGTGGGTTATTTCTGAAGAGGAAAGAACTCGTCACGATGCCTTATTTTACAGTCAAAAACCCAAGGATCAATATTTATCTGGTGAGAAAATGTGTGATGTGTGAAAGCGATGGCGGCTTCGATCGCGCTCATCTGTGCAAACATTTCTTCACATTTTTTGTTATATTTTTCAGGTGAACAGGCTCGTTCTTTGTTCATACGATCCAAACTACCTTTACCGGAGCTCAGTAAGATCTGGTTGGTTTAAAAAAATAATTTCGAAATGTATATGATAAATTTTTCACTTAGCGCGGTACTTAACTAAATAGTAAGCTTATAGACAGTACATGTATATATTCAACAAGCTAAATCGAGTGTGTGAGATTAAGCTTAGGTTATGTTCGCAGGGGTGAGCCTTTAGGAAATGCAGTTTTTCTAAATTAGGCCCAGCAGCATTATACATTTTGTAACATTTGGATTGCAATCTTTCGCAGTTGCAATCGTCAGATTCCAAAGCTCGTCTTTTTCTAGAAACAACGGGTTCCTCGCTTTGTTTTCAAAACAGAATTATCTCGGCTATAGATTTCTTTATTATTCATGTGGCTACATACGCATTGTGTTTCACGTATTTTATTTTTAAACCACAGTAATTAAATTGGATTGGTAAATGTCTTGGTGAACCATGTGATACTTTAATGAGGCGAGGTGTCATTTGATTGGGAAAACCATAGGTATTAAAATTGACTGTGTTCTATATCTTCAAGGCAAATACACCCCATTACACAAGTTTTTATTATGCAAAGTATATATAATTTCCAATAGCCCAGGGGTAAGAAATAATTATATTAATCTCTACTCTAGAGTGCCTCCTTATACTATTATGTTTTGTTCGTGGGAAAAAATATGGGCAATGATTTTCACTGCTGATTATAGCCATTGTGAATCGAAGGCTGTAAGAGAAGAAACTGAACATCGCCTACATAGCTGGATATTTTGCTGTAGCTTAATTTTTTTGTACATACTTTTCATACCTTTCATTGTGGCTGTTATAAAGATGTCACAAAGAAAACCGTAAATATTAAAAACTCTCTCTTAAGGGCAAATAAACAAGCACTAAACAAACAGATTCAAACTCTGTTTGATCAATATTAACAACAGTGGGCCATATTCAATATATTAAAATTCTATGACTCCGAAGCTTTCTGGTCATTTTCTGTATTTTGTTTTGTTTTCTTTGTGCTCAAGTCTCTGGGAATTGCAAAACAGTGGAGTGGTGAAAGTTTTGCAATTTTGACCATAAAGCCTCAGAGTCGTGTCAGAATTTTAATACATCAAACATAGGCTATTGAGAATACCATGGACACTAGTTTATAATAAATCCTTTTTATAAGTCAAAATAACACTCAATGGCAGACCATGCAACATTGTAGACCCTTTAGTGTTTGAGGGGTCTTCTTATTGAGATGCTGATAGAAGAAGAGAGTGGGCAAACCCCAAAATGTTTGGTCTATAAGTTAATTAGGGGCCTGGGCCAATGACATCTGCTGTGAATTTGTGCACAGTAATTTCCCTTAAGGTAGAGGGGGTGGCTATAAATAATTGTTGGCCACAGGTGGGGTGTGTTGCCAGGACCTTGTTAGACCTTGCCATTTGGCATATACTTATTAGCCAGGATAAAAAAGTGCTCCCCCTCCCCTCCCTGGAGTAAATATTATTGTCCTTTGGACCATTCAGTCGGGATTATATGAGGAATGCCTTCTTAGAAATTAGAAAAAAATGCTCTGTTGATTACTTTTATCATTAATTAGCAATTTTAACGTCATAATAATAGCATTGTTACAAAAAGTTACTTTTAAATTGTTAAGAACTGGGTTTAATTATTTTGTTTACTCTTAAAGGAAACTTGCTGATGTGACACGAAACAACATGTTGGACGCCGCAGAATTTGCCATAGCAATGCATCTCATTCAAAGTTGTTTAAAGGGCACAGACATTCCTGAAAAATTGCCTGAGACCCTAAATCCAGTTTATTTACCTACTGTCGATATTCCAGCTATGTCACCGGAGGAGAAAGAAGTCTATGAAAAAGCTTTCATGTGGAATGTTAATTCAAAAACTGGATTTATTAATGGTAAGCATCGAAAAGACACTTTGCTGGATCAGCATCTCTGTCATGATGTTGGAAGTAAGGTGAAAGTTTTTGAGGTTTAGAGTGGTACTGGAATAAACTACATTGTATATCGGTAGAGGTACTCAATCAAGGGAAGTTTTATGCTGGCTTCTCCAGAACATTTAAGCAGCAAAACCTGGTAATTGCCAGCTAGCTTTGAAAAAAGTATTTAAGCCCGCAGGACTTGAAATGACAGCGAGTCAACGGACAATGTTATAATTCTAGTCAAAAGTAGCTGGCTTCGTCCAAGTGAAAATAGGTTTGACTAGGTTTGACCAGACTACTTGACAGGTCCCAGCTAAAAAATTATTTCAAGCTCTGGCCTTGTCATTTTGTATGAGTTTGTCTCTGGGTTAATATTTATTGTATTTTCTCTTTAAGCTGAAGCTGCTTGTGCCATCCTTACTAGGTCTGGTTTGCCTGATAATATCCTTGCTCAAATTTGGTGAGTTAAAATGACAAGATATTTATCAGTTGGTTTTTACTGTCCCCTTGAAAGTAGTTTAGTTGAGTAAAGTAACAATTTATTTCAATAGGGTGGCCATTCAGTTCGGGGGCAGGGGCCTGTTTCTCGAAAGTCCCGATAATTAACGGGCCCGGTAAGCTGACTCCATTTACATTAAGGATTGAGGTTTCAATAGTTTTGCATCTAACATGATAAAACTATCAGTTAATGAAACAAACTGGAGTAGTTTGCTAGCTAGGACTGGTGCTCTTATTCTTTATATTTTGATTTGAATATTTTATTTCGGACCTGAAAAGTTACTGGGACTTTCGAGAAACGGGCCCCTGGTCTCCAAAGAGGCCCTGATGCTTAGTGCAGAAAACTTCACATTTGCCGTCTGTAAGAACATCCCTTTTTTGGCGGAGATAGGGGGTAGGGGTGGAGTGTAGAGTTGGGGACTGGCATTGTGGGTATCTGACTCATTTATCTATACTGTGTGATAACAATATTATTATTTCTTTAATGTCTCATGCTTTTATAGGAACTTTATTTTATTAAACCTAACTTTCTGGCTTTCCCTTGCCCCATAGCACACCCCTTTGTGAAGGAACTGGGATAATAAGTGACGTACTAATTTATGGATAGAGCATTTTCACATTACGTAACTTCCGCCATATAGCTGTCCCGAAACAATGAAAAGGTGGCCATGTTGGTGTCCCAAACCAATCCTGCGAGAGTCTGACCTTCTTTTATTGTTTAAACTTTCTTTTCTTTCAATATATTTGCATAACTTCTGGCCACAAGGTTAAAAGGGCTCAACTTTATACTGTACATTCATAGTAATGCCATTTTGAAAACATGATTTTCTTGTTTTTGACAGGAACTTATCTGATATTGACAGGGATGGTAAACTATCACTGGAAGAATTCTTTGTAGCTCTTCATTTAACTAGATTCTGCAAGCAAGGTAACTGCTATTAAGATGAAGTGCCTTGCAGAGCAAAGAATATTGCCTTTTTAGTTACACCAAGAATTATTTGCCTGGCTTTTATCAAATTATCAATAATATCCCCTTATATACTCAGTTTTACGTTGTGGAAATTTTAAGTTTGGCGCAAATTTAGCATAAAATGAGAGTTTCTGTCACAATATGAGTTAACTGCAAAGTGTTTTGCATTTGGCTCCGGTTTCATTGCCAGTCTTCATTCTGTATGCTTTACTTGGCTTTATATACATGCAAACAGACAAAAAACATTTTGTACAAGTCCAAATTAAAAGCAGTTCTTTTTTTTACTAGGTAACTCAATTGAGGGGCTGTCAATAAATGTGAGATCAATTCTTCCACCACAGGTAATTTGCCTATCCTGTTTTTTTTTTTATCATTTGTTATTCACATTTTTTAACGAGGGAATAGTTTAACAAGACTTAAAATAAAATGCGTAGAATAAACCCTGTTTTGTTTTTGCTGATGACCTCATACTCAAAACTTCAGAAGGGCGGGCTTGTATAGTTTATCACCCTTTTAATAGAGAAACACCTTGCGCTTTGGTAAGTTAATTTTCTTATCTTGCTTGGTCTTGCAATACAACTGCCCAAGTTACATGTATGTTGATTGTTAACATTTTTGTCTAGTGTGTAAATTGTGTATCCCGAAAGACCTGAATAAATACAAATCAGAATAAAAGAATATTTTTTTTCTATTTGTAGCTGACAGATGAGTGCTATCAGAGCAAAAGACTGAGGTTTGTAATGATAAAGAAATGCCATTTAAATAAATATTGTTTATCATACCTATTTAGCTGAATTTTTATTATTTTACTATTAGTTTAAGAATTTTGCTTGATCCGCCACAACCTTGCCCTTGAGTGGATAATTCTTTAGAAAATGAGGAAGTTAACTCCTTGAAACTAAGATTATTACCGTAAATCCTCTATTAAGCCCCCCCCCCCCTCTCAAATAAGCCCCTCCTCCCCCTCCCCTCCATCCTTACTCTTGACAAACAATTAACGTGTGCTGATCAGTTATGGTTTATTCAGGCTGGAAATTCATATTGTTTTTGGTCTTCAGCCGCATGACCTCCAACTTCAAGTGCTTAACTTTTTCAACTTTATGCTCTAGTTCTCTGTCAAGAATTGTTACCATTTCCTTATTGTTAGAAAAAGCAGTATAACGCCCGGGAACCACAAGTCCATCCTTGAGAAACCTTGCTCCTGTTGATGCATTTTGCTAAATTAAATACCCCCCCCCCCCCTCCCTCAAAAGTGCTTGAAAAAAATAAGCTCCCCAGGGGGCTTAATAGGGGATTTACAGTAAATAAATGTTGATTGTGGGGGAAACAAAAAATACAAGTTAATCTTTATGCAAGTAGAAGTCATATTTGATAAGTATCATCAATGTTGCAAAGAAAATGGTATAGTATGCAAAAACACCCACCTGAATTCCTGGAAGAACCTCCCCTGGAAAGTTGGATAATTTCTGGTCTCTTTATACACTAACTTTTGTGTGCTGATGATTTTACAGGCTTGCAGAGGTCCAAATGGAGAAGAGAAAATTACTTTCATTGAAGGTAAGACCCACCCCTGTTACCAGGGGCCAAAAGCTATTTTAAATTCTGCTGTTAAGTGCCAAGGGTGACCAACATCAATTTTCTCTTAACAATATCGATACATAATAAAAGAAACGTTTATGAGAATAAATAAAATGATCAAATAAGGAAAAATAATTTGATCTTTTATCATATTCTCTCAACTTATTCTTTATAAAGGTAATGTATGAGGATCAGTGTAGAGAATTTGTGTGTGGATATCAGGCATTAAAGGTTTAATTTGACATGCGCGTAATGTGTCCTTATTACATTACTGCCTTGAACCAAAAGTAAAAGACCAGAAGAATAAAAAAAATAAGCACCCAAGATAAAAGGTCTGGATTTGTGGGTAAAATCTCATTATTGCACCACAGGAATGTACTATGTGGAATGGTTTGGAGATAATGTTTGTTGATCTTTACTGGGTCCTTTACGACAGCATTAAGTGACCTCTATTATTTATACACTCTTGTTTTATTTTAGGCTGTAAATAACCGAGTTTCACTTATAATGCGAAGAACGCGCAAATCTGCATTTTGGCAGAGTACTTTTCACCAAATTTACAAGTCATAAACGTGGTAGAATGTTGAGGAACTAAGTTTTACGACGGCGACGGCAACGAGAACGACAAAAAAGCAATTGGTTTAGATTAGAAAAACAACAACTCTGCACGTGCATCATGCTTTTTTGCACATTTCTTTGTCGTCGTTGCACGACTACGACGTGGAACTTCCTAGTTTCACGTTTTATGGAAGACGTGGACAGAAAACAACGATTTTCTTTTTCTTTTTGTGAATTAGATACAGTCCTTTAGAATCAACTCCAGAAGAATCCCCTAGCATTAAGCAAATTGTATGAAATAGAGCAAGAGTAATAAATTTTAAAACAGCTCGAACTTGCTTTCCAAGTGGCGTTTTCGTTGCCGTCGTGTTTGCTTGGTAACAATCACGAACTTGGACTTTTTAAGTACTTTCCACAATCCGCTATTTTTGTTTACCTGCAAAAATGCAGATTAGATCATTCTCTCTTTAAGACTCGAAGAAGAAACTCGTTTATTTAAGAACCTTTCGTAGTGTGAAAAATAGTGCAGTAAAGTAATTTAATTATTTAATAGATGATTTTGCAATATTTTGTTGAAACGGTTCGGACGAAATTTTCAGGTCTTATCGTCCACGTGACCGGTAAACTTGGGTTCAGAGGACGAGTAATTTCTTTTTGTGCAGTTTTACTACCATTGAAAACGTGTTTTTCAAACTTACCAGCGTGTCATTTATACTCCAAATGCTTAACATCAGAGTGAAATCTTTTCGAGCAGCATTCTCTGGTGCGTAAGGGTTGGTCGCCTTCTAAATATCCTTGGTGTCGGAGACTTTTAATTCGCGGTTTCCTGTTTCGGTCAAGTCTTAAGCAACGGTGAAACGGGTAACAAGAACCCCCAACTTGTTTTGGAACGGCTGCGAAATGACTTGAAAACATGTTGCGCGTTTTACCACCCAATTTCAAAGCGGACTTGCGACAAATAAGGTTGTCGCAAGTTACGTGAATACTGACTTCTGATTGGATAAAATTACGCGGGAGTCACGCCATATACGGGAATTCAATCACTTGCCGAAAACAAGTTTGCCTTGCGCCGCTAAAACGAGGCAACATGTATAGAATTTGTTGCCAAAAAAAAAGAACTGCTTTCTACTTTCTGCAACAACTTTTCGTAACCTGTAAACAACTTAGTTGCTGCAAGACAGGTTTGATTTGTGGGTGGTAAAACGCGCAACATCACTTTTCAACTCGTTTTGCCTGAGAAATGTTACAAAACATGTGCTCGTTTTTGTCCTGTAGGTAGATTGCGAGCAGTCACTCGTTTTCTTCATAAAACAGTGACCTGTAATCGTGACCTTTGGAATGTGACCTGTAAAGGAAACCTTTCCGTTTTCTTTAGATTTAGCGAGAGGAGTGCATTCGCGCGAGAGCGTGCCTCTCCCATCTCGCGCCCTTAGTCACGCGCGTTTTGCTCGACGGACTACGAAAAAAGAGAGACTCCTCGTAGTCTATCCCTTTGGACGAAGACGCGTATCTGACATATAACATATAACATTATTTCATACCACACACTTGGTGGCGGGAACCAACGTGTAATATCATCTCCCATCAAGAGTGAAAATGTCGGGATATCGATATCCCGTGAGATCCCTTCGGGATTGCCGGGAAGCCACTCTTATCCCGCCTGACTTTTTAGCACTTTTTTTGTGGTATTTCAGGAGAAACTATGCCTGGAAATAGCTGGAGGCTTCGAAGAATCCATGGCGCAGAAAGTCCAAGAAGAGTTGGAGCAAGTTGAGAGACAAGTGTTCGTTTTTGAAAAAGAGGAAACTGAACTCAGACTTGTAAGAAGTATTTTTGTGGCTTTTACTTTAGTATAACTCATGCTAGGTTTAGAATAAAGGAGATTCAAGAATGGGGAAAGTTTGGTGCCGGATTCGTTTTGCCGTTCGCACGCAGATTCGTGAGTCCGAAACAAAAAACGTCCCAATTTGGTCTCGCGCGTCCGGGATTCTGAATCCTGACTGAATGTATACAGAAAAAACCCGCAACTAAGAACCTGCGTTTTCCCAAGTTAGCCTAAATAGGTTCTTACGTAAATGGTAATTATAGGGACAAATTTATGCTATTTAGCTTCTCAAATAGGTTCTTATTTTCTGAAGGAAAAATAAGTTGTAGCTAAGAGTATTTAGTGGTGTTCAGCTTATTCTGTGCAGAAAATCTGCATGCCAATACATCCCGGTTGGGGTGATAAGGCACTTATGTCTCCAAAGGGGATCCTGAATGTTGACTTATCCTATTTGTCCAAGTGTACAAAAAAGTTTTTAAAAAAATTTTGAAAATAAGAACCCGTTTTAAATTTTAGGCTGAACAGGTTCTTGTATAGAGGGGGCCTAAGTGGCAAATTTTAGCCTAACAGGTTCTTAAAAACCTCGTCCTTAGTCGCGGGTTTTTACTGTAGTGAATACCCTTGAAGTAACTGAAATCCGGAGACATTTTTGAATGCGGAATAATCTTCTTTAGTGTAAACTTAAGCCGGAAGTAGATAATTGTCATTTATCCTTGAATTCAATTTTAATTGACAGTAATTGAAGAAAACGATCGAGGCGTTTTGAACAATCCATGTTTAGCCCCACAATGGTTACGCTTACTACTTGCAGACCAAAAAATATATGCCTTTGGCTTTGAAGCCATTATGATACCAAAATGGTGGACGGTTTCGTTATTTTATTTTATTACAATTAAACGCGCCTCGGAAAATATGCTTGCAGAGGGGGGTGTTGTAGTTATCTTGAAACGAAAAAGAAAAGTCACTGAACGTGATCCTCTGGAATTTTAGAAAGAGGGAGAGGGGTTTGGGTGGGGATGGAGGAGGTACAATTAGCCCCCTCCCCCGAAAAAAAAAAAAAAACAGCAACAACACTGGACGACATCATCATCAACAACATCAACAACAACAACAACAACAACAACAATAAAGATCAAAAAACTTATCAAAGCTTTCCTCTGCAGCTCAGAAGAAAAATTTGTTTAAGAAGTCCTGCTAGTAGCTGTCCTAAGAGGAAAGAACTTGAAAGACGAAGGACAAAATCCTACTGACATGAATATACAAAATGAACACTGGCAATTTTTAGCCCTCCTACCGTATAATGGTCCATTATATTTCTCCATATCGATTATCATCCTGTCATCGTGGTCATCATTTATGTCCACGAAAATATCCCTTACGAGTGTTCACGTGAGACCAGAAGCCACAGACTCACGAGTTTCTGAATTTAAAAGCAGACTCGTGCAGACTTGCCAAAAAATACAGTTCAAAACGTTCATGTACTTTGTTCTTGTAAATAATAGACTCCTTTGTGCTGTTTTTTCTCGTATTTTCCACCGCCTAGGCACACGGTATGCCTCCATCTTTGACCGGTTGTGATGCTAAGTAATATTTACAGCAACGCATGGGCAACTAAGCGTTCTTAACAACATGCAATATTAGCCTGCTGATATTTCCTGATATTTACATTTCGCAGACACTCCAGCAGTTAAAGGACAAGACCAAAAGGGAAAGTTTCAAGCCGTTCGATCGAAGTTTTCTCTTGAAACGTCAGCCCACGGGCGAAGATATATTTCTAGGAGCGAACAAGAAATATTGGTCGCCGCTCTCTGATAGAAAGGACGTGGAAATCTTGAAATTGTGGAGCGAAGACGGCGACTTGAGCGGTAATTATGATTTGTGCTTGTTATTTGCAAATATTTTGCGTGACTTTAACGCGGTGTTGGTTGTAATCCTGGCTTTCGCTGACGATTTTATTTCGCAGCTTTGGTTTGGGCCGATTATTGAACCTTTCGCGGTTGGATTGCTCGATCGCAAAATTTGCAAAGACAATAAATGAAGAGAAAACATTGACAACCATTTTTAACACTGCCCAAGAGCCTTCATCTCGCCAATTAGCGGCGCGACTTTGTATGAGTTTTGTTTTATTATTTTTTCATCAGCATTTTACTCTGTTGCTGGATCAGATCGAGGACTGGCCTTGTTTCAGAATGGCCTATAAATTGAAGAAGAGATTTGTTTTTCTTAAACGCTTATCGTTGCAGAAAATCGTTCAATGTTTGTTTTATTTAATGCGAATAATTATCATACTTCGATCAACCATAGTGATGACATTATCGAGTTGTTTGTTGGTTCGAAACTTTTCGTTTTCCCAACGATTTTTACCGTGTGTAACAGCTGCCTTAAAAATATTTAAGTCAAATGAAGTATGCATACAATGAAGTATGCTAAATTCAAATTTCTTTAGTTTGTGTTGTAATTAATCTAGTGAACTTAGTTTCTAAAATGTTAAAGCTGTAACCGTGATCTTTCTTAAAGTCCATTCGATGAATTAATAAAGTTCGGTTCTAGTGACTACTAGGGATTGAAAAGGTTCAGCAAGCTTTGTGCTACGGTGGCGTGCTGATTTTAACGATCGGATGGAGTGGTTAAATGGAAATTGGCCGTAGTTTTCAGTTTAAAAGTTTGTTTTATTTCATTACTCTTTGAAAATCTTCAATTTTGTCACATGTAGTGTATATCCTTTGTGGCATTTTTTTCTTCCATGGTCGGTTTTGTTTCGTTCAAACCTGAAATAATGGAGACAAACAGTTGGCCGTTCAGGGTTTATTGATAAATGAGAACGAGTCGGCTCGCATAGGAAGAGAACAAGGAAGTTTTACATAAGAAACAGGGTTAACACGAGATCTCGGAAACCGAGCCATGTCTGATGACCTGCCTATCGTGAAAATGCCCTGAGGGCCAGTTTTATTAGCGATTTTTAAAACAAAGTTTAGTCTGTCGGTGTTTAACATTGAAACGCAATCTAAGCCCTTGTCAAAGCAACTTGACCAACCTCGATATTTAAACCCATTGTCCATTGTTAGCTTTTACAGGAAGGCCGCGTATATAGCAGACAAGACAAACAATTCTCTGCAGTTTTAAAATAACCCATTTAAAAACAGAGATATCCCGGCACAGTAATTAACTTAGTCGCTGTCTAAGTAAGAGTTCGTCTTGCAGGCTCTTATTTAAGGGAGCGAGATTCATTCATTGTTGCAGTCGCTTCAAGCCAGAGACTGGATTATGGCCAGCAGCTACTTGATCGATACAAAATTGTTTCACAGTGCAAATACAATTAGCAGATAAAAATTCCATTCAGCTTTTAATGCCCTGGAAACTGATTTAACTCACAGACCAAACTTTCTATCGCTATACCAGCGTAATATACTTAAGCGGCATTCTGGGAGAACTCGTGAAAAGCTTTTCAGTAGCGATTTAAAAACTTTTCAAGTAAAATGACTTCAAGTGAAGTTCTTTCCGGAATGTAAACAACAGCTCGCTCTACCGCGACCGGAAAGCGCATATCACAGAAAATTAACATTATATTTGTTTAACCTCATACCAGTCTTTCATTGTCTAAATGTGATGACTAATAAATAACTTGGAAAATCTAGAGGCATTCGTCGGCACAAGGAGCGTTTTAATTATTTAATAAATTGCGCATACTGAAGTGTAAACTTATATCTTTCAGTAACTTTTAAAATGTTCCGGTCTTCATATCTCTTTTTATTTTCCCAAACCTCTGAACGATACTAAAATGTTTGATTTTGACAGTTTGGTCAAGTTTTAGTTCTTGTATCCACTTGCATATGGAATACCGTAAAAATGAATAGCTGTAATCCTCACCACAAAAGTTCTTAAAGGGTTAACGAGGTCTCGTTAATTTTTTTGACGCTTTTGAGCTCAGAGCTTCGAAGAATATTGATACTCTGGGCCCAGTCGTTCGAAGGCCGATGAGCGCTAACCCAAGGTTAAATTTTAACTCGGGTTACTTTTTCTTTTGTTCAAAAGCATTTTCCCGGATAATTTTCTCTCTTCTTTTTACAGCATCCAATTATCAATTGAATTTGAATACAACTGAATTTGCTTCTCAAGCTTTCATATATGAAAATCAAATTTCGCACTAACACTAGCTTAACTTAACCCTGCTTTGAACAACCCGGCCCTGGTCTGTTTCAGTTTCGTCTGAAACATAACCGAACGACACGGTTATTTGACAAGTACTTTCAACTTTTTGGGGTCCTGAAGATTTCAAGTTTCTCAATTTAATTTTCCTCTTTATGTTAGCTAAGTATTGCAACAGACATCGTTAAGTATTTTTCAAGCGGTTTTTCAAAGAAGTACATCTAACTCGGTCGAGAAATCCAATGGTGTTACTATTTTTATAAAGGTCAATGAGCAGTACTTTTCAGTGCTGCTGTTAATCATGACCAGTTTACGAAACTGGCTCTAACTTTTTTAGTCCTTGGATACAATCGTACAGTGAACATTTAAGTGAATGGTACTGAGCAGTACTTTCCTGTGGTACTGTATATATTATGATGTATTTGGGGGATTCGAACTTTTGAGTCTGTGGATAAAATCTTAAAGTGTGACCATTCAAAATTGTCAAATAAAAGCTATTGAGCGGTATTTTTGTTTGAAACTATTTATTATGCTGTACTAGAAGGTTCCAACTTTTGAGTCTGTCGACGAAATCGCATGGTGTAATCATAGATATCGTTAAGTGGGCAGTACTTACCGCTGCTGCTTATTATTATACTGTACAAAGTGGATCTAACTTTTGAGTAAATCCTGGGGAAAATGAATGTTAAAGAGTTGAAAAGTATGATAGTTTTAACTCCTAGTTTGTTACGCTTTTGTTCGTTTAAGGGATGAATGACTAATGTTGCGTTACATGTGTTGTGTAAACAGATTTTGGAACTTCTATATGCGAAGAACCACCATCGGCGCCAGTTGTCTATCAGAATATCACACAAGACCAGTTTGGTCGAACAGTCATCGAGTTAACACAGTCACAGGAGTCTTCAAGCGCTGCTCCGCCATCGTCACTGTCTCATCCAGCGAATGATGGGAACAACAACAGCGTAGAAGCGTATAAATCCCAGTCTGTGTATTCTAAAATTGACGACGACGAAAAATTTTATAAAAAGCAAACGGAAGATACGGTATTAACTAAAAAGGAATTGGTAGTCGAAGAAAGCGGCGATAAAGAATTGAACAAGAAACACTTGAAACATGCTGACAAGGTGAGTTTACAGTATAATGTAGGAAAGCAAAACTGAGAAAGACTTTGTTCCCAGCGGCTTATGAAAATTATGTAAACTAACTCGTTTGAATGTCAACATCGTATTTTTTACCTCACTTGTCACTTTTCGGCTTGTAATCTCTCATGAACGGGTTTTCTGTTTTGGACAAGGCCGATCTTGTTTAAATCCATCGTCTGCGCTATTTAAGTACGCCTGAGTTCTTAATGATTTTACGGTTGTTGCTGCAAAGTCGTTTCGCTACAACCTCCACTGTGTGAACTGTGTAAATTGTTTTTCTCTCCGAAAAGTGTTTGTTTTCATCAAAAAGCGATCTAATGCGACAGAAAATTAGTTTTAGGTTGGTTAGTGAATTTTTCATTAGAAAACTCACTATTGCTTTCCGAAACGACTAAAATGAAAGCATGTTTTAGTCTTTATGCGAAAGAACAGCGACAATACAATACTGAAACATTGTAGTTTACACTTTTACATGATTTTTACTCCCAGCGACCGTACACAATGCTGTCATGTGCGTGTGTTAAGATCTGACTTATCCCAGTTTGTCTTTTTCTTGTCCGCAGTAAAGATCTGAGCAAAAAGAGAAAAATGTTTGTGTTCGTTTACACAAGGCGGCGGTGACTCTGTGAAACCTCTTAATGAATATCTATTTTGTCGTGTGGGTCTGTATTTGCGTAAGTAATTGCCAAAGTGAATGGTTCTAGTCTTACTCAACATCGCCGTCACCTGTAATATTGCCGTGAACCACTGAAGAGTTTCACCCACAAATAGCTAAGGGCTCTTGTCTCGTCATTTGCTCTATCGCCGCAAAGTGAATCTTAATCCACCACGTCCCTCGACCAACGAACATGTTTTTGGCCGCGAAGACAAGAATCCGAATATTCTTGAAACCGCATACACATGTATCTGTTTACAGGAATCGAATCGTCCGCACGAAACCACTGAATTGGCCTTGAAAACTCAGTGAAAGTCCAGACCACGCGTTTGCCGTAAAAGCTGAACTGCTTTTAGTTAAGTCTTGCTTTCTGCAAAGCATGCAGGTGATTTTTGTTACGATTTAACACCATTTACCTGCATGATATGAGAGCAGTTTAAAAGAAATACATTACATTTTCCTCGTGGGGAACAACGTTTTGTTTTTAAAAGAGTTTTTTTTTCTGTTTAATAGGACATTAATTCGTCAGTGATTGGCTCTAGTCCATCTCAGCCTGCTACTAACGGAGACTTTCACCCAGAAACCGAAAACCATATCAAGCCTCCGCTCAAACTTAGCATTGGTGACAAGAAAACAATGTACGAAAACAGAACGGATGATGAAAAATCTGGATCGCTTCAACTGGAACCCAAAGTAGACCCTTATAGTGAACCTCCCGCGACCACCGAAAAGGACAAACTCCTGCTTAGTTCTATGAACGGTTCTTGCGGTGCCTTGGACGAGGCGGTACAGGTGTCCACGGCACCCACTCTCCAGTCTACGGCGGCCTCAAGTAAAATGGACGGCTTATTGTTGAACTTGGAAGAAGACGGTGCATCGTTTGAAAACCACACAAGGTACAGTTACGGCCATCTTTTTAAACCGTCGGTTGTCATTATTGGTTATCGTCATCATCATGATCATGATCATCATTATCTTTATTTAGCTCTTCTCTTTAAGCGAGTGTGATGCTGTAGTACTTCTAAATTGTGACTCTTCAGATGAAAGCTATGAGCAGTGCTGTGTGTGGTATTCCTGTGGTATTACTTTTGTGTTTGTTGATGAAATCCTGAACTGTGGCCATACGAATGTTAGCTACTGAGCAGCACCTTCCTGTGATACTCTTTACTACGCTATATGAGGTCTTACCTTTTTAATGAGGTTGTCCATTGATTCCCAAAGGGAATAATCAAATAATCAAATTAAAACTACCGAGCAGCTTTCTCAAGTGGTGCTGTTTACTTTCCTGTTAAATGTAGTCCTAACTGTAGAGTCTGTGAATGAAATCATAGTTTGACCGTTCAAATTAATAGAACCTACTGTGTAGTACTTTTACATGCATGGAACGGATTGTTTATCGTCTGTTAAAAAAGGGAAAAAATTTATGCTAAATTTAGATTCTTTTATTTTTGCCTAGCAGATCCACTTCTGATGCTCAATCGCCGCGCTTGCCGAGTGGATTGTCACAGGAAGAGCTGATTCCCTTCTTGATGGAAGATAAGAAAAGAAAGGAGGAAGAAAGGGCAAAGCAGCGGGAAATAGATGAGGAAATGCTGAAGAAAGCACGCCAAGAAGTTTATAAACAGGAGACAGAAAGCAGGAAAGCTGCAGAGCAAAGAAAAAACACGTTTCAAGAGGAAAGGAAGAGGCTGGAGCAACAAATGTCGCTCGCTCAGGAAGGACAGGGACAAAAGAAGGCTCCACTCTCCAGACCGGAGGCAGGAAGGATTATTGAAGAAGAGTTAGAACAACAAAGAATGCGAGAGGAATTAAATCGTATTGAGATAGAGAAAATTAAAGAAAAAGAAAGATTGGAGATTGAGAAACAGAAACTAATACACGCGAAAAAGGAAGAGCATCCCTCGGCTTTTCAAACAAAAGGCCAGATCCAAACAGCGATCTTTGATGAGAAATTAGACGCACCGAACGGGGGTAATTTTCAAGGCGTTCGGTTTTCCTCAAAGAGAGGAAGCGTAATTGATCTGAGCGAAGAAGGAGGTGTTAGTGGTCCAATTAAAGGGGCGATAGAGAATAGGCCCCTTGAGGAACCTGTTTTCGTACCACGTCCTGCCCCTCCCCAATCACAGCCCCAGGTACAATCTCAACCGCAACATCAGCCCGTTATTCGTAGACCAAAGGATGGAGGAAAACCAGCTACGGGTAGAAATCCTGAATACCGGAAGAGTATCGTGGAGCTGGAAATAGAACGACAGAGGGAAAGAGAAGAAGAGGCGAGGAGAGAGGCTGAAATCGCAAGACGGGTTCAGTCTGCAAACCAAGGCAGGGATAAAGGGCCTGAAAACAAGAGCGAGGAGATAAAATCGAAAGAACAGCATTCAAGACAAGTAGCCGAGTCAAATGCTGTTGCTGCGAAAGTCCCCAGCGTGAAGAAGCAGACTAAAAAGTTTGAAAAGAAAAGTGAGGCTTTTAAAGCAACCGGTCAAGGGCCCAAAAATCCTGTCTCAGGTGGATTGACTGATAAAACTCCAGGATTTCAGACCCGTAATGGAGAAGAAACTGTCGTTCAGCAAGTAAAGTCAACAGTTGTCGCGTCTTCGCCTGTTGACGAGATCGATGCGTTTCGCCAGCCAGTGGCAAACGGTTCGGGGCCAGAGGTAAACGGTTTGGAAACGGAAGAGGAGAGAAAAAGAAGAGAGGAGAAGGAACTTTTTAGGCTGGAGCAAGAGGAAGAGAAAAGACGCAGGGAAGCGCAAAGGCAAGATCTTGAAAGAATCAGGAAAGAAGTAGATCTTAAAGAAGCTGAAGAGATGCTCCGCGTTAAGCTTGCAAAAGAAGAAGAAAAGAAGAAGCAGAGGGAAACCGAACGCAAACTCGCTGAGGAACGTCAGAAAGACCACGCGGAAACGCTAAAGAGGTATGAGAATGATGCGACGTCAAGGAAAACGGCTTTCGCAGCGCACAAGTTGATTCTTGAACAGCGTGTTTTGAAAGCGCTGGAAGAGAGTAAACAAGAAAGTACTGTTCCAAAGCGGCGCGCGTCCAGCTTTGATCGCCCGTCTGAAGCGTTTGAGCAAGGCGGCTCTCTCGGTTCGGAAAGAGATGAATTTAGCAGTGGAGGAGTAACGCTTAGAAAAGCTAATTTTGAGAAAAATGGAGTGAGAAAAGACTCTAAGGAGGAATTGCGAAAGAAGCGGTACTCTCTTAATCTTCACCACACTCGACGTGGGATAAACTCTTTGGAGGATACATCGTTGGGAAAAGATCGCGTAACTATGGAGACCGCTGATGACGTCATTGTAGGAAGACTTAAGTCTCAAGCAGATGTGAATACAGGTGGAGAACAAGCTATTGAAGGCAAGCTAAGTAAAGCTAAAAGTGTAGGTGATTTGTCGTTTAAAAAAGGCGAAAAAAATTATGAAGCTCGTTCTTATCCGGTGTTAAGGAGAGTTTCTTTCACCCCAGACCAGACCGATTCCGTGGACGGCGTACCGTCGTTCTCTGACTCTAGAATACAGAAAGAACTTGAGGAACAGCGTTTGCGGGAAGAGATCGTAAAGCAAGAAGTCTTGGAGAGAGAAAAGCGTCATCGACTAGAAGAAGAGAAAAAGAAAACCGTTGAGGTGTCTGCGGGCAAGAAGGAGATGAGCTTAAATGACATCAAGAGAAATCCTCTTCCTAACAAAATTCAGGTAGTTGTATAATAATTATGCGTTATTGACCAAGTCCGAGGTCAACAAGGTGGCTGAGTATCCATCGTGTCGGTCAATAAAAAACGTAAAAACGAACGAGGCCAACATTCGGCCACCTTGACTGAAAGAGCTTGGTCAATAAAGGGTTTACAGTATGTGAACAAAAAGAGAACTTTTTCTTGCGGGACCAACGCATAAGAAACCCGAGAGTGTAGGACGGGCCCATCTTGCCCACTCGGGTAGCCAATCAAAACGCACGATTCGCTTCATGCTTCCCGCTCGCGAATTCAGCTATATAATAAGTATGCGGTATTGACCAAGCCCGAGTTCAAGATGGCCGAATATTTGCCAAGTTCTGGTTTTTGCTTTATAATGGACCTCGATTTCGTTGCGGTCAATGAAAACGCAGCGTCCCTAAGGTTACTCGAAGTAGACATGAATGTAGAAAATCCTCCTTCCTGTTTTCACCAAGTTATAAGTGGCAGTCTGATTATCGCAAAAAGACTACCCTTTCATATCGTTTGACCCACCTTTACTTGTGCAGTCCTAATTATCTCATGGAGTTCTTCAAAAATGGTGTAATTTAACCGCTATGAAATCACTGCTTGTACAAATTTTAGATTGAACTTAACGTCTAGTGCAATGTTTTGCCAATTTTGAAAGAGTGTGGTATTTTTTTCGATTTTCTAGTTTCTATTCCAGGCTTCAACGTTCTCTTAATTTGGTCAGTTGTGACTTTTATTGGGTAAATTTGCCTCCAACAGGTCAAAAAGCCCCAATCCTCGTCATCAAACCGAGACTCGCTGACTCATTCGATGGCAGCCCATTGGGAGACAGTGTTACAGTCAGTACCAGACGGAAAGGAATCAAAGTAAGCCAGCTGCTTAGTCTCCAAATCACATTATTTGCTTTAATTTTGCCAACTGATTTACTCAATTGATTGAAGCGTGGGTTCGATTCCCGGCCGGATCATTAAATAACTGATGTGCTCTGGTGTATTTCTCTTCATGATTTGTTTTCATTTGCTTCAAGTTTGGCTTCTATGGGAGATTTTTGTTCTCTTATGAATTAGCGCCGCAGCCTTCTTTCCTTCACGCACTGGTTAGATGTTTCCCTGACACCTTTTTTGTCTTCTCATTGATGTGTTTTAGGAGCCAAGTGAACAAAAGAAAAAGTGTGGTCGAGGTAAGTTGTTTGTAGTTCTACCCAATAAGAATATATTAATGTAATGTAAACGTGAACAAAGGGGTCGTTTTCGAGGGAAAACATGTAACTGATGCAAAGGACGCGAAAAGATGTAGAAAATCCTGAGCGCGGGAAAACATACCATAGTACCAGGTGTTGTAAAACATTCAACGTGTACGAATGGCGAGAAACTTGCAATGAGTGACAAAGGCGGGAAAAACATGCGTTAGGTACCAAACGTAAGAATACGTGCAACTTGTCCAACTCGGTAGCCTCCGTGGAAGGAAGTATTGTTTTTTCTGCAAAGCACCGGAAGTCATGTAACCCGTCTTACTCAGGAAAATCTGGTATGAAGCGGGAGATATGAAACCAGACTCGATTGAGGAAAAACCTGTAACTGATGACAGTGGGGAATTTATCCTCCGAGAGAACTCTTTGAGTGTTAACCAAAGAAGCTATACTAGGACCATTTATACGAGGAAAAATTCAAGACGAAATAAGACGCGTCTTACTTCAGACGAAATGTGCCGGTTATACGGTACAGTTTGCGTCGTATTTAGGGCGCGTCTTGTTTTTCCTCGTATAAACGGCCTTACTGTTTATCCCATATTCTCGTGCTTGAGTTTCCCTCAACTTTGTTTGTTGTTTTTATGCCGTGTATTTCGCTTGGAAAATAATTTTCCTTGTTTTACCATATCTTTGGCAGCTGGAAAAAGAGGAGGAGAGACGAAGGGAAGATGAACTTCAGAAGGAAAGAGAAAGAGTTTTGTTAGAAAGACGACAGAAAGAGGAAGAGAATAAGTTTATTAAACAGGTACGTGGAAAGTGAATGTTTCGTTGTTGTTGTTTTATTTAGGCCTGTTTCAAACGTCGTGCTACTGCCGTGCCAAGTTGGCTCGACTGCAGCACGATACTAGCACGACACTAGCACGACTTGGTTTCAGACGTCGAATTTAATTCAGTCGAATAGAACGGCTTTTGCCGAAAACAAAACACAAAAATATAGAAACGGTTTAGCAAACTTTTAAATGTATTCTAATGTATTTATAATTTATGAATGGAGTTCGGCACGGCGGTAGCACGACGTTTGAAACGGGCCTTACTGTCGTTGCAATCAGTTTAATTTGCTTAGACGTGTGGTTAACGTTTCCCACTCTTTTATTTTCAGAAGAAGAAGGAACAAGAAATGGAAAGGAAGAGGAAAGAAAAAGAAGAGAAGGTTAGTTTCGGTGACTCGTTTAAACCTCATCCTCCAGTATTGGATAAAGACCGACTGATGAAGAAGTTGCTCTTGGATTATTTTCACACACGAAATCGAAAATTAAAACCCTATTTCAAGCCTCTATAATCGATATAATCGATAGTAGTTCAAAACCGTTCACTTTAAATTGCAAGCAGACGTTTTTAGATACGGAACCGTTCTTGCTTGCCCTATAATAGTTTCTTTCCGTGAACTAGAGCAACAAACTCATTTCCTCCTTCAGGTTGTTGCGAGTGTAAACCAAGTTGTTGTCAGTGTATAGGTCCTAGTTGCCCAAGGCGTGGAACGTTCTCCACCGAGTAATATTATTTGCTATCCAGTGGATTAGTATTGCGGAAATCAATTGCGTTATCCAGCAAGCAAGCATAGACAAGGATGCCGCTTTTAAAAGCAAGTTAAAATGTTTAAGATGACTAATATGCTAAAATCCATGAACCGTGGTTAACTGTAACATTAAGTCGGTAAAGTTATTTCTCTGTTTATTCTGTTTCAGGAAAAGCGGCAACAGCGAACTACAGCCATGAAATCCTTATTTGAAAGCAAAGGAGCCAAAAATTGAAAAACAGAGTTTTATAGTATAAATAGAGACTAATTTGAAGTGTTTTCTAGACTTTTTGTTAAGAAAGTATAAAACAGTCGCACTGCATTTAGTAAGTCCAAAACCGTTTCTTATGATATACATTTTTTGGAACAAACCTGTATTGAGCAGATGTACCGGATACTAGAAGCGCTTGCCACCAAGCCAAAAATCCCGAAAAAATTGGATGGAAGGTTAATGCTTAGGTCGTTTTCTCGTAAATTCCAACCGAAAACTGATTTAGGACTACGTTTTGAGGTAGTCCAATCTTTCCGGTCGGTATGGACTAAACAAATTGTCGCTTACCATTTATCCTTCTCTGCGTTCAAATCTTGCGCTTTTTATTTTCGCGCCTTTTTTTTATCAGATTCAAACGGTAAATTTCTCCCGTGCGCTAAAAAAGGTGGCTTACATGCCACGGTCAGGTGGTAAGTACCCTAGGGAGCGCACTGCTCAATACTGGCTTCTGTCTGTGTTCCTGTAAGGGGACTTACGTACTACAAGCAAGAGCCCCCGAGTCACAACCCCTGAGTAGTGTCTGTGTTACGCTTTTTCCATCTCAAACAAGTAACTAACTTAGGGGTGTCAAACATAAAAAGGTGTTTGGCTTATTTTCAGTCCTTCATAGAGAGATGGCTACCTCACAGAAGAAGCGTTTTAAGAGATGTTCGTGTTCGAAAGGTGACGACTAGCTGGGTTCAGTTTTAACATGATTTCACTACGTCTTAGTGGTGTTAATAAGAAGTTTATGCGACGGCGACGGCGACGGCAACGAGAACAGTAAAAAAGCAATAGGTTTAAGGTGATGTTACACGAGACGATTCGCAACGACGATTTTTAGCGCAAAACAGCCTTGCAACATTGTTGCGACATTGTTTTGAATAGGTACAACATTGTTCCAACATAACAAGGCTGTGTTAAGCTAAAAATCGTCGTTGCGAATCGTCTCGCGTAACATCACCTTTAGACTAGTAAAACAACAAATTTGCACGTGCATCACGCTTTTTTGTACATTTTTCTGTCGTCGTTGCATGAAGCTGCCTAATTTCACGTTTTGTTGAGGACGGGAGCAAAAGACAACAACTTTCTTTGTTGCAGTCCTTTAGAATTCAACTTCAAGAAAATTTGCCAACATTTGACGAATTAAACGAGATGGGATAAGCGCGATAAAGTTTGAGGCAGCGCAAATTCTCTTTTTAAGTGACGTTTTCGTAGCCGTCGCCATCGTCGTTGCGTAAACTCCCAAATTGTTTGCAGTGGTAGATCCAGGGAAGATCAAACTGAGGCCCGAAAGGCCGAAAAAATGTTTTGGAGACCGGACACTCCAAGTTATCTCTGGGTCTAGATGACCGGACCTCCCTTATCTCAAAGTCTGGATCCGGCACTGTTTGTACCCTTAGAACACAGTCTCAGTAGTCTGGGGTTAGGGGCCAACGATCTCATCCGGGAGCTTTCCTGGAAGAAATGGGCCTTGGGCTGATTTAATACTGTAAGTCAAGCTCCATACCTGGTGACCTGGGACCGTTTAGTAGACAAGCATATCGTTCATTAACATTTTTCTCTATGTAAAAGGGATTTTTATAGTCTTTTTTTGGGCAAGAAAGTAGCATTCCAAAGCATTGCGTGAGATCGTACTCTTTATTTACAAACGTGATATTTAATTTTGAATTAATGTTTCTTTCGAACAGCTTAACCGTTTTCTGTCATCTTAAACCACCGCCTTAATGGTTGCGTTAACTCTTTCACTCACAGAAAAGGCCAAAGTCTAAATTGAACAGAAATTCCAAATTTCATTTTACAAAATCCGGGGAAACAAGTAGTACAACGTAAGAGCACTGTCAAAGAGGTTTAATGTGAATGGTCACACTAACGGATTTGGTCCACAGACTCAAAAGTTAGAACAACCTCATAGGATTCCATCGTTCGTTCTGGAGTGAAAGAGTTAGTTAAAGTAGCCTGCACTTTGCCTTAAGATTTATGATATACCTACTGCCATGACTCTAAATTGGTAAAAAGTAATCCTGTTAGTCATAATGTATACAATTCAAATAAAAATACATTCTTCATATGAAAATAGTTTGAAAAATAAACGATAGAATTAGAAATGGATTTTGCAATCCCTTTGATTTTCTATTGAAACAAGATGCTTTTGCATAAATGATATATCTAATATCTATCCATTTAGTAATGATTCCTCTAAGGAAAGAATTATTAGCTATTTTTGTATAACTGTCGGAACGTGAATTTTTAGCGCTGTGAGATTACTTTGCGATTTGTTACCTTCACTATATTGCTTAAACCTATGGCTGAATTTAATTGGGTAGTGAAAATGACTGAAATAAAATGGGAATATAGCAATAAACTTTACTCTCTTTTTTTGTATCTGGATCTTAGGTTGTCTCCAAACTAATTCAGTAGTGGACCTTGAAAATCTTCGTTTTTGTTAACAAATGCATCAAAAGCTCCTTTCCCATGCAGCCTTTTCGACTATTCCACACTGAGAACTCGTCCACACTAATGCCTTTTCATTTGAAACGAATACATTTGTGCATTTTAGCCCTGCTTTCAAACTAAAGCCATCAAAAGCCTTAACGTCGTAGCTTATCATGAGGGATATGTTGGCAGGGAAAAAACGAGAATACCGTTGGTACTGTTGACGCAAGCGCAGTATGACTTGCTTAACTGAGTATTCAGCCCAGGGTTCTTGAATAGTTTTCTCGATAATTGTGCTCGCAAAGGGGTTGGACTCTTCAATAAGGACTTTAGTAAGGCTTTCGATATGGTGAAGCACGTCTTACTCGCTGATAAGCTTAAAAGTCTTGCTCTCAGTCCTTATATTCAGAATTGGTATCTTAGTTTTCTTTCTGATAGGCAACAAAGTGTTGTAAATAATGACAGCTTTGTCCGAGAATGGAAAGATGTCAATAAGGGTACGACCCAAGGGTCCGTCAACGGGCCTGATTTATTCAATGTTTTCCTGAATGATCTTAATATTCAATTAGAAGGTGTTGATATACTTTGTAAATATGCCGATGACACGAATATTGTAATCCCTTTGTGGAAAGATGGAGTTGATCAGTCACAGGAAGTGGTTCGCAATGTTTTACGCTGGTCTGAAAAAACCCCCATGTCATGTAATCCAGGAAAGTGCAAAGAACTCACTATACGTAAAAAAAGGGTTTGCAGATGAACTGTGTAAAATCCATAACAATGCAGCGAGCTTAAACTATTAGGTGTGATATTCCAGTACAATAAATACTAGTCACTCGCGTGAAAGGCTTGTTAAGGCTAACAAATGCTTGCACGTAATATGAACTCTTCGGCAAGAGGGGTACAATCAGGAGGAGCTGGATTATCTGTTTCAATCAATTGTTGTGCCTAATTTTTTTGTACGATTTACCGGTATGGTTTTCACTGTAACGTCATCAATTGTAAAGTCAAAATAGCGAAGTTTTACGAATTCTTATTTACACTAGGTTGAAGATAAACAAAAAGTAAATCTTTGTACAAGTTTCCATTTCCGTGGCATGTTTCATTTCGAAAATACAGCAATTTGAACTTCCGAGTTTTCACAGTGCGTGACACCAAAATAGGAATGCTGTCTCGTTGAAAAAAATTGTCTCTCCTCTTGATTTTCAGCAGTATAACCACTTCAAGTATTAGAAGATATGTTTATGCGTACGTATGCTAGTTCTCGAGTGAAAAGAAAGAGATTTTATAGAAAAAGTGAACTCCAGATGTTTTTGTTGATTTCCGGCGGTCGTATTAGTACACCAGAACGGTGCACCAATATGGCGTCTCCATACAAAGCTCTACAAAGGTGTGCGAAACGTTTCGACAAATAACTCAGAAACTGTGGGCCACAACGACCTGAGACTTGGATAAATTGTTTATATATTAGTCTTTTATAGCATTTCATTTTCTTGGCTTCTTCCACTGGACGGTTTCCAATTTAATTTTTTGTTGCGTGACAGTGAAGCCTCCTCTTCTGGGGTCAATTTAGGGACGGACCATTAGAAAAGTTTTTTTTTGGGGGGGGGGGGGGGGAGGGGGGCGCGGACGAAGTACAAAAAAGATATTCGCGCAAGGGAAAATTAAATGAAAAAAATTCATGCACGCCAATTAATCCTAACAAATATTCATGCTATGGCCTAAAAAAAATTCATACAAGGAAATTGATAACGAAGACAAATTCCTGCAGCTCGAAAATTCCGCCCCCCCATAACTTTTCTAATGGTCCGTCCCTTAATAAAACTCTTACCAGACTCTAAAACAATGGCTACGCTTGTAAATTACACTTGTAAACGTTTTATTGAACTGACCCCTAACCTTAACAACGTACATCATTTTTTACATGGGTGCTATAAACGCAGGTACATATCGAGGAAATTGAATATAAGGGAGCTGCTTGAAAGATCAGATTGCCCTATTTTTAGAAAGGCATTGAGAACAAATTCGCCCCTTGTGAATATTTCATCAGAAAGGAATTTCACCAATTACGCCGCGCTAAGAAAACCATGCTTTCATCATCCCGCTATACTGGCAACAGAGCGCTTCAAATCGTCCTATGTGAATAGACTTATCTTTAGCTACGATATTAATTCCTTCATGTTAATAGTTGAGTATATTGTTCTAAGAGCTCTTAAGTTTTTTTTATACTTGAATAAATATTTTTGTCTTGTAACTTAAGATACGTATTTTTATCTTTTGAATTTATTAAAGACATCTATGAAGACATCTATTAGTAAGAAGTACACATGTCCGAGAAATGCCTGGGAGCAGCAACATATCGGGAGAAAGACGTTTCTGATGGCTTAGTGCCAAAAACCAATACGCTGAAATGCACCTGTGGGAGTCGAAGACGGGTTGGTGTGGACAGGGCCTCAACCGAAAACCCACATCTGAGGGTATAATATAGAGATTAAGCCAGGACTAAAAGCGAAACTCTCGTTAATAAACTTATAATTTACTACAAAAAAAAAATCGTGTAATGCTAAACAGCGACGATAACGAAAACGGTAAAAATAAATCAGAAAGTCTAATTGTGCAGCACACTTTTTTGTACATTTCTTTCCTTTTGTTGTTGCACAACTAAAACATGAAACTTCCTAGTTACACGTTTTATGCAAGAAATGTCGTATATGTGCTCACACAAAAAGTTGTTGCTTGTCTTCGAGTTCGGTAAGCTCTCTCCGTTTACATTCAAGATCGAGGTTTTAATAGTTTTGCATATATCATGATAAAACTATCAGTTTTAAAATGAAACAAAATGGAGTAGTTTGCTAGCCAGGACCCGCGCTCCTATTCTTTATATTTCGATTTGAACATTTGATTTCGGGCACGAAAAGTTACCGGGACTTTCAAGAAACGAGCACCAGATCCCACTCCCTATACCTACAACCCCGGACAAAACTGTTGAGACAATTCCATCTATTTTCTAACTTTTGCGCCCTACTCCCGTCTCCCCTAAACACAAAAAGTAAACCACTTCCCCACCCCTTATTCAAAGTTGTCTTGGTCTAAAAACCAACGTGTACAATTGCCATGCTATCCTAAACAACCTTGGATAAGGGGAGGGGGGAAATCGGGCATTCATTTGGCGGAGGTTTCAGTTTTTGCCGGGATGACAGGAAAAAATAGGCATTTTCGCGATTTGTCTCAACAGGCTTTGTCCGGGGTTGTAGCTAACCTTTTTTCCCTCCAGGGTTCGACTACCAACAGTTAGAAAAGCTTCTTGAGTTTGATGGCTAAAGCAAGTTGCCGATACTCCTTTGCTTGTTCAAGGTCACCTAAGCCCTCGAGAATTGAAGCGAGGTTACGATAGCTTGTTGCAACAGAAACATGTTCAGCACCAAGCTTCTTGAGTTCGATGGCTAAACCACGTTGCTGATACTCCTTTGCTTGTTCAAGGTCACCTAAGTCCTTGTGAATTGAAGCTAGGTTACCGTAGCTTGTTGCAACAGAAACATGTTCAGCACCAAGCTTCTTGAGTTTGATGGCTAAACCACGTTGGTAATACTCCTTTGCTTGTTCGAGGTCACCTAAGGCCTTGTGAATTGAAGCTAGGTTACCGTAGCTTGTTGCAACAGAAACATGTTCAGCACCAAGCTTCTTGAGTTGGATGGCTAAACCACGTTGGTAATACTCCATTGCTTGTTCGAGGTCACCTAAGGCCTTGTGAATTGAAGCTAGGTTACCGTAGCTTGTTGCAACAGAAACATGTTCAGCACCAAGCTTCTTGAGTTGGATGGCTAAACCACGTTGCTGATACTCCTTTGCTTGTTCAAGGTCACCTAAGGCCTTGTGAATTGAAGCTAGGTTACCGTAGCTTGTTGCAACAGAAACATGTTCAGCACCAAGCTTCTTGAGTTTGATGGCTAAACCACGTTGGTAATACTCCTTTGCTTGTTCGAGGTCACCTAAGGCCTTGTGAATTGAAGCTAGGTTACCGTAGCTTGTTGCAACAGAAACATGTTCAGCACCAAGCTTCTTGAGTTGGATGGCTAAACCACGTTGGTAATACTCCATTGCTTGTTCGAGGTCACCTAAGGCCTTGTGAATTGAAGCTAGGTTACCGTAGCTTGTTGCAACAGAAACATGTTCAGCACCAAGCTTCTTGAGTTGGATGGCTAAACCACGTTGCTGATACTCCTTTGCTTGGTCAAGGTCACCTAAGGCCTTGTGAATTGAAGCTAGGTTACCGTAGCTTGTTGCAACAGAAACATGTTCAGCACCAAGCTTCTTGAGTTTGATGGCTAAACCACGTTGGTAATACTCCTTTGCTTGTTCGAGGTCACCTAAGGCCTTGTGAATTGAAGCTAGGTTACCGTAGCTTGTTGCAACAGAAACATGTTCAGCACCAAGCTTCTTGAGTTGGATGGCTAAACCACGTTGGTAATACTCCATTGCTTGTTCGAGGTCACCTAAGGCCTTGTGAATTGAAGCTAGGTTACCGTAGCTTGTTGCAACAGAAACATGTTCAGCACCAAGCTTCTTGAGTTGGATGGCTAAACCACGTTGCTGATACTCCTTTGCTTGTTCAAGGTCACCTAAGGCCTTGTGAATTGAAGCTAGGTTACCGTAGCTTGTTGCAACAGAAACATGTTCAGCACCAAGCTTCTTGAGTTGGATGGCTAAACCACGTTGCTGATACTCCTTTGCTTGTTCAAGGTCACCTAAGGCCTTGTGAATTGAAGCTAGGTTACCGTAGCTTGTTGCAACAGAAACATGTTCAGCACCAAACTTCTTGAGTTCGATGGCTAAACCACGTTGCTGATACTCCTTTGCTTGTTCAAGGTCACCTAAGGCCTTGAAAACTAAAGCTAAGTTACCGTAGCTTGTTGCAACAGAAACATGTTCACCACCAAGCTTCTTGAGTTGGATGGCTAAACCACGTTGCTGATACTCCTTTGCTTGGTCAAGGTCACCTAAGGCCTTGTGAATTGAAGCTAGGTTACCGTAGCTTGTTGCAACAGAAACATGTTCAGCACCAAGCTTCTTGAGTTGGATGGCTAAACCACGTTGCTGATACTCCTTTGCTTGTTCAAGGTCACCTAAGGCCTTGTGAATTGAAGCTAGGTTACCGTAGCTTGTTGCAACAGAAACATGTTCAGCACCAAACTTCTTGAGTTCGATGGCTAAACCACGTTGCTGATACTCCTTTGCTTGTTCAAGGTCACCTAAGGCCTTGAAAACTAAAGCTAAGTTACCGTAGCTTGTTGCAACAGAAACATGTTCACCACCAAGCTTCTTGAGTTGGATGGCTAAACCACGTTGCTGATACTCCTTTGCTTGGTCAAGGTCACCTAAGTCCTTGTGAAGTGAGGCTAGGTTACCGTAGCTTGTTGCAACAGAAACATGTTCAGCACCAAGCTTCTTGAGTTTGATGGCTAAACCACGTTGGTAATACTCCTTTGCTTGTTCAAGGTCACCTAAGTCACAGTGAATTGAAGCTAGGTTACCGTAGCTTGTTGCAACAGAAACATGTTCAGTACCAAGCTTCTTGAGTTGGATGGCTAAACCACGTTGCTGATACTCCTTTGCCTGTTCAAGGTCACCTAAGTCCTGGTGAATTAAAGCTAGGTTACCGTAGCTTGTTGCAACAGAAACATGTTCAGCACCAAGCTTCTTGAGTTGGATGGCTAAACCACGTTGCTGATACTCCTTTGCTTGTTCAAGGTCACCTAAGTCCTGGTGAATTAAAGCTAGGTTACCGTAGCTTGTTGCAACAGAAACATGTTCAGCACCAAGCTTCTTGAGTTTGATGGCTAAACCATGTTGCTGATACTCCTTTGCTTGTTCAAGGTCACCTAAGTGCAGGTGAATTAAAGCTAGGTTACCGTAGCTTGTTGCAACAGAAACATGTTCAGCACCAAGCTTCTTGAGTTCGATGGCTAAACCACGTTGCTGATATTCCTTTGCTTGTTCAAGGTCACCTAAGTCCTTGTGAATTAAAGCTAGGTTACCGTAGCTTGTTGCAACAGAAACATGTTCAGCACCAAGCTTCTTGAGTTTGATGGCTAGACCACGTTGCTGATATTCCTTTGCTTGTTCAAGGTCACCTAAGTCCTTGTGAATTAAAGCTAGGTTACCGTAGCTTGTTGCAACAGAAACATGTTCAGTACCAAGCTTCTTGAGTTGGATGGCTAAACCACGTTGCTGATACTCCTTTGCTTGTTCAAGGTCACCTAAGTCCTTGTGAATTGAAGCTAGGTTACCGTAGCTTGTTGCAACAGAAACATGTTCAGCACCAAGCTTCTTGAGTTTGATGGCTAAACCACGTTGCTGATATTCCTTTGCTTGTTCAAGGTCACCTAAGGCCTTGTAAACTAAAGCTAAGTCATTGTACCCAGATGCAACATCGACATTTTTGTCACCAAAGAGCCCGATGCGAACAGCGAGAGAGTTTTCCAAGTATGTCTTTGCCAGGTTAAATTCACCGTGCATTTTACATATGTTGCCAAGATTCGACAATTGTTCAGAAATGTCCTGAACATGGACTTGAGATATATTTTCTGTCGTAATAACTGTATTAATTGGTATAATAAGGGCACGTACGTGCGGAATGATGTACATGGTCTCCATTGTTCTATTTTCGTGTGGAATTGTGACTATAAATTTGTTAAATGATGTAACGGCTTCACTTACAACCTTGATGGTTTGATTCTCTGTGCAGTCACTCATCACCCATTTCATTGCGTCGTGCACAACCTGATGTACACGAATGTAGTAGCAACTATCTTCGTCTTCCTCTAAAAGAAGCAGTGAACATCTTCTGAATCTCCTGCGAATGTGTTCCTTGTCCTCTTTGTCATCGTGTTCGAGAACGTTTAAAAGGTAACTAACCGCTATGTCAGCGTTTAATGGTTGTGGTGCGCACAGAGAAAGAAATCTGAAAAGGTGTTCAAAAAACTTGTCGGATTTGACTTGTGCTTCGACAGCTAACGTTATTGCTGTAGTCATCGTATTTGGATAAATTGGGTTGGTATCAGCAAGGGTATCCCCGGTCGTTCCTCGTTTTCCTTTTTGTAAAATCTTTAGGTATTCGTCCCAGCCAAAGTGCTTCGATGCTTTGTCCTGTCGAATGTCTTTGACAAACACAGCCGCGCCTGCTAGAGCAAGTGGCTGATAGTCCAGTTTCTGGGCAACGTTTTCCGCTAGCTCGTTGTCGAAGACCCCAGAAAGCTTGGCCAATAAGGAAGTGGTATCGTAAGGATTCATTCCTTGGCTCACTGAAATGTGATTGATAAAAGAGCTTCTTAATGGGATGAACTTTGTATCCTGGGTTGTAATTAACAACTGACCTCTTGCCCACGTCTCGGTTCCAGACTGTGGTAGGTAATCTTGTACAAAAGCCAGTTTAGTCACATTGTCCACCACCATTAGCCACGACGTGTAACACCCAATTTTTGCAGCAATAAGCATCTTGAGATTGGTAATCTTGTCCTCAATGTTACAATCCTTGGAGCTCAAGGTTTTCATCACTGAAAATTCTAGGCACTTTAACTGACGAGCAAAATTGGCATATGACTCCAAAAGTGAATCTTGACTGGCAGCGTTTATGGTCATCACAAAGGACGAATTGCCTGGTATTTCTTTTACCTCATCAAAGAATCTTTCAGCGACGAGGCCAGCTAGTTGTGATTTGCCACTTCCTGGATTCCCTGAGATGTACAGATAACTCAACCTTTTCTCATTGGCCTTCTTTAGTTCCCTTAGCTGATGGGCTATTCGTGCTACTTCACTTTCACGGCTTTCAATTTCGTGTGTAGGTTTAGGAGGGAGAATACAGAATGACGGCGCTTCTTTCTGAAGCTGATCTTCGAGAACCTGGCGCTGGTTCTCTTTTTCTTGAAGTTCTTGTTTAACACCGTCAACCTCTTTCAGAATCTTATGTAATTCGTCAGTTGGGAGAGTTTTCTGATTTTTTATCTCATCGATTTTTACAGTAGAGAGACCAAGCGCATTAAACGCTACATGAACTTTTCCAATGGCATTCTGAAAATCCATCTCAGGGAAACTTCCCTGTGATATGTGGGCGAATTCCTCGTTTCTAAATTTTCTAAGATCATCCACATTTTTTCTGACTGTTGATGCAAGGTAGGGCCCAACACAATCAGAGTAAAGGATGGCGTAAAACAGAATTGTGCAATCCCATTCCGCTCTGTTTCCGTTTATCATGGTGGCCAAAAGATGAGCATTTCTTCTTTGATTTCTTAAAGACTCGCCGTTGTAAAAGTCCGTTCCATTCTGGGCCAAATCTTTCCATTCTCCCAATGATGTTGATTTGTATTGATTGTCCCATTCACGTTTAAAAAGTTCTCTGAGGCCTTCGGCTAGTAAATCAGTGGTTACATAACAAATTCTGAAGTAGTTCAGCTGTTCTTTGGTGTATTCTTTTGAAAAGGCCATGTTTGACGCAATGTTTGACGCACTGCTGAGGTTTGGAACCTTTGGAAAAATGAATTTAAAAAGCGACTTGATGAGCGTTGTAGGGAAAAGAAACACTGAATCTTTTAATATGATTTAAACGAAATAACTTCTGTTGTTCTAAATTGTCCTTAACTCGGTCGATGTCAATCAGTTGTAAAGCCTCAGTTACTAAGCAGAAAGCAGGTTTTCCTTATGGTTGAGTATTTTGATAGACTTTTTAATCTCCCGCTAACAAGGAAACACTTTTTCTTAAAATGTGAAAGGCGAAAAAAACTGACGTAAAATGCTTCATTTTTAAACTTGCCCCCGTTTTTGCATTTTTAGAATAGAATCAAATATCCTTTTTAAGAGACATATAATAAGGGAGTGGACTATGATATAGGCGCTGATGTGAATTACGGCAACGTAATAAAAATTATGCCGAAATTCGTGTTAAAAAACTGTTTGATACTCATCTTTTGTAAACTTCCTTAATATATTCTTACTCTAATTTCCGTTGATAATAATTGTATCCGTCGTCGTAGTTTTCAGTTCGTCTGTGAAAAATTGTAATTAAGGAGGCCTAGTTAACATTAGATTTATAGTTCCCTTTAGCCCTCCTCTCCGTTACCTTCTACATTTTTGTATTTTTTTTGTAATTCTAATCATGTAATTTTCTGTGTGGCGCAATAAATACAAAATACAAAATACAAGCTTGAACACGGTTTAAGAGTTGACTTAATTTGAAGAACTGAGTTAAATCTTCTTTTACGGACTTCCTTAAAAAGGCTCTTTGTTCGTCTGTGGAGGATGGAAAGAGTGGCAAAAGAAAAAAAATTAAAGCAAGAACAAAGGTTGAAATCGTTTCGCTTCATGCGCCAAAAACAAACATGCAAAACTCTTAATTAAATCTTAGACGTGTTGCAATCTCATTTTTAAGGCCCAGTTCAACTGTCAGATTTCACATGTGCCGAACTTCTTATTTCAGTCCACTAAAATAGTTAAATACGGCATTTGATTCAAACGTCGAATTTAAGGTGGCTCGACTGGATATTTTGGGGTTGATACCTCCCAAGTTTGAGCATTAACTACGTCGGCATGAGTAAAGATATGGAAAAAAGGTTACCACAACTGTTTTATATAAAGATGAAAATTTCTTATGATCTGAGTTTTATTGTAATCGGAGTCGCTATGGCAACGTAATGACGCCATTACGTTTTTCATTTATCGTTGTATTTCTCTGTACCAGGAGTTTTTTGAAGAAATCGCTTAAGGGAGTATGTACCTGCCATAATTGCCTCCATTATGGCAAAGTTTGAAGAAATTCTATGAGAGCGTTTTCGAAATATTTTGAAATGCAGTTTTAAGAATCATCAAAGCAGTGAAATAGCATGCTAGCCGCTCAATTTGCTAATATTTTAAGAAAATGATAAGCTTTGGGAACGCGGCTTCATCTCATAGTGGATTAATTCCATTGAAAACTGCATACAAAAAAAGAGGGGAATTGCTCTGAGCGATCGCGAGTAAGAAGGATTTTATTAACTTGCAGTTGTGCATGTAGTTAAGGCTCAAACTTGGGAGGTATCCCCCCAAAAAAATCCAGTCGAGCCACCTTAACTCTATTGGCTATCAGTATTCTCAGTCTCTAAAACTAAAAGTTCGGCACATGTGAAATGCGACGTTTGAATCAAAAGACGAACCTATAGCCTGCGAACGGCAGACGCTTCTCCTCGCTCATCGCCGCTAAGGGACGTTTCGCGGAACGTCCCTCAGCGGCGATAAGCGAGGAGAAACGTCTGCCGTTCTCAGGCTAACGAATCTAAGTCGAATCTTCGACTTTTTCAGTCGCGTTAAAATTTACATGTAAACAGTCGAATTTAATAGATTCAAACGTCGCACTTCACGTGCATTTGACTCTCGCATTAAATTGGGCGCATTTGAAATTCGACGTTTGAACCTGGCCTAAATCTAAACATTTCCACATTACAATATCTTCAAGCTCAATAGGGCCATTTATACGAGGAAAAATAAGACGCGAACTGTACCATTTATACGAGCATGTCTTAACTAATAAGACGCTTCTTAGCTAAGCCGCGTCTTATTTTAGACGAAATGTGCCGTTTATACGGAAAGTTCGCGTCTTATTTAAGACGCGTCTAATTTTTCCTCGTATAAATGGCCCTAATGTCTTTCATATTCAAGAACTTAGAGGCTGACAACAAAACACAATATTTACTTCAAACCCCCCATATGCATGGCGTATTTACAGTTCCTGTTGGTTAAAAATGGGATTCGTCCAACTCTACATATTAATGTCTTTCAACACAAACAAATATGACTGGGGCAGAACGGGGGGGGGGGGGGGGGTTTCATTGAGCACCATCGGGCGCTGTTGTAGTATATTTATTAGCAAGAATTCACACAAAATGATTTGGGATGGAATTGTGCTCTGATTGAACCTAAAGGCAGTTTGTTTTTGGGTTTTAGCATCATTGGTTGAAAAGTAGCGGAGACGTGTGAAACCATATAGTGTTGGGCTCACGTGCTTGCTTTCCGCGAAAACGTAGACATATCGCTTACCGTATTCCTTTTGTGTTTTTTCCCAAAATATCCGCAGTACATACACAGAAAGGGCCCCTTTATGAGTACCACCATGTTCTTAGTATCAGCTTCACAAAATAACACATTTTAACGTAGTGCATTTTTAAACATCATTGCTCCGCAAAACAGATCCTCATCTCTGTTGTACGTTGTGTACACCTCAAGACAAGCACATAATACAAAGCGCAGAACAAGATATTATTCCCTGCTATTAACATTAAAATAAATGTTTTGTGGCCATTCTGTTTAGCCGGAGACGGTTCAGACACCAAACGGATCAGATAGATCCATTAATGCTACTGAGAAAGCAAACATCAGCCCCCCCCCCGTCCGATCTTCTGCTTGTGATATAATAGACATACAGAACCGTTTAGCGTTTAGTTCGATTCTGAAATGGCCGTCGCTAGATTTCTTGTCTACTAATTGTACACTTACTTGGGTTCGTCTCACTGTCGACTGCTTATTTTTTCCGGAATGAAATCAGTGAGATTTCAGCCGAGACACGCCAGTTCGAGTACTTAAGTCGAAAGTGAAGGCAAGCTTCGGCACTTTACCGTGCTGTGACGTTTCTAGTGTTTCGCCAGGTGTTTTGCATGTTATTATTTTTCGTCAAACATGCGCATTGACCCCTAACATACATTTTCCCTCACCGCCCACGCGGTAGTTTCGAAAACGAAGCACTCGAAAACGAAGCACCCAAATCTCGAAAACGAAGCACCCGAATCTCGAAAACGAAGCACCCAAGACTCGAAAACGAAGCACCCAAATCTCGAAAACGAAGTACGTTGAAGGACTACAACTTTAAGTCTTGCATGACGCAAGCCAAACCAGGTAGAGGCAACGGATTAGTCCGCACCTTCAAAGGTCCACCAATCCATCCCACGGACCATTTGATTTCTCGCCTGTAGATATCGATAGATATCGATATTTAGTTGAGCCTTTCTTTCCTTTCACCCTTTTGTCTACGTAAGCCTCTGATAGAGCACTTCGCGAGCACTTACGTTGATCACTGGTCTTACAAGTAAACTTCAAGTGTTCGTGTAGCCGACATTCCAACTTCAAGTTCTCTGCCCCTACAATTGAATGTTTGTTTGTTTGAATTTATCGTTGTATTTCTCTGTACCAGGAGTTTTTTGAAGAAATCGCTTAAGGGAGTATGTACCTGCCATAATTGCCTCCATTATGGCAAAGTTTGAAGAAATTCTATGAGAGCGTTTTCGAAATATTTTGAAATGCAGTTTTAAGAATCATCAAAGCAGTGAAATAGCATGCTAGCCGCTCAATTTGCTAATATTTTAAGAAAATGATAAGCTTTGGGAACGCGGCTTCATCTCATAGTGGATTAATTCCATTGAAAACTGCATACAAAAAAAGAGGGGAATTGCTCTGAGCGATCGCGAGTAAGAAGGATTTTATTAACTTGCAGTTGTGCATGTAGTTAAGGCTCAAACTTGGGAGGTATCCCCCCAAAAAAATCCAGTCGAGCCACCTTAACTCTATTGGCTATCAGTATTCTCAGTCTCTAAAACTAAAAGTTCGGCACATGTGAAATGCGACGTTTGAATCAAAAGACGAACCTATAGCCTGCGAACGGCAGACGCTTCTCCTCGCTCATCGCCGCTAAGGGACGTTTCGCGGAACGTCCCTCAGCGGCGATAAGCGAGGAGAAACGTCTGCCGTTCTCAGGCTAACGAATCTAAGTCGAATCTTCGACTTTTTCAGTCGCGTTAAAATTTACATGTAAACAGTCGAATTTAATAGATTCAAACGTCGCACTTCACGTGCATTTGACTCTCGCATTAAATTGGGCGCATTTGAAATTCGACGTTTGAACCTGGCCTAAATCTAAACATTTCCACATTACAATATCTTCAAGCTCAATAGGGCCATTTATACGAGGAAAAATAAGACGCGAACTGTACCATTTATACGAGCATGTCTTAACTAATAAGACGCTTCTTAGCTAAGCCGCGTCTTATTTTAGACGAAATGTGCCGTTTATACGGAAAGTTCGCGTCTTATTTAAGACGCGTCTAATTTTTCCTCGTATAAATGGCCCTAATGTCTTTCATATTCAAGAACTTAGAGGCTGACAACAAAACACAATATTTACTTCAAACCCCCCATATGCATGGCGTATTTACAGTTCCTGTTGGTTAAAAATGGGATTCGTCCAACTCTGCATATTAATGTCTTTCAACACAAACAAATATGACTGGGGCAGAACGGGGGGGGGGGGGGGGGGTTTCATTGAGCACCATCGGGCGCTGTTGTAGTATATTTATTAGCAAGAATTCACACAAAATGATTTGGGATGGAATTGTGCTCTGATTGAACCTAAAGGCAGTTTGTTTTTGGGTTTTAGCATCATTGGTTGAAAAGTAGCGGAGACGTGTGAAACCATATAGTGTTGGGCTCACGTGCTTGCTTTCCGCGAAAACGTAGACATATCGCTTACCGTATTCCTTTTGTGTTTTTTCCCAAAATATCCGCAGTACATACACAGAAAGGGCCCCTTTATGAGTACCACCATGTTCTTAGTATCAGCTTCACAAAACAACACATTTTAACGTAGTGCATTTTTAAACATCATTGCTTCGCAAAACAGATCCTTCATCTCTGTTGTACGTTGTGTACACCTCAAGACAAGCACATAATACAAAGCGCAGAACAAGATATTATTCCCTGCTATTAACATTAAAATAAATGTTTTGTGGCCATTCTGTTTAGCCGGAGACGGTTCAGACACCAAACGGATCAGATAGATCCATTAATGCTACTGAGAAAGCAAACATCAGCCCCCCCCCCCCGCGTCCGATCTTCTGCTTGTGATATAATAGACATACAGAACCGTTTAGCGTTTAGTTCGATTCTGAAATGGCCGTCGCTAGATTTCTTGTCTAACTAATTGTACACTTACTTGGGTTCGTCTCACTGTCGACTGCTTATTTTTTCCGGAATGAAATCAGTGAGATTTCAGCCGAGACACGCCAGTTCGAGAACTTAAGTCGAAAGTGAAGGCAAGCTTCGGTACTTTACCGTGCTGTGACGTTTCTAGTGTTTCGCCAGGTGTTTCGCCAGGTGTTTTGCATGTTATTATTTTTCGTCAAACATGCGCATTGACCCCTAACATACATTTTCCCTCACCGCCCACGCGATAGTTTCGAAAACGAAGCACTCGAAAACGAAGCACCCAAATCTCGAAAACGAAGCACCCAAGACTCGAAAACGAAGCACCCAAATCTCGAAAACGAAGTACGTTGAAGGACTACAACTTTAAGTCTTGCATGACGCAAGCCAAACCAGGTAGAGGTAACGGATTAGTCCGCACCTTCAAAGGTCCACCAATCCATCCCACGGACCATTTGATTTCTCGCCTGTAGATATCGATAGATATCGATATTTAGTTGAGCCTTTCCTTCCTTTCACCCTTTTGTCTACGTAAGCCTCTGATAGAGCACTTCGCGAGCACTTACGTTGATCACTGGTCTTACAAGTAAACTTCAAGTGTTCGTGTAGCCGACATTCCAGCTTCAAGTTCTCTGCCCCTACAATTGAATGTTTGTTTGTTTGAATGTTTGCTTAACAGCCGTAAAATGGCCAAGGATAGAAGTTCCGCTTGTTCGTCTTCGAAAGCGCGAAGGTCTTAACATTCGGCCACGTTTATTTCTAATTGATCATGTTTCAAATTGATCACGTTCACCACTGACAAGCGCTGACTGTTACCGCTGTCCTTCCTTATATTGTTTAGCTCGAGTTTTCCAAAATCTGCCTGCCCCACACAAGCACTACGGCGTTTTTGATGTTTTTGCCGATTTTCAAAGTTTTTTCCAACCTGAAAACTTTTAGACAGTGTATCCTATGTGTAGCCGCACCCTCCCCCCGACAAAAGAAAAACCATATAAAATCTTTAAAATATTTTTCAGGTTGTTAAACTGTAAAGTTCGTCATGCATCTACCACCTGGAAGGAACTAATTCGAAAATTACTATGTTTGTCCATTTTTTGACCTTTTATATGGTGGTGTCATATATCGATAGTTTAAATCTGATACTCGCCCCAGTGCCCTAGGCAACTCCGAAATGGCCAACAGTCAGGGCGACGGAAATGCATTAACAACACCTCATAGTTCTACTTGAATAGTTTTGAACTACGTTCTATTCGTTATCGTTCTTGATTCCTGCTGCTGGTGACTTGACAAGGGACTGTCTCATGTTTTTGAAGGACAGACAGGTTTCGAGTTTTGAGTGCTCCGTTTTCGAGTTTTGGGTGCTTCGGTTTCGAGATTTGGGTGCTTCGTTTTCGAGATTTGGGTGCTTCGTGCTTAGGTCTTTATTTTCGAGTGCTTCGTTTTCAAAACTACCCCGCCCACGCAAAAGTTGACGTGGTTAATGATTCAGTATTTAAGATGGACAGGCGCCAGTAGAGTCTAAAGTCAAAGCGACCTATTTTTATCATCCTGTTTTTGCTTTTAGTCAGTGCTCACTGACCGGCACATACCATATTTCCTCGAATAATAGCCGGTGGCGATTATTATTTTTTCGCATTAAAAGGGAGCGATTATTCGAGGGAGGGCTATTATTTGAGGGAGAAGATTATTTCAAATTTTGGTCACTGGAAGTCGTGCTTTAAATATTTTTTTCTATTATCCCATTAAATAAAAAACAAACACATCAAATAAGTGTTCCAAATTTGGTTCCTTGACCGCGGCGTCAGAGCTTGAATCGTCATTGATCCGAATGAGACCCAACTTCAACATGACAGAGAAGGGATAAAAGAAAGAGAACATGGCGAGAGGGGTTGGGTTAAGGGAGGAGATTAATTGAAGGAATACGATATTTTTCTCCTCACAACCCACCTCAAAGTAATCTTGACTAAAATCTTGGACAGAATAGAATGGAACAGCAAACCCTGCGTGGGAGGCTAACCCCTATCTCCCCCAAATCAAGGATGAAGCCGCGCAAAAACCAAAAAGCGCCACTTTCCCTCTGGATTACGAGTAGTCCCCATTTTTCCTCAGGGATAGTAGAGCGAGGGAAACGCGAGCGCGCGTGAAAATCCCCGCTGCGTCTCGCCTTTCTCGCGTGGGATTATTTTCACGTACACTCGCGTTTCGCTCGCTCTACTATCCCTGAGGAAAAATGGGGACTGCTTGTTGTTTATTTTCCCATCCTTGATTTTTTTGGGGGGAAGGGGGGGAGGGGGGGGGGTATAACTAAGTTTCCAATCTCTTCTGTCCAAGATTGTAGCCAACCTCGTTCCCAGGGTTCTCTCCTATCCGTGCCTACGGAGGGTAGGAGAGAGAACCTGGGAACGAGGTTGGATTGTAGCTTGGTTGAATTCAATCGGTAATAATGGCCGGGGCATGGATTTGTATGGCTGCCACTGCAATGCCCGGGTGATATGGCTCTGTGCATGCGTGAGGTACTGGCCGGGCCATGGGTTGGTGTATGTGTCCCTTGCTTTAAATTAATTAAATTAAATTTACAATTGTAATACAATAAAATGTTATGTTATGTTACGCTTTACGTTTGTCTTATGGATTTTGCACTGTATCGCGGGGTTGTTTTCTTTTTTTTTGGCTGAGCCAGTTAAAAGAGATTTTAGGTTTTGCAAACTAACTCGAAGCCTACATCATGCAGCTTGTGGCTTGTATACGGGGAAGGGAGGGGAGGTAGGGGTTCGAACCTCCCTCCTCCTGAACCTTGTATTCCCAGCTTCTTTTTTTTTCTTGGCTTCTTTTCTAATTTGGCGAGATATTAAGCATTATTGTGTAACTTCCCCCTATTTCTCCCGCTTCCAACCCTTGTAGAACTCCCAGCTCCCGCCATTTCCCCTCCCTCCTCACGTACCCCTCTTACCCCCTATTCCCCCTCTCTCGCACCCCGCTGTCATCCCCCATATGTATAGTAGATGCTTCTAGACCAAGCCAGAACGATGCTATGAAATTACGGTACCTGTAACGACTTCATTTTAGACTCAGTTGAACAGAAAATATATTTCAAACATAGAAGAAGAGAGTAAACCGAGAGCCGTAATGGGAACAAAGAGCAGCATTTTAAGCATTTTAGTAAATTCTTTGACGTTCGTCTGTCTCTTTTCATAGGCGGACTTCTTTTCACGGCTTTCTCGCCAAGGGAAACAGAGTTTGAGTCCTATTTGGACAAATCACGGCCTATCCTACGCTTGCGAGTAGGAACGCTAACTTCAATTTCTTGAACTGAAATGCGCTCATCAGGTGCGTCCACAATATTGCTGCCGAAGTCTAGAAGTCTGTTAATCTCTCTCGAAAAGGTCATGTCAGTGTCATGTTGAATATTTAACAGTTGCTACAGCTGAGTTGCCATTACAATATTCTGCGTTGTTTGCTTTGAGGCAGTCGCGCGTTGACTTGATAATGTTTCAAACAATCGATTAAAATGAGAATGTCTCAGGAGTTGGTCCTCCGTTTAATTACGACCTCTAGAAATAACTGTAGTGAAATTCACATATCCCGTACAACGCCCCAAGATTCCCTCTCTGTCCCATTTTGACTCGAGTGTGTTCAGATTCTCCACCCTTAATTTGCTCATTCACGATTTAGGCAGGGTACGCATGTTCATAAAATGCACCCTCCACCCCTCTAGGGCTCTAGGACAATGACGTGAATATTTTTATTATCCCGAGTGCTTACTTGCCCGTACGTCCGTCAAATAATAGGGACTTTAAGCAAATAGCCTGCGTAACTGGCGTTTTTTTTACTGTTTTTATTTTATGGTTAGCAAAGTAAGCGTTACAACCGCGCGAACAGAGGTCGAAACAAAACCCATCAAAAAACCGCCAGCTACAATGGCTATTAAGCAAATAGCTCGACGGCGACCTCATGACAGTTGTGGACATGGACTCCTGGTGAGAGCCCGTCAAATTTCAACTTTAAGCAAGCGTCGCCCAAACAGTGACTACCGGGTTTCTCGTTCACTTGCTTTCGCTGTTGGTAAAACGCAGGGAAGTCGTAATTACTGAAAAAACCAGAAGCGTTATAGCGCGACTACTATAAACGGGGACACCTAGACAAAGTTTACCAATAAAGTTACTGGAAAATAACAATACATTCCGAGAAAGTTAGTTGTCAGTCATAATTACCAGGAAACGAAATAAACAACATGGATCATCGAAATCAACCAGGAGCCCAGGAGCTCTGATTCAACCAAACACAATCAACCAAAGGTGGCCTTTTAAACCCACTGAAGAAAGCCCGTGTTTCCTGAGAGGTCCGTTAGAGTCTGTGACAGAGGCGAAAATGTAAAGGTTAGTTGTAATTTTGACTTCAGGTCGCGTGTTATTGAAAAGCGCAGCAATGGATTCCTTGGTGTTATATGTAAAGTTTTGAATAGAAAAACATTGTCTGGTGAAAGATTTTGCTTTTTTGAAAAACGTTTGCTATCTGCTTAAAGTCCCTATTATTTTTTAAAAAAAATTTTGTGCTTCGAGTATGTTATTGTTTTTGTTTTTTTGTTTGTTTTTGTTTTTTTACGAGCTGATGATCGACCCCCATCAACTTTCTTGGGCCCCGGTTACAGCAGTCGCACTGTAAATACTTTCTTGATTAAAGGAAAAACAATCTATGATAGGTCTATTTATACTTGGGGAAATAAGATGCGTCTTAAAAAGAACTGCATCATTTATACGAGTATCTAAGAAGCGTCTTAGCTTAGGCGCGTGATAAGTAAGGCGCAAAGATTTTTTTGTGCCATTTAAACCAGAAGATTGCATCTTATTCAACCAGCTCCTTTTCCTCATTTAACTAGACCCAAAGTAACGAAAGCTCTGGAGAATCCGGGAAAGTAATAGCAGCAAGGAGAAGGAGGATCGGAGAGGAAACATCATATGCCTAACGGCAATTTTCATAATACATAGAATTAATTAAGTGACAATTTGTTAATATGTGTTTCAGATTCAAATAGCGGGAAGAGGTGGGTGGAGGTGGGCGGGGTGCAAGAAAGCGTAATTAATAATACTTAGTACAAGTTGTGTTCTTAAGTAAGCATAAGTAGGTGAAATATGATCGTCCGGGTTATTGTGGCCAGGGGTGATTGTTCACAGTAGTCTCTGCGAACAACAGTCCTTCTTATTCAGGACTACACTCACCCAAACGATCATATTCCACCTACTTATGAGATGACTCCTGGGCTCAGTAGTTAAGCTGTTGTCCACCATAGACTGGGACAAAAACTACTTCAATGTGAGGAGGGAGGAAGACAACGTGAGTAAGTTAAGGTGGTTCGACCCAGTATTTTTGTAGGTACATCTTCCATCTCTGAATCTCTTATACTTAACTGAATTGATCATTATTGGTAAAAACATCATAACGCATGTATTACACATAGACTAAACTTTATTATGATATTTTTTGGGGGGCAATCCGAGTACCTATCACGTGACAATGACGTCACAATAGTTTTAGCTCTAAATCGAATTTCTGCCCTTAACGGCATTTTCCTTGGAAGTGCTTTACGCTACGTATACTTTGGGTGCTTTTCTTCTGTTATGCGAAGTTTCACAAAAATCTATAAGAGGAAATTTGAGGTATCATTGAATTTCTACCAAAAGGGTATAAATTATGCATGAACTGAAGGCTGGACTTAATGCAGACAAATTTGTTACTTTTTGGATCCTTCCGAAACGTTTTTATCACTCATTCGTTTTGCAAATGACCTTTATGCACTCTACAACTACCCTGCGAGCAGTGTCTCCTTCGATCTTCCTCGCAGGGTACTCTACAACCAGCCAAAGGCAAATACACTTGCGCGATTTCGAAAAACCATGAAAACCTGTGAATCAGTCAAACGCAATGTTGAACTCTTTTTGTAATTTCTAAGGCTACTTTCACGAAAACAGCGATTAAACCAAAATTCGTCGATAGATTTTCTTTAAAAGAATTTCAGTGCTGCAATTGATCAGTGTACTATAAAATCCCTGAATTTCGTGTCCATTGAAAACTTTTTAAGTTGTCTAACGTAGGCGCAAAATTGAGTAAATATTGAAGCGATGTCATAGATCTGGCTAAGTTTTTGCTCTGGGATTCCCTATTGCCTCGGTTTTAGCACAACATCAAATACCCATGCAGCACGCTATTGTTTTCTCCCTTTGGGCAGCATTACCATAGTTCCAAAAGATTTCATAGGGTAACCAGGGGCCCGTTTCTCGAAAGTCCCGATAATTAACGGGCCCGGTAAGCTGTCTCGGTTTCCATTAAAGATCGAGGTTTCAATAGTTTTGCATCTAACATGATAAAACTATCAGTTAAAGAAACAAAATGGAGTAGTTTGCTTGCCAGGAGCCGCGCTCTTATTCTTTTTATTTCGATTTGAATATTTGATTTCGGGCCCGAAAAGTTACCGGGACTTTCGAGAAACGGGCCCCAGGCCCGGTAAATCTAGCCTGCTGCATGGGAATTTCTCATTGTCACGTGATATTTATTCCGATCGCGCAAAAAATAGTATCATAATAAAGTTAAGTCTATGTGTAATATTTATGTTATAATGTTTTCACAATAAAGGTCAATTTGGTTAAATATAAGAGGTTCAAAGATGGAAAGTGTACCTACAAAAGTAATAGGTCGAGCCACCTTAATAAGTTCCCTTTATTTTGTCCAAACCCAATTTTTCGTAAAGCCCATGGCGATTCTCTCTGACAGCGACAACGGCACATATTATTCAACTCGTTGCAATGGATTTACGTTTAGACAGTTTAAAACCTCACCTGCATTCTCGAGTCTAATCGATAAAGCACGTTGCTGATACTCCTCCAGACGTTCTTTCTTGCCCAATAATAGCTTATCTTTCCTCCAACTAGCGCGCCAAGCTCATTTTCTTCTTTAATTCAGGTTGTTGCGTGGGTCGACGTTAAACCAAGTTGTTGCCAGTGTATAGGTCCTGGTTGCTCAAGGCGTGTAACATTCTCCACCGAATAACTTGCTATCCAGTGGATTAGTATTGCGGAAATTACGTTATCCAGAAAGCAAACATCTTAGACAAGGATTTCGCTTTAAAAGCAAGTTTAAATCTTTAACATAAAATTGTGTTTTCACATGACGTCATGGCGGCCATATTTGTGTCCCAAAACAATGAAACAGCAGCCATGATTGTGTCGCAAGCCAGTCCTGTGGGAGTTGAACTCTTTTCTTATGTAAACGCTTTCTTTTGTTCCAATAAATTTGAATAGATGCTGGCCACGTGAGTGAAAACGCTCTACATGCTAAAATCACAAAACCACGTCTCGGTTTAGTCATTTTGACTGATCAGGGGTTTATACTGAATAAAATTTGAAAAATGGTTAACTGTAACGTTCAGTCGGTAAAGTTATTTCGCTGTTTATTCTGTTTCAGGAAAAGCGGCAACAGCGAACTTAAAACAGCCATGAAATCCTTATTTGAAAGCAAAGGAGCCAAAAATTGAAAAACACTAGAGTGTTATAGTAATAAATAGAGACTAATTTGTATTATTTGCTAGATCTTTCGTTAAGAAAATATCAAACGGTGGCGCTGTAGTTAGTAAGTCCAAAACCCATTTTTATGATATACATATTTTGGCTCAAACCTGTATTGAGCAGATACCGGATACCAGAAGCGCTTGCCACCAAGCCCGAAAATCCCGTTCGGATTGAAGGTTAATGTTAAGGTCATTTTCTCGGAAATTCCAACCGAACATTTAGGACTTCGTTTTGAGGTCGTACCCTCATTCCGGTCGGTATGGACAAAACAAAATGTTGCTGTACCATTTATCCTTCCCTGCGTTCTAATCTCGCGCTTTACATATTCGCACCTTTTTTATAAGATTCAAACCGTAACGCCGGGAAATGACTTTTCTCCGGTGAGCTTAAAAGGTCGCTTGCATGCCACTGTCTGTTGGTAAGTAGACTAGGGAGGGCACTGCTCAATACTAGCTTTTGTCTGTGTTCCTATAAGAGAACTTACGCACAAGCAAGAGCTCCCGAGTCACAATCCCTGAGTAGTGTCTGTGTTACACATTGGCCATCTTGAAAAAGTAACTATCTTAGGGATGTAAATCATAAAAAAGTGTTTGGCTTAGTTTCAGTCCTTCATAGAGAGATGTCTACCTCACAGAAAAATTACTTTGAGAGGTGTTCATCTTCGAAACGTGACAACTAGCTGGGTCCGGTTTTAACATGATTTCACTACGTCTTAGTAGGGTTAGTTGTTTGCAGTGGCGGATCCAGGGGAGGGGCCCGGAAGGCCCTTCCCCCCCCGCTTATTTTTAGACCAAACCAGGAGCCCATGACCAAACTGTGGCGCGAAGGGCCCAAAAAAAAATTGGAGACCGGGCACCCCCCTTATCTCAAGGTTTGGATCCGGCACTGGTTTGTTCCCTTAGAACAGTCTCAGTAATCCGGAGTGGGGCTAGAGACCAACCATCTCATCCGGAAGCTTTCCTGGAAAGAACTGGCTTTGGGCTGATTTAATTGTAAGGCGAGGTCCATACCTGGTGACCTGGGACCGTTTAATAGAGAAGCATATCGTTCATTAACATTTTTCTCTATTTAAAAGGGATTTTTAGTCTTTTATAGGTGGAAGAAAGTAGCATTCCAAAGCTTTGCGTGAGATCGTACTGTTTATTTACAAAAGCGTTACTTAACTTTGAATTAATATTTATCTAATGTTTTTTCTGTTATCCTAACACCGCCTATAGTGGTTGCTTTAACTCTTTCACTCACAGAAAAGGCCAAAGTCTAAAATGGACAGAAATTCCAAATTTCATTCTATAAAATTCGGAGAAACAAGTGGTACAACGTAAGAGCTCTGCCAAAGAGGTCTCATTTAAATGGTCACACCACCGGATTTCATCCGCAGACTCAAAAGTTAGAACAACCTCATAGATCATTCGTTCTGGAGTGAAAGAGTTATTTAAAAAAAAGCCTGCACTTTGCCGTAAGAGATATGTTATACCTACTGCCATGACTCTTAATTGGTACAAAGCAATTCCTAAAATATTCATTCTTGTATAAAAATAGTTTGAAAAATAAACGACAGAATTAGAAATTGATTTTGCAATCCCTTTGCAATGCCTTTGACTTTGCATTGAAACAAGATGCTTTTGCATAAAGTGATATATATCTCACATCCATCCATTTAGTAATGATTCCTCTAAGGCTAGAATAATTAACTATTTTTGTATAACTGTCGGAACGTGAAATTTTAGCGCTGAGATTACTTTGCAATTTGTATCCTCACTATATTGGGCAAACCTGTGCCTGAATTTAAGCGGGCAGTGAAAGTAAATGAAATAAAATGGGAATATAGCAACAAAGTTTACTCTCTTTTTTTGTATCTAGATGTCAGGCTGTCTCTACACTAATTCAGTAGTGGACCTTGAAACTCTTCGTTTTTGTCAACAAGATGCATCAAAAGCTCCTTTCCCATGCAGCCTTTTCGACTATTCCACACTGAGAACTCGTCCACACCAATGCCTTTTCATTTGAAACGAACGCATTTGTGCACGGCCCTGCTTTCAAACTAAAGCCCGCTGGCGCTGTTGACGCAAGCGCAGTGTTCGAGAAAAGTCTGGGAGCAGAAATATATCGGGAGATAGACGTTTCTGATGGCTTAGTGCAAAAAACCAATACGCTGAAATGCACGTGCGGGAGTCAAAGACGGGTTGGTGTGGACGTGGTCTCAACCGAAAACCCACATGTGAGGATATAATAGAGCGATCAAGCCAGTGCTAAAAGCGAAACTCTCGTTAATATACTTATAAGTTACTCCATCAAAAAATAAAATACAGTAGTGTGGTGCTTAACGGCAACGGCAACGAGAAAGGTCTAATTGTGCAGCACATTCTTTTGTACATTTGTCTCCCTTTGTTGTTCCACAATTGCAACATGAAACTTCCTAGTTACACGTTTTATGGAATAAATGTCGTCTGTTCTCAAAAAAAATTGTTGCCTGTCGTCCTGTTCGATTTTTTGGCACTGCCGCTCATTTTCACCTTGCTGGTCGCAAGCACTTCTCATTGTCTTTCCACCGCTATAAAAACTTCATTCTTTTCTTCCAACGAAATTCGTCTCCACTAGTTTTATCTCACGCTCTTGCTCTTTCTCTATCATCCACGTCAATGAAGACATTAATATTCAGTCCAGGAAAAAACTCGGCTTTATGTTCGTTTTTTTTTTCTTCTCCAAAGTGTAGGTGGCGGTCACTTGACTACCAAAATATTATGTATCTATACGTTTCCATTTCTATCGTAATAGAGTCTCTGTTGTGACTTAAACCACTAATCTAATAGCTCTATGTCGGTAAGTGTGACATTTGATATCTTCTTACACGTAGGAGAAAAGGACCGGTCTTGCAACCTGAACCAGCCTAAAGGTCATGCGATATTAGTCAGCGGTTGCCCGATTTTGACAGTTGTCAATTAATCTTCATATTTGTAGCATATAAAACTGGCGGAGTATTGTCATTTTATGTAGTTGTGAAAATGAGATTTGACATCGGCTTACATGTGGTTGTGTACAGCAATAGCAATAAGGCTCCCCCGGAATTCCGCTATTACCTTACCAGGCTTAGCGTGTAACAAGCTCTCCGTTAGGACAAAGGAGGTTACATATCCCAAGGAGAAGGGAAGAGAAAAAGCTCGGACCTAGTTCCCGCTCCCTATACTTAGCTAAACGTTTTTTCTCTCCCGGGTTCAACCACAACAGTTAGAAAAGCTTCCTGCGTTTGATGGCTAAACCACGTTGCAGATAGTCCTTTGCTTGTTCAAGGTCACCTAAGTCCTTGTGAATTGAGGCTAGGTTACCGTAGCTTGTTGCAACAGAAACATGTTCAGCACCAAGCTTCTTGAGTTCGATGGCTAAACCACGTTGCTGATACTCCTTTGCTTGTTCAAGGTCACCTAAGTCCTGGTGAATTGAAGCTAGGTTACCGTAGCTTGTTGCAACAGAAACATGTTCAGCACCAAGCTTCTTGAGTTCGATGGCTAAACCACGTTGCTGATACTCCTTTGCTTGTTCAAGGTCACCTAAGTCCTGGTGAATTGAAGCTAGGTTACCGTAGCTTGTTGCAACAGAAACATGTTCAGCACCAAGCTTCTTGAGTTGGATGGCTAAACCGCGTTGCTGATACTCCTTTGCTTGTTCAAGGTCACCTAAGGCCTTGTGAATTAAAGCTAGGTTACAGTAGCTTGTTGCAACAGAAACATGTTCAGCACCAAGCTTCTTGAGTTCGATGGCTAAACCACGTTGCTGATACTCCTTTGCTTGTTCAAGGTCACCTAAGTCCTGGCAAATTGAGGCTAGGTTACCGTAGCTTGTTGCAACAGAAACATGTTCAGCACCAAGCTTCTTGAGAAAGATGGCTAAACCACGTTGCTGATACTCCTTTGCTTGTTCAAGGTCACCTAAGTCCTTGTGAATTAAAGCTAGGTTACAGTAGCTTGTTGCAACAGAAACATGTTCAGCACCAAGCTTCTTGAGTTCCATGGCTAAACCACGTTGCTGATACTCCTTTGCTTGTTCAAGGTCACCTAAGGCCTTGTGAATTGAAGCTAGGTTACCGTAGCTTGTTGCAACAGAAACATGTTCAGCACCAAGCTTCTTAAGTTTGATGGCTAAACCACGTTGCTGATACTCCTTCGCTTGTTCAAGGTCACCTAAGGCCTTGTGAATTGAAGCTAGGTTACCGTAGCTTGTTGCAACAGAAACATGTTCAGCACCAAGCTTCTTGAGTTTGATGGCTAAACAACGTTGCTGCTACTCCTTTGCTTGTTCAAGGTCACCTAAGTCCTTGTGAAATGCAGCTAGGTTACCGTGGCTTATTGCAACAGAAACATGTTCAGCACCAAGCTTCTTGAGTTGGATGGCTAAACCACGTTGCTGATACTCCTTTGCTTGTTCAAGGTCACCTAAGGCCTTGTGAATTGAAGCTAGGTTACCGTAGCTTGTTGCAACAGAAACATGTTCAGCACCAAGCTTCTTGAGTTCGATGGCTAAACCACGTTGCTGATACTCCTTTGCTTGTTCAAGGTCACCTAAGTCCTTGTGAATTGAAGCTAGGTTACCGTAGCTTGTTACAACAGAAACATGTTCAGCACCAAGCTTCTTGAGTTGGATGGCTAAACCACGTTGCTGATACTCCTTTGCTTGTTGAAGGTCACCTAAGTCCTTGTGAATTAAAGCTAGGTTACCGTAGCTTGTTGCAACAGAAACATGTTCAGCACCAAGCTTCTTGAGTTTGATGGCTAAACCACGTTGCTGATACTCCTTTGCTTGTTCAAGGTCACCTAAGTCCTTGTGAATTAAAGCTAGGTTACCGTAGCTTGTTGCAACAGAAACATGTTCAGCACCAAGCTTCTTGAGTTTGATGGCTAAACCACGTTGCTGATACTCCTTTGCTTGTTCAAGGTCACCTGAGGCCTTGTGAATTGAAGCTAGGTTAACGTAGCTTGTTGTAACAGAAACATGTTCAGCACCAAGCTTCTTGAGTTTGATGGCTAAACCACGTTGCTGATACTCCTTTGCTTGCTCAAGGTCACCTAAGGCCTTGTGAATTGAAGCTAGGTTACCGTAGCTTGTTGCAACAGAAACATGTTCAGCACCAAGCGTCTTGAGAAAGATGGCTAAACCACGTTGCTGATACTCCTTCGCTTGTTCAAGGTCACCTAAGTCCTTGTGAAATGCAGCTAGGTTACCGTAACTTATTGCAACAGAAACATGTTCAGCACCAAGCTTCTTGAGTTGGATGGCTAAACCACGTTGCTGATACTCCTTTGCTTGTTTAGGGTCACCTAAGGCCTTGTGAATTAAAGCTAGGTTACAGTAGCTTGTTGCAACAGAAACATGTTCAGCACCAAGCTTCTTGAGTTGGATGGCTAAACCACGTTGCTGATACTCCTTTGCTTGTTGAAGGTCACCTAAGTCCTTGTGAATTAAAGCTAGGTTACCGTAGCTTGTTGCAACAGAAACATGTTCAGCACCAAGCTTCTTGAGTTCGATGGCTAAACCACGTTGCTGATACTCCTTTGCTTGTTCAAGGTCACCTAAGTCCTGGTGAATTGAGGCTAGGTTACCGTAGCTTATTGCAACAGAAACATGTTCAGCACCAAGCTTCTTGGGTTGGATGGCTAAACCACGTTGCTGATACTCCTTTGCTTGTTGAAGGTCACCTAAGGCCTTGTGAATTAAAGCTAGGTTACCGTAGCTTATTGCAACAGAAACATGTTCAGCACCAAGCTTCTTGAGTTCGATGGCTAAACCACGTTGCTGATACTCCTTTGCTTGTTCAAGGTCACCTAAGTCCTTGTGAATTGAGGCTAGGTTACCGTAGCTTGTTGCAACAGAAACATGTTCAGCACCAAGCTTCTTGAGTTGGATGGCTAAACCACGTTGCTGATACTCCTTTGCTTGTTCAAGGTCACCTAAGTCCTGGTGAATTGAAGCTTGGTTACCGTAGCTTGTTGCAACAGAAACATGTTCAGCGCCAAGCTTCTTGAGTTGGATGGCTAAAGCACGTTGCTGATACCCCTTTGCTCGTTCAAAGTCACCTAAGGCCTCGTTAACTATAGCTAAGTAATTGTACCCGGAAGCAACATCGACATTTTGGTCACCCAACAGCCTGATACGAACAGCTAGAGAGTTTTCCAAGTATGTCTTTGCCACGTTAAATTCACAGTGAATTTTACATATGTTGCCAAGATTCGATAATTTTTCACAAATGTCCTGAACATGGACTTGAGACATATTTTCTGCCGTAAGAACTGTATTAATTGGAATAATAAGCGCACGTACGTACGGAATGATGTACATAGTGTCCATTGTTCTATTTTCGTGTGGAATTGTGACTATAAATTTGTTAAATGATGTAAGAGCTTCACTTACAACTTTGATCGTTTGATTCTCCTTACAGTCACTCATTACCCATTTCATTGCGTCATGCACAACCTGATGTACACGAATGTAGTAGCAACTATCTTCGTCTTCCTCTAAAAGAAGCAGTGAACATCTTCTGAATCTTCTGCGAATGTGTTCCTTGTCCTCTTTGTGATCGTGGTCGAGAACGTTTTTAAGGTAACTAACCGCTATGTCAAGGTTTAATGGTTGTGGTGCGCACAGAGAAAGAAATCTGAATAGGTGTTCAAAAAACTCGTCGGATTTAACTTGTGCTTCGACAGCTAACGTTATAGCTGTAGTCATCGTATTTGGATAAATTGGGTTGGTATCAGCAAGGGTATCCTCGGTCGTTTCTCGTTTTCCTTTTTCTAAAATCTTTAGGTATTCGTCCCAGCCAAAGTGCTTCGATGCTTTGTCTTGTCGAGTGTCTTTGACAAACACAGCCGCGCCTGCTAAAGCGAGTGGCTGATAGTCCAGTTTCTGGGCAACATTTTCCGCTAGCTCGTTGTCGAAGACCCCAGAAAGCTTGGCCAATAAGGAAGTGGCATCGTAAGGATTTATTCCTTGGCTTACTGAAATGTGATTGATGAAAGAGCTTTTTAACGGGATGGACTTTGTATCCTGGGTTGTAATTAACAACTGACCTCTTGCCCACGTCTCGGTTCCAGACTGTGGTAGGTGATCATGTAAAAAAGTCAGTTTAGTGACATTGTCCACCACCATTAGCCACGACGCGTAACACCCAATTTTTGCAGCAATAAGCATCTTGAGATTAGCAATCTTCTCCTTAATGTTCCAATCCTTAGAGCTCAAGGTTTGCATCACTGAAAAGTCTGGGCACTTCAACTGACGAGCAAAATTGGCATATGACTCCAAAAGTGAATCTTGACTGGCAGCGTTTATGGTCATCACAAAGGACGAAGTGCCTGGTATTTCTTTTACTTCGTCAAAGAATCTTTCAGCTACGAGGCCAGCTAGTTGTGATTTGCCACTTCCTGGATTCCCTGAGATGTACAGATAACTCAACGTGTTCTCGTTGGCCTTCTTTAGTTCCTTTAGTTGATGGGCTATTTGTGCTACTTCACTTTCACGGCTTTCAATTTCGTGTGTAGGTTTAGGAGGGAGAATACAGAATGAAGGCGTTTCTTTCTGAAGCTGGTCTTCAAGAACCTGGCGCTGGTTCTCTTTTTCTTGAAGTTTTTGTTTAACATCGCCAACCTCTTTCAGAATTCTATGTAATTCGTCGGTTGGGAAAGTTTTCTGATTTTTTATGTCATCGATTTTTACAGTAGAGAGACCTAGCGCATTAAACACAACATGAACTTTGCCAATGGCATTCTGAAAATCCATCTCAGGGAAGCTTCCCTGTGATATGTGGGCGAATTCCTCGTTTCTAAAATTTCTAAGATCATCCACATTGTTTCTGACCGTTGAGGCAAGGTAGAGCCCGACACAATCAGAGTAAAGGATGGCGTAAAACAGCATTGTGCAATCCCATTCCGCTCTGTTTCCATTTATCGCGGTAGCCAAAAGATGAGCATTTCTTCTTTGATTTCTTGGAGACTCGCCGTTGTAAAAGTCCGTTCCATTCTGGGCCACATCTTTCCATTCACCCAATGGCGTTGATTTATATTGATTGTCCCATTCACGTTTAAAAAGTTCTCTGAGGCCTTCGGCTAGTATATCAGTGGTTACATAACAAATTCTGAAGTAGTTGAGCTGTTGTTCTGTGTACTTCTTTGAAAGTGCCATGTGTGACAAAACGCTGAGGCTTGGAACCTTTGTAAAAATAAATCAAGAAACAAGAAACAACTTGATGAAGGTTGTAGGGAAAAGAAATACAGGATCTCTCAATATGATTTAAGCAAAATGACTTCTGTTGTTCTAAATTGCCGTTAATTCGATCTATGTCAATCAGCAAAGCCTCATTTACTCAGTATAGCAGGTGCTCCTTGGTTGAGTATTTTGAGAAACTTTTCAGTCTACGCCAACAAGGAAAAAAATGTGTTACTCGAAAAGGCGAAAAAAGCTGACGTAAAATGCTTTACTTTTAAACTTGCCCTCGTTTTTGCATTTTAAGAATAGAATCAAAGATCTTTTTAAGAGACATATGATAAGGAAGTCGACTATGTTTTAGGCGCTGATGTGAATTGCAACAACATGATTAAAATTATGTCGAAATTCGTGTTAAAAAACTGTTTAATATTCATCATCTGTAAACTTCCTTAATATAATGTTACTTTTATTAATTTCCTTTGATAGTAATTGTATCTGTCGCGGTAATTTTTAGTTCATCTTCCAAAAATTGTGATTGAGGCCTAGTTAACATCACATGCTTTATAGTTTCCTTTAGGCCTCCTAGCCATTAGTTTCTACACTTGTATTTTTTTGTTTTTGTAATCATGTAATTTATCTGTGTGGCAAAATAAATACAAAATCAGGATACAAATACAAAATATAAGCTTGAGCGCAAGCACGGTTTAGGAGTTGATTTAATTTGAAGAACGGAGTTAAGTCTTCTTTTACGTACTTCTTTAAACAGGCTTTCTGTTCGTCTGTGGCGTGGAGGATGGAAAGAAGGGCAAAGGAAATAAATGAAATCAAGAAAGAAAGGTTGAAATCGTTTCGCATCATGCGCCAAAAACAAAATGCAGGACTCTTAACTAAATCTTAGACGTGTTGCAATCTCATTTTTAGTCATTTCCATGAATAGAGCAATTGGTGAAAAAACCGGTCCGAAAAGAAGGATTGTCTCTACCTTCTGGTCACTAAAGCTTATTTAAGTGAAGACGGAAAGGATTTTTATTTAAAATGTTGTAAAAATAAGCCCACTGAGGCGCTTTCTGGGTGGCAGTAAGGTAATTGCAAAGTGCCAGCACTGAAACGTGACTGACTTTAATCTAAACAATTCGACATTACAATATCTTAAACCAGTGCACCTATTAGTGATTTGAATCTGAAACATTGATCCGTTTCGCTTGGCCCTAAAGAACTTAGAGACTCACAACAAACATAGTATTTACTTCGAAACCCTTATAATTATGGGTTTATGGGTTTATCTGGGTTTCAGTGTCAGATCTGGAAGTTTGTTCAAAAGAAGAAGACATTACGATATGTATGGCGTATTTACACTTCTTGTTGTCTACTGGATTCAAGTGCTCAAGAACGGAATGCATATTGACTCGTCGTTTTCCGCCTTCGTCTAACCATGTATATCAACGTCTTGTGACAAAAATAAACATGACCACGAATTGATTGTTAACCCAGTTTAATGAACAATATGAAGAGCCATAATGGGACTTAACAATATCGAATTTAGGGAAATAGCAACAAAGATGTTTTTGTAAGAAAACTTTTTTTATACTTACTTGAAAACTTAACCGCAAAAAACTCCTTGGGCGGAAACGGGATAAGGGGGGGGGGGGGGGGATTTATTCATTGAGCACAATCTCGTTAAAATAACATATGGCGCTGGTGTAGTAAATTAATTAGCTGGAATTCACACAAAACGTCTTAGGATGGAAATGTGATCTGATTGAACCTAGGCGCAACGAAAACGTTGAATATTTTTTTGTTTTTTAGCGTCATTGATCGAAAAGTGGCGGAAACGTGTAAAACCATTTCGTTCGGGATCATGTGCTTGCTTTCCGCGAAAACGTAGACAAATCGCTTGCCGTATTCCAAGTATTCCTTTTGTCTTTCTTTCCCCAAAATAACGGCAGTAGTTTTAAGAAAGGGTCCCTTTTATGAGTACCACCATGTTCATAGTATCAGCTTCACAAAATAACGCATTTTTAGCCTAATGCATTTAAGTGCCCCACTGGATTACTGCATTTTTAAACATCATTGCCTTATAAAACAGTTCCTTTTGAAAAATCTCTGTTGTACGTTGTCTGCACCTCAAGACAAGCACACAATATAAGGCGCAGAACAAGATATTATTCCTTGATTAACATTTTAAAAGATAGATGTTTGTGGCCATTCGGTTTAGCCGGAGACGGTTCAAACACCAAATGGATCCTTTAATGTTACTGTGAAAGCAAACGTTAAACCCTCTCCCCTCACACCGGTCTTCTGTTTGTAATGCAAATATAGAGGCAGTACACATACAGAACCGTTAAGTTCGATTCTGAAATGGCCTTCGTTAGACTACTTGTCTACTAATTGTACACTTACTTGGGCGTCTTCTCACTGTAGACTGTTGATTTTTTCGGAATGAAATCAGTGAGATTTCAGCTGAGGGTCAAGAGAAAAGAGACGGACATGCCACTTCGAGTCGAAAGTGAAAGCAATCTACGGTACCGTACCGTGCTGTGACGTTTGTAGTGTTTCGCATGTTAAAGTTTTTTGTTAAATATGCGCATTGAGTTCATTGTTTGAGATGAACACACGCCGTAGAGTCTAAAGTCAAAGCAACCTATTTTTATCATCCTGTTTTTGCTACGAGCCAATGCTCATTTGATGACCGGCACGTATTTTTCTCCTCATAAACCCACCTCAAAGTAATGTTGACAACAATCTTGGACAGAATAGAATGGAACAACAAAGCCCACTCCACCCCAAAAGTGAAGCCTCGCAAAAGCCAAAACGCGCCATTTTCCCATCCTTGAAATGTATTGGAGGGGGGGAGGGGGGAAGGGGGCGGAAAATATTTTCAATCTCGGCTGTTTTAGATTGTAGCTTGGTTGAATTCTATCGGTAATAGTGGCCGAGGTATGGATTTTGTACTGCATCGCGGGGTTGTTTTCTCTTTGCGGCTGAGCCAGCTAAAAGAGTTTTTGGGTTGTACAAACTTACTTGAAGCTTATCTCAAGCAGCTTTTGGCTTGTATACGGGGGAAGGAGGTTTTTGTTGGTTTTTGTTTTTAGGCTTTGTTGGTTTCCTTTCCGATTGCGAAATATTAAGCATTGTTGCAAAATTTCCCTCTATTTCTTTCGCTTCCTCCCACCTCCCATAACCATCCCAGGCTCCCACCCTCTAGCCTGTTCCAGGAATTAAGAAAGCGCGATCACGTGCTCATATTTTCGCGTGCCTTTCTCTTACGCGTCTTCCCCACTATCTGAGTGCCTGAAACAGGCTACCACCCCGCTGTCCTCCCCCACAAGTATGGTAGATTCTTTTAGAGTAAGCCCAGCGATGCCATGTAATTAGGGTACCTGGAAAAAATATCGTGCTACCCACACACTCAACATGCTCAATTGAAATCTAAGCAGAGAAAGCATGTCTGTAAAGTGTGGCCTGCACCCCTTGCTCTCTGCGAGGTGCATCTGTTGGTCACATTATATGCCAGGTCGTAGACTCTGTTTGTAAGAACAAATATAATTGGCTTGCCGGAAAATTAGCACGAACGTGTAAATTTCAGGCTTATAAATTATTTAAAAAACGCAGGGTCGTTACTGAAGTGACAGCCGTCAAAAGAATTTTTAGTGGAAATACATCTCATATAAGCCATCAAGGTTCAGTGGTTCTAGCCATAAATCTTGTAAATTTGGAATTTTCGCGATTTTCGTAGAATCTCTGCCATGCGCCTTACAGGCTTTGAATTTTCGGTCACGAATTCCTGTTTTTACTCTTTTTCTACTACTTTCAGTTAGTATCTTTTTTGAAGAAATAATTGATAGAAAATGGGTTGCAAACCCTTGTCACCTCCATATACAAGGTATTTAAGGGTTGTAACCTGGACAAAATTTTATCATCGAGTAGCAATATAATGGTCTGGCAATTGGGGGCCTTACAAACTGAAATATGCTCCTTCAATTTTTGAAAATTGAGGTAATTCATTCTCAAACTCAAAAATCAAATTCCTTGATCTTTTGTCAGTAGACGAGCTGCCTCTTTCATCATAGAGCCTCCTGTTTGTTGATATATACCAAAACTCATTGAGTGTCAAGGAATAAATGACAGCTACTGGAAAGAAGAAGTTCTGCCTCAAAAAGCTTTTGATATCTTACAAAATAGGTGTGGGGGGTGGGGTGAGGGGGTGTCCCAGTATATTCGAGGGTTAGTTAAGACCCAATCTGTACTCGTTAACTATAATTCATTTCTGTGGTTTCAAGAGTTGGAAATTCTCCTTTCAATTTACCATCGACCATTGATTCGATGGTTTATTGCTCAAGCAGCCTGGTTTCAAGGCATCATGCGCCAAAAACAAAAATGCAGAACTCTTAACTAAATCGTAGACGTGTTACAATCTCATTTTTAGCCATTTCAATGAAAGTGCAATTGGTAAAACTGGTCCAAAAAGGAGGATTGTCTCTACCTGCTGCTATTTAAAATGATGTAAAAATATGCCCAATGAGCGTTTTTCAGGGTGGCAGTAGGGTAATTAATCTCCCTCGCAGCCGTTTTTTGGATGTCCAAAAAAAAGGCTGCGAGGGGGAATAACTGAAGGCTGGACTTAATGCAGACAAATTTGCTACTTTTTGGATGCTTCCCAAAAGTTTTTATCACTCATTCGTTTTGCAAATGACCTTTGTGCACTCTACAACGGACCAAAGGCAAATACACTTGCGCGATTTCGAAAAGCCATGAAAACACATGGAATCAGTCGAACGCAACGTTGAACTCTTTTTGTAATTTCTAAGGCTACTTTAACGAAAACAGCGATTAAACCAAAATTCGTCGATAGATTTTCTTTAAAAAATTTCAGAGCTGCAATTGATCAGTGTAATATCAAATCCCTGAATGTTGTGTCCATTGGAAACTATGAAAACTTTTTAAGTTGTCTAACGTCGGCGCAGAATTGGGTAAATATTGAAGCGATTTCATAGATCTGGCTAAGTTTTTGCTCTGGGATTTCCTATTGCCTCGAGTCTAGCACAACATGTAATACCCATGCACGACGCTATTGTTTCCTCCCTTTCGACAGCATTACCATATTTCCCAAAGATTTCCGAGGCACGGTAAATTCTCGCTTTCCCATTGTCACGTGATATTTATTCCGATCGCGCAAAAAATAATATCATAATAAAGTTAAGTCCATGTATAATACGTGTGTTATAATGTTTTTACAATAAAGGTCAATTTGGCTAAATATAAGAGATTCAAAGATGGAAAGTGTACCTAAAAAAATGATAGGTCGAGCCACCTTAATAACTTCTCTTTATTTTGTCCAAAACCAATTTTTCGTAAAGCCCATGGTGATTTTCTCTGACAGTAACAACGGCACATACTATTCAACTCGTTGCAATGGATTTACGTTTAGACAGTTTAAAACCACACCTGCATTCTCGCGTCTAATCGATAACGCAAGTTGATGATACTCCTCCAGACGCTTTTAGATACCGAACCGTTCTTGCTTGCCCAATAATAGCTTCTTTCCGTGAACTAGGCACCTCCGCTAGCTTATTTCCACCTTTAATTCAGGTTGTTGCGAGGGTCGACGGTAAACCAAGTTGTTGCCAGTGTATAGGTCCTGGTTGCTCAAGGAGTGTAACATTCTCCACCGAATAACTTGCTATCCATTGGATAAGTATTGCGGAAATCAATTACGTTATCCAGCAAGCAAACATCTTAGACAAAGTTTAAACAACAACAACAAAATTGAAACAATGACAAAATTGTTGACTGATTAGGGGCTTATACTCAACAAAATTTGAAAAATGATTAAATTGTGTACCACGTTAACCTTGGTTAACTGTAATATTAAGTCGGTAAAGTTATTTCTCTGTTTATTCTGTTTCAGGAAAAGCAGCAACAGTGAACTACAGCCATGAAATCCTTATTTGAAAGCAAAGGAGCCAAAAATTGAAAAACAGAGTTTTATAGGGATAAAAAGAGACTAATTTGTATGTTTAGCTCGACATTTCGTTGAGAAAGTGTTAAACAGTCACGCTCTATTTAGTTAGCCTGCGTGGCAGGCGCAAAAAGAGGAGAAGGAGAAGGGAGAAAAGCAGGAAAGAGGGGAAAAGGGACGGGAGCCCTACCCTCTATCCCAACCTCCCTCCTTTCTCCCTTCCTCCGTATCCCCTACCCCTTTTGACGCCTATATTGAGGCTATATTATATATATACTAATATACTAATATATACTATATTATTTTCAGTCCTTCCTGGCGAGATGGCTACCTCACAGAAGAAACATTTTAAGAGGTGTTCATGTTCGAAAGGTGACGACTAGCTGGGTTCAGTTTTAACATGATTTTACTACGGCTTAGTGGTGTTAATTGTTTGCAGTGGACGATCCAGGGGAGGGGCCAGGGGGGCCCGCTCCCCCTGTTTTTCAACCAAACTGAAACCCGAAGGGCCGAAATTTTTTTTTTGACCAGCCACCCCCGTCCCCCCCCCTTATCTCAGGGTCTGGATGACCGGGCCCCCCTTTATCTCAAAGTCTGGATCCGGCACTGGTTTGTTCCCTTAGAACACAGTCTCAGTAGTCTGGGGTTAGGGGCCAACCATCTCATCCGGGAGTTTTCCTGTAAGAAATGGGCGTTTGGGCTGATTTAATAGTGTAAGACGAGGTCCATACCTTTTGACCTGGGACCGTTTAGTAGACAAGCATATCGTTCATTAACATTTTTCTTTATGTAAAAGGGATTTTTTTCGTGCAAGAAAGTAGCATTCCAAAGCACTGCGTGAGATCGTACTGTTTATTTACAAACGCGTTATTTAATTTTGAATTAATGTTTGTCTAACATTTTTTTTTCTGTTATCCTAACACCGCCTATGGTGGTTGCTTAAAACTCTTTCACTCACAGAAAAGTCCAAAGTCTAAAATGGAAAGAAATTCCAAATTTCATTCTATAAAATTCGGAGAAACAAATAGCACAACGTAAGAGCACTGCCAAAGATGTTTCATTTGAATGGTAACACCAACGGATTTCGTCCACAGACTCAAAAGTTAGAACTACATACTAAATAAACAGTACCATGTGAAAGTACTGCCAAAGAGATCTCATTTAAATTGTCACACCGCCGGATTTCATCCGCAGACCCAAAAGTTAGAACAACCTCATAGATCATTCGTTCTGGAGTGAAAGAGTTACTTAGAAAAAGCCGACACTTTACCTTAAGATATATGTTATACCTACTGCCATGACTCTTAATTGGTAAAAAGTTATTCTTTTGAGTCATAATGTATACAATTCCAAAAAAAATTCATTCTTATATAAAAATAGTTTGAAAAATAAACGACAGAATTAGAAATTGATTTTGCAATCCCTTTGGCTTTGTGTTGAAGCAAAGATGCTTTTGCATAAAAGTGATATATCTCATATCTATCCATTTAGTAATGATTTCTCTAAGGCTAGAATAATTAACTATTTTTGTATAACTGTCGGAACGTGAAATTTTATCGCTGAGATTACTTTGCAATTTGTATCCTAACTATATTGGGCAAACCTATGCCTGAATTTAAGCGGGTAGTGAAAGTAAATGATTAAAAATGGGAATATAGCAACAAACTTTACTCTCTTTTTTTGTATCTGGATCTTTGGCTGTCTCCACACTAACTCATTAGTGGACCTTGAAAATCTTCGTTTTTGTTAACAAGATGCATCAATAGCTGCTTTCCCATGCAGCCAGGTCTAAAAGCGAATCTCTCGTTAATATACTTATGAGTTACTCCATCAAAAAATAAAATACAGTAGTGTAATTCTTAACGGCAACGGCAACGAGAAAGGTCTAATTGTGCAGCACATTTTTTGGTACATCTCCCTTTGTTGTTGCACAACTCAACATGAAACCGTAGTTTAAAACACGTTTATGGCACCTTGCTGGTCGCTAGCACTTCTCATTTTCTTACCACCTTCTAAAAAAATTTCATACTTTTCTTCCAACGTCAATCTGTCTATCGTCGACGTCAATGAAGACATTAAAATTTAGTCGAGGAAAGACTCGGCTTTATGTTCGTTTTTTTTCTCTTCCAAAGTGTAGGTGGCGGTCACTTGACTACCAAGATATTTGTACCTATACGTTTCCATTTCTATCGTAATAGAGTCTCTGTTGTGACCTTAACCAATATTCTAATAGCCCTATGTCGGTAAGTGTGACATTTTATATCTTCTTACACGTAGGGGAAAAGGACCGGTCTTACAACCTGAATCAGCGTGAAGGTCATGCGATAATAGTCAGCCGTTGCCCGATTTTGACAGTTGTCAATTAATCTTCATATTTGTAGCATATATAACTGGCCGGGTATTGTCATTTTATGTAGCTGTGAAAATGAGATTTGACATCGGCTCACACGTGGGTGTGTACAGCAATAGCAATAAGGCTCCCCCGGAATTCCGCTATTACCTTACCAGGCTTAGCGTGTAACAAGCTCTTCGTTAGGACAAAGGAGGTTACGTATCGCAAGGAGAAGAGAAGAGCAAAAGCTGGGACCCAGTTCCCACTCCCTATCCCTAGCTAAACTTTTTTACTCTCCAGGGTTCCAGCACAACAGTTAGAAAAGCTTCTTGAGTTGGATGGCTTAACCACGTTGCTGATACTCCTTTGCTTGTTCAAGGTCACCTAAGGCCTTGTGAATTGAAGCTAGGTTACCGTAGCTTGTTGCAACAGAAACATGTTCAGCACCAAGCTTCTTGAGTTGGATGGCTAAACCACGTTGCTGATACTCCTTTGCTTGTTCAAGGTCACCTAAGTCCTGGTGAATTAAAGCTAGGTTACCGTAGCTTGTTGCAACAGAAACATGTTCAGCACCAAGCTTCTTGAGTTGGATGGCTAAACCACGTTGCTGATACTCCTTTGCTTGTTCAAGGTCACCTAAGGCCTTGTGAATTGAAGCTAGGTTACCGTAGCTTGTTGCAACAGAAACATGTTCAGCACCAAGCTTCTTGAGTTTGATGGCTAAACCACGTTGCTGATACTCCTTTGCTTGTTCAAGGTCACCTAGGTCCTGGTGAATTAAAGCTAGGTTGCCGTAGCTTGTTGCAACAGAAACATGTTCAGCACCAAGCTTCTTGAGTTGGATGGCTAAACCACGTTGCTGATACTCCTTTGCTTGTTCAAGGTCACCTAAGTCCTGGTGAATTAAAGCTAGGTTACCGTAGCTTGTTGCAACAGAAACATGTTCAGCACCAAGCTTCTTGAGTTCGATGGCTAAACCACCTTGCTGATACTCCTTTGCTTGTTGAAGGTCACCTAAGGCCTTGTGAATTGAAGCTAGGTTACCGTAGCTTGTTGCAACAGAAACATGTTCAGCACCAAGCATCTTGAGTTCGATGGCTAAACCACGTTGCTGATACTCCTTTGCTTGTTCAAGGTCACCTAAGTCCTTGTGAATTAAAGCTAGGTTACCGTAGCTTGTTGCAACAGAAACATGTTCAGCACCAAGCTTCTTGAGTTGGATGGCTAAACCACGTTGCTGATACTCCTTTGCTTGTTCAAGGTCACCTAAGTCCTGGTGAATTAAAGCTAGGTTACCGTAGCTTGTTGCAACAGAAACATGTTCAGCACCAAGCTTCTTCAGTTTGATGGCTAAACAACGTTGCTGATACTCCTTTGCTTGTTCAAGGTCACCTAAGTCGTGGTGAATTGAAGCTAGGTTACCGTAGCTTGTTGCAACAGAAACATGTTCAGCACCAAGCTTCTTGAGTTTGATGGCTAAACCACGTTGCTGATACTCCTTTGCTTGTTCAAGGTCACCTAAGGCCTTGTGAATTGAAGCTAGGTTACCGTAGCTTGTTGCAACAGAAACATGTTCAGCACCAAGCTTCTTGAGTTTGATGGCTAAACCACGTTGCTGATACTCCTTTGCTTGTTCAAGGTCACCTAAGTCCTGGTGAATTAAAGCTAGGTTACCGTAGCTTGTTGCAACAGAAACATGTTCAGCACCAAGCTTCTTGAGTTTGATGGCTAAACCACGTTGCTGATACTCCTTTGCTTGTTCAAGGTCACCTAAGTCCTTGTGAATTAAAGCTAGGTTACCGTAGCTTGTTGCAACAGAAACATTTTGGTCACCCAATAGCCTGAGGCGAATAGCGAGAGAATTTTCCAAGTATGTTTTTGCCACGTTAAATTCACAGTGCATTTTACATATAACGCCAAGATTCGACAATTTGTCAGAAATGTCCTGAATATGGACTTGAGTCATATTTTCTGTCATAATAACTGTATTAATTGGTACAATAAGGGCGCTTACGTGCGGAATGATGTGCATAGTGTCCATTGTTCTATTTTCGTGTGGAATTGTGACTATAAATTTGTTAAACGATGTAACAGCTTCACTTACAACCTTGATCGTTTGATTTTTTGTACAGTCACTCATTACCCATTTCATTGCGTCATGCACAACCTGATGTACACGAATGTAGTAGCAACTATCTTCGTCTTCCTCTAAAAGAAGCAGTGAACATCTTCTGAATCTCCTGCGAATGTGTTCCTTGTCCTCTTTGTCATCGTGGTCGAGAACGTTTATAAGGTAACTAACCGCTATGTCAACGTTTAACGGTTGTGGTGCGCACAGGGAAAGAAATCTGAATAGCTGTTCAAAAAACTTGTCGGATTTGACTTGCCTCTCGACAGCTAACGTTATTGCTGTAGTCATCGTATGTCGATAACTTGGGTTGGTATCAACAAGGGTTTTCTCGGTGATTTTTCGATTTCCTTTTTGTAAAATCTTTAGGTATTCGTCCCAGCCAAAGTGCTTCGATGCTTTGTCCTGCCGAATGTCTTTGACAAACACAGCCGCGCCTGCTAAAGCAAGTGGCTGATAGTCCAGTTTCTTGGCAACGTTTTCCGCTTGCTCGTTGTGGAAGACCCCAGAAAGCTTGGCCAATAAGGAAGTGGCATCGTAAGGACTCATTCCTTGGCTTACTGAAATGTGATTGATGAAAGAGCATTTTAACGGGATGGACTTTGTATCCTGGGTTGTAATTAACAACTGACCTCTTGCCCACGTCTCGGTTCCAGACTGTGGTAGGTGATCATGTACAATAGTCAGATTAGTCACATTGTCCACCACCATTAGCCACGACGTGTAACTCCCAATTTTTGCAGCAATAAGCATCTTGAGATTGGCGATCTTGTCCTCAATTTTCCAATCCTTAGAGCTCAAGGTTTGCATCACTGAAAAGTCTGGGCACTTTAACTGACGAGCAAAATTGGCATATGACTTCAAAAGTGAATCTTGACTGGCAGCGTTTATGGTCATCACAAAGGAAGTGCCTGGTATTTCTTTCACTTCATCAAAGACTTGTTTAGCGACGAGGCCAGCTAGTTGTGATTTGCCACTGCCTGGATTCCCTGAGATGTACAGATAACTCAACCTGTTCTCGTTGGCCTTCTTTAGTTCCCTTAGTTGATGGGCTATTTGTGCTACTTCACTTTCCCGGCTTTCAATTTCGTGTGTAGGTTTAGGAGGGAGAATACAGAATGAAGGCGTTTCTTTCTGAAGCTGGTCTTCAAGAACCTGGCGCTGGTTCTCTTTTTCTTGAAGTTCTTGTCTAACATCGTCAACCTCTTTCAGAATTTTATCTAATTCGTCTGTTGGGAAAGTTTTCTGATTTTTTATCTCATCAATTTTTACAGTAGAGAGACCAAGCGCATGGAACGCAACATGAACTTTACCAACGGCATTCTGAAAATCCATCTCAGGGAGACTTCCCTGTAGTATGTGGGCGAATTCCTCGTTTCTAAATTTTCTAAGATCATCCACATTGTTTCTGACTGTTGATGCAAGGTAGGGCCCGACACAATCAGAGTAAAGGATGGCGTAAAACAGCATTGTGCAATCCCATTCCGCTCTGTTTCCATTTATCATGGTGGCCAAAAGACGAGCATTTCTTCTTTGATTTCTTGGAGACTCGCCGTTGTAAAAGTCCGTTCCATTCTGGGCCACATCTTTCCATTCTCCCAATGGTGTTGATTTATATTGATTGTCCCATTCACGTTTAAAAAGCTCTCTGAGGCCTTCGGCTAGTATATCAGTGGTTACATAACAAATTCTGAAGTAGTTCAGCTGTTCTTCGGTGTAGTTCTTTGAAACGGCCATGTGTGAGAAAACGCTGAGGCTTGGAACCTTTGGAAAAATAAATCAAAGAATAAGAAACAACTTGATGAACGTTGTACATGTAGGGAAAAGAAATACAGGATTTCTTAATATGATTTAAGCAAATTAACTTCTGTGGTTCTAAATTTTTGTTAAGTCGATCGATGTCAATCAGTAAAGCCTTATTTACTAAGTATAGCAGGTGTTCGTTGGTTTAGTATTTTGAGAAACTTTTCAATCTACGCCAACAAGGAAAAAAATATGTTGCTCGAAAAGGCGAAAAAAGCTGACGTAAAATGCTTTACTTTTAAACTTGCCCTCGTTTTTGCATTTTAAGAATAGAATCAAAGATCTTTTAAGAGACGGATAAGGCTAGGCTCTTATGTGAATTGCAGCAACCACAGGTAGCCTAAGCTTACTATGAGAACCCGGAATTTGTCGCCGCCGAGAGCAGAAGAGAGGTTTGCCAACCTTCTCTTCTCTTCTCTCTACTGTTATCTGAGTGAAAAACTGTCGCTCAAAAAAAGGCAGTAAATAGTGCCTAGGAGGTCTGAAATACAGTCAGAAAACAAAGAAAACCAATTAGACGTTAAAGGTGAGCTTCAAAGCGATATTCAATGTACATTTTGCTACTTTAGTGAGTACTAAAGCTTACTTAATTAAGCGAAGACGAAAGGATTTTTATTTAAAATGTTGTATAAAATAAGCCCATTGAGGCGCTTTCTGGGTGGCAGTAAGGTAATTGCAAAGTGCCAGCACTGAAACGTGACTGACTTTAATCTAAACAATTCGACATTACAATATCTTAAACCAGCGCACCTATTACTGATTTGAATCTAAAACATTGATCCGTTTCGCTTTGGCCCTGAAGAACTTAAAGGCTGACAACAAGCACAGTATTTACTTCGAAACCCTTATAACTATGGGATTATGGGTTTATCTGGGTTTCAATGTGAGATCTGGAAGTTTGTTCAAAAGAAGAAGACATTACGATATGCACGGCGTATTTACACTTCTTGTTGTCTACTGTATTCAAGTGCTCAAGAGCGGAATTCATATTGACTCGCCGCTGTTCGCTTTTGTGTAACCATGCATATCAATGTCTTGTGACAAAAATAAATACGACCATGAATTGATTGTTAACCCAGTTTAATGAACAATATGAAGAGCCATAATGGGATTTGGCAATATTGAATTTAGGGAAATAGCAACGAAGATGTTTTTGTAAGAAAACTTTTTTTATACTTGCTAGAAAACTTAACCGCAAAAAACTCCTGGGGCGGAAACGCGATAAGGGGGGGGGGGGGGGGAGGGATTTTAAGCTCATTGAGCACAATCTCGTTAAATAACATATGGCGCGGGTGTAGTAAATTAATTAGCTGGAATTCACACAAAACGTTTTGGGATGGAATTGTGAGTTGATTGGATTTAGGCGCATCGACAACTTTGAATTTCTTTCTGTTTTTTTTTTAGCGTCAAGTGGCGGAAACGTGTGGAACCATTTCATTTTGGGGTCATGTGCTTGCTTTCCGCGAAAACGTAGACAAATCGCTTGCCGTATTCCAAGTATTCCTTTTGTTTTTCTTTCCCCAAAATAACGGCAGTAGATTTAAGAAAGGGTCCCTTTTATGAGTATCACCATGTTCATAGTATCAGCTTCACAAAATAACGCATTTTTAGCCTAATGCATTTAAGTGCCCCACTACTGCATTTTTAAACATCATTGCCTTATAAAACAGTTCCTTTTGAAAAATCTCTGTTGTACGTTGTCTGCACCTCAAGACAAGCACACAATATAAGGCGCAGAACAAGATATTATTCCTTGATTAACATTTTAAAAGATAGATGTTTGTGGCCATTCGGTTTAGCCGGAGACGGTTCAAACACCAAATGGATCTTTTAATGTTACTGTGAAAGCAAACGTTAAACCCTCTCCCCTCACACCGGTCATCTGTTTGTAATGCAAATATAGAAGCAGTACACATACAGAACCGTTTAGTTCGATTCTGAAATGGCCTTCGTTAGACTACTTGTCTACTAATTGTACACTTACTTGGGCGTCTTCTCACTGTAGACTGTTGATTTTTTTCGGAATGAAATCAGTGAGATTTCAGCTGAGGGTCAAGAGAAAAGAGACGGACATGCCACTTCGAGTCGAAAGTGAAAGCAATCTACGGTACCGTACCGTGCTGTGACGTTTGTAGTGTTTCGCATGTTAAAGTTTTTTGTTAAATATGCGCATTGACCCCTAACATACATTTTCCCTCAGCGCCCACGCAAAGGTTATCGTGGTTAGTGAGTTCATTGTTTGAGATGAACACACGCCGTAGAGTCTAAAGTCAAAGCAACTTATTTTTATCATCCTGTTTTTGCTTCGAGCCAATGCTCATTTGATGACCGGCACGTATTTTTCTCCTCATAAACCCATCTCAAAGTAATGTTGGCAACAATCTTGGACAGATCAGAATGGAACAACAAAGCTCACTCCACCCCAAGGATGAAACCGCGCAAAAGCCAAAACGCGCCATTTTCCCATCCTCGAAATTTATTGGGAGGAGGGGAGGGGGGAGGGGGCGGAAAAAATTTTCAATCTCGTCCGTCTTAGATTGTAGCTTGGTTGAATTCTATCGGAAATAGTGGCCGAGGTATGGATTTTGTACTGCATCGCGGGGTTGTTTTCTCTTTGCGGCTGAGCCAGCTAAAAGAGTTTTTAGGTTGTACAAAAATACTTGAAGCTTACCTCAAGCAACTTTTGGCTTGTATACGGGGGAGGGAGGAGGGGTAGGGGATCCAAATCTCCTGTCTTCCGTACCTTGCATTCCCGGCTCCTGCCCGTTCTTTGCTGGTTTCCTTTCCGATTGCGAAATATTAGGCATTGTTGCAAAATTTCCCTCTATTTCTTTCGCTTCCTCCCGCCTCCCATAACCATCCCAGGCTCCCACCCCCTAGCCTGTTCCAGGAATTAAGAAAGCGCGATCACGCGCTCATATTTTCGCGTGCCTTTCTGAGTTACGCGTCTTTCCTACTATCTGAGAGCCTGAAACAGGCTACCACCCCCCCTGTCCTCCCCCACAAGTATGGTAGATTCTTTTAGAGTAAGCCTAGCGATGCCATGTAATTAGGGTACCTGGAAAAAATACCGTGCTTCCCCACACACTCAACATGCTCAATTGAAATCTAAGCAGAGAAAGCATGTCTGTAAAGTGTGGCCTGCACCCCTTGCTCTCTGCGAGGTGCATCTGTTGGTCACGTTATATACCAGGTTGTAGACTCTGTTTGTAAGAACAAATATAATTTGCTTGCCGGAAAATTAGCACGAACGTGTAAATTTCAGGCTTATAAATTATCTAAAAAACGCAGGGTCGTTACTGAGGTGACAGCCGTCAAAAGGATTTTTAGTGGAAGAACATCTCATATAAGCCATCAAGGTTCAGTGGTTCTACACATAAACGTTGTAAATTAGGAATTTTTACGATTGTCATAAAATCTCTGCCATGCGCCTTACAGGCTTTGAATTTTCGGTCACGAATTCCTGTTTATACTTTTTTTCTATTACTCTCAGTTAGTATCTTTTTGAAGAAATAATTGATAGAAAAATGGGTTGCAAAGCCTTGTCACCCACATATACAAGATATTTAAGAGTTGCCATCTGGACAAAATTTTATCATCGAGTAGCAATATAATGGTCTGGCAATTGGGGGCCTTACAAACTGAAACCTGCTCCTTCAATTTTTAAAAATGGAGGTAATTCATTTTCAAACTCACGAATCAAATTCCTTGATCTTTTGTCAGTTGACGAGCTGCCTCTTTCATCATAGAGCCTCCTGTTTGTTGATATATACCAAAAGTCATTGAGTGTCAAGGAATAAACGACAGCTACTGGAAAGAAGAAGTTCTGCCTCAAAAAGCTTTTGATATCTTACAAAATAGGTGTGGGGGGTGGGGTGAGGGGGTGTCCCAGTATATTCGAGGGTTAGTTAAGACCCAATCTGCACTCGTTAATTATTATTCATTTCTGGGTTTTCAAGAGTTGGAAATTCTCCTTTCAATTTACCATCGATCATTGATTCGATGGTTTATTGCCCAAGCAGCCTGGTTTCCGGGCATCATGCGCCAAAAACAAAAATGCAAGACTCTTAACTAAATCTTAGACGTGTTGCAATCTCATTTTTAGCCATTTCGATGAATAGAGCAATTGGTGGAAAAACCGATCCGAAAAGAAGCATTGTCTTTACCTTCTAGTCACTAAAGCTTATTTAAGCGAATACAGAAAGGCGAGTTTTTATTTAAAATGTTGTAAAAATAAGCCCACTGAGGCGCTTTACAGGGTGAATTGAAGCTAGGTTACCGTAGCTTGTTGCAACAGAAACATGTTCAGCACCAAGCTTCTTGAGAAAGATGGCTAAACCACGTTGCTGATACTCCTTTGCTTGTTCAAGGTCACCTAAGGCCTTGTGAATTGAAGCTAGGTTACCGTAGCTTGTTGCAACATCGACATTTTGGTCACCCAATAGCCTGATGCGAATAGCGAGAGAATTTTCCAAGTATGTTTTTGCCACGTTAAATTCACAGTGCATTTTACATATAACGCCAAGATTCGACAATTTTTCAGAAATGTCCTGAATGTGGACTTGAGACATATTTTCTGTCATAATAACTGTATTAATTGTACAATAAGGGCGCTTACGTGCGGAATGATGTGCATAGTGTCCATTGTTCTATTTTCGTGTGGAATTGTGACTATAAATTTGTTAAACGATGTAACAGCTTCACTTACAACCTTGATCGTTTGATTTTTTGTACAGTCACTCATCACCCATTTCATTGCGTCGTGCACAACCTGATGTACACGAATGTAGTAGCAACTATCTTCGTCTTCCTCTAAAAGAAGCAGTGAACATCTTCTGAATCTCCTGCGAATGTGTTCCTTGTCCTCTTTGTCATCGTGGTCGAGAACGTTTATAAGGTAACTAACCGCTATGTGAACGTTTAATGGTTGTGGTGCGCACAGGGAAAGAAATCTGAATACGTGTTCAAAAAACTTGTCGGATTTGACTTGTGCTTCGACAGCTAACGTTATTGCTGTAGTCATCGTATTTGGATAAATTGGGTTGGTATCAGCAAGGGTATCCCCGGTCGTTCCTCGTTTTCCTTTTTGTAAAATCTTTAGGTATTCGTCTCAGCCAAAGTGCTTCGATGCTTTGTCCTGTCGAATGTCTTTGACAAACACAGCCGCGCCTGCTAAAGCGAGTGGCTGATAGTCCAGTTTCTGGGCAACATTTTCCGCTAGCTCGTTGTCGAAGAGCCCAGAAAGCTTGGCCAATAAGGAAGTGGCATCGTAAGGGTTCATTCCTTGGCTTACTGAAATGTGATTGATGAAAGAGCTTTTTAACGGGATGGACTTTGTATCCTGGGTTGTAATTAACAACTGACCTCTTGCCCACGTCTCGGTTCCAGACTGTGGTAGGTGATCATGTACGAAGGTCAGTTTAGTCACATTGTCCACCACCATTAGCCACGACGTGTAACATCCAATTTTTGCAGCAATAAGCATCTTGAGATTGCCAATCTTCTCCTCAATGTTCCAATCCTTAGAGCTCAAGGTTTGCATCACTGAAAAGTCTGGGCACTTTAACTGACGAGCAAAATTGGCATATGACTCCAAAAGTGAATCTTGACTGGCAGCGTTTAGGGTCATCACAAAGGACGAAGTACCTGGTATTTCTTTTACTTCATCAAAAAATCTTTCAGCTACGAGACCAGCTAGTTGTGATTTGCCACTGCCTGGATTCCCTGAGATGTACAGATAACTCAACCTTTTCTCATTGGCCTTCTTTAGTTCCCTTAGCTGATGGGCTATTTGTACTACTTCCCTTTCACGGCTTTCAATTTCGTGTGTAGGTTTAGGAGGGAGAATACAGAATGACGGCGCTTCTTTCTGAAGCTGATCTTCAAGAACCTGGCGCTGGTTCTCTTTTTCTTGAAGTTCTTGTTTAACATCGTCAACCTCTTTCAGAATTTTATGTAATTCGTCGGTTGGGAAAGTTTTCTGATTTTTTATCTCATCAATTTTTACAGTAGAGAGACCAAGCGCGTGAAAGGCAACATGAACTTTACCAACGGCATTCTGAAAATCCATCTCAGAGAGACTTCCCTGTGATATGTGGGCGAATTCCTCGTTTCTAAAATTTCTAAGATCATCCACATTCTTTCTGACAGTTGATGCTAGGTAGGGCCCGACACAATCAGAGTAAAGGATGGCGTAAAACAGCATTGTGCAATCCCACTCCGCTCTGTTTCCATTTATCATGGTGGCGAAAAGACGAGCATTCCTTCTTTGATTTCTTAGAGACTCGCCGTTGTAAAAGTCTGTTCCATTCTGGGGCACATCTTTCCATTCTCCCAATGGTGTTGATTTGTATTTATTGTCCCATTCACGTTTAAAAAGTTCTCTGAGGCCTTCGGCTAGTATATCAGTGGTTACATAGCAAATTCTGAAGTAGCACTGGTGAGACTTGGAACCTTTGGAAAAAATAAGTTAAGAAACAACTTGATGAACGTTGTAGGAAAAAAAAGACAGGATCTCTTATTACGATTTAAACGAAATAACTTCTGTTGTTCTAAATTGTCGTTAACTCGATCGATGTCAATAAGTTGGAAATCCTCATTTACTAAGCATGGCTTGTTTTCCTTGGTTGGGTATTCTCGGCTTGCACGGTCACGCAATGAAAAATAAAAATGCAAACCATTCAATACAGAAGGACTAGAATCTGGGAAATGAAAAAAGATAAATATACAAAAACCCTTGCCAAGAATCAGGTCTTTGAAATATTTCAAGTGCGAGATATTGGGTAAAACGGTTTACCTAAATTTATAAAGCTTTGTATGGAAACGCCATGTTGGTGTCCCTTTCAGGAACACCAATATGGCCGCCGGATACCAACAGAAACATCTGTTTTCGAGTTTTCCTACTAATGGGTGAATTCTTCGCTTGAGGAACTCATAAAGATTACAGTAATATTTATTCCGAGACAAGGAATGTTTAGATTGCAAAATCTCTCAAAATCGGTAATGTTTTTAACCCACATAAGAGCTTTCCCGGCCGCCAGCTAAATGCAGCGTCACGCAAAAGCCTGGAAATTCAAGCGTCCTCTCTTGCAAAACGAAGAACCTCGTGAAAGTAGAAACTCAGAAGAATCGATAGTTTCTTAGTTTTGTTTTTGGTGATGTCACGTCCAACCCAAGAATTCTTTTTAATCTACGCTAACGAGGAAACATTTTTTTCTCAAAATGTGAAAGGCGAAAAAAGCTGACGTAAAATGCCTTATTTTCAAACTTGCCTCCGTTTTGGCTTTTTAAGAATAAGATTAAAATCTTTTGAGTGGAAGGGAGTGGACAACATGATTAAAATTATGCCGAAATTGGTGTTAAAAACTGTTTGATATTCATCTTTTGTAAACTTTCTTAATATATTGTTACTTTAATTTCCTTTGAACATAAGTGTATCTGTCGCCGTAAGTTTTAGTTCATCTTTGAAAAATTGTAATTGAGGGGGCCTAGTTAACATTATCAGCTTTATAGTTTCCTTTACTTTCTACATTTTTCTATCTTTTTTGTAATTCTAATCATGTAATTTTTCTGTGTGGCAAAATAAATACAAAATACAAGCTTGAACACGGTTTAAGAGCTGATGTAATTTGAAGCACTGAGTTAAATATTCTTTTACGGATTTCTTCAAACAGGCTTTCTCCCTTTCTCCCCTAATGTGTCTCAGGAAACAATGACACCTTTCGGGTAGATTCTGGGTTTCATTGTCGGATCTGTAAGTTTAAGAAGAAAACATTTTATGATATGCATTGCGTATTTACACTTCTTGTTGACTACTGTCGATTCAAGTGCTGAAGTGTGGAATCCGGGGGGGTACTCAAGGGAAGTTTGGTTAGAGGGAAGGTGAACTTGTTGTCTTCAATTATGTAATAACAGAGGAGATTGTATTGTAAATTATGTGAAACGGTCGATGTACCAGGAGGTATAAGATCCAAATAAATATTGTCTATTTTGTCTTGTTTACCGCTGAGGCCTTCAAACCCTGATCCTGTTCTCCAGAAATGCTCATTTCAATAGCCTGTTTAAGACTCCTGGAGACAAGTTTCTGACCCTGAAATGACTTTTTTTACATACTGAAGCAAGTAATTTTTCACACTTAAATCGTGGAAATAGATATTTAGGAAAAAATATTGGTTTTGCAAATTTAGGCCGCTTATTGCAAGCCTTCACACTCTTTAAAAAGCTTCCAGTTTAAAAAAGGACACCTTCTTAAGAACGCTTAATAGTCTAATACTCAAGACCTTGAAAACCAGACCCTTTTCAGCGGCACATACCCGTATAGGCCTTTCGCCTTCGTCTAACCCTTAGACTGTTCACAGTCCTCTATTTTCCCGTAAGATCGTCGAGATCGAGCGCTTTGCGTTACGGGCTGCCATCTTGCATGAGTGTCAAAACTACTTAGGGGGCGGGGACGGTTTGGGAGGAAGCGAGTAATCCCCGATGTCCGCCCCCTCGGTAGATACCCGTGACGGTAAGACGCGGTATATCTAAACGATCTCACGAAAAAATAGGGGACTGTGAACAGTCTATCTAACCCTGCATATCAATGTCTTGTAAAAAAAGTACATGGAATATAAGGGGAATAGCAAAAAGATGTTTTTACAAGAAAATTAATATCAACTTGCTAGGAAACTATCTGCCAAAAAAAATTTCAGGGGTTATTCATTGAGCACAATCCGGATTAATATAAACATCAGGCGCTGGTGTAGTAAATTTGTTAGCAGGAATAGAGAAAAAAACGATTTGAGATGCATTGTGATCTGATTGAATCTTGGCGCAGGGAAAACTTTAAATTTCTTTTATTGTTTTTAGCGTCACTGGTCGAAAAGTAGCGGGAACGTGTCGAAACGTGTGGAATCATATAGAGTTGGGGTCACGTGCTTGTTTTGATTGCTTTCCGCGAAACTGACGTAGACATATCGCTTACCGTATTCCTTTGTTTCCCTTCCCCCCACCAAAAAAAATATCCGCAGTACATTCATCATGGTCATAGCATCAGCTTCAAATTTTTAGCCTAATGCATTTTTTAAAAATGCCTTACTGTATTTTAAACATCATTGCCTCCCAAACACAAGGGGCAGAACAATCGGTATTATTCCCTCATTAACATAAATAAATAAATAAATAAATAAATAAATAAATAAATAAATAAATAAATAAATAAATAACGATTTGCAGGAAGTACATCCATAAAGTGGTTCTTTGTCTACCTGATTCCTGGTCGAATTGGAATTTGGAAATGCTGGTTTTTGAGGAGAGGGGAAAACCGGAGTACCCGGAGAAAAACCTCTCGGAGCAAAGGAGAGAACCAACAACAAACTCAACCGACATATGGTGTCGACGCCGGGATTTGAACCCGGGCCACATTGGTGGGAGGCGAGTGCTCTCACCACTGCGCCACCCTTGCTCCCATTTATATAATAGAATGCTTGTGGTCATTCGGTTTAGCCGGAGACGGTTCAGACACCTAACTGCGAAAGCACACGTAAACACCCCTCTCTCGGTCTTCCGTTTGTGATACAATTATAGCAAACAATACAGAACAGAACAGTTTAGTTCGATTCTGAATGGCCTTTGCTAGACTACGGTACTTGTCTACTAACTGTACACTTACTTTTGGGTCTTCTCACTGCTGTACACTGTCGATTTTTTCCGGAATGAAATCAGTGAGATTTCAGTTGAGGGCCAAGAGAAAAGAGACGGACACGCCAGTTTGAGTCGAAAGTGAAAGCAATCCACGGTACTTCACCGTGCTGTGACGTCTGTGTTTATTTTCGCATGTTATTATTTTTCGTCAAATATGCGCATTGACCCCTATTAACTATTTAAACATACTTTTCCCCTCACCGCCCACGGACACGTCATCGTGATTGATTGCAGAATACCGCAATGCTGATCGTACTACGTGAAAATTAAATCTGCAAGACATCAACACGACACCGAAAGAACTCAAAACAGAGCGGGATTGTAGCCATACACAGCTGTTTGGCCCTTTTTGGGGATCGTCAGTATGGCGCAACAACCAGAGAAAGCTCTGATGAAAAATATCCACGAAACAGCTGTCTATGGCTACAATCCCGCTCTGTTTTGAGTTCTTTCGGTGTCGTGTTGATGTCTTGAAGAGTTAAACGTCTCTCCCCCGGTCTTTCGTTTGTGATACAATTACGGTGAAACCTGTATTAAGCGGACACCCTCGGGGAAAGCTGTAGTGTCCGCTTAAATACAGGGTGTCCGCCTAATACAGGTTTCAATAGATAACGACATGTGAGGTGTCAAATGCCATTCAAATGAACAGTGGAAACGTTTAGAATACTTCCAGAGACTATGACGATATACGTTTGCATGAATTTCTTTATCAAAGTAGACCAATTGATCATAGTACCTTAAACATAGATTGCAACTCAAATTTGAAGAAATCAGATGAGTGAAAAAAGCTGTATACAAACAAAACGGAATAGAAAACAATACTGTACTGGGAAACTAATCAAATAAGTTCGTCAAGTCGCGTTTTTTAACGTAAAAATCGAAAAATTTGTGGGTGACAATTCTAGCCAATCTTTAGCATTTCCGGTGTCTGGCATGTTAGGTGGTGGAATTAAATTACAAGTGTCCGTTTAATACAGGTTGGCAACAATAGAAATGACCATTTCAGGTACTTTTTTTTATGTGTCCGCGTCTGCTTAATGAGATGTCAGCGTAATAAAGGTTTCAGTTAAAGTAAATAAGGGAATTAGATTTGGGGACTTCGGCTACTGTCCGCTTAATAGAGGGTGTCCTCTTAATACGGTGTCCGCTTAAATACAGGTTTCACTGTATAGCAAACAATACAGCACAGAACCGTTTAGTTCGATTCTGAATGGCCGTCGCTAGACTACGGTACTTGTCTACCAACTGTACACTTACTTTTGGGTCTTCTCACTGCTGCACACTGTTGATTTTTTCCCGAATGAAATCAGTGAGATTTCAGTTGAGGGCTAAGAGAAAAGAGACGAACACGCTAGTTCGAGTCGATAGTGAAAGCAATCCACGATACTTCACCGTGTTGCGGCGTCTGTGTTTATTTTAGCATGTTATTAGTTTTCGTCAAATATGCGCATTGACCCCTATTAACATACTTTTCCACTCACCGCCCACGCAAAGGTGATCGTGATTAATGAGTTAAGTGTTTAAGATGAACACACGCCAGTAGAGTCTAAAGTCAAAGTATGCTCATTTACAGGTACAAACTTTTCCTCTCACAGTAATCTTGACTACAATCTTGGACAGAATAAAATGGAACAGCAAGCCAACCGCCTCCCCCCCACGCCCCCCAAAAAAGTCGAGGATGAAGCTGCGCAAAAGCCAAAACGTGCTATTTTCCTATCCTTAATTGGCGGGGGAGGGGGGGGGGGGAAAATATAAATTTCCAATCTCTTCTGTCCAAGATATTCTATCGGTAATAGCGGCCGGGTTATGAATTTTGCACTGTATTGTGTTGGGTTTTTCTCTTTGTGGCTGAGCCAGCTAAAAGAGTTTTTAGGTTGTAAAAACCAATTTAAAGCTGACATCATGCAGCTTGTGGCTTGAATACGGGGGAGGGAGGAAGGTTGGAGGCAAAAGCCTCTGGTAGAGGAGAGTCCAAACCTCCCGTCTCTCAAACCCCAGCTGCATTCCCGACTCCCACCCTCTTTTATTATTCATTCAGAGTATTTCTCTCTGTTTCTGATTGGCTAAAATGTCAGGCGTAATTCATCATACCTAGCTAAACACCCCTCCCCCCAGTCTTACGTTTGTGATACAATTATAGCGGCAAACAATTCTGTACAGAACCGTTTAGTTCGATTCTAAATGGCCATCGCTAGACTACGGTACTTGTCTACTAATTGTACACTTACTTTTGGGTCTTCTCACCGTAGACTGTTGATTTTTTCCGGAATGAAGGCAGTGAGATTTCAGTTGAGGACCAAGAGAAAAGAGACGGACAAGCCAGTTCGAGTCGAAAGTGAAAGCAATCCACGGTACTTCACCGTGCTGTGACATCTGTTTTTATTTTCGCATGTTATTATTTTTCGTCAAATATGCGCATTGACCTTTTAGTTTTTAAGATGGAAAAGCGCCAGTAGAGTCTAAAGTCAAAGTAACTTACTTTTATAATCCTGTTATTGAGTCAATGCTCATTGACCGATACAAATTTTTCCTCTCACAGCCCATCCCAAAGCAATCTTGACTACAATCTTGGACAGAATAAAATGGTACAGCAAGCAAACCCACCCCCGCCCCCATCCCCCCAAATCAAGGATGAAGCTTCGCAAAAGCCAAAACGTGCTATTTTCCTTTCCTAGATTTGGGGCAGGGGTTGGGGTAAGAGGAGAGGTATAAATTTCCAATCTCTTCTGTCCAAGATATTCTATCGGCAAGAGTGGCCCGGTGTATGGATTTTGCACTGCATGGTGGTGTTGTTTTCTCTTTGAGACTGAGACAGCCTAAAGAGTTTTTAGGTTTTAAAAACTAATTGGAAGCTTCATGCAGCTTGTGGCTTGTCTACGGGGAAAGGACGAAGGCTAGAGGGTCCAAACCTCCCGTCTCCCGAACCCTAGCTGCATTCCCGACTCCCACCCTCTTTTATTAGGGACGGGTCATTATTTATCGCCGGGGGGTTGCGGCGGAGGATTTGGGGCTAAACATGGTGAATCTTAGCCGATCCTCCCTTTGAATGTTACTTCACTGAGGTGATCCCCCCTAATAACGTTTGATGACTTTCGCAATCCCCCCCCCCACCGCTTCATTTTCCAAGCAAATTTGATTGGTACCCCCTGACTGATCCCCCTTTTGTTCTCCTAAAAATCAAGTGATCCCCCCCCCCAAAATCCCAGGCGATAAATAATGACTGGTCCCTTAGCTTATTTAAGTATTTCTCACTGTTTCTGATTGGCTAAAATACCATGCATAATTCATCATAACCAGCTATTGTCGACCAAATTTAGATCTGAAAAATGATGTCAATAGTTGAAGAAGTGCAGTAAAATTGCCAGATTATTGAACCTTTAACCGAGAAGACCTGGGACGAGTTTGAGTTGTTTTAGGAATGACTACATTTCACTCGTTTCACAGACTTCACAAGGAAGAAATAGGCCATAGACGAAATATTGGCTAAAACATAGCAAAAAGACAATTCGAAGGACGACATCTGATATTTGGAGAATATTTGAACATTTCCTAAACTTGCCGATTAACATGTTCTATCGAAGATGAACTTAACATCGATGGAAGTGGGCATGTTTTGGGCTTTTTTGTAACCTACAGTGTAGGAATTATTTAAATGTACGAAATAAAACAAATATGGAATTCGTCTTTCGTATCATCTACCATCTCTCAAAGGTTGTCGAAACGTCAATTACTGTCACCCAGGGCATCATGCTCAACCACAGGTAGCCCAAGCTCACTATGAGAGCCCAGAGCAACATTCTCTATTAGCTAATTAATTATTCATGCGACAATTATAAGACGTTGTATGAGAATCATCCTATTTCTCCATAATTGAGCAAAACGTACATTGAATTTTTCCTTTAGTATTTTGTTATATTTATTTGTGTGTTGACTGCGTTTCAGGCCTCTTAGGATGCCGAGAACCCGAACACAACACTAGCCATCTAAGCTAATTAATTATTCATACAGCAAGAAAATTATAAGATGTTGTATGGAGAAATTTTCTTTGCTCACTAAATTAGCAAAATGTACATTGAATATCGCATTGAAGCTTACCAAGATGTCACCAGTTTTTCGCCCAGATGACAGTAGAGGGAAGAGAAGAGAACTTCTCTTCTCCTCTTTCTACTGTCATTTGGGTGAAAAACTGTCGCTCAAAAAAAGGTATTAAATTAAACAGTGCCTAGGAGGTCTGAAATGCAGTCAGAATACAAAGGAAAACAAGAAGACGCTAAAGGTAAGTTTCAAAGCGATATTCAAAAGCTTGGGCTTCGTCTGTAGTCCCTCATGTTTCTCTCTCCCCGCCGCGTGTCGCCTTTTCTCGCGTGGGGTGATTTTCACGCGCGCTCTGCTATCCCTAAGGAAAAATCGGGGACTACTCGTAGTCTGACACTCAGTGCCAGACGGAAATGCCACAAAGTAAGGCAGCCGTTTAGTCGCCAAATTGATTTTCAAATATGGGGCTGTGGGTCCTAGTAACCAATAAATCAGTCAGGACTTTAGTTTCACGTGAATTACTCACTTTTTGTCTACTCGCACGCCGGCGCGCGTTATCATGTGGGGCACGCGCTTGTATGCAATCGGGCACGCGTGCGTTTGTAAACAATTATTGGATGAGGTTTTTGTGATATCCGGAATAATCAAGGTCGAGGTAAGTGTTATCGACCGAGCAGAAGGCTGAGGCTGATAACACTTACCTCAACCTTGATCATTTAGGACATCGCAAAAACCGAATTTAATAATTGTTTTATTATACACTGTTTTGAAGAAGGTAACGACAAATAAACGGTCGCACGGAACCTGAATTGTTATTGGAAATAATGCATTGCGCGTGCAACCTACAGATTAGTCAGTTATCTCCCTCCGCATCTCCCATAAGAGATTGATGTATCACCATCCCCATAATTGCAGAGGCTCATGGTTTTTTTATTGAAACCCATCCCCATACCTTTAAAGATATGATCTCCCACCCAACTCCGCCCTCCTCAGCTGCTCAGACATATGGGGTACAGGTAAACTGGACATTCTGGTTGGAAAATCAAATGGTTCACCTCATTCTGTTTGGAAAGCATTAGAAAACACGGGCTGTCGTGTAAAGCAATACATTTCCTCCACTGTTCTCAGTCTCTTAAGCTGATCTGGCTACATTTTGTAGCAAGCTCTTCCCACACAAGGTCAAATTCACCAGTTAACTGGCTATGCATCAAATTTGCGATCAGATGGTTTGTGCAAACAGTAAGCACCCATGCGTGGTCTCTTGTCCAGCCACACCCCTCACCCCTATCTACTGTACACCTATGGTCTCTTCCCTACCCCACCAACAAGAAGTGGGAACCTAGGCCGTAAAGTAATCTTAACCAGTTTCCTTGTTTGTACTGTTCCCCATTAACGAAATGAGTAACTGGAGTCAAATAACAAGTTCCAAATCAATAGCCATGGCTTGGGCCACAAAATATGTTAATAACTCATGCTTTCCTTTCACAATAAAAACCATTGCATTGCATTGGATAGGGTACAATATAGTTACTTGTTCAATTTTGAACCAAAACATTTTAAACATTGTAGGATAGTTTTCATGAGGAGGTGTGACCATGTTGAAGACTTTCTTTCTCCAAATCAGCCCTTTTTAGTTTCCTGTTGTTGTATCCCAGGCTAGAACATTAAGAATGGATGACCATGAGTGTTTGTCTATTACATCACATTGGTAAGAATGACTGCAGTCAAATCATCAGCATATTTTAAAGGACCTAGGTTATCACCAAAGCCATAAAGTTACCAGGTCTGGGCTTGCAGCTAATTTCTTATTGAGCTGAGGATTGAGGCCCAGATCTGTAGACAAGAGTATAAACAGTTCCACTTCTCTTGTGATCCCATGAGTCTGACTGAGAAATATTACATTCACTTTAGTGTCAAAAATTTCATTGAAATACAGTGTAAATAATATTTCAGCAATGAACATAGCATTCATTAGAAAAATAAAAAGTAGATTTTGCCCCTACAAGGAAATTAAAACTTCAGAAATATTCTTTTTATAAATAGACTCTCATTTCATAGTAACAGCATGCATCAACTAATGAATAATAGTAATTTTTAATAATCATATAATGAATAAATTTCGATTTAATTTTTTGGGGGCAGTGGAATCAAACTGTTCTGGTGACTGTATGTCTGTAGAGAGTTCCTGAGTGACTCTCATTTCATAGCAACAGCATGCATCAACCAATGAATAATAGTAATTTTTAATAATAATATAATGAATAAATTTCGATTTAATTTTTTTGGGGTAGTGGAATCAAACTGTTCTGGTGACTGTATGTCTGTAGTGAGTTCCTTCAACAATGATAAAAAGAACAGGCCGGATCTCTGATCAGCACCCAGTAAACTGGTTTCACTGAATCCTCACTCTTTTTGGAGCCAAATCTGCTTCTATAATCCTTGACTAAATCAGTCCTGGGCTTTCTTGCAAGCCAATGGTTGGGGCCAGATTCCTTGGGTGATCTGATGGAAGAGAAATAACCTTTGCAGCACTTTCCTTGTCATCCACTCTTGCCTTTAGGATGCTGGCCATCAGCAACTGGATGTAGTCATAGGTTTTTTCAGCCCTAACTGGTTCAGGGTGCCAACGCTTAGTTCTCTTTGAATACTGCTTCTTGAAGATTAGGTGACCACTTTTGGTGGTGGCTTGTAGTCTAAAGCTGTGCATGTTATGGTCAAGAGCAGCAAGGAGCACCCAGGCACAAAAAGCTATGAAATAAAAATAAAACTCTCTCTTCTGTATATATCTAAGCAAACAAAACCAGGACTAAAAGTACAACTGTAACTATGGATAAAATATCTTGCAATACAATGACTGCAAGATTCTTGGTAAAAAAAATAGATACTTACTCAAAGGCATTTCTTTTAGGGGCATACTTGAGCATCTTGCTGTTGAAGTTTTCAAGCAAACTGGGATGCCTACAATAAAAAATCACACAATTTAGTTTCCATTAATGTTTAAAAAATTCTGTGTAAATATCTATGTGAAAAATGTTTAAAAACTGTTTTAGTATTAGCATGTTAAGTGTTGGTACATGCTCGCGTACAGGTTTGGAATAGGCTACAAAAGGACAATATTATTTTATATGTAAATCTAAAAGCTGCTTCCCTATTTCTGGGCTTTTATGGATCTAGCAAAGGAATACGAAATATTCATAAATTTTTGCCACTTGTAGAAAAAAATTGCTTACTTGAACCAAACATAAAAGACCAAACTTTCCAGCCATCTCTCGTCCAATTTTAAAATATGACCTTTGTTAGGGCTTCGATTGCCTTGGACCCTTTTCCAAGAAGTGGTTGGCCAGTATCAGATAATATGAGTGGACTTTGAGAGCACTGGCCATCACTCCATTCATGTTCTCCCTTGTAGAAATTAAGTATACTTTAAGTATACTTCAAGTATACTTTATATGTACTTCTCAGAAAAAAAGTACATTTGAAGTATACCTCGTTTGTACTTCCAGAAAAAAAGTATAAATGAAGTATATTTGGCAAATGTACTTCATTTATACTTCAAATACTTAAGTATACTTTAAGTATACTTCTTCAAACTTCAGTGCTTGTGAAAAATAGTTTCGCAAAGAAAAGTGTACTTTAAGTATACTCTGAAACTTAAAGACACATTCTGATCTGAGGATCTAAGAAGGTATTTGTCCGGATCTTGAAATCACCGCAAGACAAAAGTATACTAAAAGTATGCTTTAAGTATAATTTAACTTCAAAATACTATTAAGATCAAATCAGTTTTCTTCTATTAAGGACACAGTTGAGATCATGTAAAGATTTCTTCAGAGTGTCGAAGTATATAACAGGTTTCTAAATACACAGGGCACACGTTGGCTGTTCAGTCGACTTCCTTCGTAAGAAGATCATGCGCCGATCCCTGGGCGAAAGGGCAAAGTCGCACAGTTTCATTCTGGTCATTTCTTTAACGTCTTTCGTGGAATTTTTGCATTTGGCAGTAAAAGATACTCGATGTAATTAAGGCCCGCGTCGTTTTACCTCCTTTTTTACGAGGCCCTTAAGAAATAGAACGAGAACTCGAAGAAAAACCATCGCTCATCGTCGGACATCTTTACTTTCGAGGAAAGAAATGTATATATGAAGTGTTGAATTACCGCTGACTTCCAGTACCGTCGGAACATATACGGGATCTTGTTGATTTCCTAATACGGTCATGTATGAATCATTTACAGCATACCTAACTTCCATATATGGTTTTGGCGGGCGATACAGATTCGAAGGAACGTTCGTTGAGCTTTGCCGAGAGTGTCTTCAAGATATTTATACGATTGGAATATTGGCTTTAATTTATCTTCACAATTCGAGTGCAATATGAGTGGAACTTGAAAAGAAAACAAAAGAAGTACACCATGACCGAATTTTGACGATACAAGTAAGTTTTGGGGTGAAAAATGTATCGGTTCCAGTCGTTTCAATATATATCGATTCTTCTTTGCGAGTCATTTGCAAATGACACACGAGTTAAGCCTTAAGGTTTACAAAGTGAAAACTTGTTTACTTCGCCTAAAGTGCAGTGTAAATTCAAAATATAAAACCCAAGTCTTGTTTTCGTTAGATCGCATTTCGTTCCAGTTTTTGTACGTAATGGGTAGACATATTTCTTTAATAAGATAATGGCACAATTTACTTTGTAGCCAAAGAGTGCAGATCTAATCATTCTTGTCTGTTAAACATTTACTAAAATTAGGAAGAATATTGTGTGATGGTTCTAAGCAATAATTATTAAGTACAAGTGAGTTAAAGAAAGTTCAGAAAGAAACCTTTTAATATACATGCACCTTCCTTGAAATGATCTCATTGTCAATGAAAATTTTACTAAAATCAAGAAGAATAATATATTATGGTAATCAAATGCAGTGAGTTCCTTTGATAGGAATAGAAAATGTATATTTTTATGTTGTGGAAACCTATTAGAACAAGATCTGCTATATATTTTTTTATAATTTCTAAGTACATTTGTATTGCTGTAAGTTAAGGGTAGTTTTTTTGTTATATCAATAAATGATTTTACAATATAATTGATCCAAGTCTGACGTGTCTCAGTGATTGATAAACATATTGCATTGAGTATACTTTAAGTATATTTTAAGTATACTTGAAGTATACTTCCCATTAAGTATACTTCAAGCATACTTTCATTTAAGTATACTTTAAGTATACTTTTTAGGTGTCGAAAAGTTGTGTACTTAAAGTATACTTCTGGTAAGTATACTTAAAGTATACTTTAAGTACAAATGAAGTATACTTTTTAAAGTGTTTATCACCTATATAAAGTATACTTTAAATGTACTGAATTTCTACAAGGGCTCCTACCACACGATGAAGAACATCCTGCAACATGTCCTAGAGAGTATAGCACGCAGCAGAAAAGCAAGTTAAAAGGTTCTTTCTTTTTATAGCTTAAAAAACAGTCAAGAATTCGCAGTGCTCACCACTACTACTGTAGTTTCGCGTGGAATTGGCGCCTGAGGAACAACAGCAAAAATATCATATTGATGATGTAAAATCTGCCCAGATCTGACCAAAATTTCTGATTGGTCATAGCAAGTGTAACACTAAAAAGCTTCCCAAAAGCTGTTTTCAAAAGAAAACAAGAGGAGGAAGAAATAAGCAAAAGTTCATTGTAAAAATAAATGCTGAACAATCTATGGTACTTTCAAAGGTCAATAAAAAGCTTTGTTTAGTAATTAAAGAAACAAAAATTAATGCTCTTTATCCCTGGAAAAACAACAATACAGGTTTCAGGAAGTGTTCAAGGTTTGCGGATTACGCCTCACAGTGCCAGGGAAATTTGCTTCAACCATCAATCGGAAGCCCTGCCCAGATTTTATGTAATCAGTGTTGAATTTTTCCTGATCAATTTGGGGCAAAGCCAGTTGTGGGTTTGCCAAACAAATCAAAATAGTTTGAATACTGCCAACAGCAGAACTACTTATCTTTTGATGGTTCGAAATCCATTTCCACGAAGTTTTGATGGCAAAGATTTTGTAGCAGTAAAAATTCATGTAAAGGTAAGCTACTTTAGTCAAGTTGTATGACATTGCCATTAGGATAAATTGCCAGTGTATTCATGGTCTGTTATCTTTGTTGTAAGTGTATAACACATTGGCTGATCCAGGCCTTCAGATAAGGCGGGGGTGGGGGGGGGGGGGGGTTGTTGGGCCGTCATCTGGGCCCCTCCCCTGGATCTGCCACTGTAACAATAGACAAGATTGAGAGTAAGTAACAATCAATACCTTTAGTGCAAGCACATCACCATTGGCTTGTTGGCAACGTACAGAACCAGAAGTGGTTTGGTATTGGCTCATCCAGACACGTATAGCACCACAGTCTTTCAAGTTAGCAGCCTGTTGAGATAATTATTTTTATGAAAACAGCAGTAGCTTATTTTAAAGACATGCTCACTGCATTTTAAGGTTAATATTAATCAAACTATATATCTAGGATCTAACTTACATCAGTCAAAGCCTTGACAAGTTTTTCAGACTTGTGCCAAATGTCCAGGTCATGGATGACTTCCTGGAGTTCTCTATGTTGTTCTGCAGTAAAAAAAAAAAAAGATTGTCTATATGGAAGGTTAAAGCAATTTTTATTCTTGGATTGAACCAAAGTGCACTTGTATCCTCTCTTGGTTGAGGAGAAAAAAATTTACTGGAATCTGAGAATGGTCTTTACCAACACAACTGTATCACAAGCAAAGAAACATTAAAATTAAAATCAAGGATTAAATTGAACCACAACACTTTTAAAGTTATTACTGAACTCACTAAATCTGATACCTCTGTAAAAAAAATAAATGGAAAACAAAGCAAATAATTATATTCAACAATAATTTTAAGACCTAAGACAAAAGTTTTGAAGAGAGCCATTTACCCACTTTCTATACATAATATATGTCTATAACCCCTTACAATTTAGGTGCAACAACTATATTTTAGCAAAAGGAAGATATCAGTAAATTTAAAGTCCTTCGCTTCTACACTCCACCCATAAAATAAATAAGGAATGGCATATGGGTAGGGAAATAAGCAATGTAGTTGCATCCCATCCAAATGGAAGCAGCACAGCAATACCCCTGGTCCCTTTTCATGGTGTTAAAGACGGGCCAGCTGCCCCATTTACACCTGCTTAATAGAGGGGGAAGGGGGGGGGGGTATAACTAACCCTTTCTTCCCCTGAAAAGGGGGGGCTTATTAGAGAGAGGGGGCTTAATGGAACTGGATTTATGGTACATGTAGATAATTTCATTATTGGAATGAAATGATATACCTTTTAGACCCCACACCAGTGCCTTGATACAGTAGATGGTGATGCATCTGTAACAAGATGATCTACTTTCAGTACATCCTTCAGCCTTTGTAGTAATCTTGAAAGGGCCAGTTTTTCCATGTCAGCGTGCAAAGAAAGTCGTGTCCGATAGCCTGGGGCTAGTGAATTTTGCTATCAGGCTAGTGATTTTTGTTCTTAACTTGCCTGACGGGCAAGTGCTGTTTTTTGTGGAAATTCAAATTACAGAAGGATTGTAATCTGCAGTCCCGCTAATCAAAAAGGGTTTTGGGGCTAGTTGAAATGTCTTGTGGGCTAGTACATGCTAGCTACAGCTTGCCCAAATGGCAGGCTGTAAAACTGACTTTCTTTGCACCCTGCATGTTGGCAGATTTTCCACCCGTCTCCCAACTATTAACCACTTCCCGGTCCACTACCAACTTCAGACGCTCTTCCACGAGTGTGTAAACACAGATCATGCAGTGTGCCCCGGAGAGTCATATTCTTCCATCCCCTGACAGTGAAACTTTACTGGATGAGAAATGCTGAAGTATCACATCCTTAACATCATTCTACATTAACTTTCTATAGAAGGACAGCAATAAAGCTTCTGAATTCTGTAGAACAGTGTTTCAGAAATAATTTCCAGACCAAGAAACTTGGACAGAAGGCTATAAATTTCAAGAAATTTTTTCCGCTGAGTAATAGCTGCTGCCATTTGAAAATAATTCACATACACTTTCTGATTATTTTTTACAGTAAGAACGTTAACATCTGAGGAAGCCCAGGTGCCAAAGAGCCCACTGTCACAGTTCCACTGTAATGTTAGTACAGCACCTGACATTGTTTGCTTCAAAGAAATGGCACCACCACACGCAAGACAAGTCTCGGGAAACAATTCTTTGATCTTATCAATGACGACCAACAATTTTGGTTTTTTAGACAAGTTCAATTCTCTTTTATCTCTCTCCCGGTTTTTTTGTAAACCTCTTCCACTTCACTCTGCAAAGTATGGTGAGACTCGGCAATCGTCTCCTCATGATAGACAGTCCTTAAATCAGCCTCTGGGTCAAGAATGGTAAGAGTAGCATCCTTGCTTTTTGGCACAGCAGTAGCTTCATCACAGATCAGGATAGTCACGAAAGTCAACCACGAAAGAGCTTCTAAAAAACAAAATGTTGTAGAAATATCTACCTGTTTATTTTTCAAATACAGTAACCCATAAAGTAACCATGTACAGTACATGCTTACACAGGGTTCTCAATAAGTGCTGGCAGCTGGTAACCTGCAATCAGGATTTTTTTCTCTTGTAAGCAAGGGAGTGGAGAAAAAAGTGATGATGGAAATGGAGTAACAGGCCCGGCTGCTGATTTTTGAGTCACCTAATACACATAAAACAGTGCATACACTGTAAGTTGTGAGGGAAAAGATGCTTACTTAGTTCACCTGCAGTGGCTGTCTACTTCAAGTTCATGGAATAAAATGCAAAATAGGAGGGTACCTAAACAAGAGAATGCGTACATCATGTATGAACAGTGCCTGTACAAAATCTTCTCACAGGAAAGTTTATTTTCTGAGTGGAAAAATTTCACAAGTCACATGATATCAGAACTACATTAAAACACTGCATCTTTTCACAATAATGAGGTGGGTACAAGATAACTGAAAACAATAAAGAAACATACAGAAAAATTCTCACTCATTTTCAGAAGTCTCTTGGCAAGACAAAGGATCAAGTATTAGCTCTAGCCTCTCATCTACTCCATCATCTTCTTCACTGCCTAATTCACTACATGCATCACTCTCAGCAACATCACTGTCATCCTGCAGATCTAATAGGATCTTTGACAACCTGAAATGTGGTACATATAATTCTAACCTATAGGAGAGTGATAATATTCATTTATTAACAATATTTAAACAAATGCCCAATTGTTAATGGGGCTCTGATAAAAAAGAAAAACAACTTACAGCACAATAGAAATAAAAATAGCACAATAGTATACAGCTGTATATCAAAAGTATGAGACGCTCAATTTGGCAAGAATCTAAAAAGCCTTTTTAGGTCAGACTTAACTATTAATATCATGCTTGTTCCTCAGGTCCAGGGGAAGCGTGTTCCAGATCTTGGCTCTGCTGAACATGAAGGAGCCCTGGTACTTAGTTGTCCTGGTTAGCGACAAGTGCAGCAAATCATAGTTGAGGTACCGTAAATCCTCTATTTAGCCCTCCCCCCTCTCAAATAAGCCCCCCCTTTTCAGAGGAGGAAAGTTAATAAGATCCCCCTCTCTATTAAGCCCCCCGCTCCCCCTCCCCCAATCCTTATTCTTCACAAAAAAAATTAACGATTAACGTGGACTGATCAGTTATGGTTTATTCAGGCTGAAAGTTCATATTGCTCTTGGTCTTTGGCCGCATGACCTCCAACTTCATATGCTTAACTTTCTCAACTTTGGGCTCTAGTTCTCTGTGGAGAACATTTTTGAAGAATAAGAATTTTGTTTTTGTTACTTTTAGGCTCCCACAAGTGAAATACATACTTTTGACAGTGACTTTAATTGTGCAACGCGTAAGTCTACTCTGTCTCATACCACGGTGTTTTTGCTACAGGTGATGCATTTTGCTAAATTAAATAAGCCCCCCTGTCTTTTAACCCCCCCCCCTCTCTATTAAGCCCCCCCTCAAAAGTGCTTGAAAAAGGATTTGACAGCTCAAGAGTCTCCACCCCTGGGAATTTGCCATCCAAGGCAAACAAAAATGTTAATGCCTGGGGCTCAGCCCGGGGAAGCGGGGGGGGGGGGGGGGGACTGGTGGCTGCTGGAATTGACTGATGCATAAAAGCAGATAAAAGGAGAAAAAAGAGGATGGCCTAAGATTAAATTGGATACATTTACGTTTTCTGACCAAAAACTATAAGCTGCTACAGTACTAAAATGCAAACAGTCTCTTATTTTTCTTTTGATAGTAGAGAGAGAGAGTTTGAGTGAGTGAGTGTTCATTTGCATAATGATGACGATTTCGCTCGCCGTAGGTGACTCTCAGGAAAGAAGGACCCGCAGCTGATAAGCGACAGGTTACTTTTAATACTTCAGAGCTGAGTATCACTGTTGAGCACTGAAGATCAAGAGATAATACACTAACTAACTCTATTTCACACCTGAATGAAAGTCAAGATTAAGGAAAATGTCATCATCGCTGACCCTCCTTTTCCCAGATTTCCTTGTATTTTTATAGACATGAACTGAAGACACAAGACAAAATACAGAAGATAAAACAAACTTACACAAAATTACAAAAAAAAAAAAAATTCGTGAACGTTAGCTGAAGCCACTTACTGTAACAAGACTTCAGCAAACTCGCTGTCCTGAAGCTTGTCGTATCCTTGGCGAAGGTTTTGGCTTCTCCATTGTTCCCGCACGGACTCTCTCAAATAAATAACTTTGCCTCCAACTTTTTTGGAGGTCGCCATTCTCAATTCTCATTCTCAATTAAGAAATGCGAAATGTCAACAATTTTTCTTGGATGGCTCTGATTTCTAGCGATTTCGCAGAGCCATCACCCAAGGAGAAAATCACAAGGAACCTTAAGGAACGCCCGCGTTGCATCCTGGTAGACAGAGAGTCTATTTTGTTCGTATATTTACTTCACTGTTTGCTGTAATTTTGCAACGGGTAGAGCATAGGCGTGAGTTCGATTCCTGGCCGAACCATGTGCTTCGGTATATTTCCCATTCTTTGTTTTCACTGTGTCTTGAATTTTGGCTTCTATGGCATATTTTTCTTTTCCTTATGAATGCGCGGCACAGCTCTCTTCCCTGCTTGCGTGAGGTAGATGTTTCCCTAAAGCACCTTTTTGTCTTCTCATTTGTGTGTTATAGGGGTAACAATAAAAGAAGAAGTGTGATCCAGGTAAGTTGTTTGTAGTTCTACCCAATAAGAATATTTAATGTAATGTAAACGTGAACATAGGGGGCGTTTTCGCGGGAAAACAAGTAACTGATGCAAAGGACGTGAAAAGATGCTAGAAATCCTGAGCGCAGGAAAACGTACCATAGTACTAGGCGTTGTACAACATGCAACGTGTGCGAATAGCGAATGCGAGACAACGGCGGGAAAATCATGCGTTAGATACCAAACGTAATAACACGTGCAACTTGTGCAACTCGGTAGCCTCCGTGAAAGGAAGTATTGTGTTTTGCTTCTAAGCACCAAAAGTCATGTTACTCGTCTTACGGCTTATACTATACGTAAAGGAAAACCTGGTATGAAGCGGGAGATATGAAACCAGACTCGAATGAGGAAAAATCAGTAAGTTTTGACAGTAGAGAATTCATCTTCCGAGAAAACTCTTTGAATGTAATCCAAAGAAAAAAAGGGCGCGTCTTATGTAAGACGCGCCCTTTTTTTTGACGCAAACTTGACCGTACAAACGGCACATGATTTCGTTTGAAATAAGACGCAACTTTTAATAACTAAGACGCGTCTTATCTAAGAACAGGTGTTAAGGGCTGTTCTTAGACAAGATGCATCTTTTTCAGACGAAATGTGCCGGTTGAGTACGGTACAGTTTGCGTCTTATTTAGGGCGCCTTTTGTTTTTCCTCGTATAAACGGCGTTACTGTCTATCTCATATTCATTCGTGCTTGAGTTTCCCCCACCTCAGTTTGTTGTTTTTATATGCCGTATATGGCAACTAACGTTGCTTGTTTTCCCATATCTTTGGTAGATGGAAAAAGAGGAGGAAAGACGAACGGAAGAGCAACTTCAGAAGAAAAGAGAAAGAGTTTTATTAGACGACAGAAAGAGGAAGAGAATCAGTTTATTAAACAGGGGCTGTGTTTTCACTAGAACAATTTTAACTAGATAAAGCCGGAAAAGTCCGGAAATACTGTGAAAACACCTCGTCTTGGTTTTAGCTAGTTAAAAATGCGAGCTGTTTTCACAAGCAAAAACAAGGGATTTTCTCGCCTTTACTAGCGGAAATTCACGCAGAGTTACACTACCTCGCGAGATGGTATAACTTGTCCTGATAAACGCAATAACCAATCGGGTCGCGCGTAGTGACAGACGCCTGCCAAATAATCTGGTAATATTATTTTCCAGACCTCGAAGAAGATCTACAGAGAGTGCAGAATAGATGTCAAAATGTCATTGGTCTCCCTAGGGATACTGTTGAGTCACTTGTAACTAGGCGTCAGAATTTGACGAGGAAAGAATTTAAACGTATCCTAGAATCTGAAGCACATCCTTGTAAACGTTTTTTAGAAAAGCCAGTGGATCATGGCCATAATCTAAGATCTTGTAAGACTAACCCAGCGCACCTCAGAATACCTGTATCACGCACTGTTAGGCACAAACAATCATTTATTTCTAGAGGTGCTAATCTTAACTTAATTTGATATGTATATATAATATGTAGTGTTTTGAATTTTTATTGTAATATTACCGTAATTCTTATCGCCAAAGGTAATAAATAAAGGTTATTATTATTATTGCCTCTTGGTTGAACTTGAGAAATTCAACATGGCAGACAATTCTAACGGTCATTTCCTTCGATTTACAATCCCACCGACCCCACTGGATTCTCTATTTCTTCGGCCAGGTCCTTAAACCAGAATTGTGGTCTTGGATAAACCCACATAGTCTTGCGCTTATCCCAGTTATGGCACTGAATGTTGTTTCGTTGTTGGATTGACAGAATTAAAAGATTTCCTCGCATCTTCCTAATTTGTAAGGACATAAGCCTCATTTGCTGAAAAAAACTCCCTCTCCTTCGCAAAAATACAGCGAAAATAATCACAAGAGAAGTCATTACATTCAAGCACTTCGTCCCCTTTCATTTTTTATTATGGCGCGCTTTTGCAATTTGAATCCTCTGAGAGTTAGTGGCTTAGATTGCCGGTTAAATTTCACAGTGAAAACAGTTGTCACGTTTAACTAATAAAAGTCGGTTTGTAAACAAATCTTAGAAAGAATGTTCAGCTAGTTAATCGCCCTAGTGAAAACACAGCCAGGTACGTGGAAAGTGAATGTTTCGTTGTTGTCGCCGCTGTTGTTTTTTTTTTGTACTGTCATTGCAATCAGTTTAATCTGCCTAAACGTGTGGTTAACGTTTCCTAACCGTTTTGTTTGCAAAGTAAAAACTTGCAAGAGGTGACAGGCCGCACATCTTCACCGGCGTAAAACCTTTGAAACTTTTTATATATTGCTCCATTGAGGAGACTTCTTTCAGGGATCTTACAGTTTAAAATTTGAACGATGATATCGCTTCTATATAGCGGACCAAGATACGGCTCGGTACAGTTTTTGTTCAGCAAGGGAAAATTGTGTAAGTTGAGCAGAACCTTTAAAATGTTCAACAGACAATTTATTCAGTTCGCGCGTATTCCTGTTGAATTTGTAGCCCGTTTATCAGATATGTCTACTCAAAAATATAATAATTTTTCCATAGCTGCTGTTATCTTAGAGTAACTGCTTTTCATATCTCCGTAAAGTTTAGGTTTACGCGATCTCAGAGAACAATGTTTAGCTGTACACAGCACGTAGTCTTTTTAAAAATATATCCAGATCTGACACTGGTTTTGGGTATTTATCACGTCTAAGCATGATTTAAATACATTATGATGCTGTGTCCTTTGAATGTCGTTTTGAAACTCAATCGCTTTGTAAATGTCACTTGTAGTTTTAATATCACAGGAGAGTATTTTGAAGCTCAATATTTTTCAATACCATTAGCATGTTGCTTTTTTACCAATCAATTGACTGGCTTCTTTGTGCCACTACATAATGTGTGTAGTAAAATATAAGTTTACAAGCAAGACCGGCGGTTTCGAATCTTACGATTCTCATCAGTTGCTATGTGGTGGGATGGTTGAGGTGAACTCTGAACCATTCCATATCACTTGATTTAGTAAGCGTTTATATATCCACCCTGGTTTGTTTGGAGGATCGAAAATGGTGCGGTTTGATTGGTTCCTTGCAAAAAACCAATCAGGTTGCTGTAGGTTCGATCCGTGTTTTCTCAAAGCTAGGTTGTGTTTTTATAAAGGTTAACATTTGAAAAATAGGAGTCTTGCCTTGCTTTTTTGTAAAGTGTAAAAACATCTTGTTAAAATGTTTATGATGTATAAGTGTTCCTCAAAATAGAGAGGGACTATGTTGTATATTTTCGTTTCAATTTAAAGCAAGGCTTGCGTTAACTATACAGTTGTGTACTGTACAGAATGTAGACAAGATTATTTTTTACTGGCACAGCATGGCACTGTATGGCGTGCGTAACTGTAACGGAAGACAGACTGCACATGTATAACGGCGTGAAACCTTGAGTTAACCTTTAATGTTTTGTCATTTGTAAGTTAGAGCTCTGAGTTGTTTTTATAAAAAGGTTGAAATAATAGATTTTGCGACTTTGTCAAACCTTTTATTCAAATATAGTATTTTTCATGAAAACAAACAATTTCTTAGTTTGTGTTGTACTGATTTGTTTTCATTTAAAGGTTGACTTTTCTGTACAGTGGTGTACTGCCCGTGAACAGGTTTGTTGTGATTTTATGTTGTTTCACTGGTGGAGCAGGGCACTGTCTGGAAAGCATCAAAGTAAAAACTTGCAAGAGGTGACAGGCCGCACATCTTCACCGGCGTAAAACCTTTGAAACCTTTTATATATTGCTCCATTGAGGAGACTTCTTTCAGGGATCTTACAGTTTAAAATTTGAACGATGATATCGCTTCTATATAGCGGACCAAGATACGGCTCGGTACAGTTTTTGTTCAGCAAGGGAAAATTGTGTAAGTTGAGCAGAACCTTTAAAATGTTCAACAGACAATTTATTCAGTTCGCGCGTATTCCTGTTGAATTTGTAGCCCGTTTATCAGATATGTCTACTCAAAAATATAATAATTTTTCCATAGCTGCTGTTATCTTAGAGTAACTGCTTTTCATATCTCCGTAAAGTTTAGGTTTACGCGATCTCAGAGAACAATGTTTAGCTGTACACAGCACGTAGTCTTTTTAAAAATATATCCAGATCTGACACTGGTTTTGGGTATTTATCACGTCTAAGCATGATTTAAATACATTATGATGCTGTGTCCTTTGAATGTCGTTTTGAAACTCAATCGCTTTGTAAATGTCACTTGTAGTTTTAATATCACAGGAGAGTATTTTGAAGCTCAATATTTTTCAATACCATTAGCATGTTGCTTTTTTACCAATCAATTGACTGGCTTCTTTGTGCCACTACATAATGTGTGTAGTAAAATATAAGTTTACAAGCAAGACCGGCGGTTTCGAATCTTACGATTCTCATCAGTTGCTATGTGGTGGGATGGTTGAGGTGAACTCTGAACCATTCCATATCACTTGATTTAGTAAGCGTTTATATATCCACCCTGGTTTGTTTGGAGGATCGAAAATGGTGCGGTTTGATTGGTTCCTTGCAAAAAACCAATCAGGTTGCTGTAGGTTCGATCCGTGTTTTCTCAAAGCTAGGTTGTGTTTTTATAAAGGTTAACATTTGAAAAATAGGAGTCTTGCCTTGCTTTTTTGTAAAGTGTAAAAACATCTTGTTAAAATGTTTATGATGTATAAGTGTTCCTCAAAATAGAGAGGGACTATGTTGTATATTTTCGTTTCAATTTAAAGCAAGGCTTGCGTTAACTATACAGTTGTGTACTGTACAGAATGTAGACAAGATTATTTTTTACTGGCACAGCATGGCACTGTATGGCGTGCGTAACTGTAACGGAAGACAGACTGCACATGTATAACGGCGTGAAACCTTGAGTTAACCTTTAATGTTTTGTCATTTGTAAGTTAGAGCTCTGAGTTGTTTTTATAAAAAGGTTGAAATAATAGATTTTGCGACTTTGTCAAACCTTTTATTCAAATATAGTATTTTTCATGAAAACAAACAATTTCTTAGTTTGTGTTGTATCATTTGTTTTCATTTAAAGGTTGACTTTTCTGTACAGTGGTGTACTGCCCGTGAACAGGTTTGTTGTGATTTTATGTTGTTTCACTGGTGGAGCAGGGCACTGTCTGGAAAGCATCAAAGTAAAAACTTGCAAGAGGTGACAGGCCGCACATCTTCACCGGCGTAAAACCTTTGAAACCTTTTATATATTGCTCCATTGAGGAGACTTCTTTCAGGGATCTTACAGTTTAAAATTTGAACGATGATATCGCTTCTATATAGCGGACCAAGATACGGCTCGGTACAGTTTTTGTTCAGCAAGGGAAAATTGTGTAAGTTGAGCAGAACCTTTAAAATGTTCAACAGACAATTTATTCAGTTCGCGCGTATTCCTGTTGAATTTGTAGCCCGTTTATCAGATATGTCTACTCAAAAATATAATAATTTTTCCATAGCTGCTGTTATCTTAGAGTAACTGCTTTTCATATCTCCGTAAAGTTTAGGTTTACGCGATCTCAGAGAACAATGTTTAGCTGTACACAGCACGTAGTCTTTTTAAAAATATATCCAGATCTGACACTGGTTTTGGGTATTTATCACGTCTAAGCATGATTTAAATACATTATGATGCTGTGTCCTTTGAATGTCGTTTTGAAACTCAATCGCTTTGTAAATGTCACTTGTAGTTTTAATATCACAGGAGAGTATTTTGAAGCTCAATATTTTTCAATACCATTAGCATGTTGCTTTTTTACCAATCAATTGACTGGCTTCTTTGTGCCACTACATAATGTGTGTAGTAAAATATAAGTTTACAAGCAAGACCGGCGGTTTCGAATCTTACGATTCTCATCAGTTGCTATGTGGTGGGATGGTTGAGGTGAACTCTGAACCATTCCATATCACTTGATTTAGTAAGCGTTTATATATCCACCCTGGTTTGTTTGGAGGATCGAAAATGGTGCGGTTTGATTGGTTCCTTGCAAAAAACCAATCAGGTTGCTGTAGGTTCGATCCGTGTTTTCTCAAAGCTAGGTTGTGTTTTTATAAAGGTTAACATTTGAAAAATAGGAGTCTTGCCTTGCTTTTTTGTAAAGTGTAAAAACATCTTGTTAAAATGTTTATGATGTATAAGTGTTCCTCAAAATAGAGAGGGACTATGTTGTATATTTTCGTTTCAATTTAAAGCAAGGCTTGCGTTAACTATACAGTTGTGTACTGTACAGAATGTAGACAAGATTATTTTTTACTGGCACAGCATGGCACTGTATGGCGTGCGTAACTGTAACGGAAGACAGACTGCACATGTATAACGGCGTGAAACCTTGAGTTAACCTTTAATGTTTTGTCATTTGTAAGTTAGAGCTCTGAGTTGTTTTTATAAAAAGGTTGAAATAATAGATTTTGCGACTTTGTCAAACCTTTTATTCAAATATAGTATTTTTCATGAAAACAAACAATTTCTTAGTTTGTGTTGTATCATTTGTTTTCATTTAAAGGTTGACTTTTCTGTACAGTGGTGTACTGCCCGTGAACAGGTTTGTTGTGATTTTATGTTGTTTCACTGGTGGAGCAGGGCACTGTCTGGAAAGCATCAAAGTAAAAACTTGCAAGAGGTGACAGGCCGCACATCTTCACCGGCGTAAAACCTTTGAAACCTTTTATATATTGCTCCATTGAGGAGACTTCTTTCAGGGATCTTACAGTTTAAAATTTGAACGATGATATCGCTTCTATATAGCGGACCAAGATACGGCTCGGTACAGTTTTTGTTCAGCAAGGGAAAATTGTGTAAGTTGAGCAGAACCTTTAAAATGTTCAACAGACAATTTATTCAGTTCGCGCGTATTCCTGTTGAATTTGTAGCCCGTTTATCAGATATGTCTACTCAAAAAT
>OZ038003.1:19080071-19172571 GCA_964035705.1 Porites rus | reverse complement strand
GAGACTTACGTACTACAAGAAAGAGCCCAGGAGTCACAACCCCTGAGTAGTGTCTGTGTACACATTGGCCATGCATCTTGAACAAGTAACTATCTTTGGGGTGTCAATCATAAAAAGGTGTTTGGCTTATTTTTAGTCCTCCATAGAGAGATGTCTACCTCACAGATGAACCACTTTTAGAAGTGTTCATCTTCGAAAGGTGAAAACTAGCTGGGTCCAGTTTTAACATGATTTCACTACGTCTTAGTAGTGTTAATTGTTTGCAGTGGCGGATCCAGGGGAAGGGTGCGGGAGGCCCGCCCGCACCCCTTATTTTTAGACCAAACCAGGAGCCCACGACCAAACTGTGGCGCGAAGGGCCCAAAAAAAAATTGGAGACCGGGCACCCCCCTTATCTCAAGGTTTGGATCCGGCACTTGTTTGTTCCCTTAGAACAGTCTCAGTAATCCGGAGTGGCGCTAGGGACCAACCATCTCATCCGGAAGCTTTCCTGGAAAGAATGGGCTATGGGCTGATTTATCTGTAAGGTGAGGTCTATACCTGGTGACCTGGGACCGTTTAATAGAGAAGCATATCGTTCACTAACATTTTTCTCTATTCAAAAGGGATTTTTAGTCTTTTATAGGTGGAAGAAAGTAGCATTCCAAAGCTTTGCGTGAGATCGTACTGTTTATTTACAAAAGCGTTACTTAACTTTGAATTAATATTTATGCGAATATTCTTTCTGTTATCCTAACACCGCCTATAGTGGTTGCTTTAACTCTTTCACTGGCAGAAAAGGCCAAAGTCTAAAATGGACAGAAATTCCAAATTTCATTCTATAAAATTTGGAGAAACAAATAGTACAACGTAAGAGCACTGCCAAAGAGGTCTCATTTAAATGGTCACACCACCGGATTTCATCCGCAGACCCAAAAGTTAGAACAACCTCATAGATCATTCGTTCTGGAGTGAAAGAGTTATTAAAAAAAAAGCCTGCACTTTGCCTTAAGATATATGTTATACCTATTGCCATGACTCTTAATTGGTAAAAAGCAATTTAAAAAAAATTCATTCTTATATGAAAATAGTTTGAAAAATAAACGACAGAATTAGAAATTGATTTTGCAATCCCTTCGCAATCCCTTTGACTTTGTATTGAAACAAGATGCTTTTGCATAAAAGTGATATATCTCACATCTATCCATTTAGTAATGATTCCTCTAAGGCTAGAATAATTAAGTATTTTTGTATAACTGTCGGATTGGAAATTTTGGCGCTGAGATTATACTTTGCAATTTGTGTCCTCACTATATTGGGCAAACCTATGCCTGAATTTAAGCGGGCAGTGAAAGTAACTGAAATAATAAAAATGGGAATATAGCAACAAACTTTACTCTCTTTTTTTGTATCTAGACGTCAGGCTGTCTCTACACTAATTCAGAAGTGGACCTTGAAAATCTTCGCTTTTGTTAACAGGATGTATCAAAAACTCCTTTTCCATGTAGCCTTTTCGACTATTCCACACTGAGAACTCGTCCACACCAATGCCTTTTCATTTCAAACAAATACATTTGTGCATTTTGGCCCTGCTTTCAAGCGCTGTTGACGCAAGCGCAGTATGAAGAACACATGTCCGAGAAAAGCCTGGGAGCAGAAATATATCGGGAGATAGACGTTTCTGATGGCTAAGTGCCAAAAACCAATGCGCTGAAATTGCACCTGTAGGAGTCAAAGACGGGTTGGTGTGGACAGGGCCTCAACCGGCAACCCACATCCGAGGATATAATATACAACTTGAACCAGCGTGAAGGTCATGCGATATTAGTCAGCGGTTGCCCGATTTTGACAGTTGTCAATTAATCTTCATATTTGTAGCATATATAACTGGCGGGGTATTGTCATTTTATGTAGTCGGGTAAATGAGATTTGACATCGGCTTACATGTTGTTGTGTACAGCAATAGCAATAAGGCTCCCTCAGAATTCCGCTATTACCTTACCAGGCTTAGTGTGTTACAAGCTCTCCGTTAGGACAGAGGAGGTCACGTATCGCGAGAAGAAGGAAAGAGCAAAAGCTGGGATTCAATTCCAGCTCCCTATACGTCTCTCCAGGGTTCAACCACAACAGTTAGAAAAGCTTCTTGAGTTTGATCGCTAAAGCACGTTGCTGATACTCCTTTGCTTGTTCAAGGTCACCTAAGTCCTCGTAAATTGAAGCTAGGTTACCGTAGCTTGTTGCAACAGAAACATGTTCAGCACCAAGCTTCTTGAGAAAGATGGCTAAACCACGTTGCTGATACTCCTTTGCTTGTTCAAGGTCACCTAAGGCCTTGTGAATTGAAGCTAGGTTACCGTAGCTTGTTGCAACAGAAACATGTTCAGCACCAAGCTTCTTGAGTTGGATGGCTAAACCACGTTGCTGATACTCCTTTGCTTGTTTAAGGTCACCTAAGGCCTTGTGAATTGAAGCTAGGTTACCGTAGCTTGTTGCAACAGAAACATGTTCAGCACCAAGCTTCTTGAGTTTGATGGCTAAACCACGTTGCTGATACTCCTTTGCTTGTTCAAGGTCACCTAAGGCCTTGTGAATTGAAGCTAGGTTACCGTACCTTGTTGCAACAGAAACATGTTCAGCACCAAGCTTCTTGAGAAAGATGGCTAAACCACGTTGCTGATACTCCTTTGCTTGTTTAAGGTCACCTAAGGCCTTGTGAATTGAAGCTAGGTTACCGTAGCTTGTTGCAACAGAAACATGTTCAGCACCAAGCTTCTTGAGTTTGATGGCTAAACCACGTTGCTGATACTCCTTTGCTTGTTCAAGGTCACCTAAGGCCTTGTGAATTGAAGCTAGGTTACCGTAGCTTGTTGCAACAGAAACATGTTCAGCACCAAGCTTCTTGAGAAAGATGGCTAAACCACGTTGCTGATACTCCTTTGCTTGTTTAAGGTCACCTAAGGCCTTGTGAATTGAAGCTAGGTTACCGTAGCTTGTTGCAACAGAAACATGTTCAGCACCAAGCTTCTTGAGAAAGATGGCTAAACCACGTTGCTGATACTCCTTTGCTTGTTCAAGGTCACCTAAGTCCTGGTGAATTGAAGCTAGGTTACCGTAGCTTATTGCAACAGAAACATGTTCAGCACCAAGCTTCTTGAGTTCGATAGCTAAACCACGTTGCTGATACTCCTTTGCTTGTTCAAGGTCACCTAAGGCCTTGTGAATTGAAGCTAGGTTACCGTAGCTTGTTGCAACAGAAACATGTTCAGCACCAAGCTTCTTGAGTTCGATGGCTAAACCACTTTGCAGATACTCCTTTGCTTGTTCAAGGTCACCTAAGTCCCGGTGAATTGAAGCTAGGTTACCGTAGCTTGTTGCAACAGAAACATGTTCAGCACCAAGCTTCTTGAGAAAGATGGCTAAACCACGTTGCTGATACTCCTTTGCTTGTTCAAGGTCACCTAAGTCCTGGTGAATTGAAGCTAGGTTACCGTAGCTTGTTGCAACAGAAACATGTTCAGCACCAAGCTTCTTGAGTTTGATAGCTAAACCACGTTGCTGATACTCCTTTGCTTGTTCAAGGTCACCTAAGGCCTTGTGAATTGAAGCTAGGTTACCGTAGCTTGTTGCAACAGAAACATGTTCAGCACCAAGCTTCTTGAGAAAGATGGCTAAACCACGTTGCTGATACTCCTTTGCTTGTTCAAGGTCACCTAAGTCCCGGTGAATTGAAGCTAGGTTACCGTAGCTTGTTGCAACAGAAACATGTTCAGCACCAAGCTTCTTGAGAAAGATGGCTAAACCACGTTGCTGATACTCCTTTGCTTGTTCAAGGTCACCTAAGTCTTTGTGAATTGAAGCTAGGTTATCGTAGCTTGTTGCAACAGAAACATTTTGGTCACCCAATAGCCTGATGCGAATAGCGAGAGAATTTTCCAAGTATATTTTTGCCACGTTAAATTCACAGTGCATTTTACATATATCGCCAAGATTCGACAATTTTTCAGAAATGTCCTGAATATGGACTTGAGACATATTTTCTGTCATAATAACTGTATTAATTGGTACAATAAGGGCGCTTACGTGCGGAATGATGTGCATAGTGTCCATTGTTCTATTTTCGTGTGGAATTGTGACTATAAATTTGTTAAACGATGTAACAGCTTCACTTACAACCTTGATCGTTTGATTTTTTGTGCAGTCACTCATTACCCATTTCATTGCGTCGTGCACAACCTGATGTACACGAATGTAGTAGCAACTATCTTCGTCTTCCTCTAAAAGAAGCAGTGAACATCTTCTGAATCTCCTGCGAATGTGTTCCTTGTCCTCTTTGTCATCGTGGTCGAGAACGTTTATAAGGTAACTAACCGCTATGTCAACGTTTAATGGTTGTGGTGCGCACAGGGAAAGAAATCTGAATAGGTGTTCAAAGAACTTGTCGGATTTGACTTGTGCTTCGACAGCTAACGTTATTGCTGTAGTCATCGTATTTGGATAAATTGGGTTGGTATCAGCAAGAGTATCCTCGGTCGTTCCTCGTTTTCCTTTTTGTAAAATCTTTAGGTATTCGTCCCAGCCAAAGTGCTTCGATGCTTTGTCCTGTCGAATGTCTTTGACAAACACAGCCGCGCCTGCTAGAGCAAGTGGCTGATAGTCCAGTTTCTGGGCAACGTTTTCCGCTAGCTCGTTGTCGAAGACCCCAGAAAGCTTGGCCAATAAGGAAGTGGCATCGTAATGATTCATTCCTTGGCTTACTGAAATGTGATTGATGAAAGAGCTTTTTAACGGGATGGACTTTGTATCCTGGGTCGTAATTAACAACTGACCTCTTGCCCACGTCTCGGTTCCAGACTGTGGTAGGTGATCATGTACAAAAGTCAGTTTAGTCACATTGTCCACCACCATTAGCCACGACGTGTAACACCCAATTTTTGCAGCAATAAGCATCTTGAGATTGGTAATCTTGTCCTCAATGTTCCAATCCTTGGAGCGCAAGGTTTGCATCACTGAAAAGTCTGGGCACTTTAACTGACGAGCAAAATTGGCATATGACTCCAAAAGTGAATCTTGACTGGCCGCGTTTATGGTCATCACAAAGGACGAAGTGCCTCGTATTTCTTTTACTTCATCAAAGAATCTTTCAGCGACGAGGCCAGCTAGTTGGGATTTGCCACTTCCTGGATTCCCTGAGATGTACAGATAACTCAACCTTTTCTCATTGGCCTTCTTTAGTTCCCTTAGCTGATGGGCGATTTGTGCTACTTCACTTTCACGGCTTTCAATTTCGTGTGTAGGTTTAGCAGGGAGAATACAGAATGACGGCGCTTCTTTCTGAAGCTGCTCTTCAAGAACCTGGCGCTGGTTCTCTTTTTCTTGAAGATCTTGTTTAACATCGTCAACCTCTTTCAGAATTTTATGTAATTCGTCGGTTGGGAAAGTTTTCTGATTTTTTATCTCATCAATTTTTACAGTAGAGAGACCAAGTACATTAAACGCTACATGAACTTTTCCAATAGCATTCTGAAAATCCGTCTCACGGAAACTTCCCTGTGATATGTGGGCGAATTCCTCGTTTCTAAATTTTCTAAGATTATCCACATTGTTTCTGACTGTTGATGCAAGGTAGGGCCCGACACAATCAGAGTAAAGGATGGCGTAAAACAGCATTGAGCAATCCCATTCCGCTCTGTTTCCGTTTATCATGGTGGCCAAAAGATGAGCATTTCTTCTTTGATTTCTTAGAGACTCGCCGTTGTAAAAGTCCGTTCCATTCTGGGCCAAATCCTTCCATTCTCCCAATGATGTTGATTTGTATTGATTGTCCCATTCACGTTTAAAAAGTTCTCTGAGGCCTTCGGCTAGTAAATCAGTGGTTACATAGCAAATTCTGAAGTAGTTCAGCTGTTCTTTGGTGTATTCTTTTGAAAGGGCCATGTTTGAGGCACTGCTGAGGCTTGGAACCTTTGGAAAAATGAATTTAAAAAACGACTTGATGAGCGTTGTAGGGAAAAGAAACACAGGATCTTTTAATATGATTTAAACGAAATAACTTCTGTTGTTCTAAATTGTCCTTAACTCGGTCGATGTCGATCAGTTGTAAAGCCTCAGTTACTAAGCATAAAGCAGGTTTTCCTTATGGTGAAGTATTTTGACAGACTTTTTAATCTACGCTAACAAGAAAACATTTATTTCTCAAAATGTGAAGGCCAAAAAACTGACGTAAAATTCTTTTTTTAAACTTGCTCCAGTTTTTGCATTTTAAGAATAGAATCAAAGATCCTTTAAGTGGCGTATAATAAGGAAGTGGATTATGATTTAAGCGCTCATGTGAATTATGGCAACATGATTAAAATTATGCCGAAATTCGTGTTAAAAAACTGTTTAATATTCTTCTTTTGTAAACTTCCTTAATATATTTGTTACTTTCATTTCCTTTGATAATAATTGTATCCGTCACCGTAATTGTTAGTTCGTCTTTGAAAAATTGCAATTGAGGAGGCCTTAAGTTAACATTATCAGCTTTATAGTTTCCTTTAGGCCTCCTCGCCATTACTTTCTACATTTTTGTATTTTTTTGTGATTCTAATCACGAAATTGTTCTGTGTGGCAGAATAAATACAAAATACAAAACACAAGCTTGAACGCGGTTTAAGAGTTGATTTAATTTGAAGAACTGAGTTAAATCTTCTTTTACGAACTTCTTTAAACAGGCTCTTTGTTCGCCTGTGGAAGATGGAAAGAGCGGCAAAGGAAAAAAATGAAAGCAAGAACAAAGGTTGAAATCGTTTCGCTTCATGCGCATAAAACAAAAATACAGTACTCTTAACTAACTCTTAGACGTGTTGAGATCTCATTTTTAGCCATATCTACTATATCGCATTGGCAAAAAAAACAACTGGTCCGAAAAGGAGATTTTTCTCTAGCTGCTGGTCACTAAAACTTATTTAAGCGAAGTAGGAAAGGATTTTTATTTAAAATGTTGTAAAAATAAGACCATCGGGGCCCTTTCCGGGTAGCCTGCAGGGCAGGCCTTCGAAAGGGAAGGGGAAGGGAATAAGGACGCGAGACCACGCGCGCCCAAATTCCCCCCTCCCCTTCTCCTTTTAACGCCTGCCACGCAAGCTACTTTCCGGGTGGGAGTAGGGTATTGCAAAGTGCCAGCACTGTAGCGCCCGCTGAAGCGTTACTTTTTAAGGCCCATTTCACACGTCGAATTTCACATGTGCTGAACTTCCCATTTTAGTCGACTAAAATAATTTAACTCTTTTCGCTGTCAGTATTCCCAGTCTCCAAAACTAAACGTTCGGCACATGTGAAATGGGACGTTTTAATCAAAAGTCGAAACCAAGTCGAATCTTCGACTGTTCCAGTCGCAGATACGGCGATTTAATTGATTCAAACGTTGCACTTCACATACATTTAACTCTCGCATTAAGTTCGGCGCATGTGAAATTCGACGTTTGAACCGGGCCTAAATCTAAACATTTCGACATTACGGATATCTTTAATCTGCGCACCTCAGATTACTGTTTTGAAAATTAACGTGTATATAAATGAGATACACCAGGCCTCTGAACATCTGATCCGTTTCGCTTATTGATCCTGAAGAACTTAAAGGCTGACAACAAAACGCAGTATTTAGTTCAAAACCCCTATTGGCATGGCGTACAGTAAAAACCCCCGAGTAAGAACCTACATTTTCCAGGGTTAGCCTAAACAGGTTCTTACATGAATGGTGGTTGACATAAATTTAGGCTATCTAGGTTCTTAATAGGTTCTTAATTTCTTGCAAAAAATCATGTCATTGCTAAGAAGATTTTAGTGATTAGCACCCTTAAATTTGCATACCTAGTGATTGCTTATATTTTAATATGACCATAATAGAGATCTATTCTCACATGAATTTTAATTTCTTGAGTCAAAACAACTTTATATACATGATTGTTCTGTGAAACACAATATTATAAACATTTTCTCCATGACCTCAATCAAACAACATTTATATAAGAACCTTTCCCAAATTTTAGGCTAAAGAGGTTCTTATATAGAGGGGGTCTAAATTGCAAATTTTAGCCCAACAGGTTCTTAAATGTTAGGTTCTTACTCGTGGGTTTTTACTGTATTCAAGTGCTCAAGTGCAGGATGACTCGCCCCCGTAACACTGGACATCAATGTCTTGTCACAAAAATAAATATGACCATTTTACACTTGATTGGTAACCCCATTTTTAAAGAACAATCATTTGAATGTATAGGGAATTTTAGCAACAAAGATGTTTTTACAAGAAAATTAATATCAACTTGCTAATAGAAAACTAAACCCTATAATATTCCAAAGTGACTTCCACAGCTCATCCACTGGAGCTGAACGGGAGGGGGGGGGGGGGGGGGGGGTATTCATTGACAACAATCAGGCGCTGGTGTACTAAATTTATTAACAGGAATTCACACAAAACGATTTGGGATGGAATTGTGCTCTGATTGAACTTAGACGCAGCGAAAAATTTTAAATTTGTTTTTGGTTTTTAGCATCATTGGTTGAAAAGTAGCAGAGACGTGTGGATCGAACCATTAATTAGTGTTGGGGTCATGTGCTTGCTTTCCGCGAAAAACGTAGACATATCGCTTACCGTATTCCTTTCGTATTTTTTCCCCCAAAATATCCGCAGTACATACACAGAAAGGGCCCCTTTATGAGTACTACCATGTTCTTAGTATCAGCTTCACAAAATAACACATTTTTAGCCTAATGCATTTTTAAACATGATGGCTTCGCAAAACAGATCCTTTCTCTGTTGAACGTTGTCTGCACCTCGGGACAAGCACATAATACAGAGCGCGGAACAAGATATTATTCCCTGATTAACATTAAAATAAATGTTTATTTTGTGGCCATTCGGTTTAGCCGGAGACGGTTCAGATACCATATGGATCATATGGATCCTTTAGTGCTACTGTGAAAGCAAACATCAACCCCCCCGGATCTTCTGTTTGTGATACAATTCCAGCAAGCGATACAGATGGAGAACCGTTAAGTTCGATTCTGAAATGGCCGTTGCTAGACTACGGTACTTGTCTACTAATTGTACACTTACTTTTGGGTCTTCTAACTGTAGATTGTTGATTTTTTTCCGGAATGAAATCAGTGAGATTTCAGCTGAGGGCGATTAGAAAAGAGACGGACACGCCACTTCGAGTCGAAAGTGAAAGCAACCTACGGTACTTTACCGTGCTGTGACGTCTTTAGTGTTTTGCATCTTAATTGTATTATTTTTCGTCAAATATACGCGTTGACCCTCGACATACTTTTTCCCTCACCGCCTACGCAGAGGTCATCGTGATTAATGCGTTCAGTGTTTGCGATCAGACGTCACGCCAGTAGACTCTGAAGTCAAAGCAACCTATTTTTATCATCCTGTTTTTGCTTTGAGTCAGTGCTCACAGATCATTGACCGGTGCAAATTTTTTCTCCTCACAACCCGTGCACTTTAAAGTAATCTCGACTACAATCTTGGACAGAATAGAATGGAACAGCAAGCCCCATCCCCCAGCAAGATCAATCAAGGACGGATCCGTGCAAAACGGCGCAAAAGCCCAATCGGACAATTTTTTCCATCCTTGATTTTTTGATTTTTCTTTTTTTTTTTGGGGGGGGGGGGGGGAGGGGGGGCGTATAAATTTCCAATCTCTTCCGCCTGAGATTGCAGCTTGGTTAAATTCTATCTGTAATAGTGGCCGGGGTATGGATTTTGCACTGCATTGCGGGTAAGTTGTTTAATCTTTTTTGCTGAGACAGCTAAAAGAGTTTTTAGATTGTGTTAACTAACTCACCTCAAGCAGATTGTGGCTTGTACATGGGAAAGGAAGGAGGGACAGGGGGTCCAAATCTCCCGTCTCCCGTACCTTACGTTTCCGACTCCTGCCCCCTTTAGTGGTTTCCTTTCCGACTGCGTAATATTAAGCATTGTTGCGAAATTTCCCCCTATTTCTTCCGCTTTCTCCTCGCCTTCCATAACTCTCTCGCCCACATTCTCCTAGGCTCCCACCCCTGCTAGCCTGCAACAGGCTACCACCCCCCTTTCCTCTCCATAAGAATAGTAGATTCTGTTCACTTAGGTCGCGGTTTAACAAATCTTTGGACCTCCAGATCTCTTCCACAGTGGGTTTTTATAGAAAGTATAAAGTGCTTTTCCAGTTAACGCCTTATACTTTTATGAACCTATTCACGATAAATTGTGTTAAGATGAAAGGGTTAGACAAACTGAAAATGTTTAGAACGTGGTTTTGTTAAACACTGGCTAAACTGGCCAAAAAGCTAAGACGACTTGCTAGAAATTGTGCCGCTTCAGAACTACGATTCAGATTTAATAAGAGAAAATGCATTCTCTCTTGGATTTAACAATTAATGAATGAGGCTGAGTATCGTGGTCCGAGATCCAATGCTGTGACGTCATTTTATCATCAATATAAGACGACAGAAAACACAAAACTGGAGTCAATTTGTGAAATCTTTCCTTCTGTGTAGTTTTTAAACCCTGTTCAGACCGGACTGTTTTTTATTGTCTTCTGCGATAGGGGGTCGGGAGGGAGGCCAGGGCTGGGTTTATCGGAGGCTCGCACAAAATTACGCGGAATAATGTGCCGTCATCATTTCCAACATGTAGTTATTACTTGACAGAAAAAAAAGAAATTTGACGCCATGACGCAACATTGTTAAATTTGTTTGCAAACATAGCTGTAAAAACTAGGTTGCCATGGTAACTTCACGACTACTGTAAATATGGAAATGTTCACAGATAATTTTTAGGAAAAGTCGATAAGCTTGGCGGTCATAGCTTGAGCGGGTTGAAGTTAATCAACTCTTAATTGAGGAGGAAGAGGGGGCGGGGGGTGGGGTGTTCAAAAGCCTTCTCCTGCGTTGATTTTATTTAATTTTAACTAATTGTTATGCATATGCCATTGTATATCAAGGAAGGCTTCCCAATGCAAATGCATTAATTATTATTATCATTAGTAATGGTAACAGGACTGAGTGGAGTCCAATTCGGTCTGTAATCATACGAGTGATTAACAAAATCGGACGACCGCGTAGCGGGAGTCCGATTTGTTTAATCACGAGTATGATTACAGACCGAATTGGACGACACGATGTTCTGTTACCAATTAATCATAACTTTAGCAAAAATTGTGATATAATAAGCTATTTTTTTAAATCAAAACACAAGAAATTTGAAATTTTGTTTCGCTAGCAGTGAAAAAAAGCCATTTAAGCGCGCGCGTGATGGCGCGTACTGTCCAATTACTTAGGCATGAGGCGTACTGTCCTATTCAACTGTCCAATTAAGGCTGAAATCAGGGCAGTTGATAGCCAATCAGATTTGACAATTTTGTTATAGTTATGATTATGATTATTATCGTTTTATTATGCTACAAAAAACTGGAAATGTCATTTGACAAATGACCAAATGTAAAACAGCTACTACCGTTACAATAATTAGATCCGTTTTTAGCCGGAATATTCTACTTAATAGCCACTAAGGACAATTGCACGATGACGATATTTGACTACAACTACCAGAATTCATGTCGATTTTGCTTTGTTATTTAAATTTGTCAAACCTCGCTGAGGATAAAAGAACAATAGCCTTAATTTGCACAAGAAAACAACAAACTCAAGGATTCTGGTATAGTAGTTGTAGTAAAATGATGTCATCGTGCAATTGTTCTATTCTTTCCCTTTTTCCAAGGGCATGAATAATCTCGTACCCAGATCTCCCACGGCCAATTAAAACAGAGTAAGATCTGGGTACGAGATTAGGGCATGAATAATAGGAATGTCCATCTTCATCATTGCTTAAAATAATACGGAAGGTTCGACTGTATCTTAATTCAAACGGCTCATCTTTTCTGAGTTCGCTTATTTATGTTCATCCCCGTCCAAATAGGATACAACAGATCGAAATTTGTTTTCTCTCTATGAGAAAACAACTTCCGTTGTATTCTTCGGCGGTGAACCCGTTGGAGGGATTCAACCTTGTGTTATTTGGTTTCATTATTACAAATTTTTCAAAACACTTACAAATTACTTATTACTTGTGGTCAGATAAGCCCTGAGTAATGTTTTGTAAATTATGAACCTGCTTGGCCTCTTGCATTTCATGATCGTGTCGCAATGAGTTCTGTTCTGATCTACTGATGTTAGTTTGCTAAACCCTGTGCGAGCTGATTAATTTCAAAAATTCGCTGGATTCTGAATAACTCTTAAAAATTGACAGGATTTCTTAAGGATTCTCTCAACATTATGATATGTTTGGAAATTCCACCTTCTGAGGAATATTCCCTAGAATTCTCGAGAGTAATGTGAACATTAGTTTAATTCAAAGGAAAATTATCAGAAAATTCTGAAGCTGCTGATGCTCAAATTTAACCTCCGAGTTTGATCTTAAAACTCGAACTGTACCATTTATTCAGGCATACAAGATGTGTCTTAGCTAAGTCACGATTACATGACATTTATAGGAGAGGCTCGCGCCAAATTTCTCCTCGTAAAAATGGTTCTGTTATAACATAGGATCTTGGAATCGGAGGGGAATAAGTGGGATTACTAGGGGGAATTAGGGGAGCTGGGGGAACTAGGGGGAATCGGAGGGAAATAAGTGGGAACTAGGGGGACTAGACTGACTAGGAACAGGAGCCCATAACCCATAGGGTTGTTTATTGCGATTATTGGGCTCCTGATAAGGATAAGAAACGCATGCGCAAACCTTTCCATGGCAATTTTAGTAACACATAAGAATTTGTAAAGCGACAAGTTGTAACAGGTGTTTCATATTCAAATAGGGTGGTTTGTTTTACTAACACAATGGCGTGATTCGCAACAAGTTGTTTATTAATCCTGTTCAACTGGCCGAAAATATGATACGAAAACTGAAAGAAAAGCGGGGAAATTCTCCATCTTCTGTCGTACTCGAGGCTGCTATAATTATTGTATTCATGGTGTTGGCGATGATTATTTTGTGGTGAGCCTGTCTTGATGACTTCACAACGAACACAGTGCCCGTGAGACTGTTTTGGTTTACTTTGATTCCTGGCGCTGTTTTGTACCAAAAACATGTCCGCTATTGCTATGACATGTAACACTGAACTTCACGTACAATGTATATGGAGTGTTGAAACTGAATCAAATGGAAGGAGATCGTGTTGTTTTGACGAACCCTATATTTATCCGCTAAATTATTTACTGCATTACGACTGCCTTAATGTACACGAAACACAGTCTCTTGGATCATCAAAAGATCTTTTGAGCAGTTTCTTTTTCAACGACGTTTTATTTCACGATCAAGAATATCTACACGTGAAAAGGGAAATAAGATTTGAAAGTTTGCTTGGACATCAAATACCGATCTGTCACTCTTGTAACGTCAGGCATCGACGACTTGCTGAACTGGTAAAAAACGGGCAACACTCACTTTTCAAAATTGCAAAGTTTTGTAACTTAAAGTACCTTTAATTTTCTAAGAGACAAAAAGATTATTACTAGCTGTATAAAATTAAACTACCTTGATTTAAGCCGCATTTTGCAGTTACTTTAGTAAATGCAGATACGAGGCCCCAGTCCGTGATGTCTGACGAGGTATAAGCGTTAATCATGAACAATACTAATCTGAGTATTCTGAACTAAGTTCAGGGCTAAGTAGGATTGCCCCAGGAATGAAGACGAGGTCACTAGTGTGAATTTTTATCTGAAAAAAAGTCCTGCAAGGCCAAACCATGTCCAACTGAGAAATGTCCTGAACTGGCCTTTTAAAATAGGACTTTCCTGAGGCATTTTCTCGTGTTTTATATTTTCCAATTGAACTTAAATGAGACAATTGTTTGTTATACAGCAGAGAGCTTTGGGTTACGCTTTGTCTGAAACAAAATCTTTCAACCAAAGAAAGTCAATGAAAAATTTATTTCAGGAACAGAAAAGTCCTCTGAGCGCAAAATGTTCATCGCACCTGCTCATCTCTGTTTTCCTATTTACTCCCACAAAGTTGTTCACTATGTTTTTATAGCAGTTACGTTACACTGTATCAGGATTGATTTTTTTTTTCAAAGTTTCATACAAAAATTGGTTCAATTCAGCAACGGTTAAATAAAAGGCCTAATTTGTACAAGAAATCACGAAAATGAATACTAGACGAGCCTTCCTGTCATGTTGTTTCAAACTCGTGTTTACCGACAAGTAATGCCTAAAACGTTCACTGAAATCGGTATTAGGCTGATGTAGCAACAGAACGGGAACGTCATTTGACAACGGGAAAGCGCACGGAAAGGACTAAACTCGACTTCCGGTGCCCAATTTGCCGCTCTGTCATTGGTCAACCCAGTTTTTTGATTTGCGTGCGCAGTCGTCAACTGACGTTCTGTTCTGTTGCTAAATCAGCCAATCGTTTCTTATGACAACCATGCTTTTAAACATGGTTGCCATCTAAGACAATCATCTAACAATACAGTGAAGAAGAGGATGCCAAATCTTTTAAATAAAATGATATTTTGGATAATGTGTCTATAGGTAAAGCGACAAAATTTTGCAGTAGTGCGTTGCATGGATATGCAAGCATTGGTTGTTAACGGCAACAATTATCTCGTAAAAGATAAAGAGGGCAGCATGTCACTTCTCTAATGAATACAATTCTGCGTTGTGAATAATAAGGTTAAAGCGACAACGTAACCTACGTTGCTAAGTCATTTCAGAAGACACATATTGTTGTTGTAGTTGTTGTGGATCATAGGAGGGAATATGAGAAAGAAGATCAAAGAAAGAAGAGGAAATCGCCCTTCTTCTGTTATCCTTGAAGCTGCCATAATAATTTCTTTCATGATTCTTAATCTTCATCGTCTTGCTTTGAAAGCCGGGGATGTCTAGAAACACGTTCACTTGCTGCTACTGTACTTGGAACAAATCCACTGAAGATCGGATAACGCTGGATCCTTCTCGTTCAGAACTGTTGTTTGGACTTAAAGATGAATGACAAGTTTGTAAAATCAAGAAAGAAATGCTCTTATCCTTATAAACTCGAAGTACATTTATCAAGAATGGTACTTTACACTTCGGTCGCTGGCATTGATCTCTGGAAGTGAATACATCTGCTCTCAGACGACAAAAAAACAACGATAATGTGGTGAACCATCCGATATAGACTGACGTGCTGCCCAAGACTTGTCGAATAAGCCCGTCCGGAACAGCCCTCTGGAGAGTACAAAATACAAACTTTCCGCTAAGGCATTGTTCTCTGAATTAGGTTTTTTAAGATGACATACTTTGTCCACCTCACTGACCGAAAAAGTCGATTAAACTGCATTGTGAGGATGGCTTTTATCTCACTTGAGTTTTGACGTTTTATTTGCAAACATATATTTGTTCACCCTTGAGTAAAACTTGGCAAGTCTTAAGAAGGCATGACTATTGATAATGGATGAATTGCGAAAACGCTAATAAAGGCAACACCACAGCAACAATCCAGTGAGGACAGTCGCATCTCATGTACACCTGAATCAGTAAAAATCTGGAATACCAAGCAGAAAAACAGCAAACTGGCTCAAGATGACCGAGAAAAAAAAAAAAGAAAATTCAGATTATAAAGTGTATTAATAGGCTCTTTGCATGACTTGATCACGTGATTAACTGTCGGTAAACACGATAACGGTTCACTTTTGAAAAATTTTGTTAGCGCAAGTTGAAAGAGCATATTAAAGTTAGGAAACCTGAGAATTTTCAGCCGTATATCTCAAAAGTAGCAACGGCCGCCGAAAGTTAGAAGCATTTGTATGAGAAAAACAACTTGCTTTTGCCATCCAGTCACGCTTGCATGGTTTTCCATACAAATCCTTGTAATTTCGAAATTTTCAAAATTGTCATGAAATACTTCCTTTAGCATCACAGGGCTTAAATCTCCTTTTAATTCATAAAGGCAATTTGAGCCCTTTAATGCGTAAAGAAAGATTCAAAGACAGTTTAAAAATTTTAGAATTTTCAAGGATTTGTATGGAAAACCATGCAAACGTGACTGGGTGGCAAAAGTTGTTTTTCTCAAACAAATGCTTCTAACTTTCGGTGGCCGTTACAATGTCTACTTTTAAGGTATACGGCTGAAAATGCTCAGGCTACCTAATTTTAATATGCTCTTTCAGCTTGTCCTAACAAAATTTTTCAAAAGTGAACTGTTTTCGTGTTTACCGACAGTTGATCACGTGATCAAGTCATGCAAAGAGCCTATTGCCTTTAGTATCGCCACCCTTAACCGGGGCTAGAAATGAATACAGATCTATACATATGCGAGATTTGAACATATAACAAACAGAAAATCACGATAGGCTAGTAAAATAGGTAAATGTCGCTAATTACTCTTGGGACGACTGGAACAATATGAAATTGAAAACACCCCTTTCAAACCATATGTCGGTGCGAAAAGGATGCTGGCCAAAAAGCAACTAAACACATGTGTAGAGAACATTTTTGGTTTTTTACCATTACCAAAAAAGTCCGGAAAACTTGGCTGAAAAGTAAATGGGACACGACTTATTGCCTCGTTTCAGCGGAAATTTCTGGGAGCAACGGAACATCTCAAAAGGTAGTCTAATTTCTCCGGACAAAATGTTCTAATTAGAAATTCGTGTTCCATTTCTTCAAAGTCATCTTTGATACCAGTTTGATAACCGCCGTGTTTTGGTAAATGGAACACGTGATTCCAGTCTTAAATTTTTGCTTACCATTAGCCCGAAGCGTGAGCCGACCACGGTCTGGCCATGTAAATGGTAAACAACCATGGATTGTCCCACAGACTTGACATTTGTACTTGTAAAATACATTTACCGCCTTATTGAGGCTAGTTGTCTCGGATACGAGGAAATGCACAAGCCCGGGGGAGCTTATATATATACAGCTATTTCGGGAAAGGTTGTCGGAAAAAAATGTGCACGCGACAATCCCGAAAGGTAATATGGGATATGTTCAATACACTGTTCCTGACACTGTAGCTGTCGAACCTACTTTCGTTGGTTTTCTTTAGCACTCGGAGACATACGTCCATGGCCTCCCCTGCCATTCTTTCAAATTTCTTTGAAAAACAGTGCACTCAAAACCACCCACAATACCTTTCGGGGTTGTCGCGTGCACTTTATCCGACAACCTTTCTCGAAATAGCTGTATATATATGTCTTATATAAGCCATACAGGTATGTGCCGCCTCAAAGGGTAGGGTTTTTTGGGCCTTTTTGGCCTGAAAATGGGTATGGATTTTAGAGTTCAGGTCTGAAAAGTTGTGAGGAAAATAACATGCACACATTTTGGTCTGAAATAGGGTCAGGATTTGAAGAACCAGGCGGCACACACCCCCAGCAAGAATTCCCAGGAGTATCCCTTAGGGACACAAGGGATAACTGATAAATGTCTACAATTTATTTTAACGGCATCCTAATGTAAAGAGTAGCGTTGACGTTTCTATGGATAAAAGCTAAATGAAACGTGACTTTAGTGCCCTAAGTGGTATGATACAGAATAGACTAACTAAGAATAGACTGACTATCCCCCTCACTCCCTCCAAAGAAAAGCACACATTTCCAAAGTCGTTGCCTTTTCCCTCCTGGTTGTCCTTACCAGCATCATCTCTTTGATCACTATTGCTACAGTTACCATCATCATCATCATCATCATCATCATCATCATCATCAACATCATCATCATCATCTAAAATGACGATGACGAGGATGATGATGAATGAATGAAATGAAATCGTATGACCATTTTTCTAAAACAGCCAACTGGCCAAATGTGGTTGTCAAGAACAACATAGATAATGCAATGTTCATTCCGTATTATTGTAGCCAAACTATCTGGTCTCAGTTGTTCAGAATGTGACTAAGGCTATCCACCCTTTGAACAACTTGGGTCTGGCAGAGATAACCTGACATCTTACGGAAAGTACTAGATTAATCAAACAATAGGGCCATTTATACGAGGAAAAATAAGACGCGTCTTACATAACGCTCGTCTTAAATAAGACGCGAACTGTACCATTTATACGAGCATGTCTTATCTAAGACGAGAACAGTTCGTATAAATGGTTCGCGTCTTATTTCTGTTCTTGACTCGTTTTCATGTAAATCTTGCCCATGGTAACGGCAATTCAATATGGCGCGCCAAAAATTAACGCATGCGTACTATGCGTTCGCGTCTTATGTAAGAAGCGAAGGTCATTTATACGAAGTTTTTCTCGTCTTAACTAAAAAGACGCGTCTTATTTAAGAAGAGGTGTTAAGGGCTGTTCTAAAATAAGCTGCGTCTTATTTTAGACGAGATGTGCCGTTTACGCGGAAAGATCGTGTCTTATTTAAGACGCGTCTTATGTAAGACGTGACTTATTTTTCCTCGTATAAATGGCCCTTATGAGGTAGAACATCCCTTTGTTGTCAAAAGACCTAAGCTTGGGCCCCTCTTCAAAGGAAGAGACAAACCAAGTCCAAGAGGGTAAGCAACAACAATCCCCTTAACTGTAATATAAAAATAATAGAACATTAACAATAATCGTAATATAGTACCATTATGTTACTTTTACGTGGTATATAGTTATCTTAAACCCAATGCGCTTTACATTAATTTAAAATTCAATCTTAAGCCCAGTGCAAACGGACACAACGTTGTTGGCCCACAACTCTTGACATTGTTGGTTGTTACATTTTGCTTCCTTTTACACGCCCTGTTGCACATTGTTGCTTGTTATCGAAGCGTAGCGCAACAATGCTGGATCCGTTTGCACTGCTCTTCCAGCATTTTTGGGGCCACGCAAATGCATCACACATGGTCTGCAAAGTCTTATGGGTTGTATCCTTCCCACGATGCACTGCATGTCCCAACATTCTTCGCTTCGATTCCATTACAAAAATTGCTGCAGAATTTCGGAATCGTTAAACCTTGTCTCATTGTACCTGCTAAAAATGTTTAGTCTCGCTTGCTTTAGCTGCGAGACTCTAAAAAGGCAAGCGTTTCTTTTTTCTTCCTTTTTCTTTTTTTTCTCATGTGCGTGCCAAAAGGGACTCATGGTCCCAAGCGTTCCTAGCGGAGACCGTGGAAACTGGGAATAAGAATCGCGAAGTGTCACAGCGCCATGCTTTACTTTGTGAAGAAGGCTTAAGAATAATTGATGCGAAAGATGTCTAGCTTTTCCAGAACGCATCGGTACACTAATTCTTTTGCTTGAAAGCGCTGGTTACTTTGGAGCAACTGAATACTTCAGTGGAAATTTCGATGGCGTGGCTATAAACTGGTCGGGTGTTAAAATTTCATTGTATGCAAATAAGTCTTGTGATGAGCATGCGGTTTGTTTTCAGCGATGATTGAAATGGCGCGCCATGTTTATCACGTTTTTGCTTTCTGACAATGAGGTAACTTCCCTCGAATTGATTTTCGTGAATTTATACATGTGTTATCAATCATCGTCGAATACGATATAAAAAGTAAATATCCTGAAGAATACTCGACCGCCGATAAAGTAGGAAATGAAAAACTTTTGGAGAAGAAATCCTGTTTCGTATAAAATTAATCACCTCCTCATTTCTAATTTAAATCTTCAAGCAAGCGATAAGATCGATCTTGTTACAAGAGTCTTTACCAGACTTTTTAGTACATCACAGGAGGGATACTTTCAAATGCGGCCAATTGGTCTTGTAAGAGCAGCTTTGGTCTCCTCGATGGTGCTGTTACCCTCATAAGTCGCTTACGAGAGTTTAAGAAACTCGTTAATAATTCATAAAGAAAAACAAGAGGAATTTATGTTTAATGAGTGTCTTCATAGCTGATATAGATATGGCTAAACTTTACGCCCAGTTTTTTAGACCAAAATAATCGCAACCGACCATTAGCGCAGCGCGCAGTTTCTTTGAAGTGTTGATTTTTATGAATAAGACCCTCAGAAGTAGCTTTACGAGAGTGGTCGCAAGGAGAGCACCGACTGCAAATGTTAACTTTTTGTCCATTATATCTCCTAGGTTTCGAGTCTTGTTTGTGATATTCATTAAAGTTCCTGCAATGATACCAATGAGGTTGCACTATCGTTATCATCAATACCCTCGACATCTGATCATTATCATTGCAATAAAACGTCAGTGAACATCATGATCGTTACCATGCTTTTCACCAATTTCGTGATCCTTTTAGCAACCTCCACAACCCCCGCCACCACATCCACCACCGCCGAATCCACCACCTCTCCCTCCACCACTAACAAAATGCCTAGAATTGCTGGAATAAGAAACACTTGTAGAATGAAACCTTTTGGATTCAATCCTGGATTGCCTGCATCTTTGACATGTCCCGCTTCTAATGTACGGTCTAAACATGTCGGCGCTGTAACCGACTGCCATAGCAAACTTCAACTTTTCATTGCGTATTCTGTTAAGGTTTTCTGGACAACGACAATTTGGGTCATCCTCTAATGTTCTGACTGGAAAGGGCTGACAAAGGAGGTAAAGAATAGCAATTGCAAACCCAAGTGCAATTGACTCTGGTACGTGAGCAACATCTGGACGAATTTTAATCGTACCTTCTCTAAGGTCCACATTTAAGCTTATTTTCTCGCTTAGCTGTACCAAAAATGTCTCGTTCCAGCAAGAATAAACATATTTCCATCCTTGTGTCTCAGTAAGAGAAAAAAACTTAAGGTGCAATTTATTCCTGGGATCATTTCCCTTCCATGTGCCGATACAGATCCCCCAATCTCTACTTCCTCGAATCAACATAGCTCTTTCGTTGTTCTCTAGGGTACAACATCCTTTCCGGTCACTCACTTGCTCCGTACTTGGAAGAGTATTCCCTTGGAGAAGATGTGCTGTACTAACAACATCTCCAGCTATGTTGATGACCTCTACACATGCCATGGGATGAAATCCTCGTCTTATCCCCCAGTGCATTACTCGACACGAAAAAGCCAGGCGATCATGGCTGTCAAATACCTCCTGCAGTGCCATTTCGCAGTTTTCCGAAGGCGAAACAGATAAGGACTGGAAGATTGATAACATAGGGGTGCTTAAAATGGTTGCGGCGTCACTGACGTGGCGGAATGCTTCTTTCGGTTTCACATTGAACCAATATCCCTTAGGTAACGGCGGATGGGTAACGGCAGTAATTTTAACAAAGATATCACGTGAGAAATCTTCCCTGTGTGTTACTGTCTGTGGAGCTTCCAGGCGTCTCTGGAGGAACATTTCCAATGGGAAAGGGAAACGTAAGCCTTCCGCATTCTGCCCCTGAAGGCATTGACAAGATGGACATTTCTGGGAAATTTCAATCTGCCGTAAATAAAGTGCAAATTTCTGAGTTATTCGAAGATCGATGAGATTAGATTAAAATAGAAGTTCAATTTGCCCAAATTTAACAGTAATCCATCAAAAAATATATCACCAATTAGCAATATGTTAGATGGCAACTTTCCTTAAAAGGACACAGTCAGCCGAGGCTTAGCACATTAGATGCCATTTTTAGGCGATTTGCATATTACAAGATACGCGATTCACACTTTTTTAACCAAATAATATAAAACTATATCATAGGATGAAAAGTTGTAGAACTAGTGTCCAGGTCAGCGCGGTCTAGAAGGTTACTGTTTCCCTTGAAGTGTCAACTTTACATACTAACGTAAATAAAACAATCAAACATCCAGGAAGAAATGCACCATCATAATCTTTCTAATAATACACATCTAAACTTTTTCGGTTGTGATTGGTTATGAGGAATGCAGCTTTTAGTGAACATGATGTACTTGTAGTAGTGCTACATGTGATGGTGGTTGAAATCGTAGTGGTGTTGATGATGGTGGTAGTGGTGGTAGTGGTGGTGGTGGTGGTGGTAGTGGTGGTTGTGGTGATGGTGGCGGTGTTGGTGTTGATGGTGGTGGTGTTAGTGGTGATAGTGAGTAGCAGTAATAGTCTTTCAAACGGGTGAGAGGTGGTGATTGAGATGGTAGTTGTGTTGATGATGTTGCTAGTAATGGTGGTAGTGATGATCTTGGCGGTGATGGTGATGGTGGTAATGGTGGTGGTGGTGGTAGTAGTAGTAATTGTTTCTCGGGCTGATGAACTTGACTAAACCTCTAGCAAGATACATGCTTATAAGCAGAGAGAAGCAAAGGTAACTAAAAGTAAAAAGAAAAACTAAACTAGTTTGCAATATAAATACTAACGTCTACATAGTATAGCTATAAAAAGCTAAAGTGGCGGACGGCTTTATTAAAAGATGAAAATGTGTTTAGAAGATGAAGCAGCAAAAATCTTGAAAACTCACTGAAAATGAACACTGAACGTCTGTGTTATTCTTGAAAGCTATCTTACCTGAAAAAAATTGTTGATTTCTGTTCTGAAGACGAACTTTGATAGAGGAACACCAGAGGGCTTATAAATCTCAGTGGCGGGTCCTTTAAATCTCTTCTCGATGGCCTTTCCATCGATATTTTCCTTTACATCAATTTTCACTTTGTAGCACTTGGATGCGGAAATTCCAGTCTCTATCTTGATAACATCTACGGTGTATTCATTCACCCGCATCGAAGAATAATCGACGGGCTTATCTTTCTCTCCAATACTTAATGGAGGTTCACCTCGAAACATGGTTCCTCTTCTCTCGTACTCCATGTTAGCAGCTGACCACAGCTGTTCTGTTGTTTGCGCGCATGTTGAACGTTTTGAGCCTGCCTGTCGGTCGTTCGCTGAATCATCGTGGTTAAGGACCTTTCCCAGAAGCTTTATTGTGTCTGTCCTGTAGGCCAGCGGATGGGCTTGGTGCGCATGCCAAATGAGATCAGAGTCAAAACATGGTACCAAGAACTTATTGGGATGCTGTTGGACGAACTTTAGGTGCTGTTTGTATCGTTCAAGAGCTTTCGTTAAAAACTTCTTGTCACCGTGATGGGGTAGGGAAACCTGATAATAAAAGACCCTTTGTCGCCTGCATGCACTTACGATATCATATTGGATTCTTGACACATGTGGCACGTTACTGGCAGGGGCACTCAGGTCAACATCAAAAGGCTCAGTGTCGTACAATTCGCTCCACAAGCGCCTCCAATGTTCACGCGACCAAATTTGCCTAATTCCTACAAGAACTTTATGGTCCACGAACGTAGAAACAATTTCGTTGCAATCCCTTTCATAGCTGAGGGGTGAAAGCATGTGCACGTGCCAAACCCAAGCAATGTCAAGTGGAGCGGCAGCTGGTACATTTGGGGACTGAGCAACTAGTGGAAGCCAGAATAATTCATATCTAAACACCAAAGTAAAAACACCCGTGTGAGAAGGTAAGACAAGACAAGATCTGGTAATTTGTTTTCTTTCTCTTCAAAAAAATCTTTTTCTATCAAGTACCCTGAATTCAGTTCACAGGTTTTCCCCCCGATATTCTTGGGAAGCTATAGTTCATCAACCCACAGCTTCCACAGGCTTCCTTGGCATTAATTGACATTTTGAATATTTGTAACATTAATTAAAGTAATATATGTATAACATCAATTGATATGTTGTCAGACCATAATTGAAAATAATGTATTTTATGTGATTTATGGCAAAATAAATGAAATGAAAATAAATTAACGAAATATTATTTAACGTTAAATATATAGGGAGTGGTTACCCAGTCTCCTGACCCAGAGACTCATTGAAGCATTTTGCCTATTGTGGCAAATCCAAGGTGCCTTATCCCAGACGGCAATCATCGCAGGTCATGATAAACTACTTACGTCATTTGACGTCATCAAGTTCCATGAACTATGAAAATTTTAAAATCTATGACAGTAGAATTCAAAGGGTACTGTAAGGCCTGCATAAGAAATTGTCATAACATTACTTGTTGACGTCAAATAATGAGAATAAAAATCAACATGAATGATCTTGAAGCAAGCACCGCCTATTAATATCATGCCTGGGTAACGTATTACGCCTTAACTTTGGCGCGAAATGTTTTCAGCGTTAAATATAATATCACATGTGAAATTACAAAATTATTATGGCAGTCTTCCGTACGTCCCAGTGCCAAGATAACGACGAAGTTTTAAGCCCACCTTGCAAACGGACGTAACATTGTTGGCCAATAACTCCCAAGATTGTTGGATGTTACATGTTGCGCCCGTTTGCACACCCTGTTACATGTTGTTGCACGTTGTTTATAGTTGTTACGCAAAGTTTGAAATCGGTCAAACGCTTAGCTCCGTGCAAACGGACGGCGCAAAACCTCCAAAAATTGTTGGGCCAACAATGTTGGGAGTTGCTGCGTACGTTTGTGCGGAGCTTTAAAATTTTATTAATGAAGACGCCAGGGCATTTAAAGGAGCACAACGAGAAGGCCTCTAACAGGTATTTTGCCAAAAAGTTCTGAAAATTCTAAACTGCAGCGAAATTTAAGCTCTAAACGTTTTAGTGCGTGGAGTTGTCGATCGATACAATAAAACTCAGGATAAATATATCAAAAATCCGCGATTGATTACACATAGTAACATTGGTAACCCATGAATGAGACAAGAATATGAGACCTGCGAGGAGAGGTCTGTATAGTACTCCATCTGCTCGTAGCCCGACACCTCTGTCAAGCACGGTATTTTGCAATTTACAACATGACTGTTATGGGACGGTTTTAATTGAAACATGCTAACTTCCCCTCTTGGTTATATAAAAAAGTAATTGTCACACCTAAATACATGTATTGGCCCAATAGATGAAAAAAGTCAACCTCGGTAGGTTTTTAAGACAAACGATCAAAATAGAAACTTGGCTTCCACCAGTCTCATGCATTGTTAAACAATCACTTCATTCCGTTCATACCTCCTGAGTGCGTTTTGAGCGTGCGGGCCACCATACAAACACGGATACTTGTCTACCCTCATTAAAAACTCTCTATGGGCAATGGCTGCCTTCAATAGGTCGATGCTATCAGACATGGCAGTTTGTCTCGATTCACCACCATTAACATCAATTAGATTGTGTCACAAGTGATACACCTGCAATCATAACGAAAGCGCGGAGGTATCAGAGGGATTTCAAGACTCAAAGAGAGGCTGAAAAAAATACATGAAATAATAGAGGCCATAAATGGACAACAATTTATAATAGCTATTGATGAATTCCAATCATCTAATTATTGTAAAACGAATAATTTAATTACCTACTAATTGTAACCGAAAAATCAGAAAGAAGCACGTGATAAAGAGGGAAAAATTGAATTACTAATAAGAGAAACTAATTATTGATTTATGCTTCTTTTGTGCTACCGTTGAAACCCAATTTCAACCAGTGAGTTCGGGACGACAGAATTACTAAGTATGAACTGAGACTCAGTGCCTGAATATGCCAGTCTATTAGCCCATTTTAAGCCCCAATATTATGTGGAGTAAGAACAATGGCCCGTGGTTTGTGGTTTTTGAACACGTTTTCAGTACTTTCACTTCTTTTCAGTGATTTCTGATGGTGAAGACAATCGTAACGATCGCGATCTTAGATTTCACAAAGTTAACGTAGTGTTAGTTAAATTTCAACTCTAATTCTGCGTTTGTCGTTCGGTTCGAAAAACCGTTTAAATTCGCGTTTCTTGTGACGTCACATCTCCTATCAATATTAACCGACTGTCATTAAATGTTGCTAAAAATGAATGTTTGTTAGGCACGGAAGAAATGCTAAAAGCAAGACATTCACAACAAATAAAAGTCGAATTGGTTTGAAAAATTATCTTAAATAATCCATGTCCAGAAACCCCAGTGAATGCCCTAGCGTAACTAGCATTCGCAAACACGGAAAGCCGGTATTATTGGGCTTTTTCATTTGTAGTGTTTTAAAAATCGTTTGCTCAATCAATACCTAGATTCAACGTCACTGAAAAAAATATCAATCAGCATTGAGGTCTTCAATTGGACAATTTTCTGATAATCCCGATCTCTTGAGGTTCATTCATAAACACGTGAAAAGATTCTACTTTTTAGGCGCGAACTCAAGACGATCAACGCTAATATTAGCCTCTACGAAATGCAGAAGATTTAAAAATATATTAATGAATCAAACTTTTGTCATACGTTACCTTCTTATTTGCCTTTTGAATCTTCTTAACTATCTTCAAACAGTCCTAACAGCATCGCTTCGGGACACAGACTTACTAACACATGACAGTGTAGTATTATAAATGATGGAAACTGAACAATAAAGTGTTAAACGTACGACTAACCATTTACAGACAATACTGAGTTGTGCTGCGGAACCAATTAACCTAGCTCAGCATGTTTTAGAGTCAGTGTTTCAGTTGTCATTAATCAAAGAAGGTTGTGGCATGACGGTGCAAATGTTGACAATGCTTTTTAAAGGTTTCATCTCAAGCCGAAATTCTATTGATTTTGCATTTTTATTAATTTGGCTAGAATTCGGCTATTTCCAGTCAGCATAGAGGAATCAAAATCAAACAGCAAACACACCATTTAGTTTGTACGTTTCCCCTCGGGGCAGTTATATTTTTAAACAAGGAAGTCTGTATAATATCAATATTAGCTCGGTTTTATAAGCTCCACTGAGTCAAGCGGAGTAAAATCACTGCCCTACGGTATGTGCACGGTTTTGCATATTTTTTTCACGTTCTTTCCGTGATCTTTAATAGCAGAAACAATTGAATTCTGTTAACGATCTTGGATTCCACAAAAATGAAAAATGAAAGAAAAAAAAGGAAAAGTATAGTATAGAAAAACTTTCCCGCATTTTTTGTAGAAAAAAAATTTACAACCCTTAGCATGCCATTGCTCAGAAAATGTTTTCAACTCGCTCATTTATAATTTTTGACGTCACACCTTAAGTTTGCACCCCTAGACATTATTAACAATATGGTAAGGGCAGATATTTGCTAGCTTTTATATCTTTGATACCAAGAATCACCTTCGATTAGCATCGAAGTCCCATAAAAGAAAATAATAGCTGAATAACACTACTCAGTTGTACCTAATTGGACATATTTATCGATGGTCCCCATTCAAGCTTTATTCATGAACACGTTAGAGGCAACTACTATAAACTGCTTTGATAGATTATTGATGTGGCATTCGAGGAAAGCCCGGATGGCGGTTGTTATAATCTGCGCTCCTCAGTGAGCTTTGGAACTTTGTAATGCTTTCGCGGTAATTTGTTTTATCTGTTGTAATTTGTAATAATTTGTTCTTATTTATTAACAAAAATTGTCAGTCGCAATTTGCGATAAACAATGCTGTGGCAATTTGAAAAACCTTCCTTGTAATTTCTAATAAACGTTTGTGACCACATAGGAAAGCAACATTAATGACTATCAATCAAGGTGAGTTATATTTGTCTAGAGGGTAAGAGATGATAAGTTCAACGCTTATTGTACATGGAGCTTATTATGAGAGCCAATGACACAAACCATTTTTTTGAAAAAGAAAAAAGCCTAGTGCTGGAAGAAGGACCGGTTACTTAGTACAAGCAATTAAGCTAAAGAAACAATTATGATTTCTCTTCCTTCACCCTCGGACGTATGAGACGGTAGTTTGAAACCTAAAGGGGGGTGGATGCCACCCCCTTTAGGTTTTTCTGAGTTTTCTCCTAAAGGATAAAACATCAGCACCTGATGTTTTCAGTAGCTGTTCGTTCATCCCCAGCGCGCATTTTGAGCCAAGTTCAGTGATGGTTAGTTTCTATGGTTACGAGATGTGACGTCATAAGCAGGAGGTGGTCAAGCCATTTTTGAGTGAAAGTACATGTTTTTTCAACTTTTTTCAACAATAATCTTGTGGCTAACATAAAGCAAAGTGCTTATTTATGTGTTATTTTTCATGGCAACCACAAAAAAATCACCATTTCACGCGGTTTTAACCTAATTGTTGGCTTTCACGTGACGTCACTAAAACTCAAGCTACAAAACTATCGATCCTACTGAGATTTTACTTTCATGTTGTATTAGAGTAGCTGAAAGACAATTTTCAAACAAATTTTCGCTTCAAAAGGGTTCTTGGTTTTGTAATAGAGTACCCTTGAATTTCTAAGCTTTTGCGTGACGCAGCATTTACATGACGGCCAAGAAGGATGTCATTTCGGTTAGAAAAGTGACTTTTTTCGAGGAATTTTGCTATCTAAACACTTCAAGAATTAGAAACTGAGAGCAGTTTTTGAAACGCTTATTTACTTTGGCACCATTTTCTGGTAGTACGAAGGAACTAGAACTAGGGGAAGCGGAGGAAAATAAGTGGGAACTAGGGGGAAGAGATTGACTAGGAACAGGAGCCCATAACCCGTGGGGTTCTTTATTCGGTTCCTCATTAGGAGAAGAAACGCATGCGCAAACCTTTCCATGGCAATCTCAAAAATACATGAGAATTTGAAATGCGACAAGTTGTAACAGGGGTTTCATATTTAATGCAAACAGGGTGTTTTGTTTTATTAATACAATAGCGTGATTCGCAACAAGTTGTCTTTTAATCCTGCTTAACTCGCCGAAAATATGATTCGAAAACTAAAGGAAAAGCGAGGAAATTCTCCATCTTCTGCCGTCCTCGAGGCTGCTATAATTGTTGCATTCATGGTGTTGGCGCTGATTATTTTGTGGTGAGCCTGCCGTGACGATTTCACAACGAACACAGTGCCCGTGAGACTGTTTTGGTTTACTTTGATTCCTGGTGCTGTTTTGTACCAAAAACATTTCCGCTATTGCTATGACATGTAACATGGAACCTCACGTACAATGTATATGGAGTATTGAAACTGAATCAAACAGGGTGAAAGAAGAAGAAGGATGGATGAAGATGGAAGAAGATCGTGTTGTTTTGACGAACCCCGTATTTGTCAGCTAAATTATTTACTGCATTACGACTGCCTTAATGTACACGAAACACAAAGTCTCTTGGATCATCAAAAGACCTTTTGAGCAGTTTGTTTTTCAACGACGTTTTATTTCACAGTCAAGAACATCTACACGCGAAAAGGGAAATAAGATTTGGAAGTTTGCTTGGACATTAAATACCGATCTGTCACAACGTCAGCCATTACTTCTTAACTGGTTAATAACGTGCAATACTACACTTTACAAAACTGCTAAGTTCTGTAACTCAAATGATCTTTAAATTTGTAAGAGGTATAAAACCAAGGGCATAGTGTAAGAAGTTGAAGGTGTACGCACGAGGGGAAGAAAAGTTTTAGCACCAAAAAAGTAGAGTCGGGAAACATGCTCCCGCAGAAAATTCTTAAATTTATAGTCTCGGCGGAAATGCCATTTTTAGCATTTTCCGCCGGATATTTTTAACAAATTAATATGGAGGAAAATGCAGTAGTTAGTTGTTTATTTTATTTATCTCTAGGGCTGTCGAAGGTGCATGGCTTAGGCGGAAAAAAAAGGTCAGTGACGCAATCAGAATTACGGAATAAGATGAATGGGACGAAGAAAATTCTAACACAGAGACGGACGGGGGTATGGACGCTACCTTGATATAATTAGAGAACGTTACCAAATTCAAGTATCATAGACCGGCATCTTACTTGGAATGACCACAGTGAACAACTACAAAGTAAAATAGCAACCAGACTAGGTGTCTTAAAACGAATCAAGCATCTTCTCCCAATTTATGGAAGAAGGATCTATGTGTCAACAATGGTCATTCCTATTCTTGAATATGCAAGTATCGTATGGGGTGACAAAAATAACAAAGTTTTAATGGATTCTATCCAAGTTCTTCAGAATAAAGCAGCCAAGCTAGTTCTGGATCGAGCGACGCATTCTTCTTCAACCCAACACTACTAGATCTGAACTGAATGACTCTGTCAACCGGAAGATTAATGCAACGGTGTTTTTTTATGCATAATTTTACTAATGACAGTGAAAGAAACAGTATGATTACTCGAGACTCAGACTATCATAGCCATAACACCCGCTCCAAGGAAACTATTAGATTTATTAGATGAAACACGAACTGGGCTCTACTCAGATCTTTAATAGTGTATTGACAGACTGGAATTCTCTTCCTGAAGACATGAGATGTCTACCTTAAAATGCTTTTAAAACTTGATTACTTAAAGATTTTAAATCTCAATTCGTTAGCTTAGTGTGACGTTTTTTAGTTCACCTATTTTGATATCTTGTAATTTTTAGTACTGTAGTTTTTAGCTTTTTATGCAATGCCATATTGAAAACCACATTATATGACATAGGTAATCTGTAAAAAAAATTTTATTAATAATTTTTATTATTAAACAGTTTCCAGTTTCTGTTAATTAGTAAACGCAGAAATGCGGCGCCAGCCTTCAGGGCGGAAAAACTTAATGAGCATGCGTGAACTTTTTTGCCCAGATCCCCTGGCCGGGTTTGAAAAAATGGCGGAATTTCAAATATTTTTTGCCTAATAATAAAATGTTTCCACTCATAACCTGGAAAGAACAAGCAATTTGTGTTCAAAAGTTGCAAGCTGTGGTTAATAAACTTCTTATTACTTAATGTTCTCGAAGAATACCTCATACTAAAAGGGACTTTAACGACATTAATTTCCATGCAAGAGTAGCTTTGTAAAGTTTTCATCAATGTTTCTATGTTTGTCCATTTTATCACCTTCAGTTGCTAGCCAAAGTTCCTATCATGATCCCATTTAGGCTGCATTATCCTCATCGTCATAACCATCGATTATCGATCATAATCATCGCAATACAACACCTGCAGTGTTATCATCATCGTTACCCACTATTTTGACCATTTCCGTGAACGTTTTAGCAACCACCACACCCACCGCCACCGCCACCACCACACCCACCGCCACCACATCTACCGCCACCAAACCCACCACCACCAATAAATAATGAATTAGAAACTATTGTTCTAGAATAAGTATTCCTTTCCCTTTCAGTGTTATCATCATCATTACCAGTATTTTTACCATTTCCGTGAACGTTTTAGCAACCACCACACCCACCGCCACCGCCACCACCACACCCACCGCCACCACATCTACCGCCACCAAACCCACCACCACCAATAAATAATGAATTAGAAACTATTGTTCTAGAATAAGTTTTCCTTTCCCTTTCAGTGTTATCATCATCATTACCAGTATTTTTACCATTTCCGTGAACGTTTTAGCAACCACCACACCCACCGCCACCGCCACCACCACACCCACCACCACCACATCCACCGCCACCAAACCCACCGCCACCAATAAATAATGAATTAGCAACTATTGTTCTAGAATAAGTATTCCTTTCCCTTTCAGTGTTATCATCATCATTACCAGTATTTTTACCATTTCCGTGAACGTTTTAGCAACCACCACACCCACCGCCACCGCCACACCCACCGCCACCACATCTACCGCCACCAAACCCACCACCACCAATAAATAATGAATTAGAAACTATTGTTCTAGAATAAGTTTTCCTTTCCCTTTCAGTGTTATCATCATCATTACCAGTATTTTTACCATTTCCGTGAACGTTTTAGCAACCACCACACCCACCGCCACCGCCACCACCACACCCACCACCACCACATCCACCGCCACCAAACCCACCGCCACCAATAAATAATGAATTAGAAACTATTGTTCTAGAATAAGTTTTCCTTTCCCTTTCAGTGTTATCATCATCATTACCAGTATTTTTACCATTTCCGTGAACGTTTTAGCACCCACCGCCACCACCGCACCCACCGCCACCACACCCACCGCCACCACACCCACCACCACCAATAAATACTGAAGTAGAAACTATTGTTCTAGAATAAGTTTTCCTTTTCCTTTCCCTTTTCCTTTCCATTTCCCTTTCTCTTTCCCTTTCCCTTTCCCTCTCCCATTCCCTTTCCCTTTCCCTTTCCATTTCCCTCCTACGCGATTCCAAACATCTTGCACAAGTGGTTCTTATAATGTGATTCTTAAACTTGTCGGCGTCGTAACCGACTGCCGCTGCAAACTTCAAGTTTTCCGGAATGTTTATCTTTGTAGGGTAATGGCTACAACGACAACTTGGGTCATAATAAAGCGTTTCGTTTGAAATTGGCTGACAAAGGACAAAGAGGATTGCAATAGCAAAGCCTAGTGCAATTGTTTCTGGTACATAAGAAACATCTGGAGGAATAACAATGATGCCATTCCTAAGGTCCACACGAAAGAACATTTTATTGCCGAGCTCTATCGAAAATTCTTCTGGGTTAGATGAAACAGATTTCCATTCCTGTTTCTCAATAAGAGAAAAGAATTTTATGGCACATTGATTTTCCCACCTACCGATACAGATCCCCCAATCTTTACTTCCTCGAATCAACATAGCTCTTTCGTTGTTCTCTAGGGTACAACATCCTTTCCGGTCATTGACTTGCTTCCAGCTTGGAAGAGTACTCCTTTGGAGAAGATGTGCTGTACTCAGAACATCTCCAGCATTGTTGATGACCACTACAGACATTGGGTGATTACCTCGTCCCATCCCCTCCTTGTGCATTACTCGACACGAAAAAGCCAGGCGATCATGGAAGTCAAATACCTTCTGCAGCTGGCATTCTACCGATGGCGTAAAAGATAAGGTCTTGAACACAGATAACATTGGAGTGCTTAAAATGGTTGCAGCGTCACTCATTTCCCTTAGACCTTCCTCCGGTTTGATTCTAAACCGATACTCTTTAGGCGAAGGCGGATGGACAACAGCAGTAATTTTAACATAGTTTTCACTTGAGAAATACTCCCTCTGTGTTATGACCTGTGGAGCCTCAAGACGTCTCTGTATGAACGGCTCCAATTTCAAAAGGCAACGTTGGTCTGATTCCTCAGCCATTCCCACAAAACAGCACCCAAGTCGACGTTTCCGGTACATTTCAACCTGTGCCGTAAACAAGTACACATTTCTGAGTTATTTAACAGGATTCTTTTCAAAGACAAGTTACATTAACCAGAAACCAATCAAGAATGTCACCATAACATATTAGCAGCTACTTAGGCTACTCTGCCACTGTGCAGAGTATTTCTAACACTGAAACAGGAAATGGGTCTCATTTTCAACTTGGTTTGATTCACACAATTCGCCCTATATAAGGGAATCGAAGACAGTCTCAGATTCTGGATTTCCCGCCGTGGATTCCGGAATCCAATTGCTGGATTCCAGATCTTTTTCAGTGGAACTTGGATTCCGGATTCCAGTTGTTAGTGGGATTCTGGATTCCTACAGGTGTATTCCAGATTCCAAGGCCCAGGATTCTGGATTCCAATTTTTAGTGGGATTCTTGATTCCCACACGTGTATTCGGGATTCCAAGGCCCAGGATTCCGGATTCTAATTGTTAGTGGGATTTTTTATTCCCACAGCCGTATTCCGGATTCCACAAGCAACAATTTCCAAGATTCCGGATTCCACATGTGCACATGATCGACCTGATATCGACCTATTTCAATCATAAGTTTGTGATTACACAAATAGATTAGGTCTCTCGTTAGCTTGATCAGCTTAATGGATAGGACAGAACTTAGCGTCCAGTCAATCGCATGGGTCAGGGCTCGATTTGCTGAATTTTTTCAGGGTTTTTTCCAACGCTTTGGTCACTCGTTCATTCACCGTCTACGTGAGTCATTTCATATATTCCTATTCATGTTTTATGGAGTAATATATCTCCTGTAAAGAAACTTTGAGGGAAAATATAAAAAATAAACCATGACTGATTGACTGATTGATTGATTTGTGGATCGACTGAGACCTCTAGAAGTTTAGAATGTCATCATACCTGAAAGAAATTGTTGGTTTCTTTTCGGCATACGAACGTTGAAGGACGATCCGGGGGAGGATGAAAAAGATGGGCAGCAGGTCCTTTAAATCTCTTCACGATGAAGACGTTTCCACTGTCTTTTTCACTTACATCAACTCTCAGTTCATACCAATTGGATTCAGAAATTCCAATCTCTATCTCCAGAACATCTATTGAGTACTCATTTATCAACATCGAAGAGTAATCGACGGGCTTACCACGTTCTTCAATGTTTAATGGAGGTTCACCTCGAAACAGGCTTCCTTTTCTTTCATATTCCATGTTAGCAGCTGACCACAGCTGCTTTGTTGTTTGCGCGGATGTCGAACGTTTCGAGCCTGGCTGGCGATCGTTAACAGAATCATCGTGACCAAGAACTTTCCCCAGGAACTTCATACTGTCAGTTCTGTAAGCCAGCGGATGAGCTTGGTGCGCATGCCATATGAGATCGGAGTCAAAACACGGGACCAGGAACGTACCTGGATGACTTTGAGCGAACCGCAGATGCTGTTTGTATCTTTCAACAGCTTCTTTAAGAAACTTCCTGTCCCCATAATGAGGTAAGGAAACCTGATAGTAAAAGACTCTCTGGCGACTGCATCCAGCCACGATATCATATTGGATTCTTGACACGTGAGGTACGATACTGGCAGGGGCTGACAGGTCAACTTTAAAGGGCTCATTGCCGTACAGTTGGTACCATAGGAGCTTCGCCTTTTGAAGTCCAGCTTCACGCTCTTCTCCTACAAGGATTTTATGGTCCACCAATGTTGAGACAATCTCGTTGCAATCCCTTTCATAAGCGAGAGGTGAAAGCATATGCACGTGCCAAACCCAAGCAATGTCAAGAGGAGCAGCAGCTGTTGCATCTGGGAACTCAGCGATTAGTGGAAGCCAGAAGACTTCATATCTAAACCCAAAATAGAAACATCCCATGTAAAAAACTACTTGAAAAAAAAAATAATAATAACCCTGTCAAGGCAGGTGATAAGAGAAGGGGTGGTGCCCTGAATTTAAATATAGTTGATTTAACATGTATGCATTCAGTTAATCCCACTTAAAAAAAAAATTATTCCAGATGGCTGATCCAAGATGCAGTCCTTACGACCCATGAAGCCCCATCCATACCAGTGCAATGTAGTCTGCAATCATATCCTTGCCTTTCGCTTTGTTTGCAAGTCACGTGCACTTACTAAGAATTATTTTTACTTCGTCTATGTTTAGGTTCTTTGCCATAGCTTGCAGCCAGAAATTACGTAGGAAGATGGAGTCTCTCCTCTCTAGTCCCAAATATGAATTTGCAGGGGCACCCAACGACAATGCTTGGAAAATATCTGTTCGGAAGATGATTTAAGATCCAGATTTTTCGGAACATTTGTTGTAAATGTCTTGCTCGCCTGCCTCTCCTAGGATTTTCGAACTTCTGAAAAATGGTATTATTGCCCATTTTGAACGGATTTTTACACTGAAAAGGTCACCCAGAATTTTCGGGAGCCTTCAGTTTTCTGGCTGAAATTTTCGAAAAGGTAAGTTTTGATCCCTATAATTTTCACATCACTAGACTAGGGGATAAAAATATGCCTATATCTACGGTTTAAATACTAAAATACGTTCAACAATGCTATGTTTAAGTGCTTTGAACTATATTCTCGCTGGGTACCCCTGAATTTGGTCTTTAATATTTATCAAATTCCTAGCCTGTGTAGCCTGCCCCCGGGGAGAGAGACCCGTTTTTTTTTCTGAGGGGAGGGGAGCGCCTGTACCCAGGGTAACGAAAGTCGCCCTGTAAAACCGTGCCTCCTCCCATATTTTGTTCGTTATTACAATTTCACCACCCTTTTTTCAAATGGCAGCCTTCAAAATATATTTAGAGAGGTTTTAAGGCTGGACAAGATGAAAAGGAGAAGAAAAATATTCTCCCATGTCCCTGGCTTCACCAGGCGGTTTTAATAAGGTTCAAAAAGTACACTCCAGTCATACCTTCTGACTGCGTTTTGAACATGTGGGCCAACATACAGGCATGGATGTTCATCTACAAGCTTTAAGAACTTTCTTTGGGCGATGGCCGCCTCCAGCAGGTTGATGCTAACTATTTCCTCTTTTGACATGACAACTTGTCGGCTCGATTCACCAATATCTTTTAATGTAAATTACATAAATTAGCAAATAAAAGCCCAAGTATGTTAACTACTTTACATCTACAACCCTGATAAAAACGCTGGGGCCACGAACGCAAAAGTTGGTCAAAATGACACACTTTCTCTCTTCTCCCCCTCGGTGCAGTGTTCACGTTATACCTTTAAGTCTTTTTGAACACAATCAACATTGCTGAGGGAAGAGGGGAGGGGGGAGGGGACGGCAGAAATAGGCTCTTACAACAACATTTCCGATCACGTGTAACATGGAAAATACGAGTTTAATTAGAAGCGTGCGAATTAGCACCTAATTTCCTCATGTCTCAAGATGTTTTGACCAGGGTCACCAGTAGTCCTAATTGTTTCCGATCAATTTCTGTATCTACAGATCACGCATACGACATGATCTGACATTAACTCTCAAGTGCTCTGAGAGCTGATAACAAAACCTGGTTTTAAGTTAACCAGTCATGAAGTCATCGATGACCCAAGAATAAGGTAATGGGAAAACTGTAATCAATACTAAATTCAGTGTCTTGTGAACGACAAAGGACATTTAAGACTACACTCGTGGCATTCATCCTTTGGTTTAAGAAACAAGAAATATTAAACCACTTGCATTTGACTAACCAGGCCATTCCCTGTTTCTAGTCATGAATTTAACGAAATTATAACCAGGCTGGAAGTAAGCTTCAACTTCTAGGCAATTTTAAGACGGAAGTAAAAGCAGCAATATAAGTCGCGTTTGTTGAACGTGTACTTTAAATGTTAAATATGTAATCCAAATTCATTTGAAAAGATGAAACAATATCTTTGTAGAATTCGTCCCATATCAAACCACAGATATATTTCACAAAATCCAGCTTTCTACGGTGTTGTAATTTAAATACGGCCGTCTTTACTTCATCAAGAGCCTCCCTTCAGATTAAAGATCATTAAACCATGCATAAATGACATGAAAATTAGCTATTCAAAAAAGTTCCACTGATTATCAAATTCTATGTAAACCTTGCTTCTAGCATCCCTGTCTGCATGAGACAAATATTATGTCGCCCCACTTCTTATTGCCTTCTGAAACCTTGCTATCCACAAGGAGGTCAGTTATAAAACCTCCAAACAACAGTGCTCGATGGAAAGAACACTGAAAGAACTGGGAAAACGCTGAAACCGTTGTCACGGGACTTATCTCCCTAATTTATGAAAAATATTATAAGCTAGTGGAAGTCCTATATATCTTTCCAATGATTTTTGAAGGGAAACCGATATTTAACCCGATTTAGCCAAATGTATCCTTTACGGGATAAGTCAAACATAATACTAATAAACAACATTTAAAATATAAAAAGGTGAAGCATGAAAAATGATCTTGATTGATTGCCGACAATTAAATCTTATCTGATCAAGTTAAAATGTATATTGACATATATCGTTGTAGGAAGCTTTTTAGGTCCTGGAACATTTTAGCTGTTCATTAATAAGTATGAAATAAGATATAAAACACATTTGCTAATGACATCTTTATTTAGAAGAATAAAATTAAAAAGTGTGCTTCCCTGCATCACGCACGGAATCAGAACATGTGCGTCATTCTTTAGTTGGTTACTAGCCAAAGGAAACTCCCATCTACACCGCCATGTACCTCTAAATCACTCTTTCTGCATTACATGACTTTAGGACTGTAACTAAGTTAAGACTTTATCATTTCCTGTGTTCGTGAGTAAATAAGGTTTTTGAGAGTGGGACATCATGTCTCCTGACTTGATGTCCCTCGGAAAATACTTATCTTTTAATGGACACTTTTAGTAATTTACAAAGGAAACTTGAGTTTTAAGGCTAGTGTTTGCTGACAAAGTTTTCCGTTTTTAGGGATTGATTAATTAAAGGTAGGAAGTTTTGTCCCATCTATTTATCTTGTTTCCAAATTTATGAATATGGGAGTTGTCCTTTGTATACCATTAACGAAGTTTGTATCTTTGAGTTTTACCTTTAAAGGGCCCAAACAAGTTTAAAGTAACTTGCAAAAGTGTTTCTTTTACTGAACTTTACTTAGTTAGTTTTCCTTAGTAGTTATCCTGCTCCAGAACTGAAGAAAAGCTTTTTAAAGAAATTTTAGGTTACGAATTAATCGTATGCTAATTAGAACGTAAATGTATCCTACGCATTGTTATTAACATAAACATATTATGGACAACCAAGCAAATAAATAGAGAGCTGTTGAAAGCTAAGCTTTTAGAAGAAGGAGTAAGCAGTTTATAAAAAAAGAGGAAGAAAGAGAACTACCAAGAAGAAGGTTAATTTGAGGAAAGACATTGCTAAGGAAGTTGAAGAATTGTGAAGTGAAAGAGTAAGTCACTCAGAAATAAAGTATATTAACATGGCACTTATTTGGTTGTGAGAGTCACTGACACCCCTCTGGAGTAACCCCCGTGTCACCGTGCTCAATGATTTACGAACAACGCTGCAGAATTGTGTAGTGATTGGACAGACACTTTTGCAGGGAATTACAGTATGAACATCTATGCGACTCTTTACTTTAGAAATTGGCGTAGCGCAGTTTCGCTCTGTCACAAAAATCGCACCAAAGTCACCTTCCTTGTCTGTGAACAAAAGCCCTATCCTCGACCTATCCAGTTTGATTTTCGTGGCGTCGCAAAAGCTGTTCAGTGTAGTGTGAAAGGTAAACCTAGCCTTAGTAAAATACCACCGCATTCAACTACTCACAAAGCGGGTTTTCAATGTACATTAGGGACCTTAAGCGAGGACAACGATGACAACAGTGAAAACGTCTATGAAAAAATAAATTTGCGTTCTTTCAAACTTATTCGCGTCTATTTGGACCCGCTCGATATGTCAAATGCAGGCGACTTTTCCTAGAGTTGAATTCTTAAGGATTTTATTCAGGTTCAAAAAGAGGAAGGAAAATTCGTCGTCGTATGTCCACGTCCTCCGTAAAACGGCAAATTAGGAGGTTTCACGTCGTAGTCGTGCTATTGTTTTTTTGAAGTCATCGTTGCGGTCGTTGTCGTCCCGCTTAAGCTCCCTATTGACTTACCAGTGTAACTCTAACTAATCTAACAGAAAATTAACTATTTACAATCAGCGATTTCTAATTAAACCCAGAGTGAATTTAAATTTTCTTTAAGGCAATGGAAGTTTTGCTAATATATAAGTGAATGGAACGTTTGTCTTGCCTACCTTTGTTTGCCTTTTGAAACCTTGTTATTTATCTTCAAAAGTCCTCACAGCATCGCATCGGGACACGGACTGACAGTGTGGTATTTCATATGCGAAGAAATAGTGTTTAAGTTATGACCGACCATTGACAGACAATACTGAATTGTGTTGCGGAATCAATGACACTTCCTCAGGATGTTTCAGAGTCAGTTTCAGTTGTCATTAATCAAAGAAGCTTGAGGCATGACTCGGACATGACGATACAAATATCCGGAAAACGTTTGCCACTAATTTTCCTGTACGATATGTCCTTTAGTGCGTAAATTAGGAAGAAAGAACATCAAGCCAAACATTGATTTCCATTTTGTTCTCTAAATTACATTCAGCTATTTCCAGTCAGCAAAGAGGAATCAAAATCAAACAGCAAACACACCATTTAGCTTGTTTCCACTCTGGGCAGTTACGTTGTTATACAAGGAAGTCTGTAAAATGTCAATATTAGCCCGGTTTGATAAGCCGCGATATCAAGTGGAGTAAAAACACTTGCCTACGGTATGTGCACGGTTTTGCACATTTTTTCACGTTCGTTCTGTGATCTATAAAAGAAAAGACAATCGAACTATGATAGACATCTTGGATTCCACAAAAAATAGAGATGAAATTTAGCCATTTTCATTTTTTGATGAACAACGATTCGAACAGCCCTCACCTTTGCTCAGAACATGTTTTGAACATACTGAGCTCGTGCATTTACAGTTGTTTAACTGATGACGTCATCACATCACCAGGTTAACTACCGTTATAACATAGTTAGAATAATCGCCTAATCAAAATCAATAGCGCAAGCGTGCTTCCTATTCCCATTGAGCACGCTGATGACGTCAATAAACCAGAAAAGGTCGAGTTCTTGTGAGGTTAGCAATCCTTCCGAGACGTCTCCCAAGTGCATCCATAACTCAACAGTACACGATGGAGCGTTAATCATGTGTTTTATAACGTAAATTTAAGAGAAAGGTTTGAATTTGTTAACTGATAGTAGCGAAAAGAGGTGAGTGTTTTTGTTGCTGTCATCTGCGCGAGCTGTGCGGGCTATGGCAAGTGCAAATCATTTCTTTGCAAAGTTATTTCTCTCAAAAATAATGTTTCGATGAATTAATAGTCTTCCGGCACCTTAATATGGATTTTACAATCTTTTTGAGTGTTATCTTAAGCGACTTGAGTAAACTTTCTCTCAGTTTCAAGACAAAAGCATTACTGTGAGGTAAAAAAATATAGTCGGTAAGATTGACGCGTACTGCTTTGAGCGCGCGCTACAATAATAAAAATTTAAGTTAACTGCTACATAGATCGCTTCGATAATGTTATACTAGTAATAGTTAACACTACAGCTGCCTCCGCTCTGTCTATAGTATTCTTGCTCCTTGTGTAGCTCTTTGAAATATACCGATTCATAATGAAGATGTTCACACATATCCCATACAATAGGTGAGATAAATACAGGAAATAAACGCAAGGTTCCATGCACAGTTTCGGTTCGATTTACACAGCTTTGATAAAAAAATTCTCAGTTTCGAGAATAGTTTATTCTAAACCATGAGAAAAGATTTAATTAGAAGTTTAGTTTTTCGCTATTTCTATTTTTCTTTTTACATTTAGTTCATTTTATTTGCCGGATAGAAATTAAAAGGACGTTTGATCAATTCACGCTCGCGCATTCTAGTCTTATTTTAAACTTTATAGCCGAAGGACATTTGTGAGCAGGGAATAAGTCAGCACAGAATTTGATGGTCGGTTAACCCAGGTTATGGGCTCCTGTGGTTGGCGAATTTCTGTAAGAGTCCTTCGTTCTTGCTAGTGAGCTAGCCGTTGAATCATTCACTCGTCTTGGTTGTTTTGGGCCGAGTCTTATTCCGGTCAAAGAGAGAGAAAGATTGTCTGGCAAGGTTCAGCTGAAGGTTTCCAATCAAAGATTTGTGAACTCATTTCTAGCAAACTCACTTAGTGTTTAAAGGTCAAAGAGAGAGAGAAAGAGTGTCTGGCAAGGTTCAGCTGAAGGTTTCCAATCAAAGATTTGTGAACTCGTGTCTGGCAAACTCACTTAGCTTTAAAATAAACACTGTTCTACGCTCCTTATAACTTCATCTGCGCTTAACGAGTGTCTTTTGGTCCATAACCTTCCTAACAACTGCTCCACAGAATGTCACTGATAACACGTAACGCAAAAGAGTATCGAATTAATGTCACAACATCTACCTATTGTACGCTGTTCCTTCGGAATCTTTTTGTGTTTTACGTCATCCTAACCATTTCGTACTTGCGGGCACATACAATAGAAACGTCATCATTACCTACAGATTCCTCGCGGCCCCTGTTCAAGCAAATCGAGATTTTTTGTATATTGACTGTAGGAAAGTATATTTCAGCTGTAAGTACTTTCCTTAATATACGCGCGAGTTACTAGTGTGCCTCCTCGGGATTTCGCCTTCTGGGCGAAATCCCTGCGGTGGCAAAAACAATTAGTTCATGCTTTAGCTGTGCGTATGTCGAGATATTGAGCACTTGGGAAGTTTGAAGAGCATTAAAGAGGCTAAAGTTCGCACTCTTTTAGCCTCTTTCGCGATTGTGCTCTCCAAACTTCCCGCGTGCTCAGTATCTCGACATACGCACGCTGACGCATGAACTAATTGTTAAATAACATTTACGTTTGCACTTGTGCATCGTCTTCCGATCGCGAGGTTAAATTTCATGTGCTTTTAGTATCAATGTCTGCTTAAGGCAATACTCCATTTCCTGGCCACAAACGTACAGTCCACAAAACTAACATTTTAAAAATCTAAACCCACCACTGTTTCTGACCAAATCTTGAACCTCATGGCCTAAACCGCCGTGACGAATTAGTGTAATCCATATCCTTAGTATTTTTCCTTTCCAGTTTTTCTGTACGTTGTACGTCATTTCCGCCTCTCGCTTTTAAACAATTTTTATTGCGACATTCTCCATCTATGTAATATTGTGATTCTTACATAAGTTCAGTAACATCTGTAAACCTGAAGAAGGCTGGTATGGCCAGCCGAAATATTGTTATGAAAAAACAATACACGTTGTTCTGAATCAGCTTGGCAATAGTCTTTTGGACTTCTCGTTTTTGGTTCTTTATGTTTTGGCTGATTAAATCTCTTTTCTAGAGGTCCAACGTTTATAACTAGCGGGATCTTCGTCCATTGTTTTTGCAGTTAATTTAATCTTTTATTATAGGAAGTCGATAAAATGTTATATTATGCCTGTTTAATCAAGCCGCAATATAAAGTGGAGTAAAAACACTGGCCTTCGGTATGTGCACGGGTTTGAACATTTTTCGCGTTATTCTGATACAATAAAGCCCCAGGGCTTATATTTTTCAAAGGCCCTTTTCGAGGGGCTTATTTTTGCAGGGGCTTATATTCAGAGGGGCTTATCTACTGAGGGAAATTTGCCTTTCAAAATCGATTGGGCTAGCCTTATAGTTGAAAGTAAATTTACCGGTTTTGCTTTGTTTTACTTTGTATTTGAGGACAGTTTTCCAAGTACAAGCCCCCGAGGGGCTTATATTTGGAGGGGCAATTTAACGGAGGGTTTTTTTGTGGCACCGGTTTGGGGGACTTATATTTGGAGGGGCTTCTTTTCGGAATTTTACGGTATCTATCACAGTAGAGACAATGGAATTCTGATAGCGATCTTGGTTTCCACAAAATTAAAAAAGGAAAGAAAGAAAAGAAAAGAAATAATATAGAAATCTAACCATCTTGCATTTTTTGTAGAACATAAAAATTGAACTACTTATGACATCACATCTCAAGAGGAGCAACCAACCCTAGTCCCTTGTTGTCGTCGTTGTTGTTTTTTTTTAACCTAAAACTTTCGCACGTTCTTTTAGGCGCCTTAGAACAAGGCAGATTCAACCCTTCAGTTCGAGAATCTCTCTGTTTTTTCTATTTATTGCGAAAAATTCGACTTTGTCTAGTTTACAAGGAGTTGAAAGCAATAATGGTATTGTTTCAATCGCGAAAAAAAAAACTAATTTCATTAACACTAACAACTAAATTTACAAGGAAAACGGTGACGTGACCTGTATAATTTGTTGGGATCCATCTTTTTAGCAGAACAAGATTTTCTTTTTCTTCTTTCTCTTCGGATTCCATTCATGCACTTTTAGCAGCCCGGCAATTAACAATTAATCCTTGCCTCATTTCACATTTTCCTCAATTATGGCTCATCAGACACGTGATCAGAGATATCAACCCTCAAGACAATGAAGGACATCAAATTAGTGGTCCTTTGGACTCGAAATGAATTATTTCCATAAGGGAAAAACATTCTTTAGAGGGAGTCGCGAGTAGAGCACCCCTCACCCTCTACCCAGACATTCAGCTACACTCCGGGTCTCGATGACACTGTCTTTAACCATAGGAACGGAATTTCACCGGTTTTTGACGCCATGTGGGTAAAGGAACAATAACTAATTGCTAAAAAGAAGAGGTTTTGGTTCAAAAGTATTTTGAAAATGCCAGAGAAAAACCTTTGTTAAAGTGGCGTCTACCCCTGTGTACGCCAAAAGAGTAAGTAATTAATTTCCAGTCAAATTGTTAATTTACACTGAGTTGCCAAACTATATGTGCATGTGTTAGGGGAATACTCATGGGTAAGTTGGCTTGCAAGCATTGGCGACTTTCTTAAGTTTCATAAGTAGGTTAAGCATGATCGTCCGGGTGAACGTAGTCCTCAATAGGACTAATGCACAGGTTTTCGAAACGTCAGTATCTGTTAACAACAGTCCTATTCAGGACTACGTTCACTCGAACGATCATGCTCAACCTACTCATGAAATGACTCCTGCGTCCAAACCTTTTACAGTTTTTTAAGTTTGATCGCCAGAGCAAGTTGATGGTACTTCTTGAATTGTTCAAAGTCACCCAGCCGTTGATGAATTGACGCTAAGTGACTGTAGCTCGTTGCGACAGAATCATGCTCTGCTCCAAGCTTCTTCAGTTTGATCGCTAAAGCACGTTGCTGATACACTTCAGCTTGCTCAAAGTCACCGAAGTCCTTGTAAATAGAAGATAAGTTACTGTAGCTCGTTGCCACGGAAACATGTTCAGGACCGAGCTTCTTGATTTTGATCTCCACAGCTCGTTTTTGATACTTTTCTGCTTGATTGAGGTCATGTAATCGATTGTGAATCACAGAAAAGTTATTATAACTTTCCGCCACAGAAATATGTTCAGCACCAAGCTGTTTAAGTTCGATACTGAGAGCTCGTTTCTGATACTCTTTGGCTTGCGCAAAATCACCTAAGTCCATGTATATAAGAGCAAAGTTACTGTAGCTGGTTGCAACAGAAACATTTTCAGCACCAAACTTCTTCAGTTTGATGTCTAAAGCACGTTGCTGATATTCCATTGCTCGTTCAAGGTCACCAAGGTCTTTGTGAATTAGACCTAATTGCAGTAGCTCTTTGCAACAGAAACGTGTTCAGTACCGAGCTTCTAAAGTTTGATCGCTAAAGCACGTTTCTGGTAGTCTTTAGCTTGCTCAAGGTCACCTAAGTCTTTATTAATCAACGCAAGGATACTATAGCTTTTTGCAACCGAAACATGCCCAGCACCAAGCATCTTAAATTTGATGGATAGGGCGTGTCGCTGATACTCCATGGCTTGCTTAAGGTTGCCCAACTGCTTGTGAATCAAAGCAAAGAAGTCGTAACTCGTTGCAGTAGAAACATGCTCCATTCCATGCTTCTTGATTTCGTTGGCTCGAGCGCGTTGCTGATACTCTTCGGCTTGTGCAAGGTCATCTAGTTTCATGTAAATTACAGCTAAATGGCTGTAACTCTTTGCGACAGTAACATGTTCACCTCCAAGCTTCTCGATTTGGATTTCTAGGGCGCGTTGCTGATACTCTTTGGCTTGCGCAAGGTCATCTAGTTCCATGAAAATTTTAGCTAACTTAATGTAACTCTTTGCGACAGTAACATATTTACCGCCAAGCTTCTCGATTTCGATTTCTAAAGCCTTTTGCTGATACTCCTTCGCCTTTTCAAGGTCCCATAAGTCTTTGTAAATTGCAGATAACGCAGTGTAGCTGGCTGCGACGTCAACGTGGTTGACCCCCAGCAGCCGTTGCTGAATTGCGAGGCAATGTTCTACATATTTCTTACCGACGACAAATTCGCAGTGAATTCGGCAAATCTCGCCAAGGTTTTGGAATTTTTCTGCGATTCCATGGACTTGAAATAGACGCTCTGTGGACAAACATTGATCAATAACTATGTGCAGAGAGTCAATGTGAGGGATGATATTCATCGTGTTCAGTCTCCTGTTCTCTGGTGGAATTTTGATAATAAATTGGTTGAATGACGTAAAGGCTGCACTTACAATCTCAGACGTCTGACTCCCTTGATAGCCACTCATCACTAATTTGAAAGCGTCATGGACAACCTGATGTATACGACTGAAACTGCCATCCTTTTGTTCTTCTAAAAGTAGCAGTGAGCATCCCCCAAAAGTCATGTGAATTAAATCCTTGTCTTCTTCATCAAAGTGTTCGTTTGCTTTCGCAATATAATTGATTGCTACGTTAACGTTTAAAGGTTGTGGGGCACATATCGATAATAAGCTGAATAGGTCTTTGACGAATTTGTCAGATTTAACCTGTGTTTCGACAGCTAGTGTTATCGCTTTGGTCATTGTATTAGGATAACCAGAGTTTTTATCAGCAAGGGTATGCTCTGTCATTTCTCGTTTGCCTTTCTCTAATAGCTTCAGGTATTCGTCCCAGCCAAAATGCCTTTTTATTTTGTCCTGTCGAATGCTTTTGACAAAAACGGTAGCGCCTGCTAAGGCAAGAGGCTGATAATCCAGTTTTCGTGCTACCTCTAACCCTAGCTCACCATCGGCGATACCAGAAAGCTTGGCCAATAAACAACTGGCATCGTCGGGCTCCATACCTTTGCTAACGGAGATGTGATTAACTAAAGAGCTTTCTAAGGGGATTGACGTTGTATCCTGCGTAGTTATCAACAATTGACCCCTTGCCCACGCCTCGTTTCCCGACTGGGGTAGGTGAACATGCACAGACGAAAGGGTAGTGACATTGTCCACTACTATTAGCCACGACGTGTAATCACTATTTTTTGCCCCAACAAGCATCTTAAGATTGGCGATCTTGTTGTCAATTGACCACTCCTTTGAACTCAGGATTTGCATTACTGAATAATCTGGGCACTTTAATTGACGAGCAAAGTTAGTATACGACTCCAGAAGGGAATCTGGGCTAGCAGCGTTTAAGGTCATCACAAATGAAGAAGCTTCTAGCATTTCCCTGACTTGCTCATGAAAAAATCTTTGAGCTACGAGGCCAGCTAACTGGGATTTTCCACTACCAGGATTTCCTGAGATGTATGAATAACTCAATCGGTTGTAATTGGCCTTCTTTAATTCCTTTAGCTGTTGGGCTATTTTTGCTACCTCGCGATCGCGACTCCCAATGTCGTGTGCAGGTTTAGGAGGGAGAATGCAGAATGAAGGCACTTCTCTCTGCAGCTGGTCTGCAAGGACCTGTCGCTGATTTTCTTTTTCTTGGAGGTCCTTCTTAACTGTCTCAACCTCTTTCAAGGTGTTCAGTAATTGTTCCGTTGGGAACGTTGCCTGATTTTTAATCCCTTGAATTTTTTCAGTAGTGAGACCAAGAGCTTGAAACGCAACATCAACTTTGCCAATGGCATTTTGAAAATCCGTGTCATTGAGACGTCCTTGAGTTATGTGAGCAAATTGTGCGTTTCTAAAATTTCTTAGATCATCCACATTTTTTCTTACTGTTGAGGCAAGGCGGGGCCCGACAGAGTCAGAGTAGAGGATGGCGTAGAACAGCATTGTACAATCCCATTCCCTTCTGTTTCCGTTTTTCATAGTGGCCAAAAGATGAGCGTTTCTTCTTTGATTTCCAGGAGACTCACCGTTATAAAAGTCCGTTCCACTTCGAGAATCATCTTTCCATTCTCCTTTTGTTGATTTGTAGACTTTGTCCCATTCTTGTTTAAAAATTTCCCTTAGACCGTCGGCTAGAACATCAGTAGTTATATAACAAACTCTGAAAAAATTCAGCTGTTCACTGGCATATTCTTTGGAAAGGGCCATACTTTATTCACTGCTGATGCATGGTACCTTTTGAGAAAATAATTAGCAAATTAGCCACTGCTGAAACTTAAGGTCATGTTTTCAGTAAACCCTTGTATTAAAGACGAACTTGAGTCGTTTTGAATTTTCATGGACGGTCCTTCCATAAATTATAGCATTAATCCCTTCTAAAAAGGGAAGAGGTTTATCGTTGTAGTTTCCAACTTACAACTTAACTTCAAGGTTGGGGCTCTGGCTCCCAGAGAGCTTGCAGGCAGACTAATTCCTTCAAAACCAAGCAACCAGCTAATTATCCTGTGTAGTGTCGCCCCCTCCCTGCAGAAAGAAATCGGAGAATGGCTCTTTCCTTCAAAAAACAATAATTTTTTTACGATTAACAGTATAATAACTGATAGCTTGCTCATCAATCTTACTCGGAGCCCCCGGAAAAAAAGACTTGAGAGACCACCACCCACCCCCTCTGAAATTGCCTCCTTTTGGACCCGCTTCCCCTCTAAATGTCGGTTGCCCTCCGTGAGGGGTATGGAGGATATTTTCTGGAACTACACAATGTTTAGAAACTTATAACATGGTATGTGACGGTAGTGACCAAAAAGGTGGTGCCAGTTTGGTCTGTTATTAATTAATAGTATTGACTTGGAAATTAAGAAGTTGCCCCAAATGAAAAATATTCAGTTAAAAGTTTGCCCAAATTAGAAAAGTTGCTCGAAATCGGAAAAGTTGCCCAAACTGAAGTTGCTGAGCATCTTAGGGGAACTTTAGCGGCTGTACACTGACTATCAGCTTATAATAATCAACAATCGATAATCATTTACTTTCTTTTGAGTTCCCTGTTAATAGACGTTTACTTTCCTTTGGCTAGTCTGTATTTGGACCCTCATTGATCCGTAGTGAAACACTATTGTCTAAAATTTCTTTAGTGGTATTTATCCTATAATTTTGAGTAGAACGACTTGACAAGAAGCTCGAGGAGACCATAAGAAGGAGGTTGAAATATGCATTGATTATATTTACCTTATTACCTGAAATTTTCGCGACATGTTAATTTCGCGATACAAAAAATATCGCGAAATTAGTGACGCGAACAATAAGTGGCCGAATTTATACTAGAGACGGGTAATCCGTCTAGACGGATTATCCGTCAGACGGATAATTCGTCTAAGTATAAATCTGTAGAGGAATTTTGCTCCATAATTTGTGTGTCTAGATATTTTAAGCGGGAAACGACCGCGGGAAACAGAAAACATTGCGAAAATATAGAAACCAGTCCCTCTTATGTGGAAACTTCGTCAAAAAACCGTCTACGTTCCGTCTAGATATAAATTTAGAGACGGATAATCCGTTTAAGACGAATTATCCGTCTGTTAGCACGTCTTGAAGACGTGCTAACAGACGAATCAGCCTCAGACGAATTTTGCTTCATAATTCGTCTTAGCACCGAATTTATACTACAGACGAATTATTCGTCTGAGGCGGATAGTCCGTCTAGACGGATAATTCGTCTCTAGTATAAATTCGGCCAGTGTCGCGAACATAACACGACGCGAAAATTAAGTGACTCACATTATGTCCATAATCAAGAAAGAACGAGTTTATTACCACTGAAATGTTTACAAAATCACATTTTTACTTTTTTGAGGAATTTTTTCAGTTTCACTGGATGTTGCGGTCAATTGACTTCAGAACAATAATTCACGCATAGGGCGTATGGGCCGGGGGGGGGGGGGGCGGTAGCCACCATCATGTTTCGAAAAATTTTCGGGCAAAACGCTCATGATTCGGGCAACAGCAGTTGAGATAAAACTGAAAAAAAAAGAAGAAAAAAAACGACTGTCATTCCCAAACGTCAGGCTAAATGGACACCTGCCAAATCAAGGTGTGTGGTGTCAATCAATTGGTAACAGATGGTGGAAACTTGTCGTTTACATTCATTCATTCTTTCCCGCGGTGTCATCATCCTGAGTCATCAACTCATCCTGAGTTGGAATCTTTGAGGAGAGCTTCACGTCAGTGTCGAAACTGGGTGAATGTATCAGTACAAGAGAGGATAAAGGGGACAGAGAAGGTATCCCCATACACACCCTATTCCAAAGGTAATTTGTCTCGAGTTATTTTTAAGACCACAGAGATCCCGAGGGGATTAGACAACAGCCAATCACATAGCGCCAAAGTGTTCTACGTGGATGACCCACGCTCAGAGCCACCCGTCCTTCACAAATTGACGCTGAAAAAAATGGCGGAAGACGCGGAGAGTGCTATTGCTATTCGTTTTGTCGACGAAAACGACTAAAGACAGATTTCTACTAAAGCTGTGTCAGCGAAACGGAAATTAAAAAAGAATCGCCCTTCCTCTCTTGTATAGAGCTAACAGTACAGCAGGGAAATCCTTAACACACTGAATATTCTCTCAGGATCATTTATAATTTACAGTTTGAAGAGAGCAATTTCTGGTTTGATATTTATTCTTTTATTAGTCTTTTATTATTCAACAAAAATAACACTTGGCGTCCTACTTGCCTTATTATACAAACGACCGGTTTCAATGGAACGGCGAAATTTCTCATTTTATTAAAGCACTGAGGTTACGACAACTTCGAGTTAAACTAATTTCAGGGGTTGTCAAAGAGTCCAGTGATTCCCTTTTCCCAGGTGAGCGCCGACTCATGATCATTTCGCTTCAATAATCAGAAATGCTCTCGATCTCTTTACGCTTTCATTGCCTTTCGCCCGACATGTTTTGCACGGCGTTTAGTCAAGCGAAACCTCCACACGAAACATCCACGCAGCACCGAGGTAACTTTATCCCGATTCTAAAAATAACTCGAGACGAATTACCTATGGAATAGGGTGTGTATGGGGGATGCCTTCTCTGTCCCCTTTATCCTCTCTTGATCAGTATTAAGATTAAATCGTGGATTGCTGAATCCGATTTCTCATTTCACGATGCTCGTGTGCCACGAGGAAAACCCTCAACGCACTTACAAGCGTTAATCGGAGAAAACCAAAATCTGACCAAAACGTCAATGCTGCTCCTCCGCTATCGAAACCAGAGGATTACCATCGTGTCAACACTTCTTTCACCTCTCAGCTGCAGCCGTAATTGAAGTATTGCACGAAAACAAACTTTTTGTCGCATCTATTCTGGCAGTCATCCCTGTAACATCATGCGCAGCGCAGCGCTATTAAGTCATTGTGAACAGTATGGACAGGATAATTAACATTTTCGGACAACGCCACAGGAGAAATAACCTTGTTTGATAAGTTTCTGATTTGTTATCGAGTATAGACTGTCGATAATGATCGTAGAGTATGCAAGGTTTCAAAATAACTACTTCTGGAATTAGAACCGTTTCACTAAGTGTGAGAATAATAAACGGTTTTCCTTTTCATAGAATATAAGTGCTTTTGTATTCCGATTACAAAACCCAGGCATTCGGGCACTGCGTAATTTTTTCGGGCAAAAAGGTCACCGCCCCCACCCCCCGGGGGTGGGGTGAGGGTAAATTGAGTTTGCCGCCTTGACATGAACTTTTTCTTTATTGTTATCCGTGGCTTTTGTTAAAACTTCCTTGGAGTGTTTATGAGGTATATTTTTGAGTAAGTTTATGTTTACCATACTTTGCGAAAAGTAAGATATAAACATGAACTAGCACATGGTCGCACATGGCTTCGCAAAAATGCTGTTGTTTGTCTAGCGATAACCCATGGAGGGTCACAAAACTAGACATTTTTCATTCCTTAATTAGCTATCGAGAGGAAAATTGCAGGACGACGTCGTTTTGAAAAGACCAGGGATTGAAAAATGTGTGAGACACGAAGTCGATCCTTTCTACCAATCATAGCCCGATCAAGCCCCCTTCCCTTCATCCGTCACTTTATCTATATTGAAGCTGAGAGCAGTCTTTGAAACGCTTATTTACTTTGGCACCATTTTCTGGTAGTACGAAGGAACTAGGGGGAACTAGGGGAAGCGGAGGAAAATAAGCGGGAACTAGGGGGAAGAGATTGACTAGGAACAGGAGCCCATAACCCATAGGGTTGTTTATTCGGTTCCTCATAAGGAGAAGAAACGCATGCGCAAACCTTTCCATGGGAATCTCAATAATACATACGAATTTGAAAAGCGACAAGTTGTAACAGTTGTTTCATATTCAATGCAAATAGGGTGGTTTGTTTTATAATACAATAGCGTGATTCGCAACAAGTTGTCTTTTAATCCTGCTTAACTCGCCGAAAACATGATTCGAAAACTAAAGGAAAAGCGAGGAAATTCTCCATCTTCTGCCGTCCTCGAGGCTGCTATAATTGTTGCATTCATGGTGTTGGCGCTGATTATTTTGTGGTGAGCCTGTCTTGATGACTTCACAACAAACACAGTGCCCGTGAGACTGTTTTGGTTTACTTTGATTCCTGGTGCTGTTTTGTACCCAAAAAATTTCCGCTATTGCTATGACATGTAACATTGAACCTCACGTACAATGTATATGGAGTATTGAAACTGAATCAAAAGGAAGGAGATCGTGTTGTTTTGACGAACCCTGTATTTGTCAGCTAAATTATTTACTGCATTACGACTGCCTTAATGTACACGAAACACAAAGTCTCTGGGATCATCAAAAGACCTTTTGAGCAGTTTGTTTTTCAACGACGTTTTATTTCACAGTCAAGAATATCTACACGCGAAAAGGGAAATAAGACTTGGAAGTTTGTTTGCATGGACATTAAATACCGATCTGTCACAACGTCAGGCATTACTTCTTAACTGGTTAATAACGTGCAATACTACACTTTACAAAACCGCTAAGTTCTGTAACTCAAATGGTCTTTAATTTTGTAAGAGGTATAAAACCAAGGGCCTAGTGTAAGATTTTGAAGGTGTACGCACGCGGGGAAGAAAAGTTTTAGCACCAAAAAAGGAGAGTCGGGGAACATGCTCCCGCAGAAAATTCTTAAATTTATAGTCTCGGCGGAAATGCCATTTTTAGCTTTTTCTGCAGGATATTTTGAACAAATTAATATGCAGGAAAATTCAGTAGTTAGTTGTTTATTTTATTCATCTCTAGGGCTGTCGAAGGTGCATTGTTGAGGCGGAAAAAAAAGGTCAGTGACGCAATCAGAATTACGGAATAAGATGAAAGGGACAAAGGAAATACTAACACAAAGACGCACGGGGGTATGGACGCTACCTTGATATAATTAGAGAACGTTACCAAATTCAAGCATCATAGACCGGCATGTTACTTGGCATGACCACATTGAACAACTACAAAGTAAAATAGCAACGAGACTAGGTGTCTTAAAACGAATCAAGCATCTTCTCCCAGTTTATTCAAGAAGGATCTATGTGTCAACAATGGTCATTCCTATTCTTGAATACGCAAGTATCTTATGGGTTTACAAAAATAACATAGTTTTAATGGATTCTATCCAAGTTCTTCAGAATAAAGCAGCCAAGCTAGTTCTGGAGCGAGCGACGCATTCTTCTTCAACCCAAGCACTTCTAGATCTGAACTGAATGAATCTATCAGCCAAAAGATTAATGCGACGGTGTTTTTTTATGCATAATTTTACTAATGACAGTGAAAGAAACAATATGATTACTCGAGACTCAGACTATCATAGCCATAACACCCGCTCCAAGGAAACTATTAGATTTATTAGATCAAACTCTAACTGGGCTCTACTCAGATCTTTAATAGGGTATTGACAGACTGGAATTCTCTTCCTGAAGACATGAGATGTCTACCTTAAAATGCTTTTAAAATTTCATTACTTAAAGATTTTAAATCTCAATACGTTAGCTTAGTGTGACGTTTTTTTAGTTCACCTATTTTAATATCTTGTAATTTTTAGTAATGAAGTTCTTAACTTTTTATGCAGTGCCCTATTGAAAACCACATTATGTGACATAGGCCATCTGTTAAAAGAACTTTATTAATAATTTTTATTATTAAGCAGTTTCCAGTTTCTGTTAATTAGTAAACGCAGAAATGCGGCTCCAGCCTTCAGGGCGGAAAAACGTAATGTGCATGCGTGAGCATTTTTGCCCAGATCCCCTGGCCGGGTTTGAAAAAATGGCGGAATTTCAAATATTTTTTGCCTAATAACAAAATTTTTCCACTCATAACCTGAAAAGAACAAGCAATTTGTGTTTAAAAGTTGCAAGCTGTGGTTAATAAACTTCTTATTACTAAATGTTCTCGAAGAATACCTCATACAAAAACGGACTTTAACGACATTAATTTCCATGCAAGAGTAGCTTTGTAAAGTTTTCATCAATGTTTCTATGTTTGTCCATTTTATCACCTTCAGTTGCTAGCCAAAGTTCCTACCATGATCCCATTTAGGCTGCATTATCCTCATCGTCATCACCATCGATCATCGATCATAATCATCGCAATACAACACCAGCAGTGTTATCATCATCGTTACCCACTATTTTGAGCATTTCCGTGATCGTTTTAGCAACCACCACATCCACCGCCACCAAACCCACCGCCATCACACCCACTGCCATCACACCCACCGTCATCACACCCACCACCATCACACCCACCGTCATCAAACCAACAACCGAAACTAAATAATGAATTAGAAACTATTGTTCTAGAATAAGTTTTCCTTTCCCTTTCCATTTCCCTTCTCCTCTCCCTTTCCATTTTCCTTTTCCTTTCCATTTCCCTTTTCCTTTCCGTTTCCCTTCTGCGGGATTCCAAACATCTTGCACAAGTGGTTCTTATAATGTGATTCCTTAACTTGCCGGCGTCGTAACCGACTGCCGCTGCAAACCTCAAGTTTCCCGGAATGTGGGGATGTGTGAATGTAGGGTAACAGCTACAACGACAACTTGGGTCATAATAAAGTGTTTCGTTTGAAATTGGCTGACAAAGGACATAAAGGATTGCAATAGCAAACCCAAGTGCAATTGTTTCTGGTACATAAGAAACATCTGGAGGAATAACAATGATACCATTCCTAAGGTCCACACGAAAGAACATTTTATTGCCGAGCTCTATCGAAAATTCTTTTAGGTTAGATGAAACAGATTTCCATTCTTGTTTCTCAATAAGAGAAAAGAATTTTATGGCACATTGATTTTCCCACCTACCGATACAGATCCCCCAATCTTTACTTCCTCGAATCAACATAGCTCTTTCGTTATCCTCTAGGGTACAACATCCTTTCCGGTCATTGACTTGCTTCCAGCTTGGAAGAGTACTCCCTTGGAGAAGATGTGCTGTACTCAGAACATCTCCAGCATTGTTGATGACTACTACAGACATTGGGTGATTTCCTCCTCCCATCCCCTCCTTGTGCATTACTCGACACGAAAAAGCCAGGCGATCATGGAAGTCAAATACCTTCTGCAGCTGGCATTCTACCGATGGCGTAAAAGATAAGGTCTTGAACACAGATAACATTGGAGTGCTTAAAATGGTTGCAGCGTCACTCATTTCCCTTAGACCTTCCTCCGGTTTGATTCTAAACCGATACTCTTTAGGCGAAGGCGGATGGACAACAGCAGTAATTTTAACATAGTTTTCACTTGAGAAATACTCCCTCTGTGTTATGACCTGTGGAGCCTCAAGACGTCTCTGTATGAACGGCTCCAATTTCAAAAGGCAACGTTGGTCTGATTCCTCAGCCATTCCCACAAAACAGCACCCAAGTCGACGTTTCCGGTACATTTCAACCTGTGCCGTAAACAAGTACACATTTCTGAGTTATTTAACAGGATTCTTTTCAAAGACAAGTTACATTAACCAGAAACCAATCAAGAATGTCACCATAACATATTAGCAGCTACTTAGGCTACTCTGCCACTGTGCAGAGTATTTCTAACACTGAAACAGGAAATGGGTCTCATTTTCAACTTGGTTTGATTCACACAATTCGCCCTATATAAGGGAATCGAAGACAGTCTCAGATTCTGGATTTCCCGCCGTGGATTCCAGATCTTTTTCAGTGGAACTTGGATTCCGGATTCCAGTTGTTAGTGGGATTCTGGATTCCTACAGGTGTATTCCAGATTCCAAGGCCCAGGATTCTGGATTCCAATTTTTAGTGGGATTCTTGATTCCCACACGTGTATTCGGGATTCCAAGGCCCAGGATTCCGGATTCTAATTGTTAGTGGGATTTTTTATTCCCACAGCCGTATTCCGGATTCCACAAGCAACAATTTCCAAGATTCCGGATTCCACATGTGCACATGATCGACCTGATATCGACCTATTTCAATCATAAGTTTGTGATTACACAAATAGATTAGGTCTCTCGTTAGCTTGATCAGCTTAATGGATAGGACAGAACTTAGCGTCCAGTCAATCGCATGGGTCAGGGCTCGATTTGCTGAATTTTTTCAGGGTTTTTTCAAACGCTTTGGTCACTCGTTCATTCACCGTCTACGTGAGTCATTTCATATATTCCTATTCATGTTTTATGGAGTAATATATCTCCTGTAAAGAAACTTTGAGGGAAAATATAAAAAATAAACCATGACTGATTGACTGATTGATTGATTTGTGGATCGACTGAGACCTCTAGAAGTTTAGAATGTCATCATACCTGAAAGAAATTGTTGGTTTCTTTTCGGCATACGAACGTTGAAGGACGATCCGGGGGAGGATGAAAAAGATGGGCAGCAGGTCCTTTAAATCTCTTCACGATGAAGACGTTTCCACTGTCTTTTTCACTTACATCAACTCTCAGTTCATACCAATTGGATTCAGAAATTCCAATCTCTATCTCCAGAACATCTATTGAGTACTCATTTATCAACATCGAAGAGTAATCGACGGGCTTACCACGTTCTTCAATGTTTAATGGAGGTTCACCTCGAAACAGGCTTCCTTTTCTTTCATATTCCATGTTAGCAGCTGACCACAGCTGCTTTGTTGTTTGCGCGGATGTCGAACGTTTCGAGCCTGGCTGGCGATCGTTAACAGAATCATCGTGACCAAGAACTTTCCCCAGGAACTTCATACTGTCAGTTCTGTAAGCCAGCGGATGAGCTTGGTGCGCATGCCATATGAGATCGGAGTCAAAACACGGGACCAGGAACGTACCTGGATGACTTTGAGCGAACCGCAGATGCTGTTTGTATCTTTCAACAGCTTCTTTAAGAAACTTCCTGTCCCCATAATGAGGTAAGGAAACCTGATAGTAAAAGACTCTCTGGCGACTGCATCCAGCCACGATATCATATTGGATTCTTGACACGTGAGGTACGATACTGGCAGGGGCTGACAGGTCAACTTTAAAGGGCTCATTGCCGTACAGTTGGTACCATAGGAGCTTCGCCTTTTGAAGTCCAGCTTCACGCTCTTCTCCTACAAGGATTTTATGGTCCACCAATGTTGAGACAATCTCGTTGCAATCCCTTTCATAAGCGAGAGGTGAAAGCATATGCACGTGCCAAACCCAAGCAATGTCAAGAGGAGCAGCAGCTGTTGCATCTGGGAACTCAGCGATTAGTGGAAGCCAGAAGACTTCATATCTAAACCCAAAATAGAAACATCCCATGTAAAAAACTACTTGAAAAAAAAAAATAATAATAACCCTGTCAAGGCAGGTGATAAGAGAAGGGATGGTGCCCTGAATTTAAATATAGTTGATTTAACATGTATGCATTCAGTTAATCCCACTTAAAAAAAAAATTATTCCAGATGGCTGATCCAAGATGCAGTCCTTACGACCCATGAAGCCCCATCCATACCAGTGCAATGTAGTCTGCAATCATATCCTTGCCTTTCGCTTTGTTTGCAAGTCACGTGCACTTACTAAGAATTATTTTTACTTCGTCTATGTTTAGGTTCTTTGCCATAGCTTGCAGCCAGAAATTACGTAGGAAGATGGAGTCTCTCCTCTCTAGTCCCAAATATGAATTTGCAGGGGCACCCAACGACAATGCTTGGAAAATATCTGTTCGGAAGATGATTTAAGATCCAGATTTTTCGGAACATTTGTTGTAAATGTCTTGCTCGCCTGCCTCTCCTAGGATTTTCGAACTTCTGAAAAATGGTATTATTGCCCATTTTGAACGGATTTTTACACTGAAAAGGTCACCCAGAATTTTCGGGAGCCTTCAGTTTTCTGGCTGAAATTTTCGAAAAGGTAAGTTTTGATCCCTATAATTTTCACATCACTAGACTAGGGGATAAAAATATGCCTATATCTACGGTTTAAATACTAAAATACGTTCAACAATGCTATGTTTAAGTGCTTTGAACTATATTCTCGTTGGGTACCCCTGAATTTGGTCTTTAATATTTATCAAATTCCTAGCCTGTGTAGCCTGCCCCCGGGGAGAGAGACCCGTTTTTTTTTCTGAGGGGAGGGGAGCGCCTGTACCCAGGGTAACGAAAGTCGCCCTGTAAAACCGTGCCTCCTCTCATATTTTGTTCGTTATTACAATTTCACCACCCTTTTTTCAAATGGCAGCCTTCAAAATATATTTAGAGAGGTTTTAAGGCTGGACAAGATGAAAAGGAGAAGAAAAATATTCTCCCATGTCCCTGGCTTCACCAGGCGGTTTTAATAAGGTTCAAAAAGTACACTCCAGTCATACCTTCTGACTGCGTTTTGAACATGTGGGCCAACATACAGGCATGGATGTTCATCTACAAGCTTTAAGAACTTTCTTTGGGCGATGGCCGCCTCCAGCAGGTTGATGCTAACTATTTCCTCTTTTGACATGACAACTTGTCGGCTCGATTCACCAATATCTTTTAATGTAAATTACATAAATTAGCAAATAAAAGCCCAAGTATGTTAACTACTTTACATCTACAACCCTGATAAAAAGGCTGGGGCCATGAACGCAAAAGTTGGTCAAAATGACACACTTTCTCTCTTCTCCCCCTCGGTGCAGTGTTCACGTTATACCTTTAAGTCTTTTTGAACACAATCAACATTGCTGAGGGAATAGGGGAGGGGGGAGGGGACGGCAGAAATAGGCTCTTACAACAACATTTCCGATCATGTGTAAGAAGGAAAATACGAGTTTAATTAGAAGCGTGCGAATTAGCACCTAATTTCCTCATGTCTCAAGATGTTTTGACCAGGGTCACCAGTAGTCCTAATTGTTTCCGATCAATTTCTGTATCTACAGATCACGCATACGACATGATCTGACATTAACTCTCAAGTGCTCTGAGAGCTGATAACAAAACCTGGTTTTAAGTTAACCAGTCATGAAGTCATCAATGACCCAAGAATAAGGTAATGGGAAAACTGTAATCAATACTAAATTCAGTGTCTTGTGAACGAAAAAGGACATTTAAGACTACACTCGTGGCATTCATCCTTTGGTTTAAGAAACAAGAAATATTAAACCACTTGCATTTGACTAACCAGGCCATTCCCTGTTTCTAGTCATGAATTTAACGAAATTATAACCAGGCTGGAAGTAAGCTTCAACTTCTAGGCAATTTTAAGACGGAAGTAAAAGCAGCAATATAAGTCGCGTTTGTTGAACGTGTACTTTAAATGTTAAATATGTAATCCAGATTCATTTGAAAAGATGAAACAATATCTTTGTAGAATTCGTCCCATATCAAACCACAGATATATTTCACAAAATCCAGCTTTCTACGGTGTTGTAATTTAAATACGGCCGTCTTTACTTCATCAAGAGCCTCCCTTCAGATTAAAGATCATTAAACCATGCATAAATGACATGAAAATTAGCTATTCAAAAAAGTTCCACTGATTATCAAATTCTATGTAAACCTTGCTTCTAGCATCCCTGTCTGCATGAGACAAATATTATGTCGCCCCACTTCTTATTGCCTTCTGAAACCTTGCTATCCACAAGGAGGTCAGTTATAAAACCTCCAAACAACAGTGCTCGATGGAAAGAACACTGAAAGAACTGGGAAAACGCTGAAACCGTTGTCACGGGACTTATCTCCCTAATTTATGAAAAATATTATAAGCTAGTGGAAGTCCTATATATCTTTCCAATGATTTTTGAAGGGAAACCGATATTTAACCCGATTTAGCCAAATGTATCCTTTACGGGATAAGTCAAACATAATACTAATAAACAACATTTAAAATATAAAAAGGTGAAGCATGAAAAATGATCTTGATTGATTGCCGACAATTAAATCTTATCTGATCAAGTTAAAATGTATATTGACATATATCGTTGTAGGAAGCTTTTTAGGTCCTGGAACATTTTAGCTGTTCATTAATAAGTATGAAATAAGATATAAAACACATTTCCTAATGACATCTTTATTTAGAAGAATAAAATTAAAAAGTGTGCTTCCCTGCATCACGCACGGAATCAGAACATGTGCGTCATTCTTTAGTTGGTTACTAGCCAAAGGAAACTCCCATCTACACCGCCATGTACCTCTAAATCACTCTTTCTGCATTCCATGACTTTAGGACTGTAACTAAGTTAAGACTTTATCATTTCCTGTGTTCGTGAGTAAATAAGGTTTTTGAGAGTGGGACATCATGTCTCCTGACTTGATGTCCCTCGGAAAATACTTATCTTTTAATGGACACTTTTAGTAATTTACAAAGGAAACTTGAGTTTTAAGGCTAGTGTTTGCTGACAAAATTTTCCGTTTTTAGGGATTGATTAATTAAAGGTAGGAAGTTTTGTCCCATCTATTTATCTTGTTTCCAAATTTATGAATATGGGAGTTGTCCTTTGTATACCATTAACGAAGTTTGTATCTTTGAGTTTTACCTTTAAAGGGCCCAAACAAGTTTAAAGTAACTTGCAAAAGTGTTTCTTTTACTGAACTTTACTTAGTTAGTTTTCCTTAGTAGTTATCCTGCTCCAGAACTGAAGAAAAGCTTTTTAAAGAAATTTTAGGTTACGAATTAATCGTATGCTAATTAGAACGTAAATGTATCCTACGCATTGTTATTAACATGAACATATTATGGACAACCAAACAAATAAATAGAGAGCTGTTAAAAAGTAAGCTTTTAGAAGAAGGAGTAAGCAGTTATAGAAAAAAAGGAAGAAAGAGAACTACCAACAAGAGGGTTAATTTGAGGAAAGACATTGCTAAGGAAGTTGAAGAATTGTGAAGTGAAAGAGTAAGTCACTCAGAAATAAAGTATATTAACATGGCACTTATTTGGTTGTGAGAGTCACTGACACCCCTCTGGAGTAACCCCCGTGTCACCGTGCTCAATGATTTACGAACAACGCTGCAGAATTGTGTAGTGATTGGACAGACACTTTTGCAGGGAATTACAGTATGAACATCTATGCGACTCTTTACTTTAGAAATTGGCGTAGCGCAGTTTCGCTCTGTCACAAAAATCGCACCAAAGTCACCTTCCTTGTCTGTGAACAAAAGCCCTATCCTCGACCTATCCAGTTTGATTTTCGTGGCGTCGCAAAAGCTGTTCAGTGTAGTGTGAACGGTAAACCTAGCCTTAGTAAAATACCACCGCATTCAACTACTCACAAAGCGGGTTTTCAATGTACATTAGGGACCTTAAGCGAGGACAACGATGACAACAGTGAAAACGTCTATGAAAAAATAAATTTGCGTTCTTTCAAACTTATTCGCGTCTATTTGGACCCGCTCGATATGTCAAATGCAGGCGACTTTTCCTGGAGTTGAATTCTTAAGGATTTTATTCAGGTTCAAAAAGAGGAAGGAAAATTCGTCGTCGTATGTCCACGTCCTCCGTAAAACGGCAAATTAGGAGGTTTCACGTCGTAGTCGTGCTATTGTTTTTTTGAAGTCATCGTTGCGGTCGTTGTCGTCCCGCTTAAGCTCCCTATTGACTTACCAGTGTAACTCTAACTAATCTAACAGAAAATTAACTATTTACAATCAGCGATTTCTAATTAAACCCAGAGTGAATTTAAATTTTCTTTAAGGCAATGGAAGTTTTGCTAATATATAAGTGAATGGAACGTTTGTCTTGCCTACCTTTGTTTGCCTTTTGAAACCTTGTTATTTATCTTCAACAGTCCTCACAGCATCGCATCGGGACACGGACTGACAGTGTGGTATTTCATATGCGAAGAAATAGTGTTTAAGTTATGACCGACCATTGACAGACAATACTGAATTGTGTTGCGGAATCAATGACACTTCCTCAGGATGTTTCAGAGTCAGTTTCAGTTGTCATTAATCAAAGAAGCTTGAGGCATGACTCGGACATGACGATACAAATATCCGGAAAACGTTTGCCACTAATTTTCCTGTACGATATGTCCTTCAGTGCGTAAATTAGGAAGAAAGAACATCAAGCCAAACATTGATTTCCATTTTGTTCTCTAAATTACATTCAGCTATTTCCAGTCAGCAAAGAGGAATCAAAATCAAACAGCAAACACACCATTTAGCTTGTTTCCACTCTGGGCAGTTACGTTGTTATACAAGGAAGTCTGTAAAATGTCAATATTAGCCCGGTTTGATAAGCCGCGATATCAAGTGGAGTAAAAACACTTGCCTACGGTATGTGCACGGTTTTGCACATTTTTTCACGTTCGTTCTGTGATCTATAAAAGAAAAGACAATCGAACTATGATAGACATCTTGGATACCACAAAAAATAGAGATGAAATTTAGCCATTTTCATTTTTTGATGAACAACGATTCGAACAGCCCTCACCTTTGCTCAGAACATGTTTTGAACATACTGAGCTCGTGCATTTACAGTTGTTTAACTGATGACGTCATCACATCACCAGGTTAACTACCGTTATAACATAGTTAGAATAATCGTCTAATCAAAATCAATAGCGCAAGCGTGCTTCCTATTCCCATTGAGCACGCTGATGACGTCAATAAACCAGAAAAGGTCGAGTTCTTGTGAGGTTAGCAATCCTTCCGAGACGTCTCCCAAGTGCATCCATAACTCAACAGTACACGATGGAGCGTTAATCATGTGTTTTATAACGTAAATTTAAGAGAAAGGTTTGAATTTGTTAACTGATAGTAGCGAAAAGAGGTGAGTGTTTTTGTTGCTGTCATCTGCGCGAGCTGTGCGGGCTATGGCAAGTGCAAATCATTTCTTTGCAAAGTTATTTCTCTCAAAAATAATGTTTCGATGAATTAATAGTCTTCCGGCACCTTAATATGGATTTTACAATCTTTTTGAGTGTTATCTTAAGCGACTTGAGTAAACTTTCTCTCAGTTTCAAGACAAAAGCATTACTGTGAGGTAAAAAAATATAGTCGGTAAGATTGACGCGTACTGCTTTGAGCGCGCGCTACAATAATAAAAATTTAAGTTAACTGCTACATAGATCGCTTCGATAATGTTATACTAGTAATAGTTAACACTACAGCTGCCTCCGCTCTGTCTATAGTATTCTTGCTCCTTGTGTAGCTCTTTGAAATATACCGATTCATAATGAAGATGTTCACACATATCCCATACAATAGGTGAGATAAATACAGGAAATAAACGCAAGGTTCCATGCACAGTTTCGGTTCGATTTACACAGCTTTGATAAAAAAATTCTCAGTTTCGAGAATAGTTTATTCTAAACCATGAGAAAAGATTTAATTAGAAGTTTAGTTTTTCGCTATTTCTATTTTTCTTTTTACATTTAGTTCATTTTATTTGCCGGATAGAAATTAAAAGGACGTTTGATCAATTGACGCTCGCGCATTCTAGTCTTGTTTTAAACTTTATAGCCGAAGGACATTTGTGAGCAGGGAATAAGTCAGCACAGAATTTGATGGTCGGTTAACCCAGGTTATGGGCTCCTGTGGTTGGCGAATTTCTGTAAGAGTCCTTCGTTCTTGCTAGTGAGCTAGCCGTTGAATCATTCACTCGTCTTGGTTGTTTTGGGCCGAGTCTTATTCCGGTCAAAGAGAGAGAAAGATTGTCTGGCAAGGTTCAGCTGAAGGTTTCCAATCAAAGATTTGTGAACTCATTTCTAGCAAACTCACTTAGTGTTTAAAGGTCAAAGAGAGAGAGAAAGAGTGTCTGGCAAGGTTCAGCTGAAGGTTTCCAATCAAAGATTTGTGAACTCGTGTCTGGCAAACTCACTTAGCTTTAAAATAAACACTGTTCTACGCTCCTTATAACTTCATCTGCGCTTAACGAGTGTCTTTTGGTCCATAACCTTCATAACAACTGCTCCACAGAATGTCACTGATAACACGTAACGCAAAAGAGTATCGAATTAATGTCACAACATCTACCTATTGTACGCTGTTCCTTCGGAATCTTTTTGTGTTTTACGTCATCCTAACCATTTCGTACTTGCGGGCACATACAATAGAAACGTCATCATTACCTACAGATTCCTCGCGGCCCCTGTTCAAGCAAATCGAGATTTTTTGTATATTGACTGTAGGAAAGTATATTTCAGCTGTAAGTACTTTCCTTAATATACGCGCGAGTTACTAGTGTGCCTCCTCGGGATTTCGCCTTCTGGGCGAAATCCCTGCGGTGGCAAAAACAATTAGTTCATGCTTTAGCTGTGCGTATGTCGAGATATTGAGCACTTGGGAAGTTTGAAGAGCATTAAAGAGGCTAAAGTTCGCACTCTTTTAGCCTCTTTCGCGATTGTGCTCTCCAAACTTCCCGCGTGCTCAGTATCTCGACATACGCACGCTGACGCATGAACTAATTGTTAAATAACATTTACGTTTGCACTTGTGCATCGTCTTCCGATCGCGAGGTTAAATTTCATGTGCTTTTAGTATCAATGTCTGCTTAAGGCAATACTCCATTTCCTGGCCACAAACGTACAGTCCACAAAACTAACATTTTAAAAATCTAAACCCACCACTGTTTCTGACCAAATCTTGAACCTCATGGCCTAAACCGCCGTGACGAATTAGTGTAATCCATATCCTTAGTATTTTTCCTTTCCAGTTTTTCTGTACGTTGTACGTCATTTCCGCCTCTCCCTTTTAAACAATTTTTATTGCGACATTCTCCATCTATGTAATATTGTGATTCTTACATAAGTTCAGTAACATCTGTAAACCTGAAGAAGGCTGGTATGGCCAGCCGAAATATTGTTATGAAAAAACAATACACGTTGTTCTGAATCAGCTTGGCAATAGTCTTTTGGACTTCTCGTTTTTGGTTCTTTACGTTTTGGCTGATTAAATCTCTTTTCTAGAGGTCCAACGTTTACAACTAGCGGGATCTTCGTCCATTGTTTTTGCAGTTAATTTAATCTTTTATTATAGGAAGTCGATAAAATGTTATATTATGCCTGTTTAATCAAGCCGCAATATAAAGTGGAGTAAAAACACTGGCCTTCGGTATGTGCACGGGTTTGAACATTTTTCGCGTTATTCTGATACAATAAAGCCCCAGGGCTTATATTTTTCAAAGGCCCTTTTCGAGGGGCTTATTTTTGCAGGGGCTTATATTCAGAGGGGCTTATCTACTGAGGGAAATTTGCCTTTCAAAATCGATTGGGCTGGCCTTATAGTTGAAAGTAAATTTACCGTTTTTGCTTTGTTTTACTTTGTATTTGAGGACAGTTTTCCAAGTACAAGCCCCCGAGGGGCTTATATTTGGAGGGGCAATTTAACGGAGGGTTTTTTTGTGGCACCGGTTTGGGGGACTTATATTTGGAGGGGCTTCTTTTCGGAATTTTACGGTATCTATCACAGTAGAGACAATGGAATTCTGATAGCGATCTTGGTTTCCACAAAATTAAAAAAGGAAAGAAAGAAAAGAAAAGAAATAATATAGAAATCTAACCATCTTGCATTTTTTGTAGAACATAAAAATTGAACTACTTATGACATCACATCTCAAGAGGAGCAACCAACCCTAGTCCCTTGTTGTCGTCGTTGTTGTTTTTTTTTAACCTAAAACTTTCGCACGTTCTTTTAGGCGCCTTAGAACAAGGCAGATTCAACCCTTCAGTTCGAGAATCTCTCTGTTTTTTCTATTTATTGCGAAAAATTCGACTTTGTCTAGTTTACAAGGAGTTGAAAGCAATAATGGTATTGTTTCAATCGCGAAAAAAAAAACTAATTTCATTAACACTAACAACTAAATTTACAAGGAAAACGGTGACGTGACCTGTATAATTTGTTGGGATCCATCTTTTTAGCAGAACAAGATTTTCTTTTTCTTCTTTCTCTTCGGATTCCATTCATGCACTTTTAGCAGCCCGGCAATTAACAATTAATCCTTGCCTCATTTCACATTTTCCTCAATTATGGCTCATCAGACACGTGATCAGAGATATCAACCCTCAAGACAATGAAGGACATCAAATTAGTGGTCCTTTGGACTCGAAATGAATTATTTCCATAAGGGAAAAACATTCTTTAGAGGGAGTCGCGAGTAGAGCACCCCTCACCCTCTACCCAGACATTCAGCTACACTCCGGGTCTCGATGACACTGTCTTTAACCATAGGAACGGAATTTCACCGGTTTTTGACGCCATGTGGGTAAAGGAACAATAACTAATTGCTAAAAAGAAGAGGTTTTGGTTCAAAAGTATTTTGAAAATGCCAGAGAAAAACCTTTGTTAAAGTGGCGTCTACCCCTGTGTACGCCAAAAGAGTAAGTAATTAATTTCCAGTCAAATTGTTAATTTACACTGAGTTGCCAAACTATATGTGCATGTGTTAGGGGAATACTCATGGGTAAGTTGGCTTGCAAGCATTGGCGACTTTCTTAAGTTTCATAAGTAGGTTAAGCATGATCGTCCGGGTGAACGTAGTCCTCAATAGGACTAATGCACAGGTTTTCGAAACGTCAGTATCTGTTAACAACAGTCCTATTCAGGACTACGTTCACTCGAACGATCATGCTCAACCTACTCATGAAATGACTCCTGCGTCCAAACCTTTTACAGTTTTTTAAGTTTGATCGCCAGAGCAAGTTGATGGTACTTCTTGAATTGTTCAAAGTCACCCAGCCGTTGATGAATTGACGCTAAGTGACTGTAGCTCGTTGCGACAGAATCATGCTCTGCTCCAAGCTTCTTCAGTTTGATCGCTAAAGCACGTTGCTGATACTCTTCGGCTTGTGCAAGGTCATCTAGTTTCATGTAAATTACAGCTAAATGGCTGTAACTCTTTACGATCGTAACATGTTCACCTCCAAGCTTCTCGATTTGGATTTCTAGGGCGCGTTGCTGATACTCTTTGGCTTGCGCAAGGTCATCTAGTTCCATGAAAATTTTAGCTTTAACTTAATGTAACTCTTTGCGACAGTAACATATTTACCGCCAAGCTTCTCGATTTCGATTTCTAAAGCCTTTTGCTGATACTCCTTCGCCTTTTCAAGGTCCCATAAGTCTTTGTAAATTGCAGATAACGCAGTGTAGCTGGCTGCGACGTCAACGTGGTTGACCCCCAGCAGCCGTTGCTGAATTGCGAGGCAATGTTCTACATATTTCTTACCGACAACAAATTCGCAGTGAATTCGGCAAATCTCGCCAAGGTTTTGGAATTTTTCTGCGATTCCATGGACTTGAAATAGACGCTCTGTGGACAAACATTGATCAATAACTATGTGCAGAGAGTCAATGTGAGGGATGATATTCATCGTGTTCAGTCTCCTGTTCTCTGGTGGAATTTTGATAATAAATTGGTTGAATGACGTAAAGGCTGCACTTACAATCTCAGACGTCTGACTCCCTTGATAGCCACTCATCACTAATTTGAAAGCGTCATGGACAACCTGATGTATACGACTGAAACTGCCATCCTTTTGTTCTTCTAAAAGTAGCAGTGAGCATCCCTCAAAAGTCATGTGAATTAAATCCTTGTCTTCTTCATCAAAGTGTTCGTTTGCTTTCGCAATATAATTGATTGCTACGTTAACGTTTAAAGGTTGTGGGGCACATATCGATAATAAGCTGAATAGGTCTTTGACGAATTTGTCAGATTTAACCTGTGTTTCGACAGCTAGTGTTATCGCTTTGGTCATTGTATTAGGATAACCAGAGTTTTTATCAGCAAGAGTATGCTCTGTCATTTCTCGTTTGCCTTTCTCTAATAGCTTCAGGTATTCGTCCCAGCCAAAATGCCTTTTTATTTTGTCCTGTCGAATGCTTTTGACCAAAACGGTAGCGCCTGCTAAGGCAAGAGGCTGATAATCCAGTTTTCGTGCTACCTCTAACCCTAGCTCACCATCGGCGATACCAGAAAGCTTGGCCAATAAACAACTGGCATCGTCGGGCTCCATACCTTTGCTAACGGAGATGTGATTAACTAAAGAGCTTTCTAAGGGGATTGACGTTGTATCCTGCGTAGTTATCAACAATTGACCCCTTGCCCACGCCTCGTTTCCCGACTGGGGTAGGTGAACATGCACAGACGAAAGGGTAGTGACATTGTCCACTACTATTAGCCACGACGTGTAATCACTATTTTTTGCCCCAACAAGCATCTTAAGATTGGCGATCTTGTTGTCAATTGACCACTCCTTTGAACTCAGGATTTGCATTACTGAATAATCTGGGCACTTTAATTGACGAGCAAAGTTAGTATACGACTCCAGAAGGGAATCTGGGCTAGCAGCGTTTAAGGTCATCACAAATGAAGAAGCTTCTAGCATTTCCCTGACTTGCTCATGAAAAAATCTTTGAGCTACGAGGCCAGCTAACTGGGATTTTCCACTACCAGGATTTCCTGAGATGTATGAATAACTCAATCGGTTGTAATTGGCCTTCTTTAATTCCTTTAGCTGTTGGGCTATTTTTGCTACCTCGCGATCGCGACTCCCAATGTCGTGTGCAGGTTTAGGAGGGAGAATGCAGAATGAAGGCACTTCTCTCTGCAGCTGGTCTGCAAGGACCTGTCGCTGATTTTCTTTTTCTTGGAGGTCCTTCTTAACTGTCTCAACCTCTTTCAAGGTGTTCAGTAATTGTTCCGTTGGGAACGTTGCCTGATTTTTAATCCCTTGAATTTTTTCAGTAGTGAGACCAAGAGCTTGAAACGCAACATCAACTTTGCCAATGGCATTTTGAAAATCCACGTCATTGAGACGTCCTTGAGTTATGTGAGCAAATTGTGCGTTTCTAAAATTTCTTAGATCATCCACATTTTTTCTTACTGTTGAGGCAAGGCGGGGCCCAACAGAGTCAGAGTAGAGGATGGCGTAGAACAGCATTGTACAATCCCATTCCCTTCTGTTTCCGTTTTTCATAGTGGCCAAAAGATGAGCGTTTCTTCTTTGATTTCCAGGAGACTCACCGTTATAAAAGTCCGTTCCACTTCGAGAATCATCTTTCCATTCTCCTTTTGTTGATTTGTAGACTTTGTCCCATTCTTGTTTAAAAATTTCCCTTAGACCGTCGGCTAGAACATCAGTAGTTATATAACAAACTCTGAAAAAATTCAGCTGTTCACTGGCATATTCTTTGGAAAGGGCCATACTTTATTCACTGCTGATGCATGGTACCTTTTGAGAAAATAATTAGCAAATTAGCCACTGCTGAAACTTAAGGTCATGTTTTCAGTAAACCCTTGTATTAAAGACGAACTTGAGTCGTTTTGAATTTTCATGGACGGTCCTTCCATAAATTATAGCATTAATCCCTTCTAAAAAGGGAAGAGGTTTATCGTTGTAGTTTCCAACTTACAACTTAACTTCAAGGTTGGGGCTCTGGCTCCCAGAGAGCTTGCAGGCAGACTAATTCCTTCAAAACCAAGCAACCAGCTAATTATCCTGTGTAGTGTCGCCCCCTCCCTGCAGAAAGAAATCGGAGAATGGCTCTTTCCTTCAAAAAACAATAATTTTTTTACGATTAACAGTATAATAACTGATAGCTTGCTCATCAATCTTACTCGGAGCCCCCGGAAAAAAAGACTTGAGAGACCACCACCCACCCCCTCTGAAATTGCCTCCTTTTGGACCCGCTTCCCCTCTAAATGTCGGTTGCCCTCCGTGAGGGGTATGGAGGATATTTTCTGGAACTACACAATGTTTAGAAACTTATAACATGGTATGTGACGGTAGTGACCAAAAAGGTGGTGCCAGTTTGGTCTGTTATTAATTAATAGTATTGACTTGGAAATTAAGAAGTTGCCCCAAATGAAAAATATTCAGTTAAAAGTTTGCCCAAATTAGAAAAGTTGCTCGAAATCGGAAAAGTTGCCCAAACTGAAGTTGCTGAGCATCTTAGGGGAACTTTAGCGACTGTACACAGACTATCAGCTTATAATAATCAACAATCGATAATCATTTACTTTCTTTTGAGTTCCCTGTTAATAGACGTTTACTTTCCTTTGGCTAGTCTGTATTTGGACCTTCATTGATCCGTAGTGAAACACTATTGTCTAAAATTTCTTTAGTGGTATTTATCCTATAATTTTGAGTAGAACGACTTGACAAGAAGCTCGAGGAGACCATAAGAAGGAGGTTGAAATATGCATTTATTATATTTACCTTATTACATGAAATTTTCGCGACATGTTAATTTCGCGATACAAAAAATATCGCGAAATTAGTGACGCGAACAATAAGTGGCGGAATTTATACTAGAGACGGGTAATCCGTCTAGACCGATTATCCGTCAGACGGATAATTCGTCTAAGTATAAATCTGTAGAGGAATTTTGCTCCATAATTTGTGTGTCTAGATATTTTAAGCGGGAAACGACCGCGGGAAACAGAAAACATTGCGAAAATATAGAAACCAGTCCCTCCTATGTGGAAACTTCGTCAAAAAACCGTCTACGTTCCGTCTAGATATAAATTTAGAGACGGATAATCCGTTTAAGACGAATTATCCGTCTGTTAGCACGTCTTGAAGACGTGCTAACAGACGAATCAGCCTCAGACGAATTTTGCTTCATAATTCGTCTTAGCACCGAATTTATACTACAGACGAATTATTCGTCTGAGGCGGATAGTCCGTCTAGACGGATAATTCGTCTCTAGTATAAATTCGGCCAGTGTCGCGAACATAACACGACGCGAAAATTAAGTGACTCACATTATGTCCATAATCAAGAAAGAACGAACGGGTTTTATTACCACTGAAATGTTTACAAAATCACATTTTTACTTTTTTGAGGAATTTTTTCAGTTTCACTGGATGTTGCGGTCAATTGACTTCAGAACAATAATTCACGCATAGGGCGTATGGGCCGCGGGGGGGGGGGGGGGGGGGCGGTAGCCACCATCATGTTTCGAAAAATTTTCGGGCAAAACGCTCATGATTCGGGCAACAGCAGTTGAGATAAAACTGAAAAAAAAAGAAGAAAAAAACGACTGTCATTCCCAAACGTCAGGCTACATGGACACCTGCCAAATCAAGGTGTGTGGTGTCAATCAATTAGTAACAGATGGTGGAAACTTGTCGTTTACATTCATTCATTCTTTCCCGCGGTGTCAATCCTGAGTTGGAATCTTTGAGGAGAGCTTCACGTCAGTGTCGAAACTGGGTGAATGTATCAGTACAAGAGAGGATAAAGGGGACAGAGAAGGTATCCCCATACACACCCTATTCCAAAGGTAATTTGTCTCGAGTTATTTTTAAGACCACAGAGATCCCGAGGGGATTAGACAACAGCCAATCACATAGCGCCAAAGTGTTCTACGTGGATGACCTACGCTCAGAGCCACCCGTCCTTCACAAATTGACGCTGAAAAAAATGGCGGAAGACGCGGAGAGTGCTATTGCTATTGCTATTCGTTTTGTCGACGAAAACGACTAAAGACAGATTTCTACTAAAGCTGTGTCAGCGAAACGGAAATTAAAAAAGAATCGCCCTTCCTCTCTTGTATAGAGCTAACAGTACAGCAGGGAAATCCTTAACACACTGAATATTCTCTCAGGATCATTTATAATTTACAGTTTGAAGAGAGCAATTTCTGGTTTGATATTTATTCTTTTATTAGTCTTTTATTATTCAACAAAAATAACACTTGGCGTCCTACTTGCCTTATTATACAAACGACCGGTTTCAATGGAACGGCGAAATTTCTCATTTTATTAAAGCACTGAGGTTACGAGAACTTCGAGTTAAACTAATTTCAGGGGTTGTCAAAGAGTCCAGTGATTCCCTTTTCCCAGGTGAGCGCCGACTCATGATCATTTCGCTTCAATAATCAGAAATGCTCTCGATCTCTTTACGCTTTCATTGCCTTTCGCCCGACATGTTTTGCACGGCGTTTAGTCAAGCGAAACCTCCACACGAAACATCCAAGCAGCGCCGAGGTAACTTTATCCCGATTCTAAAAATAACTCGAGACGAATTACCTATGGAATAGGGTGTGTATGGGGGATGCCTTCTCTGTCCCCTTTATCCTCTCTTGATCAGTATTAAGATTAAATCGTGGATTGCTGAATCCGATTTCTCATTTCACGATGCTCGTGTGCCACGAGGAAAACCCTCAACGCACTTACAAGCGTTAATCGGAGAAAACCAAAATCTGACCAAAACGTCAATGCTGCTCCTCCGCTATCGAAACCAGAGGATTACCATCGTGTCAACACTTCTTTCACCTCTCAGCTGCAGCCGTAATTGAAGTATTGCACAAAAACAAACTTTTTGTCGCATCTATTCTGGCAGTCATCCCTGTAACATCATGCGCAGCGCAGCGCTATTAAGTCATTGTGAACAGTATGGACAGGATAATTAACATTTTCGGACAACGCCACAGGAGAAATAACCTTTTTTGATAAGTTTCTGATTTGTTATCGAGTATAGACTGTCGATAATGATCGTAGAGTATGCAAGGTTTCAAAATAACTACTTCTGGAATTAGAACCGTTTCACTAAATGTGAGAATAATAAACGGTTTTCCTTTTCATAGAATATAAGTGCTTTTGTATTCCGATTACAAAACCCAGGCATTCGGGCACTGCGTAATTTTTTCGGGCAAAAAGGTCACCGCCCCCACCCCCCCGGGGGTGGGGTGAGGGTAAATTGAGTTTGCCGCCTTGACATGAACTTTTTCTTTATTGTTATCCGTGGCTTTTGTTAAAACTTCCTTGGAGTGTTTATGAGGTATATTTTTGAGTAAGTTTATGTTTACCATACTTTGCGAAAAGTAAGATATAAACATGAACTAGCACATGGTCGCACATGGCTTCGCAAAAATGCTGTTGTTTGTCTAGCGATAACCCATGGAGGGTCACAAAACTAGACATTTTTCATTCCTTAATTAGCTATCGAGAGGAAAATTGCAGGACGACGTCGTTTTGAAAAGACCAGGGATTGAAAAATGTGTGAGACACGAAGTCGATCCTTTCTACCAATCATAGCCCGATCAAGCCCCCTTTCCTTCATCCGTCACTTTATCTATATTGAAGCTGAGAGCAGTCTTTGAAACGCTTATTTACTTTGGCACCATTTTCTGGTAGTACGAAGGAACTAGGGGGAACTAGGGGAAGCGGAGGAAAATAAGCGGGAACTAGGGGGAAGAGATTGACTAGGAACAGGAGCCCATAACCCATAGGGTTGTTTATTCGGTTCCTCATAAGGAGAAGAAACGCATGCGCAAACCTTTCCATGGGAATCTCAATAATACATAAGAATTTGAAAAGCGACAAGTTGTAACAGTTATTTCATATTCAATGCAAATAGGGTGGTTTGTTTTATAATACAATAGCGTGATTCGCAACAAGTTGTCTTTTAATCCTGCTTAACTCGCCGAAAACATGATTCGAAAACTAAAGGAAAAGCGAGGAAATTCTCCATCTTCTGCCGTCCTCGAGGCTGCTATAATTGTTGCATTCATGGTGTTGGCGCTGATTATTTTGTGGTGAGCCTGTCTTGATGACTTCACAACAAACACAGTGCCCGTGAGACTGTTTTGGTTTACTTTGATTCCTGGTGCTGTTTTGTACCCAAAAAATTTCCGCTATTGCTATGACATGTAACATTGAACCTCACGTACAATGTATATGGAGTATTGAAACTGAATCAAAAGGAAGGAGATCATGTTGTTTTGACGAACCCTGTATTTGTCAGGTAAATTACTTACTGCATTACGACTGCCTTAATGTACACGAAACACAAAGTCTCTGGGATCATCAAAAGACCTTTTGAGCAGTTTGTTTTTCAACGACGTTTTATTTCACAGTCAAGAATATCTACACGCGAAAAGGGAAATAAGACTTGGAAGTTTGTTTGCATGGACATTAAATACCGATCTGTCACAACGTCAGGCATTACTTCTTAACTGGTTAATAACGTGCAATACTACACTTTACAAAACTGCTAAGTTCTGTAACTCAAATGGTCTTTAATTTTGTAAGAGGTATAAAACCAAGGGCCTAGTGTAAGATTTTGAAGGTGTACGCACGCGGGGAAGAAAAGTTTTAGCACCAAAAAAGGAGAGTCGGGGAACATGCTCCCGCAGAAAATTCTTAAATTTATAGTCTCGGCGGAAATGCCATTTTTAGCTTTTTCTGCAGGATATTTTGAACAAATTAATATGCAGGAAAATTCAGTAGTTAGTTGTTTATTTTATTCATCTCTAGGGCTGTCGAAGGTGCATTGTTGAGGCGGAAAAAAAAGGTCAGTGACGCAATCAGAATTACGGAATAAGATGAAAGGGACAAAGGAAATACTAACACAAAGACGCACGGGGGTATGGACGCTACCTTGATATAATTAGAGAACGTTACCAAATTCAATCATCATAGACCGGCATCTTACTTGGAATGACCACATTGAACAACTACAAAGTAAAATAGCAACGAGACTAGGTGTCTTAAAACGAATCAAGCATCTTCTCCCAGTTTATTCAAGAAGGATCTATGTGTCAACAATGGTCATTCCTATTCTTGAATACGCAAGTATCTTATGGGTTTACAAAAATAACATAGTTTTAATGGATTCTATCCAAGTTCTTCAGAATAAAGCAGCCAAGCTAGTTCTGGAGCGAGCGACGCATTCTTCTTCAACCCAAGCACTTCTAGATCTGAACTGAATGAATCTATCAGCCAAAAGATTAATGCGACGGTGTTTTTTTATGCATAATTTTACTAATGACAGTGAAAGAAACAGTATGATTACTCGAGACTCAGACTATCATAGCCATAACACCCGCTCCAAGGAAACTATTAGATTTATTAGATCAAACTCTAACTGGGCTCTACTCAGATCTTTAATAGGGTATTGACAGACTGGAATTCTCTTCCTGAAGACATGAGATGTCTACCTTAAAATGCTTTTAAAATTTCATTACTTAAAGATTTTAAATCTCAATACGTTAGCTTAGTGTGACGTTTTTTTAGTTCACCTATTTTAATATCTTGTAATTTTTAGTAATGAAGTTCTTAGCTTTTTATGCAGTGCCCTATTGAAAACCACATTATGTGACATAGGCCATCTGTTAAAAGAACTTTATTAATAATTTTTATTATTAAGCAGTTTCCAGTTTCTGTTAATTAGTAAACGCAGAAATGCGGCTCCAGCCTTCAGGGCGGAAAAACGTAATGTGCACGCGTGAGCGTTTTTGCCCAGATCCCCTGGCCGGGTTTGAAAAAATGGCGGAATTTCAAATATTTTTTGCCTAATAATAAAATGTTTCCACTCATAACCTGAAAAGAACAAGCAATTTGTGTTTAAAAGTTGCAAGCTGTGGTTAATCAACTTCTTATTACTAAATGTTCTCGAAGAATACCTCATACAAAAACGGACTTTAACGACATTAATTTCCATGCAAGAGTAGCTTTGTAAAGTTTTCATCAATGTTTCTATGTTTGTCCATTTTATCACCTTCAGTTTCTAGCCAAAGTTCCTACCATGATCCCATTTAGGCTGCATTATCCTCATCGTCATCACCATCGATCATCGATCATAATCATCGCAATACAACACCAGCAGTGTTATTATCATCGTTACCCACTATTTTGAGCATTTCCGTGATCGTTTTAGCAACCACCACATCCACCGCCACCAAACCCACCGCCATCACACCCACTGCCATCACACCCACCGTCATCACACCCACCGCCATCACACCCACCGTCATCAAACCAACAACCGAAACTAAATAATGAATTAGAAACTATTGTTCTAGAATAAGTTTTCCTTTCCCTTTCCATTTCCCTTCTCCTCTCCCTTTCCATTTTCCTTTTCCTTTCCATTTCCCTTTTCCTTTCCGTTTCCCTTCTGCGGGATTCCAAACATCTTGCACAAGTGGTTCTTATAATGTGATTCCTTAACTTGCCGGCGTCGTAACCGACTGCCGCTGCAAACCTCAAGTTTCCCGGAATGTGGGGATGTGTGAATGTAGGGTAACAGCTACAACGACAACTTGGGTCATAATAAAGTGTTTCGTTTGAAATTGGCTGACAAAGGACATAAAGGATTGCAATAGCAAACCCAAGTGCAATTGTTTCTGGTACATAAGAAACATCTGGAGGAATAACAATGATACCATTCCTAAGGTCCACACGAAAGAACATTTTATTGCCGAGCTCTATCGAAAATTCTTTTAGGTTAGATGAAACAGATTTCCATTCTTGTTTCTCAATAAGAGAAAAGAATTTTATGGCACATTGATTTTCCCACCTACCGATACAGATCCCCCAATCTTTACTTCCTCGAATCAACATAGCTCTTTCGTTATCCTCTAGGGTACAACATCCTTTCCGGTCATTGACTTGCTTCCAGCTTGGAAGGGTACTCCTTTGGAGAAGATGTGCTGTACTTACAATATCTCCAGCATTGTTGATGACTACTACAGACATTGGGTGATTTCCTCGTCCCATCCCCCCCTGGTGCATTACTCGACACGAAAAAGCCAGGCGATCATGGAAGTCAAATACCTTCTGCAGCTGGCATTCTACCGATGGCGTAAAAGATAAGGTCTTGAACACAGATAACATTGGAGTGCTTAAAATGGTTGCAGCGTCACTCATTTCCCTTAGACCTTCCTCCGGTTTGATTCTAAACCGATACTCTTTAGGCGAAGGCGGATGGACAACAGCAGTAATTTTAACATAGTTTTCACTTGAGAAATACTCCCTCTGTGTTATGACCTGTGGAGCCTCAAGACGTCTCTGTATGAACGGCTCCAATTTCAAAAGGCAACGTTGGTCTGATTCCTCAGCCATTCCCACAAAACAGCACCCAAGTCGACGTTTCCGGTACATTTCAACCTGTGCCGTAAACAAGTACACATTTCTGAGTTATTTAACAGGATTCTTTTCAAAGACAAGTTACATTAACCAGAAACCAATCAAGAATGTCACCATAACATATTAGCAGCTACTTAGGCTACTCTGCCACTGTGCAGAGTATTTCTAACACTGAAACAGGAAATGGGTCTCATTTTCAACTTGGTTTGATTCACACAATTCGCCCTATATAAGGGAATCGAAGACAGTCTCAGATTCTGGATTTCCCGCCGTGGATTCCAGATCTTTTTCAGTGGAACTTGGATTCCGGATTCCAGTTGTTAGTGGGATTCTGGATTCCTACAGGTGTATTCCAGATTCCAAGGCCCAGGATTCTGGATTCCAATTTTTAGTGGGATTCTTGATTCCCACACGTGTATTCGGGATTCCAAGGCCCAGGATTCCGGATTCTAATTGTTAGTGGGATTTTTTATTCCCACAGCCGTATTCCGGATTCCACAAGCAACAATTTCCAAGATTCCGGATTCCACATGTGCACATGATCGACCTGATATCGACCTATTTCAATCATAAGTTTGTGATTACACAAATAGATTAGGTCTCTCGTTAGCTTGATCAGCTTAATGGATAGGACAGAACTTAGCGTCCAGTCAATCGCATGGGTCAGGGCTCGATTTGCTGAATTTTTTCAGGGTTTTTTCAAACGCTTTGGTCACTCGTTCATTCACCGTCTACGTGAGTCATTTCATATATTTCTATTCATGTTTTATGGAGTAATATATCTCCTGTAAAGAAACTTTGAGGGAAAATATAAAAAATAAACCATGACTGATTGACTGATTGATTGATTTGTGGATCGACTGAGACCTCTACAAGTTTAGAATGCCATCATACCTGAAAGAAATTGTTGGTTTCTTTTCGGCATACGAACGTTGAAGGACGATCTGGGGGAGGATGAAAAAGATGGGCAGCAGGTCCTTTAAATCTCTTCACGATGAAGACGTTTCCACTGTCTTTTTCACTTACATCAACTCTCAGTTCATACCAATTGGATTCAGAAATTCCAATCTCTATCTCCAGAACATCTATTGAGTACTCATTTATCAACATCGAAGAGTAATCGACGGGCTTACCACGTTCTTCAATGTTTAATGGAGGTTCACCTCGAAACAGGCTTCCATTTCTTTCATATTCCATGTTAGCAGCTGACCACAGCTGCTTTGTTGTTTGCGCGGATGTCGAACGTTTCGAGCCTGGCTGGCGATCGTTAACAGAATCATCGTGACCAAGAACTTTCCCCAGGAACTTCATACTGTCAGTTCTGTAAGCCAGCGGATGAGCTTGGTGCGCATGCCATATGAGATCGGAGTCAAAACACGGGACCAGGAACGTACCTGGATGACTTTGAGCGAACCGCAGATGCTGTTTGTATCTTTCAACAGCTTCTTTAAGAAACTTCCTGTCCCCATAATGAGGTAAGGAAACCTGATAGTAAAAGACTCTCTGGCGACTGCATCCAGCCACGATATCATATTGGATTCTTGACACGTGAGGTACGATACTGGCAGGGGCTGACAGGTCAACTTCAAAGGGCTCATTGCCGTACAGTTGGTACCATAGGAGTTTCGCCTTTTGAAGTCCAGCTTCACGCTCTTCTCCTACAAGGATTTTATGGTCCACCAATGTTGAGACAATCTCGTTGCAATCCCTTTCATAAGCGAGAGGTGAAAGCATATGCACGTGCCAAACCCAAGCAATGTCAAGAGGAGCAGCAGCTGTTGCATCTGGAAACTCAGCGATTAGTGGAAGCCAGAAGACTTCATATCTAAACCCAAAATAGAAACATCCCATGTAAAAAACTACTTAAAAAAAAAAAATAATAATAACCCTGTCAAGGCAGGTGATAAGAGAAGGGGTGGTGCCCTGAATTTAAATATAGTTGATTTAACATGTATGCATTCAGTTAATCCCACTTAAAAAAAAAATTATTCCAGATGGCTGATCCAAGATGCAGTCCTTACGACCCATGAAGCCCCATCCATACCAGTGCAATGTAGTCTGCAATCATATCCTTGCCTTTCGCTTTGTTTGCAAGTCACGTGCACTTACTAAGAATTATTTTTACTTCGTCAATGTTTAGGTTCTTTGCCATAGCTTGCAGCCAGAAATTACGTAGGAAGATGGAGTCTCTCCTCTCTAGTCCCAAATATGAATTTGCAGGGGCACCCAACGACAATTCTTGGAAAATATCTGTTCGGAAGACGATTTAAGATCCAGATTTTTCGGAACATTTGTTGTGAATGTCTTGCTTACCTGCCTCTCCTAGGATTTTCGAACTTCTGAAAAATGGTATTATTGCCCATTTTGAACGGATTTTTACACTGAAAAGGTCACCCAGAATTTTCGGGAGCCTTCAGTGGCTGAAATTTTCGAAAAGGTAAGTTTTGATCCCTATAATTTTCACATCACTAGACTAGGGGATAAAAATATGCCTATATCTACGGTTTAAATACTAAAATACGTTCAACAATGCTATGTTTAAGTGCTTTGAACTATATTCTCGTTGGGTACCCCTGAATTTGGTCTTTAATATTTATCAAATTCCTAGCCTCTGTAGCCTGCCCCCGGGGAGAGAGACCCGTTTTTCTTTCTGAGGGGAGGGGAGCGCCTGTACCCAGGGTAACGAAAGTCGCCCTCTAAAACCGTGCCTCCTCTCATATTTTGTTCGTTATTACAATTTCACGACCCTTTTTTCAAATGGCAGCCTTCAAAATATATTTAGAGAGTTTTTAAGGCTGGACAAGATGAAAAGGAGAAGAAAAATATTCTCCCATGTCCCTGGCTTCACCAGGCGGTTTTAATAAGGTTCAAAAAGTACACTCCAGTCATACCTTCTGACTGCGTTTTGAACATGTGGGCCAACATACAGGCATGGATGTTCATCTACAAGCTTTAAGAACTTTCTTTGGGCGATGGCCGCCTCCAGCAGGTTGATGCTAACTATTTCCTCTTTTGACATGACAACTTGTCGGCTCGATTCACCAATATCTTTTAATGTAAATTACATAAATTAGCAAATAAAAGCCCAAGTATGTTAACCACTTTACATCTACAACCCTGGTAAAAACGCTGGGGCATCGAACGCAAAGGTTGGTCAAAATGACGCACTTTCCCTCTTCTCCCCCACGGTGCAGTGTTCACGTTATACCTTTAAGTCTTTTTGAACACAATCAACATTGCTGAGGGAAGAGGGGAGGGGGGAGGGGACGACAGAAATAGGCTCTTACAACAACATTTCCGATCATGTGTAAAATGGAAAATACGAGTTTAATTAGAAGCGTGCGAATTAGCACCTAATTTCCTCATGTCTCAAGATGTTTTGACCAGGGTTGTAGTCCTAATTGTTGCCGATCAATTTCTGTATCTACAGATCACGCATACGACATGAGCTGACATTAATTCTCAAGTGCTCTGAGAGCTGATAACAAAACCTGGTTTTAAGTTAAATAGTCATGAAGTCAAAAATGACACAAGAATAAAATAATGGGAAAACTTTAAGCAATACTAAATTCAGTGTCTTGTGAACGACAAAGAACATTAAGACTACACTCGCGGCATTCATCCTTTGGTTTAAGAAACAAGAAATATTAAACCACTTGCAATTGACTAACCAGGCCACTCCCTGTTTCTAGTCATGAATTTAACGAAATTATAACCAGGCTGGAAGTAAGCTTCAACTTCTAGGCAATTTTAAGACGGAAGTAAAAGCAGCAATATTAGTCGAGTTTGTTGAACATGTACTTTAAATGTTAAATATGTAATCCAAAGTCATTTGAAAAGATGAAACAATATCTTTGTAGAATTCGTCCCATATCAAACCACAGATATATTTCACAAAATCCGGCTTTCTACAGTGTTGTAATTTAAATACGGCGGTCCTTACTTTATCAAGAGCCTCCCTTCAGATTAAAGATCATTAAACCATGTATAAATGACATGAAAATTAGCTATTAAAAAAAGTTCCACTGATTATCAAATTCTATGTAAACCTTACTTCTAGCATCCCTGTCTGCACTGAGACAAATATTATGTCGCCCCACTTCTTATTGCCTTCTGAAACCTTGCTATTCACAAGGAGGTCAGTTATAAAACCTCCAAACAACAGTGCTCGTTGGAAAGAACACTGAAAGAACTGGGAAAACGCTGAAACCGTTGTCACGGGACTTATCTCCCTAATTTATGAAAAATATTATAAGCTAGTGGAAGTCCTATATATCTTCCCAATGATTTTTAAAGCGAAACCGATATTTAACCCGATTTAGCCAAATATATCCTTTACGGGATAAGTCAAACATAATACTAATAAACAACATTTAAAATATAAAAAGGTGAAGCATGAAAAATGATCTTGATTGATTGCCGACAATTAAATCTTATCTGATCAAGTTAAAATGTATATTGACATATATCGTTGTAGGAAGCTTTTTAGGTCCTGGAACATTTTAGCTGTTCATTAATAAGTATGAAATAAGATATAAAACACATTTGCTAATGACATCTTTATTTAGAAGAATAAAATTAAAAAGTGTGCTTCCCTGCATCACGCACGGAATCAGAACATGTGCGTCATTCTTTAGTTGGTTACTAGCCAAAGGAAACTCCCATCTACACCCCCATGTACCTCTAAATCACTCTTTCTGCATTCCATGACTTTAGGACTGTAACTAAGTTAAGACTTTATCATTTCCTGTGTTCGTGAGTAAATAAGGTTTTTGAGAGTGGGACATCATGTCTCCTGACTTGATGTCCCTCGGAAAATACTTATCTTTTAATGGACACTTTTAGTAATTTACAAAGGAAACTTGAGTTTTAAGGCTAGTGTTTGCTGACAAAGTTTTCCGTTTTTAGGGATTGATTAATTAAAGGTAGGAAGTTTTGTCCCATCTATTTATCTTGTTTCCAAATTTATGAATATGGGAGTTGTCCTTTGTATACCATTAACGAAGTTTGTATCTTTGAGTTTTACCTTTAAAGGGTCCAAACAAGTTTAAAGTAACTTGCAAAAGTGTGTTTCTTTTACTGAACTTTACTTAGTTAGTTTTCCTTAGTAGTTATCCTGCTCCAGAACTGAAGAAAAGCTTTTCAAAGAAATTTTAGGTTACGAATTAATCGTATGCTAATTAGAACGTAAATGTATCCTACGCATTGTTATTAACATGAACATATTATGGACAACCAAACAAATAAATAGAGAGCTGTTAAAAAGTAAGCTTTTAGAAGAAGGAGTAAGCAGTTATAGAAAAAGAGGAAGAAAGAGAACTACCAAGAAGAGGGTTAATTTGAGGAAAGACATTGCTAAGGAAGTTGAAGAATTGTGAAGTGAAAGAGTAAGTCACTCAGAAATAAAGTATATTAACATGGCACTTATTTGGTTGTGAGAGTCACTGACACCCCTCTGGAGTAACCCCCGTGTCACCGTGCTCAATGATTTACGAACAACGCTGCAGAATTGTGTAGTGATTGGAGAGACACTTTTGCAGGGAATTACAGTATGAACATCTATGCGACTCTTAACTTTAGAAATTGGCGTGGCGCAGTTTCGCTCTGTCACAAAAATCGCACCAAAGTCACCTTCCTTGTCTGTGAACAAAAGCCCTATCCTCGACCTATCCAGTTTGATTTTCGTGGCGTCGCAAAAGCCATTCAGTGTAGTGTGAACGGTAAACCCAGCCTTAGTAAAATACCACCGCATTCAACTACTCACAAAGCGGGTTTTTGATGTACATTAGGGACCTTAAGCGAGGACAACGATGACAACAGTGAAAACGCCTATGAAAAAATAAATTTGCGTTCTTTCAAACTTATTCGCGTCTATTTGGACCCGCTCGATATGTCAAATGCAGGCAACTTTTCCTGGAGTTGAATTCTTAAGGATTTTATTCAGGTTCAAAAAGAGGAAGGAAAATTCGTCGTCGTATGTCCACGTCCTCCGTAAAACGGCAAATTAGGAGGTTTCACGTCGTAGTCGTGCTATTGTTTTTTTGAAGTCGTCGTTGCGGTCGTTGTCGTCCCGCTTAAGCTCCCTATTGACTTACCAGTGTAACTCTAACTAATCTAACAGAAAATTAACTATTTACAATCAGCAATTTCTAATTAAACCCAGAGTGAATTTAAATTTTCTTTAAGGCAATGGAAGTTTTGCTAATATATAAGTGAATGGAACGTTTGTCTTGCCTACCTTTGTTTGCCTTTTGAAACCTTGTTATTTATCTTCAACAGTCCTCACAGCATCGCATCGGGACACGGACTGACAGTGTGGTATTTTATATTGAAAGAAATAGTGTTTAAGTTATGACCGACCATTGACAGACAATACTGAATTGTGTTGCGGAATCAATTACACTTCCTCAGGATGTTTCAGAGTCAGTTTCAGTTGTCATTAATCAAAGAAGCTTGAGGCTTGACTCGGACATGACGATGTAAATATCCGGAAAACGTTTGCCACTAATTTTCCTGTACGATATGTCCTTCAGCACGTAAATTAGGGAGAAAGAACATCAAGCCAAACATTGATTTCCATTTTGTTCTCTAAATTATATTCAGCTATTTCCAGTCAGCAAAGAGGAATCAAAATCAAACAGCAAACACACCATTTAGGTTTCTTTCCACTCTGGGCAGTTACGTTGTTATACAACGAAGTCTGTAAAATGTCAATATTAATCCGGTTTGATAAGCCGCAATATAAAGCGGAGTAAAAACACTGGCCTACGGTATGTGCACGGTTTTGCACATTATTTCACGTTCGTTCTGTGATCTTTAAAAGAAGAGACAATCGAACTATGAAAGACATCTTGGATTCCACAAAAAATGGAGATGAAATTTAGCCATTTTCATTTTTTGAAGAACAAGGATTCGAATAGCCCTCACCTTTGCTCAAAACATGTTTTGAACATACTGAGCTCGTGCATTTACAGCTGTATAACTTATGACGTCATCACATCACCAGGTTAACTACCGTTATAACATAGCTAAAATAATCGCCTAATCCAAATCAATAGCGCGAGCGTGCTTCCTATTCCCATTGCGCACGCTGGTGACGTCAATAAACTATACCTCGAGTTCTTGTGAGCTTAGCAATCCTTCCGAGACGTCTCCCAAGTGCATCCATAACTCAACAGTACACGATGAAGCGTTAATCATGTGTTTTATAACGTAAATTTAAGAGAAAGGTTTGAATTTGTTAACCGATAGTAGCGAAAAGAGGTAAGTGTTTTTGTTGCTGTCGTCTACGCGAGCTGTGCGGGCTATGGCAAGTGCAAATCATTTCCTTGCCAAGTTATCTCTTTCAAAAAGAATTTTTCGGTGAATTAATAGTCTTCCGGCACCTTTATTAATATGAATTTTGCAATCTTTTTGAGTGTTATCTTAAGCGAATTGAGTAAACTTTCTCTCAGTTTCAAGACAAAAACATTACTGTGAGGTAAAAAAATATAGTCCGGTAGACATTGATGCGTACTGCTTTGAGCGCGCGCTACAATAATAAAAGTTTAAGTTATTGATCGCTTTGATAATGCTATAAAACAATTATTTCATGCTTCAGCTGTGCGTATTTCGAGATATTGAGCACTTGGGAAGTTTGAAGAGCACTCAAGAGGCTAGAGTTCGTACTCTTACGCCTCTTTCGCGATTGTGCTCTCCAAACTTCCCGCTCAGTATCTCGACATACGCACGCTGACGCATGAATTATTGTTAAATAACATTTACATTTACTCTAGTGCATCGTCTTCCGATCGCGAGGTTAAATTTCATGTGCTTTTAGTATCAATGTCTGCAATAAGGTAATTACTCCATTTCCTGGCCTATTGCCTAATAAAACCCTGCTATCTACTAACTTATAGGAAGTTACAAAACTTCCAAACAACAGTGCTTGATGGAAAGAACTGGGAAAACACTGAAACTGTGCTCAAAGATCTTGTACCGTGAGTTGATACACACCTTAGTCGGAAATTACAGTGTGAACACCTATCCGACTCTATACTTTAGAGATTGGCGTAGCGCAGTTTCGCTCTGTCACAAAAATCGCGCCAAAATCACCGTTCTTGTCTGTGAACAAAAGCCCTATCCTCGACCTATCCAGTATGATTTTCGTAGCCGCGCAAAAGCTATTTGGTATAGTGTGAACGGTAAGCCTAGCCTAAGTAAATTAAAATACCACCGCATTCAACTACTGACAAAGCGGGTTCTCAACGAACATTAGTGAGTTTACGCGACAGGACGGCAGGAAGAAGAGGACGGCAGAAGGCTCGTGTGTGACAAACGTGACAAGGCTATTTCTAAAGTGTTTTGTCGTGATCTTCACTTAACATCCATGTTTTCTGGTCTTTTACAAAAAGATCTGTTTAAAGGAAAGTGAATTTTGGCGAAAAGTTATTTCAAACAAAATTATTGTCACGCTTGTCACACAAGGTTTGCGTCTTCTTCCCTCTCCCGTCCTGTTGCGTAAGTTCACTATTGACTTACCAGTGTAACTCTAACTAACCTAACAGGGAATTATTTACAATCAGCGATTTCTAATTTAAACCAAAGTTAATTTAATTTTCTTTAAGGCAATGGAAGTTTTACTAATATATCTTTGTCTTGCCTTCCTTTGTTTACCTTTTGAAACCTTCGTTATTTATCTTCAACGGTCCTCAGAGCATCGCATCGGGACACGAACTGACAGTGTGGTATTAATTATGGTGAAAAATAAAGGGTTTAACCCTATGGTAACGGCCGGCGAGTAGCGAAAAAATCTTATTTTTCACCAATTCCTCTTCTTTGGACTAGTTTTCGGCTAATTAGCATGAGAATGACTGAAAATGAGTTTTGCAAGAAAAAAAGGCATATTTTCCGACTAACCTGACGTAATTAAACAGCTTTCTTGTTTTTCACGAATGCGCAAAACACAAAATTTGCACTTGTTTTGTTTTTGTTGTTTTTTTTTGTCATCTATTTCGATCTTTCTCTCTCGCTCTCCTTTTTTCCTTCTTTTTTTTCTTTATTGGTGGTTTTGTTGCCCACTTTATCGTCTTTCCGGAGTTTGCATGGAATTGTGGCTGGCTAACTTTTTAGGAAAGGGACAAATGTAATTTTCAAAGAGTTGTATATAAGCAGCGAAATGGGCCATTTACATGATGACGTCAGTTTACTACTACGACAAGAATCCTTTTCGTATTTTTTTTTTTTTTTTTTCATATTTAAATTTATTAATCCTAGTGTGGTTTAAGTAACAAAAGCCCTAATTTGAAAAAGAAAGAAAAACACTGAAGGATTCTGTTCTTCGTAGTAAAATAACGTGAAAATGGCCCATCAACAGTGGATTTTTCCCCAAAATGTTACCTTTCTTTGTGAGTGTAACTCTGTCAGGATTGGTCAGAATATCCAAAACGAGGTATCGCTGGAAAGATATATCTTCGCTGACGTTGTCGCTTACCAATTTATTAACTTAAACTGAAAGCTAAATGGGTCCAGCGAGGAATGTATACATCGTTCCATATGGGTCGTGTACGACCCTAGCCGGAAAAGGGTTAACGTATGACCGACCATTAACAAACAATACTGAATTGTGCTGACCCAATTACACTTGCTCAGCATATTTCAGCGACGGTTTGGTTGTCATTAATCAAAGAAGGTTGAGGCATGACGATGTAAATATCGACAACGCTTGCCACATATTTTCCTGCACATTTCCCTTCTTACTCAACCCTCGGACTTACACGCAAATTCATACCCCCAGCGTGGTACAAGGGAGAGGCCGCAGGTTGAAGGAACCCCTCCCCAGAGTTTTTGATATGTTGCAGTATTTAGAAACGAGTTTGCCTTCATTGGAAAGCCTTTGATATTCAAAACAAGATGAGGTATATTTCATGGGGGGTGGTGCTGCTGGAGGCCTGTGACGTCACCAAAAATTGTCGCGATCTTAGTTTTTGCCAAGAATCAGGTTAAAATCGCGATAAATGGTAATTTTTTGTGCTTGACGTGTAAAATAACACATAAATAAGCACTTTGCTTCATTTCATCTACAAGTTTTACTTTAATTGTTAAAAAAGTTGAAAAAACATGTATTTTCACTCAAAAATGGCTTGACCACCTTCTACTTATGACGTCATACCCCGTAACCATAGTGACTGACCATCATCAGGAGCCGATTACTCCTGCCATCACTAAACTTGTCTTCAAAGCGCGCGGGGATAAACAAATAGCTACTGAGAACGTCAGATGCTGATCTTTTATCGTCTAGGAAAAAAATCAAAAAAACCTCAGAGAGGGGGTGGTAACCACCCCCTACCCACCCTCCCTGTACGTTCAAGGGTTAACTCTGGAAGAAAGAATGTCAAGCCAGACATTGATTTCCATTTGGTTCATCTCAATTATATTCAGCTATTTCCAGTCAGCAAAGAGGAATCAAAATGAAACAGCAACCACAGCATTTAGCTTGTTTCCCCTCTGGCCTGTTATATTGTCATAGAAGGAAGTTTCCAAAATGTTATATTATGCCGATTTAATCAAGCCGCAATATCAAGTGGAGTAAAAATACTGGCCTTCGGTATGTGCACGGGTTTGAACATTTTTCACGTTATTCTGATATCTATCACAGTAGAGACAATGGAATTCTGATGGCGATCTTGGTTTCCACAAAATTAAAAACGAAAGAAAGAAAAGAAAAGAAATAATATAGAAATCTAACCATCTTGCATTTTTTGTAGAACAAAAAAATTGAACTACTTATGACGTCACATCTCAAGGGGAGTAACCACCCCTAGACCCCTGTTGTTGTTGTTTTTTTTTTTAACCTAAAACTTTCGCACGTTCTTTTAGGCGCCTGAGAACAACGCAGATTCAACCCTTCAGCTCGAGAATCTCTCTGTTTTCTATTTATTGCGAAAATTTTCACTTTGTCTAGTTTACAAGGAGTTGAAAACAATAATGGTATTGTTCCAATTGCGAAAAAAAACTAAGTCCATTAACGTTAACAACTAAATTTACAAGGAAAAAGGTGGCGTGACCTGTATAGTTTGTTACATCCATCTTTTTAGCAGAAGAAGATTTTCTTTTTCTTCTTTCTCTTTGGATTCCATTCATGCACTTTTAGCAACCCGGCACTGACCCGGCAATTAACAATCCTTGCCTCATTTCACATTTTCCTCAATTATGGCTCATCAGACACGTGATCAGAGATATCAACCCTCAAGACAATGAAGGACATCAAATTTTAGTGGTCCTTTGGACTCGAAATGAATTATTTCCATAAGAGAAAAACATTCTTTAGAGGGAGTCGGGAGTAGACCACCCCTCACCCTCTATCCCAGACACTCCGGGTCTCGATGTCACTTAAGTTATGACTTTAACGAAAGGATTGGAATGTCACCATTGCTTGACGCCACGTGTGTAAGGGAACAATGGCTGATCGCTAAAGAGAAGAGGTTTTGGTTTAAAGTCATGTTGAAAATGCTGGGGAAAACCTTTGTTAGAGCGGCGCCTACCCCTTTGTACGTCAAAGGGCTGATTAGTAGTAAATTTACAGCCAAATTATTAATTTACAGTTGCTAAACTATATGTGCATGCGTGAGGATAAAAAATACTCGTGGGTAATTTGGTTTTCACAAACGGGCGACTTTCTTAAGCTTGATTCCTAGAGCAAGTAGCTGATACTTCTTGAATTGTTCAAAGTCACCTAACCACTGGTGAATTGTAGCTAAGTGACTGTAGCTTGTTGCTACAGAATCATGTTCAGCACCAAGCTTCTTGAGTTTGATGGCTAAGGCGCGTTGCTGATACTTCTTTGCTTGCTCAAGGTCACGCAAGTCCTTGTAAATTGAAGATAAGTTGCTGTAACTCGTTGCAACTGAAACATATTCAGGACCGAGTTTCTTGAGTTTGATCTCCAAAGCTCGTTGTTGATACTTTTTTGCTCGTGTGAGGTCATGCAATCGATGGTGAATCACAGAAAAGTTATTAAAACTTAGGGCAACAGATATATGTTCAGCACCGAGCTGTTTAAGTTCGATTCTGAGAGCTCGTTTCTGATACTCTTTGGCTTGCCCAAGGTCACCTAAGTCCATGTGTATTAAAGCTAAGTTACTGTAGCTGGTTGCAACAGAAGAATGTTCAGCACCAAGCTTCTTCAGTTTGATAGCTAAAGCACGCTTCTGATACATCATGGCTGTTTTAAGGTCGCCTAAATCCTTGTAAATTAGAGCAAAGTTATTGTAGCTTGTTGCCACAGAAACGTGGTGAGAACCGAGTCTCTTGCCTTGAATGCACAGGGCACGTTGTTGATACTCTCTGGCTAGTCGAAGGTCACCTAGTTCTTTGTGAACCAAAGCTAGGTTGCTGTAGCTCGTTGCAACAGAAACATGTTCAGCGCCAAGCTTTTGTAGTTTTATAGCCAGCGCACTTTGCTGATAGTCATAGGCTTGCTTAAGGTCACCTAAGTCTTTATAAATTGAACCCAAGTTACTGTAGCTCGTTGCAACAGAAACGTGTTCAGTGCCAAGCCTCTTAACTTGGATGACCAAAGCACGCTGCTGGTACACCTTGGATTGCTCTAGGTCACCTAAATGCTTGCATATTGAAGCTAAGATGGTGTAACTCTTTGCAACAGAAACATGGTTCGCTCCTAGCTTCTCGCTTTCGATGTCAAGAGCACGTTGTTGATATTTCTTTGCTTTATCCAGGTCACCTAAGTCTTTATGAATCGAAGCTAGGTTACAATAGCTTGTTGCAGCGGAAACATGTCTAGCGCCGAGCTTCTTTAATTGAATGGATAGGGCTTGTTGCTGATACTCCTTGGCTTGCTTAAGGTTGCCCAACTGCTTGTGAATCAAAGCTAGGTTGTTATAGCTCGTTGCAATGGAAACATGCTCCGTTCCAAGCTTCTCGAGTTCGATGGCTAAAGCGCGTTGCTGATACTCTTCGGCTTGCTCAAGGTCACCTAGTTCCATGAAAATTACAGCTAACTTGCTGTAACTTGTTGCAACAGTAACGTTTTCACCTCCAAGCTTTTCTAGTTCGATGTCTAGAGCATGTTGCTGATAGCCCTTGGCTTTCTCAAGGTCCCCCAAGTCTTTGTAAATTGAAGATAGCGCAGTGTAGCTTGCTGCAACGTCAACGTGATTGACGCCTAGCAGTCGTGACTGAATTGCGACGGAATGCTCTAGATATTTCTTACCGACGATAAATTCACAATGCAGTCGGCAAATCTCGCCAAGGTTTTTAAATTTTTCGGCTGTCATTCCTTCGACCTGAAATACACGCTCTCTGGAAAAAAGTTGATCAATTACTGTAATAAGAGAAATGATGTGCGGGATGACGACCATAGTTTCCAGTCTCCTATTCTCCTCCAATTGAGTTTCGACAATAAATTGGTTTAGTGAATCAACAGCTTGACTTACGATCTTAGACGTTTGACTATTTTGATAGCCACTCATCACAGATTTGATAGAGTCGTGGACAACCTTATGTACACGAATGAAAGAACCATTCTTTTGTTCTTCTAAAAGTAGCAGTGAGCAGCTACTTAAAGTCATGCGAATTAGTTCCTTGTCCTCTTTATCGAAGTTTTCGTTTGCTTTCGCAATGTAATCGATTGCCACGTCAACGTTTAAAGGTTGTGGTGCACATAACGATAATAAGCTGAATAGGTCTTTGACGAATTTGTCAGACTTAACCTGTGTTTCGACAGCTAAGGTTATTGCTTTGGTCATTGTATTGGGATAAGCTGCAGAGTTTTTACCAGCAAGGGTATGTTCTGTCACTTGTCGTTTTCCTTTTTCTAATAGCTTTAGGTATTCTTTCCAGCCAAAATGCCTTGATGCTTTGTCCTGCCGAATGTTTTTGACAAAAACGGCAGCTCCTGCTAAGGCAAGAGGCTGATAATCCAGTTTTTGTGCTACCCCTGCCCCTAGCTCACCGTCGGTGATACCAGATAGCTTGGCCAATAAACAACTGGCATCGTCTGGCTCCATACCTTTACTAACTGAGACGTGATTAACTAAAGAGCTTTCTAGGGGGATTGACGTTGTATCCTGCGTCGTTATCAATAACTGACCCCTTGCCCACGCCTCGTTTCCTGACTGTGGTAGGTGAACATGCACAGACGAAAGGGTAGTGACATTGTCAACAATCATTAGCCACGACGTGTAATAGCTAATTTTTGCTTCAATGAGCATCTTAAGATGGGAGATCTTGTCCCCAATAGACCACTCCTTGTAACTCAGGGTCTGCATCACTGAATAGTCCGGGCACTTTAATTGACGAGCGAAGTTGGCATATGACTCCAGAAGGGAATCTAGACTGGCAGCGTTTATAGTCATTACAAATGAAGAAGAGCTTGGCATTTCTTTCACTTCCTCATAAAATCTTTGAGCCACGAGACCAGCTAGCTGGGATTTGCCACTCCCAGGATTTCCTGAGATGTATGAATAACTCAACCTGTTGCAATTGGCCTTCTTTAATTGCTTCAACTGTTGGGCTATTTTTTCTACCTCGAGAGCGCGACTCCCAATGTCGTGTGCAGGTTTAGGAGGGAGAATACAGAATGAAGGCACTTCTTTCCTTAGCTGGTCTGTAAGGACCTGGCGTTGATCCTCTTTTTCTTGGAGGTCCTTCTTGACATTGTCAACCTCTTTCAAGATGTTTAATAAATGTTTCGTTGGAAACGTTGCCTGATTTTGTATCTCTTGAATTTTTACAGTAGGCAGACCAAGAGCTTGGAATGCGACATCAACTTTGCTAATGGCATTCTTAAAATCCATGTCAGAGAGACGTCCTTCAGGGATGTGAGCGAATTCCGTGTTTCTAAAATTTCTTAGATCATCCACATTTTTTCTGACTGTTGAGGCAAGGCTGGGTCCGACACAATCAGAGTAAAGGATAACGTAAAACAGCATTGTACAATCCCATTCTTCCCTATTTCCATTTCTCATGGTGGCCAAAAGATGAGCATTTTTTCTTTGGTTACGTGGTGACTCTCCAATGTAAAAGTCAAATCCATTTCGAGGATCATCTCTCCATTCTCCTTTTGTTGATTTGTAGAGTTTGTCCCATTCTATTTTAAAAATTTCTCTCAGGCCGTCGGCTAGTACATCAGTTGTTACGTAACAAATTCTGAAATAATTTAATTGTTCTTTGGTATATTCTTTGGCCATACTTTATTCACTGCTGAGTCGTGGTACCTTTGAGAAAATAATTAGTAGATTAGCCAGTGTTGCGCGGAGCAAAAAACCCTCCCATTGTCATGGAAAGAGTTAAAATAACTCCTAGGAGTGCAGGGATAGATTGAAATGAAATCTCACTTCACGGACCCAATAACAGTACTATAACCTTTTGACACCATTAAACAAAGTTCTCAGTGAACCCTAAAAGTAAGAACTTATATGAATACTGAGCCAGGGTCGTTTGGAATTATAATGGCGTGTCCCTTGATGAATCATGGTATACACCTATTTCAATTAAGGTTGCTCCCGTGAACCATGTTTCATAGCCTGCAGTGCACTATGGTAAACCCTTTTGTAGCGAGAAGTTTAGTCTTGTTCACGTTCATTGAAATTATGGAGATCATTTGTGAAAAGGCGTTCAAGAGAGCTTTCAAGTCAAATGGCTGCTAAAATTCTTAAGCATGAGTGAGCTGAAAAATTTCATTTTAAAAATCTCATACTAAAAAATTAGAAGCCTCTTCTTCTAATGGCATTAAATGAATAGGGTTTTACCGCCTGATTAAGCTGCGTTTTTGCATGGGCCAGAATGCTGCTTATTTCAATAAAGCAAATCAACGCTATTCTTTTTTTAATTCAGTTTTAAAAAAATTGCTTCGAAAATAGATAAACAAGTAATGTTAAGTTATTTATTGTTGTACAACAAACGCCTTGAATTTGATTTTTTAAAACTCTATCCAAAATTCCCACGTGTACGAGTCAAGCAAACTCGTTGAAACTTTGCGGCATTTGCATACTACCACAGAGAAAAACCTAACTTCAAATCACTGTCTTAAATTAAAAAGCCTAGGATTCAGTGTTTTGAAATACATTGTCTTAACGTTCTGCTGACATAGCATAGAAACGTTAGCAGCGTTTGCTTTCTAGGTTTCTAGGCGCGTTGCAGGCACATAATTTACCAGAGTTGCTACAATAATGCACCGCGGGCTATGAAACATGGATCATGCATCATTCTTCTCAGAAGCAACCTTAATTGAAATAGGTGTAAATCCCCTCTACTAGGAATAAGGTTCATCGCTTTTCGTCTTTCGCATTAGAGA
>OZ038003.1:19057571-19075071 GCA_964035705.1 Porites rus | reverse complement strand
CGGAGACAAGTAGTACCTTTTTAGCCGGGAAGAGTTATCATAATCGCCGTTTAAACCATTTCCCTCTCTTCGCAATGTTACGCGCAGCAAGTGACGCGCAGTTCAATGCAAGGAATTACCTCAAGAGGCTCAGTTCTCAGCATTTAAAACGGTTGTTTAAAATTTTTGGTAGTCGTATTTACCCTTTCATTTTGAGTAGAACGACTTGAATAGGAGTTTGGGGGGTCCATAAGCAGGAGTTTCAACTCGTTCAAGCAGGCATTTATTTGAGCTATGCACGTTGCGTGCCTGTTCGAGAAGTTGTGTCACTGTTCATTGACCCGCAGATCCACATTTTCTTTTTTTATCTATCCACTGTTAATGATCGTGGTTTATAAAAGTGAGAAATAAAGACTTTAAATCGTGGCAAAGAATTCTCGATTCCGCCTGGGAACGTTTTGAAAACTTATTTTGACGCCTGATACGCCAAGTGACTCCGTACACAAAAAAGTAATCCATGTAGCGGCAGAGACTTTTGTTTCAGATTTCAGATATTTTATTCGCTGGGCAATGTAAGTGATCAATATCAAGTCGTCATATCGACACACAAGCAAGGCAAGTTAAAATAGCATTGTATGCAGACTAAAGACGGGAAACGCTAAAATGAACTAGGGGGGGAGGGGGGGGAGTACAATATAGATCACGCTACTAAATGTACAACACGCTTGTGTAAGTATTTTTTTTAGTAACAACAGCGGCCATGTACACCAGTTCTTTATTTCGGTTATCCTTCCTTCGCTGCTCTCCACATGTCGAACTTTATTATTTACAAGTAGCTTGGTAAAACACATCCACTGACCCCACTGTGGTAATTTGCTCGATGGCATTTAAAAGCTTGACTAGAGGAACATTAAGCATGACGCTATTGTATTATTCTGCAAGCCAGCACATTTTAAACGGGTTATCAGTTTTCTTTTTCTCTTGCTTAAGAGACATAACAGATTTCAAAAGTAAAAGCAGTGAGTTCTTAGCGGCGTATTTTAACATGTTCTGACTTCTATTTTTTATATAGCGATGTCTTCAAGTCAGAAAAGATACAATGAAAGAGATGCACCTTCGCCAACCATGTAAATCCATGTCAATAAGTTCAGAAAAAGAAAAGGATTAGTGCCCTTATGTGAATTTTTACCACCATTGCCATGTAAGGAGTGGTAGAAAAAAAGCGGCAGAAGTATATTAATCTGCTCAGATCAGTTAAGATCATTACATAGAAATTACTGACTTAACTAAAAAAATACAAGATGGCTGGAATCAAGTCACACAACGGAAACTTAAAACTTGTTAAAATTCCCTACGGTCCTTAGTCAAGTGTGTTTAGCGGGGGTGGGGTGAGGGTAAATTGATCATTTGCCGCCTTGACATGAATTTTTCCGTTATTGCTAACAGTGGCTTTGGGTAAAACGTCCTTGGAGTGTATAGGAGGTATCTTTTATGAGTCAGTTTATGTTTAACATCCTTTGCCACAAAAAGTTAGATATAAACATTGACTAGCACATGGTCGCACATGGCTTTGCAAAAATGCTGTTGTCAAGCGATAACCCATGGCCGGTTACAAAACAAGAAACTTTTCATTCCTTAATTAACTATCGAGAAGAAAATTGCAGGGCGACGGCGTTTGAAAAGACCAGGGATTGAAAACTGTGTGAGACACGAAGTCGATCATTTCTACCATAAGATCGTATATAGCCCAATCGTGCCCCCCTCCTTCCATCGGTCACTTGATCTATACATTTGAAACTGAGAGCGGTTTTTGAAACGCTTAATTACTTTGGCACCATTTTCTATACTTACTGTCTGGTAGCACGAAGAAATTCTGTTCAGTAGGGAGCTCCTCTTTGAAAGGTGCAAGCGAAGTCGAAATGTGCGGAATCTAAGACGCCTCTCTGTCTATGTTTATCAATTGAACGTTTAGTTTTAAAATGCGCACTCACGCGGATATATTTTTCCTTTTTCCCACCCTCCTAAATTATCATACATAGATCCTGTGTTACGAAGAAGCCGGGCCACGATATTTTAAGACTGAACCATGACTTAGTTAAGTAGAGGGGGCGAGACTGAAAACAAAAAAAAAACAAAAACAAAAACAGAGGAAGAATTTTAAAGATCTAGTGCACGACTTTTTAAGCTTCAGTTTTTGGCAGGAATTTTTGTCGGGGGAGGGGAGGGGAGGGGGAGGGCAGGGGCGTTGAAGACCACTGGTTTTTTTTGTTCCATTTCTCTCTCGGTCTCTTTCAAATTATGTGGATAAGGTTGATATATACATGTCCTACTTCATTTTCGAAGATAATCATTTCTTGTGATTATTTTAAAATTATTTTCCCGATGCTGTCATCTTTTAACTGTCATTTATTTCAAAAATTTACCATCTAGAATCATACGTTGATGATCGCAACCTTTACTTCTTCCGTCCAGTTAAAGCCGCAAATGATGCCACTGCCCACCCAACACTAAAGATTTACCGAAGATTTTAACTCGGTGCAGACAGTGTCTTTACAAATCCCGATAAGACAAACTTATCCTGCTTGAAATACGTTCAAACACGTCAAATGCGAAAGAAAATGGCTGATAATTCCATCTAACGTCGAGAAACGATACTGCCAGTGCCCTTAGCCAGAGATCTGGGGATGGTATTCAGACAACACATTGACTTATGATGAAAACGTCACCGGAGTAGTGTTCAAAAGCACTATAAGTCTGTCAATCAGAAGGAGTGACAAACATGTTGGATAAAATAATCCTGGCAAAATTGTAAATGCTGCTTTTTTCAGTAGGCTCTTCACGTGCTTTTTTGCGTGAAGCAATACGTCAAAGAAAAAAGTTGTTAAATTACAAAACTTGAAAAGTTTTATGACAGTCGTGAAGTACAATAATCTAATCCCGGCTCTATAAGAGTTAGACCTATTGCCAGTTTGTCAGATATGTTAGGATTAAGAGATGCTGCACTGACTTTTCAGTGGCTAAGGGGTTTGGATCAGCCTCGCCTAAGCAAAAGATTTATTTACAGATTTTTCCACTAATCATAACTGAATAACTCAGTTATCATTAACTGGTAAATAACGGCAATTCGGGTCGTCCAATTCAGTCTGCAATCACACTCGTTCCACTCCTGATTAAACCGGCTAATTGGACGCGCACGCGTTAATCATATCATTCGTATGATTTTAGACCCAATTAGACTCCACTCAGTCCTATTACCATTATGAATAATTTCATGATTATGTGGCCAAACGAAGCGTTCTGTCCATAAATTATATATTGCGGTTTTTTCAAACGGGAGTAGTGAAACCACAAATATTTAGACTAAGTCGCATTTTTTGAACAGTTTTGCATTTGGATTTGTATGTGACGCTTAGTCACTGTTTATGTCACTGATTACCTATCAAATAATACGTAATGTTATTCGTAAGGACTACGAAAACGATAGTACAATGACGGAAAACAAGAGACAGGCACGTGAGAGACCACTGAATTTATAACCAGCCAAATATGCGAGCAATACGACTATTACCATGACTCAGCAGATTCTAAAATAACTTCAATTGACATTTATCATAGTCGTCGCAGGAGGAATTAAGGGAGCGCAAAATTTAAGATTCATTGCGACTCGTTTTGTGGTTTATATCCCTTTCTTAAAAAAATCAATCGAGGAACTTTGCTTTGCTTTCTATATTACTGAAAACATAAAGTTACCCGGAAATATATACACGTCTAAAATTGCCTCCCTCCATCAACCTCCAGCTCACTCCGCAGGCATTTTAACAACAACGTCAAACGTAAATATGCTACTTTCAGCCTTTCTCTGTTTTCTAACCAGGAGATAATCAGACCTTGTTCAAAACTACAATGTACAATACTCCCTAATATCACTACCAGAGTGAAATATGGAGTAGCCTGTACACAGAATTTTGAAAACATTGGCGAGTTCGCGAGCGAAGCGAGCGCGCGAGAACAAACGCGTAGCGCGAGAAAGATATATTTTTTCTTCCCCCGACACAACCCCCTTGCGCTGGGTCTGTGACAGGCTAAATATATATGGAGACATGCAATTAATTTATGCAAACTTTTCCACACCTCAAAATAGAACGTTCAGGTTTGTAGATTTCGTCCACCAAAACGAGAACTTGTAACTTGAACACATGTATAAGTAACAGTCTTCCGAGACTGGATAATTTTGTGAAGACAGTGTCTAATCGTCGCAAGTCGCGGGTGGCGGGTAAGTTGTCGCGGGTCGCGGGTAACATGTTTAGATTCTCCCTTTTGTGAAGGGGTAAATGTTAGTGTTGTGTGGACAATGTTTTGTAACGTACAGGTTTGCATGCATATGCATGGGCTTTCAAGCTAGTACATGTAAGGTAACAAGAAAGGATAAATGCGTTGCATTTTAGTTGTATGTGGTTTATTATGTTGTACAATGTGGTTCTAACTCATTTGGCTGTGGATAAAATCCTAAGTGCGACTATTCAAATGAAAACTGCTGAGAGGTACTTTCCGGTACACTGAGCACCGTTAATTATGCTGCACAAGGTGGTTCTAACTTTTGAGTCTGTTTATGAAGTCCTAAAGTGTGCCCATTTTAATGAAAGCTACTTAAGGTATAAGTTCTGATCCCTTGATAATGAAAACTGATCAACAAAGTCATTTTCTACCTCACAAAAGGTACCCACACCCAACACGAAAGGAAAAAGAGAAATATAACAAGCAAACGGCCAATACAAATGATTGCAATCAAACCGTCTCAATTGAACGGATTTTCAAAGTCAATCTCACCTGTCAATCGCAGCTTTTATTTTTACGCCATCTACATTATTAAAAAATAGCTCTCTCCCGTTTGGATTTAGCTCCTTATTACTCTGAAACGGAGTTTGCGTTTTGTCTGACTCAGACACATCTGAAAATGACGGACGGCGAAGGGCTCAATTAACTTCACATACTCTAACTATACCTAAGAATTTTTGGACCCAAGAAAGCGCGGTTTCCTTGTGGACATGAAAACGATATGAACTCGATATTGTTAAGGAACACACTATGTTCCTTTACGAAAACAAGCCGTTTTCAAATTTATCGCCTATTGATCTGACCGGTTAATTAAACGAGGTCTTACTTAGACCGTAGTTTAACACAACCGATGGACTTCCAGATCTGTTAAGTTTCCTCCTGGGTTATAGTAAGCGAAGAAGCGGACGCGCAACCTTATTATTTTTTTTCCGGTTGCCCCCAGTCCCATGGTTCCTTGCTTCCAGTGAAACCTTTCCACGTTCTTTTAGGCGCCTGAATACAGGGCAGATTCGCTCCTCATTTTAGTTAAACTCTCTGTTTTCTTGATAAACAAGTGTTTCTGTTGTTGTTGGTACGACAAAATTTTGCCTTAATTTTACATTTTATTATTACTGACAAATTGCAGAAGGTGTACAAGTTGCAGTAAAGTTGCATGCATTATTGAAATGTACACAATAACTAAGACTTTAAATCAAAATACTAATACAGAGCCTAGTTTACAATAATCAAAGTAAAATGTTATTTTTGTCCACTAAACTGTGACTAATTTGCCTAGTTTGCTTTGAAGATCAACAGATTTCCCCTAAGTTTGCTGTTCTGGCCTCTGATGTCTATACAGCCACTATTACGGAAATACTCGAACGAAAGACAAGAGCTACAAGACTAGTAGGTATCGCTTCTAAAGATCAGAGTGCGATTCAGTGAAGTTGACTCATTATCCAAAGGTCAACAAGTCATAAAAAAAATAAGGACAAAACCACGCCCCCATCATATTGCCACTTTCCCCAGGATTGGAAAGATCAACTGAATGATCAGACTTACAGTTAATAACGATATTACAGCGATACCACTCAACACTTATATTTATCAGATGAGCATGGTAATTTTTTCATTGGTTTTGCAACAATTCAACTGATTATGAGGTTAGTATTTTGATAATAGAGACCTTTACATTCTAATGGTTGATTTCCACTGACGCCTTTTTAGCGACGCACGTAAATCTTAACCACGTAAATAGAATAGAGGCTAGATATAAAGTGTTGAGTTTAAACGTGAAGTTGAGCGAGGTTCTACTTTGACGCTTACGGGCAACCTTTCATACATTGCCTCTATTTTATTCGCGAACGTAAATTTTACGCACGTACGCACGTAAAAATTACGCAACACAGGAAATTAACCCAAAGACGAAGACGACTAAGCAATGGCGCGCGTCAACCGGAAGTGAGCCTCTTTTTCTTTAAATTTGCCATAACGCTTCCAAAGTTGTATTGCTAATCGTCTATAATCTCATAAAGACGATCTGACTGAAAATGTAAGGAAAACCACTGCCCAAGAATGAAAACCAGTCACTTCCGGTTGACGTGCGTCGCTCGAAAAGCTGTAAATTCATCAACCATGGAATAAAACCTTCGGGTCAACAATAAATTCAATGTTGGTAGTGTTGGCATAATCCACTAATTTTTTCTGCGATTTTAGTGCTCCTCCATCCTACTTCAGGTTACTCTGAAATACACTTTTACTTTGAAATACACTCTGAGATCGCTGAGATCTGGTGGGGGTTATCAACCGATAAAATTTATAAGAAATTAGGAAAAAAGTAATTTAATTAATCAGCATGCGCTGAACCGTGAACCTGTTCCTTTAAACTCACTAATACTAAGTAGTGCGTGGGCATGAACCATCGTTACTTTGGGGGGAAAAGGTGACAGCCTTCGTCATTCTACTACGAGTTTTAGCTGGAATGTCGAAGTAGCGGAAACAACTGGATCAAATGTTAGAAGCTTTACACCTTGGGATCGAGAGCCTGCGTAGCAAGCGTTTCCAATCTAGTTATTGGAAGGCTAATCGAGAGAGGGCTTATACTCCCTCAGTAAAAATAACAGTGCTAACTTTTCTCTAAAAAAAAGTACAATGAAGCTTTCTGGGGTGTATATTTTGTAAGATTACGCAAATAACCTGTAAGTCAAATGTCTTCCTCCTAGTTGTTCTCGTCCTCAAATCTAAATTTATCTTATGTTACTGAATTAAATAAAATTTAGAAAACAAAAGTGGAAGACGCTTGACTAAAAAATATTTTTAGATGCATTGAAGGAGAGAAAAAGCTTCCTCGTTACTATGTGACTAATAAGTTTGCAGCACTTTAAAACATTTTTTGTGAGAATTCTTGGTGAATTGCTTCGACGTTCTTCCACAAAGCAATTGAACATTTTTTCTTTTTATCATGACAGTACGCAACGATGCAAATTAAATAATTAAGGACTAATAGTGAGCCACGCTCCAGTTACCCTGTCGATACTACGGTAGATGAGTACACCTCACTCAGAAATTGGCACGTGTGGTAGAGGGCAGCGCAAAGAAATACGGTTGAACCTCTCGACAAGGACCATCTTGAAGACGGAGGTATACCGCAATTTCAAGAAAAGTTGTCGAAAAAGGTGCACGCGAAAATCCCGAAAAGTATTGAGGGTGGCTTTGAGTTCACTATTCTTCAAATAAATTTGAAATAATGGCACGAGAGGCTATGGACGTATGTTTGCGAGTGGTAATGAAGGAAAGCAACAAAAGCAGGTTCGACAGCTACAGAGTCAGGAACAGTCTGTTAATCATATCCCATATTTCCTTTCGGGATTGTCGCGTGCACACTTTTTTCAGACAACCTTTCTCGAAAAAGCTGTAGATGTCCGTTGTAGAGAGGAAACTGTCGTGGAGAGGCAGAAGTGTGAACCAGTTGGAAATCGTGCATTCTACGCGCAACTGTACTTGACAATAAGTCAGTTATCTCCTAGCACCGAGATAACTAACTTATCTGTAGGTTGCGCCGAGTTTCAAATTAATTGTAGGCTCTTAGCCAGTGAGAAGACACATGGTCAGTACATTGTATAATAGAGTGGTTTTCGTTTGAGTGTCGTAAAACCAAAACCAAAGTAATTACTCTGGCCAATCACATAGGACACAGACAATACATTGAACCAATCAAAACTCGAAGTAATTACATGTGGCTGACGCAAAGCGCGGGAAAATGCATGCGAGCGCGTCACAATTGGCTTTGGTTTTACTTCTGATTGGATGAAAAGGTGGCGCGAATCTTTTAAGCCAATCGCATCGTGTAGAAAGTGCAAAACCAATTACTTTTCGACACTCAAATGAAAACCGCTCTAGTGCTTATTATACGTCCTTTGCTGGGCAAAAATCTTTGTTTACCTTATTGTAGGGGTACTCAAGGACGTATGGAAGCTATGTTTTTATCAACCTTTTAAACCCCTTCTTACCCTGCGAGCAGAGGCCCTTCGAGACTTATCTCGGAAGATCGAAGGGCCTCTGCTCGCAGGGTAACTCCTTCTTTGTGTCGAGTTTCTTCTCTTCTAGATTTCCTTCTTGGTTAGGGCCACAGTTCAGTTCTAAGATTACACAAACGTACTTGCAAATATGCTATTTATCGCAAAGCATGAATTCGAAACCCGCTTAACTCATTACTCGACAGTAAATAGAAATAATATGTCAAACGCTTTGAAGAAAGAATTTTGAAAATGAACTTTCAAATTTGTAACAGAAGTATTAGCTGATAAGCCACGACATAGAAACGTTTTTTCATAAGAAACGATCTTTGAATAATTACCTTTTTATGCTTTTGACCGCTTACCCCCCCCCCCCCTCTCCTCAAGTCTCCGAACAGCTCTCTGATAAGAATTTCAATGTGTACTTAATGGGATTGAAAACACACAGCCGAAAGCCTTTTGAGCTTTAACCACAACTAAAGCATCCACCAACGTCGCCACCGTCGCCATCTCCATCACCTCCGCCTCCGTCGCCTCCACAACCGCCGCTACCGCACGCACTACAGCCACCGCATCCACCACACCCACCACATCCACCACACCCACTACAATCGCCACTCGTGCCGTCTCGGATAGTAAAAGCATAGTATCCGGCAGCTAAAACAAGCTTCATGTTTTCATTGTCTATCCTACGTGGTTTGCTTAACTTCGGGGAGATAGTTTGGTGCGGTTTCGCTGTTGGTTGATATGGCTGGCAAAGGAGGTGAAGCATGGCAATTGCAAAGCCTAGCGCTATCGACTCTGGTACATGATCTACTTTTTCTGAAAATGAAATCTCACCCGTTCTAAGGTCCACTGTCCACTTGCCTCCAGGGAGTGAAATCGAAAATATCGTCGGATGGTACCGGTTGTGGACCTCTCTCCATTCATTTGTCTCAAAAAGAGAAAAGAACTTGATGCTGAGATTACCTGGATCGCCGGGTATGCCACGGGTTCCCCTTGTGCCTGGTCCATTTGGAGCCACACCAGGAACACCTCTGACGTACCCCTCCCATTTTCCAATGCATATTCCCCAATCCTTGCTCCCTCTTATCAAGAAAGCCCTTTCTCCATCATTTAAAGTGCAATTTGTCTCCTTGTTGCTGACTTGATTTTGCCTTGGAAGTACCTGGTTTTGGATGAGATGGGCTGTACTTACAACGTTTCCATCATTGTTAATAACCTCAACTGAAGAAAGCTGCAAGGCCACGGAGTGCATAACACGGTACGTAAACGCTTCTCGGTTGAGCCCGTAAAATACCTGACCCGTTGACGTTTCACAAGAGGCTTCTGGTAAACAAGCCAATGATGCTGGAGGGAAGAATAGCGTTAGAGACTCTGAAATCTTGCAGGGGTCACGGAGAGGCTGAAAGGTTCCATCAGGTTTCACCTTAAAAGAGTGGTAACTGGGTAAACGCGAAAAAGGTGGACGAGTCACGGTAGTAATTCTAATAGAGGTTTGCTCATCGAACCAAAATTCGTGTTTCTTTACTTCAGGAGTTTCGACGAACTCCCTCGGGATGTCGTCGGGATCACAAGGAATAATAAAGGATCTTCTGACTTGATCAGTTGAGTGCTTCCGGCAGCAGAAAATTAAGTCTCGACGTCGACGGCAAAAACTTGCTATTACCTGTGGAGAGTTATAAAGATCGTTAAGTGGGAATTTGTTAACTGTTATCTATTATAGGCTCACTTGGAATTGACTGAGCCATTTATGTGTGACGTTTAATTACGAAGGGTTTTAAGGAGGGAGTCCACCAGGAAACTGAGTAATTTTAACTCTCAGTGGACAAAAACCTTGTACTAAAATAATTTAAAGAATATTGGATTCTTTTTCACATTTTCAAGGCCTAAAGAGGTACTTAGCCATCTGTAATTATAACACCAAAGACTATTTCTCATGGGAGCCAGAGAAAATGAATGTCAAATTTCACAAGACTTGTGAAAACACAGGTAAAGGTCTGGAAATTTCATGTGTAAGATGTAATTTTGTGAAATTTGACATTCATTTTCTCGGGCTCCGATAAGAGATTTTCTTTGGTGTATTACAGATGACTAATTACAACTTTAGCCCTTGAAAAATGTAAAAAGAATGCAATATGCTTTAAATTATTCTGGTACAAGGTTTTTGTGACCTGAAAATTAAAACTACTCAATTTCCTGGTAGATTCCATATTAAAAACTTTTGTTTGCTGCATAGATTGTAACCAATTCCATTCACGTTGCAAAAGAAAAGAGAAGCCTCAAGCAAACGATTGACTACGGCGGCGACCATTGTGGTGCTACGTCATGTTCGTACTTGTGAGTGAAAGTTATCTAAGCCTGGGCTACATTTGGACGAGCTCTCAATGTCTTGCTCTAATTGCTTAAAAAAAAAAAAAAAAAAACCCGCTCCGTATTATTCAAACGATGTCTTCTCCATGAAAAGGTAGAACGTCATACCCTCTCTGGGCACTCTGGACAAGGATGTTTGCTTAATATTACATTATAAATCTTTAAGGTATATTCACCTCTAAATGATTTAATTTCAATCTATTATCAAACTCGAACGTTGCTAGAGGTTGGCCGGAACTTTCGTGAAAATAAGCAGCTGGCCCCTTAGTTTCTTGGCTTATCTGTCCTCCACCTACAACACGACGGCTGGGGAAACGTATTTCGACTAAGTATAACTTCGGCTTTGGAAGACCTTGAATCTCTACTTCGTCTACATCCACTAAGTATTCAAATCTTTCTGCCATTGAAGAATAATCGATGGGATTAGGATTTTCAGTAATGTTCAAGGGAGGTTCGCCTCGAAACATGGCTCCATTCTTCTTAAAATTCAAGCCAAAATCCCTCCATATCTTTATTGTAGTTTTCCCAGACGTTACAAGTTTAGAACCTGGTCGACGATCGTTTACAGAATCATCATGGTTCAGGACTCTTCCAAGAATTTTCGTGGTGTCCGTCCTGTAGGCCAGCGGATGGACTTGGTGCGCATGCCAGATAAGATCAAAGTCATAACACGGGACCAGAAACGTATTTGGATGTTGTTGTTTGAATCTCAGATGTCGTTTATATCGTTCAAGTGCATCTCTAAGAAACCTTTTGTCCCCATAATGTGGTAAAGAAACCTGATAATTGAAGACCCTCTGACGACTGCATGCAGCCACTATATCATATTGGATTCTTGACACATAAGGCATCTCGTTACCAACAGGGGCTGTCAGGTCAACTTCAAAAGGCTCATTGCCGTACAGTTGGTGCCATAAGAGCTTCGCCTTTTGAAGTCCAGCCTCGCGCTCTCCTTCAACAATGGTTTTATGGTCCACCAATGTTGAAACAATCACGTTGCAATCCCTTTCATAAGCGAGAGGTGCAAGCATATGTACGTGCCAAACCCAAGCAATGTCGAGGGGAGCAGCAGTTGGTACATTTGGGAACTGGGCGAGAAGAGGAAGCCAGAAGACTTCATATCTAAACCCAAAATGAAAATAGCCCTTGCAAAAAACTACTTGAAAGAAATAACCCCATCAAGGCACATGGCAAAAGAAAGGGTAGTGCAAACGTTCGTAGCTAGATTTCACGGAAACCTCTATATTACGGACAGTTTGCTTTATTCCGGGGGATAGAAGGTGGTGGTGGTGGTTTTAGGGTTACGGTTAGGGTTAGGGTTAGGGTTAGGTCACGGCATCACTTCATTAAAAATGCTCTTCTAGTGAGCTGTTTACATATAGACACCAAGATATTACGGCCTTATCAGTGTCCGTATTAACGGGGTTTGACTGTACCAACTAAACTTCTACGCCAAGGAAACTCCTTGCATGAAGGGACAGTTTCTGTTCAGGGCGTGTGATTATCTTTGAGACGCACATTGACCCAGGTTTTGTTAGAATGAATTTCTAAAGTGACGCAAATGTGTCGTCTGCAATCATGTCTTAACCTGTCGCTATGTTTTCAAGTCACGCATACTGAGAGGTTTTTTACTTCATCTATTTTAACTACAAAGTTCTTCGCCCGGCATAGCTTGCTGTTGGAAATTCTGGAGGAAGATGGACTCTGCTCTCTCTAGTCCCAAATATTAAATTGGTCTTTTAAAATTAACGAAATTCCACCCTGTAAAATCTTGCCTCATCCCTTACAATTTCATCCTCTTTTTCTCAAATTCCAGCTTCTCAAAGTACATTTCAAGAGTTTCTAAAGTTACGGTATAAATAAGATAGGAAGAAGAAGAAATTATCCTCCCATTTGTTCCTGGATTCACTATTACATTACTCTCAGTCATACCTTCTGAGAGCATTTTGAACATTTGGGCCAACATACAGGCACGGATGTTCATCTACAGCCTTTAAGAACTTTGTTTGGGCGATGGCCGCTTCCACCAGGTCGATGCTAAATATTTCTTCTTCTGACATGGTTATTTGTCGGCTCGAGTCACCAATATCCTTTAAATGGGAATAAGTTACATTAATAAGCAGTTAGAACTCCAAGAATGTTACATACTAGTGGCTGTCTCCTATCAGTTTCCGTATCTACAGATTACGTAAACGACCCTATCTGACATCAAGTCTCGACTGCACTGAGAGGTGCTGAATTTATCTTCAAAAAAGCTGTTTTATATTCAGTCCATTGACTCTTGTTTTAACCTCCTAAAAAGCTGCAACGTCATGTTTACATGCTTGAGCAGTAACCAAGCCCAAGAGCTTCTTTTCTTTTAAACAGTCAAGTTTGAAGTTAACCAGCTATGAAGTCATTAATCACTTATCAAAGAATATGGTGAAGGGCTAACTACAATTATTTCTATGTCCAGTGTATTGAGAACTACAACAGGATATTTAAGACTACATTCTCGGCCTTAGCTACGGTTCCAGAAACAAGGAACATTAAGTCACTTTTGCATTTGACTGATTAGTCCATTCCCCGCTTTTAGTCAGGAAATACGTGATGAAACCAAGTCGGATGATAGTAACTTGAAAACACTTAACATCTGGGCAATTGTCAGACACGGAAGTAAAGGCAGCGTTAGTCTTCCTGTGACATTGTAAAATATATATACCCCTACTACATTTGAAAAGATGAAAAAAAAAATCGCCCTACATCAGTTCACAGATATAGAACACAAACTACGGCTTTCTACGGTGCCTTAATTTTAAAAAAGCTGCCCCGCTTATCAAATTCTATATAACATTTACGTTTGCACTAGTGCATCGTCTTCTGATTGCGAGGTTAAATTTAATGTGCTTTTAGTATCCCTGTCTGCAATAAGGCAATTACCCCATTCCCTACTGCCTTATAATAATAATAATAATAATAATGGAATTTATATAGCGCTTATACATCGCTGTTCTAAGCGCTTTACAATGTAAAAAAGGTCATAAGAATATCATTAATCACAAGTTTACATATAACACTACTGTACATATTGGGGAATTTATAGCATACACATCTTAAAAAGGAAAGGAAACAAAAACAAATATGATGAAACTAAATGTCATGTACCTTTTTAAAAAGAAACGGTTTCAACTTAGATTTAAAAAGATTAACATCAAGACAAGCTCGAATTTCAAAGGGGAGCTTGTTCCATAGTCGGGGGCAGCAAACCCTGCTATATCCACTAACTTACTGGAAGTTACAAAACTTCCAAACAGTGCTTGATGGAAAGAACTGGGAAAGCGCTGAAACTGTGCTCGAAGATTAACAAACCCGCTGCGGAATTACGCCGTGATTGGACACACTTTTGCCGGGAATTATGGTATGAACACCTATCCGACCCCTAACTTTAGAGATTGGGGGAAGCGCAGTTTCGCTCTGTCACAAAAATCGCGCCAAAATCACCCTTTATGTGTGTGAAGCCCTATCCAGTGTGATTTTTGTGGTGGCGCTAAAGCTATTCTGTATAGTGTGAACGGTAAACCTAGCCTAAGTAAAATACTATCGCATTCAACTACTGACAAAGCAGGTTCTCGACGAACATTCACTTACCAGTGTAACTCTAACTAACCTAACAGAGAATTAACTATTTACAATCAGCGATTTCTAATTGAACCTAAAGTGAGTAAATTTTCTTTAAGGCAATAGAAGTTCTACAAATATATAAGTGAATGGAACGTTTGTCTTGCCTACCTTCTTGTTTGTCTGTTGAAACCTTGTTATTTATCTTCAAACTGTCCTCACAGCATCGCATCAGGACACGAACTGACAGTGTGGTATTAATTGTGCGAAGCAAAAGAGAGTTTTACGTATGAGCAACCATTTACAAAAACAATACTGAATTGTGCTGCGGAACCAATAACACCAGCTCAGCATGTTTCAGAGTCGGTTTCAGTTGTCATTAATCAAAGAAGGTTGAGACATGACGATGCAAATGTTGTCAATGTTTGCCACTAATTTTCTTATACGTAAAAGATCCTTGCTTTTTGAAAGGTAGCATCTCAAGCTGACTATCTGTTGTATTGTATTTTATTCATTTGGCTAGGATTCGGCTATTTCCAGTCGGCAATTAAAGAGGAATCAAAATCAAACAGCAAATACACCATTTAGCTTGTTTCCCCTCTGGACAATTAAATTTTTATTTAAGAAAGTCTGTAAAATGCCAATATTAATAAGCCGCAATATCAACTGGAGTAAAAACACAGGCTTACGGTATGTGCACGGTTTTGCACATTTTTTCACGTTCGTTCTGTGATCTATGATAGAAGAGACAATGGAACGATGATAGCCATCTTGGATTGCACAAAAAATAGAGATGGAATTTAACCATTTTGCATTTTTTGAAGAACAAGGATTCGAACAGCCCTCACTTTTGCTCAAAACATGTTATGAACTGACTGAACTCATGCATTTACAGCTGTATAACTTATGACGTCATCACATCACCAGGTTAACTACCGTTTGCAAACCTAGACATTTTTATTGACAATTATTAGGGCCGATACGGTTGGGTTTTATGAAAATGTTAAAATACCTAGATTCAACTGATCATTTTACGTTTCTGGGAAAGCTGCACACCTACCTCTCCCCAAAGCCAACATCAACACTTACTTCTCACTTAGGGAAAATTGTTGGCTTAGGAGAGGGGTAGGTGGACCGTTTCCCAGAAACGTATATGATCCGAAAATAAGTCACAGGTATTATTGGGAATGAAAACAAAAAATAACAAGAAAACTACCAATTCGTTCCCAGTTGGACAATTTTTCTATTTTGCCAATTTTAACTTGATTCATAAACACGTGAAAGGTAGCCTGTTTCAGGGTTGAAGATAACGAGGAAGAAGTGGATCGACGAAAACCGCTGAGGGGTGAGGAGAGACGGAGTAGTGGACCGTTTTCGATCGGGTACTATTTCACGGCTCCCTCGCTTTTTTCGTCTACACTGACCGAGAGCATGGTACAGGCTAAGACCTTGTTGGCACAGAAACTTCGTTTGATTGATGAGTGCTTGTGCTGTAAGAGTTGCTCCTGCGACCACATTTTCCCTTAGTTTGACACTTTATTATTACTGAAAAGTGCAACAGGTTTTCTATTACAAGTTGCAACAAAGTTACATGGCATTGCATTATTGGGAAGTAAAAATGACTAACCTTTTACAGTCTCAGTCATATTCATATAGAGCCTGGCTTACAAATAATTAAGGTTCATGTACCATGAAGTTTATTTACTAAACTAACTATTGTTACCTTTGCTTAGCTTTAAGAACAACCCATTTAATTCTCTTCTTTGACATTTATCATAGGATGTCGCAGGAAGAATTAAGCAACATTTAAGTTTCCTTGCGACACGCTTTGTGGTTTATATCTCTTGCTTAAAAAATTGAATCGAGGAACATTGCTTTGTTTTGCATATTCAACTGAGAATTAGAAATTACCCAAGAAATTAATATATACATCCGTCTAAAATTGTTTCCCTCCATCAACCTCGATCCAGCTCCCTTTGCAGGTATTTTAACAACAACGTAAAAAGTAATATGCTACTTTTAGCCTTTCTGCATTTAAAATAACTAGAAAATAATCACCCCTTGTTACCACTATTTTAGTGGTAGTATTCATTTTTATCCGCAATGTACAATACCTCCTATAGTATCTCTACCAGAGTCAAATATGAAGAAATGTACATGTAATTAATTCATGCAAAATTGTCCAGGTTTGTAGATTTCGTCTACCAACACGAGAACGATCGTTAACCAACACACTTGTAACAGTCTTCTGAGACTGGATAATTTCGGAAGGGGTAAATGTTGCAGAGATGTCAACCTCCGGAGATGCAATATCTGGAGACTCTCTATTATGTACTACATTCCCGGCCCCCTTCCCCCCAAAATGTCAAAAGCCCCACCACCTTCCATCCCCCCCTGCAAACGAACTGACATTTTTTTCTTTTTATCATGACAATAAGCAACGAAGCAAGTTAAATTAAGCACTAATAGTGGGCCATGCTCCAGTTAACCTGTCGATTGGAGGAGTACGCTTCACTCAGAAATTAGCACGTATGGTAGAGGGCAGCGCAAAGAAATGCAGTTGAACCTCTCGACAAGAACCATCTTGAGGACGGATGTATAAAGCAATTTCGAGAAAAGTTGTCGGAAAAAGTGCACGCGAAAGTCCCGAAAGGCATTGTGGGTGGTTTTGAGTTTACTGTTCTTAAAGTAAATTTGGAAGAATAGCACGGCAGGCCATGGACTTGGCAAGTTCTAAAACAAAACAACAAAAGTAGGTACGACAGCTACAAGGTCAGGAACAGTCTATTGATCACAGTCCACTTAAGTATTACCTTTCGGGATTGTCGGCTCCACAATTTTCCGACAACCTTTTTCGAAAAAGCTGTAAATAACCGTTGTAGAGAGGAAACCCTTGTGGAGAGTCACGAGTGTTATGTAAACCAGTTCAGTTTGTAGCAGGGGAATAGGTTAAATAGTTTGATTGCTCTTGGAAATTTTGCGCGCAACTTGACAAGTCAGCTATCTGCTAGCACAGAGATAACTAACGTATCTGTAGGTTGCGCCGAGTTTCAAATTAATTGTAGGCTATTTGCCAATGAGAAAGCAGATATTTAGTGCATTGTATAATAATGCTTATAATATATGTCTTTTGCTGGGCAAAATTCTTTGTTTACCTTATTGTAGGGGTACTAAATAAGGAAGTATGAAAGCTATGTTTTTTTTCAACCTTTTAAACTCCT
>OZ038003.1:18840071-19052571 GCA_964035705.1 Porites rus | reverse complement strand
CACTCGAGTCACCAATATCCTTTAAATGGGAATAAGTTACATTAATAAGCAGTTAGAGGTCCAACAATGTTACATACGAGCTGGTTGTCTTCGATCAAAAAGGTCTCGACTGCACTAAGAGCTGCTGAAAAGACTTTTACGAAGTAAAATGCAGCGTCCCGGCCCGTGTGGCTATTTCCTTCCTTACGGTTCAATAATGACAATATTTTTTTATCATATGTTGATTAAAGTCTGCTATCCGTTGAAGCGTTATCGATATTCATAACGTCGGCAATATTTGGAAACACCTAAAAGTAAACTAGAAAATTTATCTTCAAAAAAGCTGTTTTATATCCAGTCCAGCGACTCTTCTTTTAACCTCCTATAAAGCTGCAACGTCATGTTTACATGCTTGAGCAATAACCAAGTCCAAAAGCTACTTTTCTTCGGTCAACTATGAAGTTAACCATCTATAAAGTCATCAATCACTCATCAAACAATATAGTGAAGGGCGAACGGCAATCCATACTATGTCCAGTGTCTTGGGAACAACAAAAGAATATTTAAGACTACGTTCGCGGCCTTAGCTACGATTCCACAAACAAGAAGCATCAACTCACTTTTGCATTTGACTAATTAGGCCATTCCCAGTTTCTAGTCAGGAAATGCGAAATAGGACTAAGCCGGATGATAGTAACCGTTGAACACGCTTAACGTCTGGGCAATAACACGTTTTACTTAGCCTGAATTTCATCCGATTGCTTCGAGTCGTTTTCTTCTCTCAGCAACGTCTCAATCGACAAGCTGTTGATGCTGTCCAGTGACGTCACTACTACCCGAAAACCGGGTAGTGATTTTGATTGGTTGATTGTCTAAAAATTCGCATAAGTATGTATAATTATGAGAAATTTTAGCGGGATTGTCACTTGCTATTCTCCGGATCGCATCGGTGGCATTCTTGCGTGGAGTTGAAACATTTCGATAATCTTTCTCGTAAAGAGCAAAATTGCCCTTGTCTTCGAAACCGAATTGCTAAATTTAACTGCGAATGAAGAATCATTGCGGAGAATCGGTAGGTTTTTCATCTAGAGCCTCTTTGTGGTTTCCGCAGCGATTTTGTTTGCGAAGTTTCTGAGACCACTGTCATGTTGTCATTCGACCTTCTTGCTATTTTCACCGTCAAGTGTAATGATTCTGTTAGCTTTTCTTTCTTGTTTCCTTGTTTTCTTTCTCCTTCGTTAAGGACCAAATAGCTTCTTTTCAATTAAAGGAAATTGTTGTGTGATTACGACCGAGTTTGAATTACAACCGGTTCAGAGTACGGCACGCAGTTGATAGTTTGAACGTTAAACGTGAATTAAGATCGAAAAGAGTAAAGCAGTTTTGTCAGCTGTTATGTATCATTTCCACATTTCCAAACGATATTTCTTGGTTTGCCACTTGAAAATCGTGTTTTACTTTTTGCATGAATTAAAGTAAAGGAGCAGTGACGTCATTGGACGGTATTAACGGCCGGTCGAAGTAATCGGATAAAATTCAGGCTAAGTTTTACTAATATATAAGTGAATGAAACGTTTGTCATGCCTACCTTCTTGTTTGCCTTTTGAAACCTTGTTATTTATCTTCAGCAGTCCTCACAGCATCGCACTGAGGCACGGACGGACAGTGTGGTATTAATTATGGAAAGCAAGAGTGTTGCACGTATATGACCGACCATTTACAAACAATACTGAATTTTGCTGCAGAACCAATTACCCTAGCTCAGCATATTTCAGAGTCGGTTTCAGTTGTCATTAATCAAAGAAGCTTGAGGCATGACGATGCAAATATCGACAACGTTTGCCACTTATTTTCCTGTACGAGTATGTCCTTCCTTACTTAACTTAGGAAGAAAGCATGTCAAGCCACACATTGATTTCCATTTGGTTCAACTAAATTGTATTCCGCTATTTCAAGTCAGCACTGAGAGGAATCAACGTCTAACAGCAAACACACCATTTAGCTTGTTTCCCCTCTGGGCAGTTATATTGTTATACAAGGAAGTCTGTAAAATGTCAATATTTGTGAGAATCATTTGATTGACATTTTTATCGTGAACACTTTGTTATTCTTTATATGGCGTGATAAATATATATCACGTGACTAGTTTTACATGTGCTTGTTTACCATGTCTTCACGTTAGGTTTTGGTTGATTGTATGCGAGAATTCGAGGGTTAAATTGTGACGATTTGTACCGATCTCGAGGATTAAAGCGTTATAATTAAAACAAGCGAGTTTCCTTTTCTTTCAATATTAGCCCGGTTTAATAAGCAACAACTGATCAAGTGTAGACCTTTGAACATTATGCTTTTGTTCCCCACTATGCTCCACCTCAATGCTCCATTTTTCCCACTAAAATGCTCGGTAGTCCCCAAAAAATGGTCAATAATGCTCATCATAGAGAGACCTTCTTTATTAATTCTGAACATTTTTAGGGAGTTTAACGCTAACAAAAATGTTTAAGTGGTATGACATCAAATGCCTCAAAGAAAGAAATTAGAAAAGGAACTTTCGTACTTGGCAATATGTTACGTAAAAGTCAAAAATTAGTCTGTTTGACTCCCAAGCTGGGCCAACGTTTTACTGAACGGGAAAAACTTAACAACAACGGTTAAATTGGACGCGTGTAATATTCTCTCCTCTGCAAGGACTGAAAGAAAAATCGTACTAGATCACAACACATCTTTGACCCAGGCCTTAAACCGCTTGAGCAATAAACCAGGTGAGGCAAATAACATCGGGGTGCTACCGGCATTTGAGAAATGTTTGTTGGATTCCTCCTTGAACCAGGACCCTTTAGGTTTAGGCGTATGGGCAACGGCAGTAACTGTAACAGAGATACCACTTGAGATATCCGTATGTGTTATTGACTGTGGAGGTTCGTTGTGCTTCAGGATAACCTTTTCCAATGGAAAACGAAAAGAAATTTCTGGAGTCGGTATCACAAAGCCATAAGGGAGAAGTCGCCAGTCGCGCACAACTTCAACCTGTGCAGTAAATAAATACAATACCCCTAGTTAACACAAGTCACGCACAAACCACATTTTTCTAGCTTCTTTTAACCCTATTCAGCCGGGATTCTTTTTTCTTTCTGTGATAGGGGGGAGGGGGGGGGGGGGGCTCCAGAAGCTCCCCTCCATAGTCTTCAAAACCGCTCACGCTACGGCCACCAAACGTTCACAGAATGTTTAATTAAGGTAAAAAACAAAAAACACTGCAAAATCCGAGTACGATCAATCTTACACAACGTCGGATCCAAAAAGATCGTGATCAGTCAAAATAGATCAAATTGAAAACGTTACAGTCAAGAAGACTTTGGCAGGGACTTGTGCTTTGGATTCCTATTGAAAAACTTAAAAATGGGCGTCATTCTTTCAGGAAAGCACGTGAAGCCCACCTTATCCATAAAGCTAGGACAATTGAGCCTCTGGGCATTAATTAACGTGTTGAACTGTAACTATATATAGTATATCGTATATTTTTTTGTTATCCTCTCTTTTAAAGTAGCCACACCATACCACGTCATATTATGTAATTTCCGGTCATCATTTTACTTCATATATATTTCTGTACAGAAGAAGAAGACTGGTATTGGCCAGTCGAAATATCGTAACTAAACTCTATTTCACGTTGTTTGATCAGTCCCTGCCAAAGTCTTCTTGACGGTAACGTTTTCAATTTTCACAGAATAATTTACTCATCATTTACAACTTCCGGGCATACCTTGATTGACACAATGAAAAAATCTGACGTCATTATGACGTCAGATTTTCGAATTTATTGGCACAGAGAATCCAAATTTCCCTCAAGTACACATTAAGCGAAAAATATGTAAATAGTATGGCGTTTGATAAAATCAAGAAGTTGGCTAACATATAAAAAACCTTTAACAACAGCAGTTATGTCATGATGACGTCATTTATTACTATAAAGGAACGGGAAGCATCCGCCATCTTGGATCCGCCATTTTGAATTATTTTAATGAACTCCATTTTACTTAAACTCGTATAAATCGAAGACTTTTTGATAGAAAACTTGATCTGATTATGAGAGGATGCTTAGGAAGCAAAAAGTATGCAAAATACGCAAATCTGAGGAAAATGAACACTGTTAAAAATTAAACTCAGTATATGCCATTTGGTCATACTAACTCATGTTTTTTCTCAAACTAGACAATAAAAGCTTGGATTTCATCAACAGTGACAGTTACTTTTATAAAATAATGCTAATTTATGCTTCACGTTCCTTCACAAATTAAGTCAGTTATTGATGTTTGCGGAGTCTCCCTTTGGATGAGCTCTGTTTGCTGAGACACAAAATAATCACAAAATGTTTCTGACTGTCTTATAACGCGAGGAAGGAGGCCTTGTGCCTCGCTTCCGTGACTTACACATGACCCGTGACATAAATGACACTTTCGAGACAAATCACCCGGATGACAGGAAAACCCTCCTTTGCTGGCAGCTGGAGAAATACAACTGTATTTGATCAGTCAGATTCAGCATAACACCATTTATTTCTTTCAGAAATAAATCTCTTTAAGTGTAATATAGTAACTCCACTGATAACAATAGAATTTTAACCTATTTTTAAGAAAAATGCAAATTTTGAAAAACATGGCTGCCAAAACTCGGTTGCCATGGTAACGTCAATGTGGACGTACACGTCACAACGACTTAAAAATGTTCGTAGATAATTTTTTGTCACTAGACCCTTATCGTGTATAACTGCTTTGGTGTTGTTGTTCAAGTGAAGAGATTTAGGCTCTAACAGTAAATGGTAGCCGCAGAGTCTTGATAAGAACTGTTTAAATAGCAAGACCGGTTTCGGAAATCTAAGATGGTTTCCTTCGTCAGTTGTACGTTGTTAGAGAAAGTAACCAATTCGAAGTGTAGCATTTAGATCCGTTACGCTTGAATTTTGCGTGTTCTTTGAGTGAACGGTTTTGAAGTCATTAAGCCTTTTCGAGAGGGGGGGGGGGGGGGTTGGGGGGTGAGGGGCTCTAAAAGCCCCCTCGGTCTTAAAAGGGTTAAACGTTTAGAGCTCTAGATTGACGACAGCCGGACCTGGAGAACAATCTGTCCTAGGCGCAATATAGCGAGGACTCTCCCGCGCCCGCTGTCATGCTGCTTTTAGCAATATGAACTTCCGTCTGTGTCTTTTTTCCTGTCAGTAGCTTTAATTTAGTCATAAGTTACATAGTTTATTTTTATAATTTTATCATGGGATCCACTGTAATTGGCTAGGCTATAGTGGTCTCGACGTCTAATAATGAACTCCTAATTTGATTTCTATGCGACATATGTTTGATATGGAGTTTTATATCTTTGCCCGTGACATTCAGTAACACATTTATTTAACGGCGCGTATGAACCGTCAAAAGTCAACTTCGCAGTTTTTTAGGAATTTTGGGTTAGTGCCTCTTAACTGAGTCGATGGAACTGAAAATGAAATTTCGGTACTGGGATCCCTATTAAATTCATGCTCGCTACACCGTAATTAAAATTTCTGGGGCTAATTTCTGGCTAATTTTTCTATTATTTTAATCACTTTCTACATGTACTTATTTAAGAACCTAAATAAAAGTCACCAAAAGTCTGTAAATTTTTATTATTATTATTATTATTATTATTATTATTTCTCTTAATACAGTCGCTGTACTATACCTGAAAGAAATCGTTCCTTTCTATCTCAGGGATCACAAACCTCACTAGAGGACCCCCGGCAGGCCCACACATCTCGGCGGCAGGTCCTTTAAATCTCTCCTCGAAGAGTTTTCCACCGTTTGTTGTCTTAACAACGATTTTCTCTTTCTTGTACCATTTGGATGTAGGGATTCCGATTTCTACCTTGATAAAATCTATGGTGTGCTCAAGTGCCATCATTGAAGAATAATCGACATTTTTAGGATGCTCTTCAATGTTGGATGAAGGTTCTCCTCGAAAAATGGTTCCATTTCTCTCATGCTCCATGTTAGAACCTGACCACAGCTCTTCTGTTAAACCTGGCGAAATATCGTCAAGAGAATCATTGTTATCAATGAGCTCGTCCACGTGTAGGTTGATATTTATTCTCTTCTCTAGACGTGTCTATTTGCCTCGATTCAATAGTCCCAGGGGGGGGTACTTGGAATTTCAAGTGATGGGGATGATCGAATGGAGCCAAAAGTCAAGACCCAAAAAAATCCCTAGGGCTTCCAGCAAAACCCAAAAAAATCCCTGGACCAAAAATTAACCCCCAAAAAATCCCGTGCCGGGCACACGGGACAATGCAGACTATTGTATAACACGTGCGATGTAAAGCGACACCATAGTTAACTATTAAACAACAGCAAAACAAGTTTGTTTGTACTTTATTCGCAGAACTACGCAGCCAGGGCACTACCGATTCTTTTTAATACCCCCAAAAAATCCCTACTCAAATCAAGCTACCCAAGGCAAATCTTGGTACCCCCAAAAAAATCCTGGAATCGAAAATTTCAAACCCAAAGAAATCCGTCGATCATCCCCGTCACTTGAAATCCCGAGTACCCCCCTGGGTCAATAGTATCCTTAAATAAACTTTACACTTACATAATATGTCGAAAAATAGCATACATAGTATTATTCTATTCACTTGCAGAGGCGGGAGCAAGGGGAAGGGTAGAGCTGGGGGGCTGACGCTCACCTAGACCATCAGGGGAAGACCACGCTCTACCTTTAGGGCCTTGAACATTAAGGCAGAGCCCTGGCCCGGGCATCTCCTTTAGATACGCCTCTAGATTGTTACTCTCATTTCTTCGAATCAGCAAATGCTACAAACGAGCCTACTTTCATAATCAATTTTAAATACAGCTATTACGTTGTTTTACAAGCCCTTAAGGCAGCTGGGTCTTCACGGATGTCAAAAACGTCTTTTTTTGAGTCTCACCTTTAGATAGGTGTAGTTAATTTCTAGCCAAGCCTGTTATCCGCTGTAAGGTTACAAACGTTTGTGACCGACAACCTAGTCTCTTGAATACGATTTTACTAATCCAAAGCTTTTTCATCGGGGCACCTGATCGAGAATATAGTTCAAAACCACCTAAACATAGCATTGTTGAACGTATTTTAGTATTTAAACGGTAGATATAGGCATATTTTTATCCCCTAAAAATTTTTCATGTGTTCGGATTTCCTAGCTGAAAGTTTAGTGATAATAAAATTATAGGATCAAAACTTAGGTCAACTTACCTTTTCGAAAATTTCAGCCGAAAAAAGGCTTCCGAAAATTCTAGGTGACCTCTTTAGGGTAAAAATCCGTTAAAAATGGGCAATTATACCACTTTTGAGATGTTCGAAAATCCGAGGGGAGGCAGGCAAGCAAGAAATTTTACATCAAATGTTCCGAAAATTCTAGATCTCAAATCGTCTTCCGAACAGATATTTTCCGAAAATTGACGTTAGGTGCCCCTGTTTCATCAAATCCATTACAGTTCTTTTCAAGGACATGCGATAAAGTCGTCACACCATGCAAATTTCTACTTAAATGTTTGCAATAACAGACACGCAACGTCTTTGGTTTTTAACATATCTTTTTTACTGACTACTAAATCATCAAACACCCAGCAAAGCATGGAATGACATAACAACTACGAACAATACTGAATTCGGTAAACTGGAAGCTCCGTGTCATCGCAAGTCATATACATGAAATATGCAATTTTAAAATCACCACTAGCACATGATAAAGCAAGACTTTGAGACTGTTCAACCATGCTAATATAGTCTCTAAAGGAACATTGACTCCTTTTTGTCGTCAGAGACCTCTGCCAACCGGGAAAAAAATACCGAAGTGAACCCGAAAGAACATTCTAGCTTCTGGGAAATTACTGACAAGGAAGTAGAAATGGTAAGCCTTTCTATGATATTGTTGAAATGCCGGAGGCATTCTTGACTATAAAAAGTTGTCCCCGCATTAATTTAAAAAGATAAACAATATTCCGACAACCTTTCTCGAAATAGCTGTCTACGTTTTCAGTTCATCGTCTCTTGCAATATTGAATTTTTGTCCTTTGCATCCCTGTGCCTTGTGCCGTGTGCGTTTATTACCCTTTACAATTCTATAAACACTGCCTGAAGGTTACAAATGGTCACGATATAGTGCGTGCATCTCGTGAACTGCAAAAATAGTTGACATTTCTTCACAGTGGCTCGGTATTTTAATACAGAAAAGCTTGCTTGAAAAACAAAAAGGAAAAGAATTGTCTTGATGTCATAAGCTAAGTCTTGTTTTTCAGTTTTCTAACTTACAGCTTTCTTTTTAGTTGTTTTACCCCCACACAAATTATTACATCTGGGGAATTTTTTTAGGGGGAACTCAACCGCTTTTAATTATATTACAAGCTCTTTCACTAAAGTATTTCTGGAGTGTTAACTTGCGGAGAAAGCGGTAACAGAGGGGCCAACTCAAAGTGTCACAATCTGTCATAAATGCTCAAAATTAACCACTTCTCGGGCGAAAGGAGGACAATATACCGCAGGTATAAAGAAATACAACGTTTATTTAGGACCCATGTATATATTTAGAGACACATCGCTAGAGACGAAGCAAAAAGTAACTCCACTATAACCTTACGGCATTTTTTACTATAAAATAACAAACGGTTGCACAAACAGATTCTGCCGCAGTGATTTTTGCCGCTTTTAAACAACACTGTTGAAGATTTCACTTCGTTTACATAAGTAAAGGTTCGAGTTCATTTTAACCGTCTTATCTGACTACGTGTACCAAAGTGAGACAACGCGCTTAGTTATTGAAGATCGACAGAAATACCGGATTTTGCAGGACTGCAGGGAATCGAGTTCCAAGTTGTTTCGAAACTGATGTCAAATACACTACGTATGAATTCCGAATTCATAAGTAATGTATTTTGGCTGCACTGACTTGCTTCCCTTCTTTGCACGTGTATTGTTTATTATTTTTACGCACGGAAATGAAATTAAGAATATTAGCCTTAATTTTCAAACTCATATGCAGTAAAAACACTGGCCTGTGGTTTGTGGTCTTTAAACACTTTTACGTCATTTCTATGATCTATAATAAGGACTCCAACACATGGTCTCCATGTTGCATTCTACTGAAATAGAGTTGAAATCAACCATTGTTGTGCCATTCTCTTGTACTATTTGAAGATAAAAAGGATCAAAATCCCCGGCACACTTTTGCTCAGTAAAACAAGAACATGTGATACTTGTGACGTCACATCTCTTATCACGAAAACAGAAGTAAAGCACGCGTTTTGATTGGTCAGTTACTGTTTGCTATTTGTGAAAGAGTTAATAGTGACGAAAGCTGGTAAGCTCACGAAAGTCGTTTGCAATCGCGTAACAAAAGAATACTATCCACGTTGAGACGACAAACTACTTGTTCAGACGAAAATATTTTTTTTAAACGAAAAGACTTTGCAGTGATTTCCCTCCTTCGACTGCACTGAGAGCTGCTGAAACGATTTTTACAAGGTAAAATGCAGCGTCGGCGCCTATTTCCTTCCTTGTGGTTCAATAATTTTTTTCATATGATTAAAGCCTGCTATCCGTCGAAACGTTTTAAACATTCGTAACGTCGGCATTACCTAGGCCATTCCCTGTTTATGGTCAGCAAGAACCAAATGAAACCAAGCTGGATGTTACACGCTTAACTTCTGGGCAATTGTAACACGGAAGTAAAGGCAGCAATATAATTTTTTTGTGAAATTGTAAAATATATACTCCTACTACATTTGAAAAGATGAAAAAGAAAAAATTGTACACTTCCTCCTATCAGATCAAGCCAGATCACAGATATAGAACACATACTCCGACTTTCTACGGTGCATATCTGAATTAAAAAAAAGCTCCCCCGCTTAAAATATATATCTAGTATATAACACTGATTTACCTTTGCAGTGCATCGTCTTCCGATCGCGAGGTTAAATTTTGTTCTTTTAGCATCCCTGTTTGCAATAAGGCAATTACTACTTCCCTTACCCCTATTGCCTTATGAAAACCTGCTATCCAACAGCTTAAAGGAGGTTAGAAATCTTCCAATCAACAGTGCTTGATTGAAAGAACTGGGAAAACACTGAAACTGTGCTCAGAGACTTACGAACAATGCTGCTGTGGAACTATGCGGTGATTGGACACACACTTTTGCCAGGAATCACAGTGAGAACACCTATCCGACTCTTTACTTTAGATATCGGCGTGGCGCAGTTTCGCTCCGTCACAAAACTCCCGCCTAAATCACCGTTCTCGTGTGTGAACAGAAGCCCTAGCCAGTATGATTTTCGTGGTGGCGCAAAAGCTATTCAGTGTAGTGTGAACGGTAAACCTAGCTTAGGTAAAATACTATCGCATTCAACTACTGACAAAGCAAGTGCCCAAAGAACATTCACCTACCAGTGTACTCTAACTAACCTAACAGAGAATTAACTATTTACAATCAGCGATTTTTAATTAAATCCAAAAGCGAACTGAAATTTTCTTTAAGGCAATGGACGTCAGTTTACAAATATATATTAAGTGAATAAAACTTTTGTCATGCCTACCTTCTTGTTTGCCTTTGGAAACCTTGTTATTTATCTTCAACAGTCCTCACAGCATCGCATCGGGACAGGGACTGACAGTGTGGTATTTTATATGAGAAGATATAAAGTGTTTAAATTATGACTGACCATTTACAGACAATACTTGCTCAGCAGGTTTCAGAGTCGGTTTCAGTTGTCATTAATCAAAGAAGCTTGAGGCATGACGATGCAGATATCGACAACATTTGCCACTTATTTTCGTGTACAATTATGTCCTTTCTTACTTAAATTAGGAAGAAAGAATGTCAAGCCAAACATTGATTTCCATTTGGTTCATCTAAATTGTATTCAGCTATTTCAAGTCAGCACTGAGAGGAATCAAAATCAAACAGCAAACTCATCATTTAGCTTGTTTCCCCTCTGGGAAGTTACGTTGTTATACAAGGAAGTCTGTAAAATGTCAATATTAGCGCGGTTTGATAAGCCGCAATATCAAGTGGAGTAAAAACACTTGCCTACGGTATGTGCACGGTTTTTGTATATGTTTTCACGCTCGTTCTGTGATCTATAAAAGAAGAGAAGATGGAACGATGATGGCCATCTTAAATTCCACAAAAAAAGGAGATGAAATTTAGCTATTTTGCATTTTTTGAACAACAAGGATTCTAACAGCCCTCAATTTTGCTCAAAACATGTTTTTAACATACATACATAGAATTCCATGACAACTGAGTCTATTCCCCTCCCACCCGTTTTTCTCGCTGTCTGTTATTGTTATTTGTATATTTCTGTTGTCGAGTACACATATTGATTTACATGATATTTTTTCAGGATAAAGTGTAGTGTAGCTTCTGTTCATGTAAAGTTGTAACGCCAGTATCAAATCGTAATGTTTGTGTAATGTTGTGAAGTCATTAATAAAATCATTTTTTGCTTAAAAAAAAATGTTTTGAACATACTGAGCTCGTGCATTTACGGTTGTATAACTTATGACGTCATCACATCACCAGGTTTCATAACTACCGTTTGCACCCCTAGACATTATTGTTATTGGGGCCGATACTGTTGAGACTTTTAAAGTGCTTAAATACCTCGATTCAACTTCGCCAATGAAATTTCTAGGTTTCATGACAACAAAACATGGCAACAAAACTGCTGATTCATTCCCAATTGGACAATTTTACTATTTTCCCCATTTTAGCTTCATTTGTAAACACGTGAAAGGTAGCCTGTTTCAGGCTCCAAGATAGAGGGGGGGGGGGGGGGGGGGTGGATCGACCAAAACCGCGTAGGGACTGGGGAGAGACTATTCCACCGCTCCCTAACCGGCTAACACCACCTTGTTGGCAAAGAAACTTCGTTTGATTGATAGGTGCTTGTGCTGTTGCTCCTATGATAACATTTTCCTTGGTTTGACACTCTATTGTTACTGACAAAGTGCAATAGGTTTTTTTTATTACAAGTTGCAACAAAGGTACGTGGCATTGCATTATTGGGAAGTACAAATTTAGCTTACGATCAGGCAGTTCTTTATCGTATACTTTTTGGCATCAGCCAATTTTCTTCGTACTAAACCCTCGTCAAAGACTGGAAGAACATGAGGCAAACTTCCGTTATCTTATTTCCAATCAACATGATCTCTATCTTTTCTCGCAGCATTTTCTAACCCAGTATGGAAGTTTGATTACAAATTCTAGCAAGAAATACCCGTCCAAAAGCAAACTAATTAATCAGCAGCTTATCAATCAAACGGATGGTCAATATCGGAAAGTGTACATTCAGGGTTTTACAGTTAACTTTAGTCCGGGAAAATACGATCACTTCGCCCTATTGCATCATGAGATCTGTATATGAAGATTTCAAAAATTGTTTTAAAAAATTTAAGGTACGTTGTGGCTAATACAGCTGTGATATTGTGTTCTAAAATGTGAATGAAATAAAGCGACGAGAATATTGACACATGTTTTGCCGCGGAAAATTCATGTTAATGTTAAATTTGAATTTGTCATATTCAATAGAGAGAAGTCGTTACGTCATGTTGCCATGGTAGCAAAATTTCTCGATGTCAACAAACAAATATGCAAATATACCACTAAGAAGAAAACCCGGATCAAATTAGATTTCTGAGAAACTGCCTACCTACCCCTCCCCTAAGCCAAAATTTTGCCTTAAGTGAGAAGTAAGTGATAATGTTGGCTTAGGGAAGGGGTAGGTGGGCAGGTTCCCAGAAGCCTAAATTGATCCGAAAACCCTTGTTTGACGTTCCTGTGCATGATTGGCATCAGTAACGAAACGGTAACCCATACTTTTCTTCCATCGTTGGACAATGCAAATGACCGTCTCTGTAACGATAGATCGTTGAGATCAAGACATTTTGCTACCATGGTAATGTGACGTCACACTTACCGTCATTTAACCTGGTGTCTTTTTCAACTCTTAAACCCTTCTCTTCTTGACTTTAGATCTGTGGCGCTTACCTTTTCATGGGCTACACTTCGATCAAAGATTAAACGGTCGTGACAGCCGTCTTTTTAAGGAGTTTGCTTCTTTTGCCTGGATTATTGTCAACAAACTCGAACTGACTCGTAACTTACTCTTTTTCTAAGCTTGCGAACAAGCTTTCCTTGAGTTAAGCTTAGCACTGCCCTTTTGGAGTTAACTTTCTCGAGGAGATACCGACTGGAATGGGGGGGGGGGGGGGGGGGGGCGGGCACAAATCATGACAGTTTCTGTCATGGCAGGAGAAAAATCATCCCTCGAAATTCACAGTCATACACGTAACTTGCACAGTGGCGAAAAGACAGCAAGAAAAACACTCCGGTTTTTAAAAAATGTATTTTCCCTGACGACTGCGATACCGGTGTATTGCACTTAGCAACCAAGTTAATATATTAAATTGTATAGGTGCAATTTACGCATACACACAAGTTGCCCTAAATCTCCTCAGCGACGCCAACATCAACCAAAAAGTAGCCTCAAGTCAGCTATGAATTAGAGAGTCGGGAGCTAGGCGGGGCAGAAGAGTAAAGCCAATTGAACTTTGAATAAAGTCTGAATAAAACAGCTTCTTTGCATGCCTCAAACACAGATCTGCCCAGAATCTTTCATCAAGACTTCAAAACCAGCTGAGATCTCAAAATAGGACCAACCGCATCTAACATCAACGGATCAACCCAACTTCTTGCATGGCTACTCACCAAAGGCCTCAAAACGATGCTAGATAACATCCCAACACATCTAAAAAACCCCTAAACCTGAAGCCCATGTAAGGTTAACATCGCCAATTGGAAAATTCTCATATGTTAAAATGCACCCCTAGCCGCTTAATATATGACATAAACCTAAACAAAGATATCATTCCTAAAACTCGATATTATTTCTTTTGCTTCTACTTCTTATAATTAGTATGAATTTTATTGTTTAACATTAAAATCGTCCAGATTTAACAGATCGTAACTTTAAAGTTTTGTTTTTTCATTTTTAATTAATCGATTGGCTTGGAATTTTTTTTTTCAGTTTTTCATACAGACATTTCTATTCACCTTTCAATATTCAAATCATTATTGGAAATAACTTTTATTATACATGCAAATTATTGAATTTAAGTGATAACTTACGATAATTCCACTGAATATTTTTGCGACTTCAAGAAAAATTCAAGACAGGAATCTTTAATGTCAGGCGCACACTTATACCAGAAGAAATCGATAACAACTTTGAGCTTAAAGAGTGTGAACCAAGACATCTATTCAAACCCGGATACCACTTAAGTGTGCAAACGACAAGTCTTTTAATACAATACGCCAAGGGAAAGGTTATTGCTTTTGGTCTCACACACCCCATTTGCACTCAAATATGACACGAGTTGACGGTTGGAAGCACTAACAGAGTTATGACTCACTACATGTCAACTCTCACGGAAGCCAATCAGGACGATTCTTCAGTGTCACGTGCCATATTCAATGCCTTAATTATATTGGTAGATATTTCTTAAGCCCTTCCAGAGTATACCCAAGGTGACGATGAGTCAAAGGGGAAGCTCTTTGAAGAAGGCGTGGCACTAATTTTAACACCTTGTACGTTTTGTTGGTCCAGTCGTTGTAAGTACTACTTGTTAACACAATTTAGAAGCAATTTCAGTGTTATTTTAAAACGAATATAAACATATATAGAAAATGTATAACTTAAGGTAAACGGTACTGGTCTGGCTTTATTGAAGGTAAAACTTTGGCCGAATACGTAAAAGAGAGCCTTTTTTGTAACCCACGAAATTTTTCGAAATTGAAAAGTGAATATCAACGAGGCCAAAGAAAACCAGAATTCAAATTAAATTTTAAACGCAATTTAATTTTTAAACGTGTCCGTGTTGGCAGCTATCGTTTAATGACGAACAGCTGTATCATCAACCGAGTTATTTATAAGCCGACAAGGTGTGCCGATATACTGGGAAAAAATCCATTAACAGACACAGAAAAGAAAGTAAGTTCTTAGTAAAACTCAAAATTGTTGAATGCCTACGAACCATCTTTATGAGCTGATCGTCCAAAAGAGGTTAATCCCCCTCTCATATTAAAACAAGTTTAAAAGCTTCAATTTCTATTACTATGAACAAATACAACGCCTTTTTTTTTGTCAATACTCGATTGACAGCGAGACTCTTTTTTACACGGCCTTAACCTCGAATGAGCTTTTACTGCACACTGAAATTTCGCCGTTGAAAAATTGTGGGAATTCGTCAGGTCCGTCAGAATTTTTTAGTCGTGGTGCATGCTGTTACCGCTGTCAGTAACACACTTTAAATTATCTGTGTATTAGTACCGGTGCTATAGTTCAAGAGTTTTGAAACATTTCCCATCTCTTCCCTTCAAAGCATGTATTTGACACGTCTTAAACGACGGCAACGAACAATATGAATGTAAATTTATTGACTTATTTAAAACTAATTGATAATTCATAACGAGACCATAGAAAACGCTACTCTTGTAAAGGAGGGCTATAGCATTTCATAAGAAAGGCATCGATCACGATTTTGAAGCTACTACAAGCACTTATCTATTAAAACAGCTGCTACACAGTGCGAACCTGCCTACAACGGTCACCTTAAAGACATAGACAAGTGGTCGTTTTACAGAGATGCCGTTTTAAAAACCTTAAAAAAAAAAAAAAAAAAAATGCTTATCAAAAGCATATTAACATCAACACAATTAGCAAATGTCAATAAATGAAAATCATCTGTTAAAAAAAAAACTAACCAAAAGCGATTTGAGTAAAGCGAGAACATTAATTTGAACATCGGTCACTCTTAAAAGGTCATGTGTGGTGAGGTTGTTGAGACATTTGCTCGCTATTTTAAGGCGCGAGGCCGTTGTGAAGAGATGGCCGCATATTTAAACAGATAAAAGCACATTAAAAACATTCGGCTTCGCTTCAGTTGCTTCGTTATGTTTTAAAATAATGGCGCTCAAACGGTGAGCGTCTTTAGCCGCCACAGTTATATTCGTACTATTCGTACTAGCTCCCCTCTGGTTCAAGGAGTTGGTTTAAATTTTATTTTCTTTTGTTTCGGGGTACGGCAATGTATGATAGTGAGTTTGAAACAAAAGAATATAAAATTTAAACCAAGGATAAAATTGAACCACAATCGAGACACAACCAACGCTGAAAAAAGTGTTCACCACTAGTTTTACAACTCGTTAAATAACGAAGAAACTCGCGCCTGTAGCACATAGCTTCTCTGCTGCGAAGATATTGTTGTCCAGGTTATTCCCGTTTGACCGTTTTTTCCCCTTTCCTCAAAAACCAACATTCTAACCTGCGCAAACACAAAAGCCATACGGGATAGAGATTCCACTGATACAAAAGAACGGAGATTTCTGTATTACAGTAAAAGTCACGAAGCTAGCTTATCGGATAGGGCTCTGTCACTATATCTTCCGTAGCGGAAGTTAATGAGTACGAGCGAGGATTGGAACCCAGAGACGGAATTAAAACTTTAGACCCTCCCGAGTCCCTCCCGGCCAAACGCTCCGGTACGATGTTTCTATGGAAGTGAACGACTTGCTACAGTTCTGTGCCGTTCCCTTCCATACTTAATCGGATAGCTACCCGGTATAGTCCGTGTGTAGTCCCTAGAGGGCCACAGGTTTGTCGGTTCTTGGATTTGTATAGTCCCCTTTGAACAACGTTGGTCGGTTTTTAATTTTTCGTCGGTTCTTGGATTTGTACAGTCCTCTTTGAACGTAACAACGTTGGTCGGTTTTTAATTTTTCTAGACAAAGAAAAGGCAACACTAATCATGAATCGCTTTATTTTACTGATTTTCGTGGTGATCATTGGCTTCTGTCTGCTGACTGAGGGCTGGAAGAAGGGACGGAGACACAGGAAAAGGAAAGTAACGAAATTCATGCACGTATCAGATGTACATTTCGACTTGTTCTACAACCAATCAATTAGCGAGGACACCAGTTGCCGCAGCACCGAAGGATTCAAGATAGCAGATTATGAAGCGCCTTATGGGAGAATTGGATGTGATTCACCAGAGTGGCTTTTGGAAAGTACCCTTGCTGCTATGAAGGAAAAAGGAAAAGATGCCGAGTTTATATTATTAACCGGTAAGAGCGGCGTAAAAGCACACATATTAGACACCTTTTAGCAACAGGTTTTTCATGGAAAACCGCAAACAGCAAACCTAAGAATGTCACGTGACCACGGTCTTGCGCTCGCTTTGCAGTTCACGTCTGAACGGCAGGAGGGGCGTCCAGCGGTAAGTGACTTACGGCAAGGCTTTTTGCCACTAAAAATTGTACAGCCTTACGTTTAAGGCATGAAGAAGCTTTCTTTATCCGCCTTATAAACGCCTTGCTAAAGTTTGAAATCCAGGCGATGTGAAACTGCAAACGCGTGACTGCAAACTGCAGTTTGCGGTCTCCCATGAAAAACTTAATGCTAAAGGTCTCTATTGGGAAGGAAACGTGCAACAGCGAGTGGACATTTCTGGCCATGAGCTCAGTGTTCGTACTGTAAGGTTTAGGCGACAAGGAGGAGACGCACTTTACGCAGAGTGAAGATATGAAACCCATGCGGTAACGCCGTAGTGATTTCTGTCTCAGCGAGCAGAGAATCTGTTGGATTTGGTTTGACTTAATGGCTATCAAATTTTCTGGCATTTTGGTCTTGACTACACAGACTGCATATCAGAGAAATGTTTAGCAAGATTACACAAGGACTAAATATTGCGTCATCCACACTCTAATTAACTGAGTTGATAAGGTGTATTTACTTACACTACTTAAACGAAGAATCACAGTCACCTTTCTTTAGAATTTTGTATTTCAAAATAAGCTGGGGATTAAGCGGCAAACGCAAGTTTAATATGTATTATCTTATGGTTGAGATTATTATCAACTACAAATATTTCTCCGTTTCTGACTGGCTGTAATCCCTCGGTTTATCCTTCGTAACTTGTTGGCTATGACCAAATTTGGTTAGATTGAACCATTATTGACGTCAGTCACTTAGACGTCGATGATTGTACGTATATTGCAATTACACCATCATCGACGTCACGCGAGACAGCAGCGCGGAAGCTTAGCTGTTTTGGCATGAATGCAACACTTAGGAAAAAACCTCCGAAACTGAGGAAGAGCTTTACGTGGAGGTAAGAATGTTTCAAAAGAACTTGGAAATATTTTAAATAAGATCAAAAAATCATTGAATTTCGCTCTGGTATGATAAGAAGAATTACGCAGATCTCGACTGAGGCCGACAGCCCCCTCGACCTGCGCAATTCTTCATTGGGTGAACATCAGCCTCATTCAATAATTGTTTTAAAATTACGTCATTTTATAGGAGACTTATCTGCTCACGACATGACCGATGATCAAGGATCTCCCAATGTTTTGAAGGCCATTCAGAGAGTCAGCAGCAAAGCCCATGACGTTTTCCCAGACATTCCAATCTTTCCAGCCTTCGGCAACAATAATATCCCTGGGCATTACGTTCTTCCTATAAATCGCTCTGACCCATGGTACGAAACCGTGTTAACTTACTGGGCGCCGCTGATTCTTTGTCCTGGTTGCCCCAAGGATGTCAAAAGGCCTACTACAATGGACGCGCTGAAAAAAACCTTTCTGGATGGTGGTTATTATAGCGCGAACATTGCAGTTTGGTTCATTGTCCATTGACACCTTCAATCGAGTAGGGTGCTTCAGAGGTAAATCTTAGAGACTTCACGCGTAACATCGTGTCACTAGATTTTCTTCCACGCGTTTGATGATTCAGTTCTCGGTGTTTGAATATCAGATGAAACACTCCTTCTCGCTTTTGATGTATTACTTCTCGGTGTTTGGATACCAGATAAAACACTCCGCCTAGTGTTTGGTATTTTGCTTCTCAGTCTTTGGATATCAGATGAAACACTCCCCCTCGTGTTTATTGCTTGACTTCTCGGTGTTTGGATATCAGATGCAGCACTCCTTCTCGTGTTGATGTCTCAATTCTCGGTGTTTGGATATCAGATAAACGTCTCCTCGCGTTAGAGCTATTACTACTTAGTGTTTGGATATCAGATAAAACACTACTCGTGTTTGATTCATTACCTCTCGGTGTTTGGATATCAGATGAAACAATTCTCAGTGTTTAGATAGCAGGTGAAACACTCCCAAATAGCTTGCCGTCTCTTCCCGGATTTAAGATTTCAGATGAAACACTCCTTCTGTTGTTTCAAATATTACTTCTCAGTGTTTTTGGATATCAGATGAAATACGCCTCGTGTTTCACTATCGGGTATTACTCTCCATCTCATCTAACCTAGGTCTTCCATTTTTTTTACCTGCTCTGTTGCTTTTCATCTCTAGATGGCAAAATGGTTGTGCTCGTGCCAAACGCCATGTACTGGAATAACAATTGGCAAACCTATCCTCTGTGGGACGAGATAGCTGAAAGGCAACTGCAGTGGCTTGCGGAACAACTGGCGCTGGCCAAAAACAAGGGCAAAAGAGTTCTAATAATGAGCCACATACCACCTGGGTGAGTTTTTGTCACTGTCTAGCTGTAGTCACAGTGGAGAATTAAAAATATATAAATGGTCCTACTATAAAGCCATGTGACAATGCGCCGTGATGGTTTTGCAGAATTTGCAGGAAAAAAAACAATAAATAAAAAAGTTCTGGTCGGAGGGAAACGCGTTAGTTCTTGCCAACAAAAACGACCGTAGTAATGTCAGCTTCAAATCCAGCAACTTGTGAAGAAAAAGGATGAATAGGGTGATATGATAATTTCATTGAGAGGTTTGAGCTAACTATCGAACAAGGAGACCTAGCCAATCACTATATAATGTACCGTTGTAAACTTGATGAACATAACCCTTTAGCATGCGTGAGAGGAAAGAGAAGACGCACCTGTCGGAGACGTGTGACTCGAACAAGCAACGGCACGACAATCGACGAGTCATAAACCTTTCGCAGGAGGAAGCTCTGGAGCAAATTCAGACTTAGCAGTCTCGATAACAGTCATCTTTACAGTTAATTAATACAGTCAACTCTCTCTTAACGGACACCTCTGTAAAACGGACACCTAGAGTTGGTCCCTGCCTTTCTTTACTCCCTTTATTTGACTCTCTATAAGACGGACATCTCTCTAAGACGGACAGCTAGTGCCGGTCCCAAAGGTGTCCGTCTTAGAGAGAGTAGACTGTAGGCCTCTTTAGCTTTTATGTTTTGTTTTCAGGTCATGTCATACGGGTCAATACTCGTGAAAACTGTTTCTTTCAAATTTGGTCTTATTCACGTGAATATGTACGCATAATTTCTGAAAATACAAAAAAATCGACGACCTGTAATAACAGCATAAAAGCTGAAAGTTAGACAACTAAACAAAAATTAGTGAGCTTATTATCTTTACGCAGAGGCGATCCGTTTAACTATAATTACTTCTGGATACCCAAATACGCGGAAAGATATGTGAGTCTTGTTGCTGGAAAATACCACGACGTAATAGCAGGTAAAAGACATTTTTGTTAACCTAACCTCACCGAGACCCAGGAAGAATCATTCGGGTCGGGACAAATGACGCGACGCAAAGTTTTCAAGCACGGTCAAGCGAATGCTGGTTCCTGACTGGGCACAAAAAAATGTTATGTATCGTGCCCCATCGGCGAACAGCATATTTTGAGTTCTTTTCATGCGTTCGTACATGACGGCTACTGTCTCACCATACTTATCCAAAAATACTGATAAACCAGCGCAACCCGATCGCCTCTACATACATACATACAACTTTCATTGAACTCTAGTAATGTACAAAGTTACAAATAAACTTTTTAGATAAAAGATATCTGTGTGCACTTTATTTACTGTTTTACAAGATTGCCGAGTAGGAAACCGATGATTGCATCTCTTGATTAATTTCCCTTTTAAATTGCCCTGTTGATTTGATGTTTCTAACATACTCTGGTAAAGAATTCCATAATTGAGCTCCGCTATAGCTAAAGCTACGCTTTAGATAATTGGTGTGTGGCTTAGGCGAAGTAAGCTTACCGCTCGAGTTTCGTTGATTGTAATACGAACTTCGTTCATTGAATAAGTCCGTTAAGTACACTGGGGCTAGTACATGGAGAGACTTAAACATCATAACTGCCTTTTGTTTTTGCTTCTTGCTAAGAGTGTATCCCATAGCTATAAAGGGTAATTTTGGAAGTGGGCGCTTGGTAGAGGTTGGAAGCGCGTATTCGATTAAAATCGGCACGGGCTGGGGCTTATTAGAAGAGGGCTATTAAGAGGGGCTGGGGGCTAACCAGAGGCCATAATGTAAGTGTCTGCTGGTCATCTGGTAACCTTTTTCTTTCCATCTTTTGGCTACCGTGCGATCTCACTTTACCATGAACATTCCCAGCAAGAGAATTTCGCTTTCGTTTCATTTCCAGGACAGTTCTACGCCCACACGCATAAAGATGATTTCCGTATTCAAATCCTCAACACTGAAGACGAGAAAACGTCCACAAAATCCTTTGTTCTACAAACTGCCTCCGTATCGCCCATCTACTCGAATAATCCCGCCTTCAAGGTGTTTACCATGAGGACAGATATACAGGCGCTGGTCGATTACGATCAGCATTACTTAGACTTGGAGGTAGCCACAGGCCAGGTATGCAAATGTTACTTGACTTTTCGCCACATGTTAGGTAATCCAAGACATTCTTGGATTCTGGATTCCACACTGTAGATTTCGGATTCCAGTCACTGGATTCCACGTTCCAGGTACCGGATTCCAGATTGTTTGTCAGTGGAAATGCAATCCGGTTTCCAGTCGTTAATGGATTCCGGATTCCTTGAGCTGGATTCCGGATTGCAAAGCCCAGGATTTAGTAGTCCACGCGAAAAAAGTTCCCTGATTCCGGATTCCATGAGCAAAACTTGCCAGAAATCTGGAAGGCTAATTATCTTACATGGGGCGACCCACCTACCCCTCCCCTAAGCCAAAATTTTGCCCTAAGTGAGAGGTAAGTGTTAATGTTGGCTTAAGGGAGGGGTAGGTGGGCAGTTTCCCAGAAACGTATAATGACCCCATGGGGCGAGACTTTAAAAACAAGTAGTAATTACAAATTAGAGGAACACGTCCGACAGGTAGTGATTTTACTGCATGATAAGTCACGTGTTTCTTTGGGTACACAAGGCTAAAACGTCAGAGCGAGGTATAAAATGGATACCTATTACCGGCCACGAAAAGCCCCTGAGATAAATTTTGCTGGGACAGCTTAAGTGTTCTCAAAAAAGAGAATACGGAGAATACTTTGATGAAAGACGATAGTAGGACTGCTTTCTTCAGACCAAATGGTAAGTTATTTAAAAGCCCCTGGTCAAGGAGTTTAACCCGCATTGTTTAACCCTCACAATGACTTTTTAAACTGAAATGTGAGATAGGGATCAGCAAAGGTTACGAAACAAGACCATTAAAGTTGTGGGCCTGCATCGCCGTTTTGGAAAGGCAGTATACCTGTGTTTCTTAGTCGAAATTCTACCATTATATGTACAATTAATAACAACAGAGCCATTCTTGTAGTGCTCTGTGGTGGAGCATCGCGTTAATTTGCTTCTTGCACCACGTTATGTTTGCCTTTGATGCTCGACCTTTGAACCTTTATCCAAGAACTACGAGTACGCTTAGGTTTCACAGCGCTAATTTAATTAATTTTGTTCTTGCAGAGTTCTCTAACCCAGTGTGGAAATTTGACTACACCTTTAGCAAAAGATACCCGTCCAAAAACAAGCTGATCAATGCCAACAGAATTGATGAGCTCAGCCAGAAACTTATCAGTCAAACCGATGCTCAGTACTGGAATGGCTATTTCATGGGCACAACAGTTAACTACTTTCCGAGCCATTATGATCGCTTTGGGCTTTATTGTATCGTGAGATATGTCCTAGAAGAAGATTTCCATCGATGTTACGATAACTTTAAGGTGCACAATTAGTTGTCCTCTAGGCCGAGGAATCAATATCAGATAAAGTAGGTACTATGGGTTCGGATGACCACCGCGGTCAAACGTCTAAATCGTTATTTTTGTTTTTTATTGCTGGGATTTCATTTACCAGTTAGAGAAAAATGGGCAAAGATGTATAAATCAGTTAGTTAACATAACTATCTTTCCATTTTTCTCAAAATTTTGAGCTTTTTTCGCTGAAAACGCTTCGCGCTAAAGAGAATCATGTTTAAAATGGCGCAGATAATAACGTCAGCATTGGTTTTCAATCACTTAGAACTTTTTTAGCAAACTTTTAAAAAGTTTAGTAAACTAACAGGATGTTGGTAATACCCTAAACTTTCGATAGTGAAAGTAGGAACCTTAACTTTGAAGTATTCCGCTTAACTTTTGCAAATTTCACTCGTTTGACCGCTGTGAAGTTCGGATGTGACCATGTATTACAAAAGAAGAGAGAACAAAATCAATAAAAAAAGCACTGTTTTCTACGGTGAAAAAAAAAATGCGAGTCATATATGAGTTAACCAAAGAGGAGGGGTGTTAAGATACACGTGAAGATTTTGAGCTATTGCAACTTCTCCCAATCCCCGCAACTCACTCAACTATCACCTCCATCATCTACCATCACCTACCCCTCCCCTAACCCAACATTTTGCCCTAAGTGAGAAGTGAGTGTCAATGGTGATTTAGGGCAGGGGTAGGTGGGCAGTTTCCCAAAACCCTAAATTGATCTTCATTATCTCTCTTCACTGTTTTCGGTCCCGTTGTAGATTTTAACATTGTCACGTTTCAAGTTTGAAATCTGCAGTTTTTTTACTTTTCTGTGTGAGCGTTATAACAGCTGGGAAATTAAGTGGATCGATGGATGAAACCTTTATGATCGGAAACATTCGTACAGATTCGCTATTATTTTCGTATTTTTTACTCAATTCAAAGGCATAACTTTAAATTCAAATTTAAAATACTTACAGTAATTATCCTTTCCCCTTAAGGGGCTTTCAAGGACAACGAAGCAAATTATTCCAGTGGAACATAACAAGGTTAAGAATTCCAACTGGTAGGAGGCGAACCAGTTGATAGTTTTGCAAGCGTGGCCAAGAATTTAAAATCGGGACTACCTAGAACAAATACAGCTAGCGATCAGGGCGGGACTTGAGGTAAAAGTATACCTGCACTTCAGGTAAAGAAGCAACTCCTTTTTATTACGACTGTTAATTAAAAACACGGAACACACTTTTCCCCTGCAAGGAGAGATGCTTACTATGCATTTCAGCGCGCGTGTACGGTCGTTTTGCTGGCACAATTACGAGAAGCCCGCGCCTAAAACATACCCAAAGGGGGTGGAGAGGGAGGGCGTTTAAAAGAGAAAAAAGCAGTTGGCGTAAACAATATTATCTAGAAGACTAGAATAGTCAAGTCTTCAACACGATCTCTACAACGAGAGATGCTGCAGAAGGGGGCCAGAGCAGTGTTTTTATGCGCACTTCAGCCAAAGCAAAATTAGAACCAAATAGCAACTAGCTAACGGATCCCCAAGGTATTAAATTCAAGGTAGGGTAGAGGTGTGCAAACCACATTCAAGGAAAAAATTTCTCATTCTTCCTTCGTAACCTTTGATTCCTGTAAATGATCTAAGTGTCATTCATGATGCAGGTCGGGTGGCGAAAGTTCCACGGAAATATTCGTTATTTCCTTTGGCACACTCTAAATTGAAATATCACATTAAAAACCACGCCAAATTTATGCATTGAACTTGAAAACCCTACCCTACTTTGTGGCATATGTCCGTAGAGATACTACACGACAGAAGCCTCAACTGCCCACGGGAGACAAACAAACTTAGTCTGACCCATTCATTGTGTGGCTAGCTCCACTACCAAGTTTTTCAATAGCTTCAATTTTCTGTTTAAATTCTTCTCTTTCTCGTCGAAGTTTTTGGCGATCTTCATCCATTTGCCTCTGTTGGAAAGTAAACAAAATGCGAAAATGGGCTAAACAATCTTTTAGAATGCCAAAGAGCATGCGGTTTTATTTTAGTACACTCTAAAAAAATAAACAGCACGTATATCGGTTAAGTCTTAAAGTTAGCAATTTGTTTAGTTCTTTTCAAATTTGTCTCGTCTGACCACACCACCACCTAACCTCGTGCCCAGGCCTTTTTTCTGAGGGAAAAGCCCTGGGCACGAGGTTAACCACCATCGCTCTGAGAGTAAGAGACAACGGTACCGCAATTTACCAGTCCACTGCCGATCACAGAAGACGAGAAACACTGGTACCGATACCTTATCCATTTCCAATTGTTTTCTTTCTTCTTTAAGTTCTTCTCTCCGCGCATTTATCCACCCCTCGTTCTCTGTTCTGTGCTTGTCAATCATCTCTTCCAACTCCTACAAGAAAGCGTAAAGGATTAAGATAAGATTTAACCAGACATTACGCCTTCACCGCTTAGCTGGGGAGTGGGAAAGACAATATACAGAGCGTGCGAGCTTACACGAAAGTAACATCGGACTTTACACAGAATGAGCTGTAGCCTGCGAACTCAGACGCACTATTCCCTTAAATGATGCCAAAAAAGAACACTAAGATTTTCCCATCGAAGTGCCAACTAAATACAGGTTCACTTAATGTCGGAAAAAAAGTATATTTTCTACTAGACATTCGGGTAAAAATAACTGTGGTTTTGTTGCACAAAGACAGTTTTACCTTTTGCTGTTTTTCGTATAGTTCAATGTGCGCTTTTTTTTCTTGTTGAAAAGCCTCTGCGGCGTTCTTCAACGCTTCTTTTTGCCTACAAAAGGACAGCAAATTAGTCACGCTTCAACTGTGACTGTAAAGGGTGCGTTACTGTACATCACGGATCCTCTAAGAAAAAATATCTAGATTCTCTTCACTAAGGACTTCAAACAAGGCTAATAAGTAAACAATAAGGAATACGTAGAAAAAGAGTACATCATTGATCTCATGGGGGAGCTTTAAGTCTTGGACGGGAAATTGCTTCTAAAACTGGGACTATATCAAATCCCACTTACGTCTCCAGTTCAGCAAATTTATTTGAAATGTCTTCGAATAAATCCTCCACTCTTTTGACAAATGAGGCCTTAACATCGTCAAAGTCTTGGGGCTTGGACGGCTGTAGTAGATCAAAACAAATATCAGTCATATTTAAGCATATTCAATACACAAGAACGTACAAAGAAAACCAGTAGCGAGATCCGCTTAGCATTCTCTATATATTTTTTTCGGCAGCACACTGGTACTAGCATGCAATCGAGGCTAATAATGACCAGTCCATAAAGCGTTTTTAGGGACGTCACGGCGGCTATATTGGTGTCATAAATCAATGAAAACGCGGCCATGTTGGTGTCATAAACCAATGAAAACGCGGCCATGTTGGTGTTCCCAACCAATAGATGATGATGCATAAATGATGGCCTCGTGAGTGAAAACGCTCTGCGAAATGGATACATGGTTTCAGTACAAAGATTTCTTGGATCAATACCGTACACTTCCCATCAGACGCATATATATACTGCTTCACCAGTATAGCTTCAGAAACATCAGCGGTTTGACCGCCGCCTGATTAGCTCAGTTGGGAGAGCGCCGGTCTGCCGAGCGGGAGGTCGCGGGTTCAAACCCTGGCCGGACCAACGCTTAGGGTCTTTAAATAACTGAGAAGAAAGTGCTGCCTTTGTAATGATCATGACATCTGCAAATGGTTAGACTTTCTAGTCTTCTCGGATAAGGACGACAAACCGTAGGTCTCGTCTCACAGCATTTTCACCGATTTGTTCTCGAGGGACCTGAAAGGACCCACATCACTAATCGAAAAGAGTAGGGGTTGTAGACCCCAGTGGTGTGGTCAGCCTTTGCGGGTTGTGGGATTGGGTAGGGATGGCACCTCGCATGGGACCTGAGTCCCGTTCGTGCACATTCTCTCTGGGCAGGCCTGTGTCCAGAAAAGCTGGTAAATAAATAAATAAAACAGTGCCGGACCCAGACCTTGAGATAAGGGGGGGCCCAGTCATCCAGACCCTGAGATAAGGGGGGGCCCAGTCATCCAGACCTTGAGATAAGGGGGGGCCCAGTCATCCAGACCTTGAGATAAGGGGGGGCCCAGTCATCCAGACCTTGAGATAAGGGGGGGCCCAGTCATCCAGACCCTGAGATAAGGGGGGGCCCAGTCATCCAGACCTTGAGATAAGGGGGGGCCCAGTCATCCAGACCCTGAGATAAGGGGGGGGGAGCCTCTCAAAAAACAATTTTTTCGTCCCTTCGAGCCTCAGTTTGGTCTAATAATAAGGGCCCCTCCCCTGGAAGCGCGACTAGGTTAGCTACCCGCGTTAGTCCGGGACTAAAAACGTCGCCTGGCTATACCCATCACGAAATAAAGCAGCGATGCTTTTAGCCTATGCCAGGCTCTCAGATAGCGAAAATAAAACAAGCCAAGCGATTATAAGACGGGCGTGATTTGCGCGTTCTACTGCTACTTTTTTATTGCACGACTGCAATACTCTCTTGGAGCTGAAGCAGACTATGATGCTCTTACCTCTGTTATAGCAGGGAAAATGGGCCTGTACGGAGCGGGGACTGGTATCGACAGCTCGTACGTGCTCAGTGGGCCTGATGTATCACTGCAAAATGTTATGAAGAAAGCAGCGATTAGTAATGGTAACAGGACTTAGTGGAGTCAAATTCGGTCTGTAATCATACGAGTGATTAAAAAAATCGGACGACCGCGTAGCGGGAGTCCGATTTGTTTAATCACGAGTATGATTACCGACCGAATTGGACGACACGAAGTTCTGTTACCAATTAATCATAACTTTAACAAAATTTGTCAAAAAAACGCTCTTATTTTAAATCAATTATTTTTTGCTAGCGGTGAAAAAAAAAAAGCCATTTAAGCGCGCGCGTAATGGCGCGTACTGTCCAATTACTTAGGCATGACGCGTACTAACCTATTAAACTATCCTATTAAGGCTGAAATCAGGACAGTTGATAGCCAATCAGATTTGAGAATTTTGTTATAGTTAAGATTACAACATAAATCGTAACAGTTTGCGAAAGACGTCGAAACGATCGATAGTTGGCTGCATTAACCTATCCTAGTCCACTCCAGTGACATTGCCGATAAAATATTATCTCAGACATTTCAGTCAAAGCCTGTTTGTTTCAGATTAGGGAGTTCAAGCAACAACGAAGCAAATGAAGACGGCAAAAAAGCAATAAGATCAGACTTATAGTTTTCACTGGTTCCTGTCAAAAGTTAAAAAAAACTAAAAGTTGAAACCTCTAGATTACAATTCCAGCAATCTCAGCATTCGGCCAAGCCTCGCATGTTCAACAGGTCCGAGGATTTAAGCCACAAGATTAAAAACAGAACGAAAAAAACTAACAAACCTAGACTGAGATGACGAAAGATCCGTTCCTGTTTGATAAAAAAAAGAGACAAACTGGTGTTGTAAGTGTAGCACAAACAAAATGTACATTTATCAATTAAGCAGATAGAATGCTTTGGCCAATGTAGAGGAAGTGAGAAGGCGCTAGGAATTTGCTCTGACAGAGCAGTGGCGGTGGCAGACCTTCAGATAAAGGGGGGGTCATCCAGACCCAGAGATACAGGGGAGCCCGGTCTCAAAACTTTTTTTTTTCGGCCCTTCGGGCCTCGGTTTGGGCTAAAAATAAGAGGAGGAGGGGGGGGGGGGGTCCCAGGTCCCCCGGGCACCTCTCCACCGACCATATTTGTGGTCGAACCTGGTTTTCAAATCCAGTTTCATTTAATTTGAAATACGCATGCCTTGTTCAGACTTTACGCTGGGAATTTCTGAGCCCACGGTTGTTACCGCGCAACGTTGTGTCGCACTTGACTAAACCGTTAAGTTGTTGTTAAGGAAACGCCAGTGCATGCGTGATAGGAATTTTTGACGTGACTTTGTGCAAAAATTCCTTTAAACATTTAAAACACTATCAGTATTTTTTTCCACAAAACATTAACTGACATAGACGTTAATTTTATTCCGGACAGGGCTCTTCCGAGTAAATACGGTATACTACTGAGAATGCTTCAATTTTCCAGTTTTTTGTCTTAACTTTGTTAGATTGAACATTCACTGATGAACTGCATTTTGCGTAAAATGATTCACAAAAGACGAGCTTAATTTTTCGTAAATCAAATTTCTTCTCCAATCGGCCTCTTTCACGGGCCTTTCCAAAGCCGAGTGGCGTGGATTTCAAAGCCGACGGCATGCTGGAGACGAGTGTGTAGCGCGAGCGGAGAATGGTGGGAAGGAGAAAAAGGAAACTTTTTTTGTTAATAAATTTAATTAAAATGCTGCTTCGCCTTTTCTCCCCTTCCCGTCGTCCCGTTCGACCCTCTTTTCTTAAAGAAAACTATTCATCCTAATTATCCCGAGATACGCAACCTCGAGAAACTGGGCACGAGGAGGACAGTGCATGTTAAAGGGACGAGAATGACTGGGACGAGACAATGAGCGGCACGTGAGAAGAAAGTTCACACCAACGCAGACTTGGGCGTATTGAGCGCGAGTGAGAGTTTTCTAATCCCTCTCTATACACAGGCACCGCATGCTAAAATAGTAAAAACAGACGGTGCCAAACATCTATCATTAGGAACAACAACGACACCACTAAAACTTGTTGAATCGATCCACCTGGCCAAATAATGCCAACAACACAACAAAAATAAAACGTGGAGACAGGCAAAGGCAATCTGCTCTCTGATACTAACCTTTGTTAAGTTTATGATGCTAAGTACGTGTAAGCTCACGAGTAAGTTTAACGTGCTCTGTCGGCTTACAATACGTTTATTTCATAGTTACATAACAGCCAATTGGCAGATTTAGCAAAGACAAGGTTACGGCAGTGACGACAGGCGCTCGCAATTAAAAATTGGCTCGTCCAATCGCAGAGCAAGTTAAAGGGACGAGAACGATTGGTACCGGACAGTGAGCGGCGCGCAAGAAGAAAGTTCACACTAACGAAGACTTGGGCGTACTGTGCGAGTAAGTTTAACGTGCTGTAGGGGCACGTGCGCCACTTAGTCAAAACGTGAGTCAAATGGTAATTTTCTGAATAAATATGTACCGCACAATACGTACATTTCATAATCGTAGAGCAGCCATTATGCAATCAAAACGTGAACTTCCATGCCTGCTCGAGCTTAGCCAAGTTTACAGGCAAAGACCAGAACGATTTAACACAGACAGATGTTCTGAGAATTCCATTCATCCTTTTTCTGAAAGAGTTGAAAGGCGAAATACTCATCAATCAAGTCAGCTCGGTATGGAAGGACAAGGAAACGCTGAATGCCATCATGGTATGGCACACAATTACGGGACCGATGAATACAGAAGGCAACGAAATGGCGAATGGTATGTGGGCAATGAGTGCAACATCGTGAGCGGACCGTCAAACAGTGAAAGCGGCGACGACATGGTGGAATTGTTTCACTTTGAGAGTCACGTCTACAAAACGCGAAGATACCACGAGTGGTATATGGGAAATGAGGATATATTAATGGACACTGAAAGGAAGTTTAACCATAGATACACGCAAAAACTTCACTCTACCCATCACAAGGAGGCATATCAAAATGGCAAAAGCAACCGCCAGAACAGCGACTGGTACATGAAGAAAGATTTGAAGAACATCAGCGAAAAATGCTCGCCAACCATACCGTCTGTGTCTCTTGTTGTTTTAAGTGACCAAACGCTAAGTGAAGACCAATCACCGAACAAACAAGTCGCTGGAACTTTAGTTTTGTACCAAACCGCTCCGCGACGAATGAAATCCCTACAGTCTCAACAACCCCCAAATCAACCAAAAGAAGAACCAAACAGTTGGCAAAAGAAACAAGGGGTCTACGTCTTTTAAAATGCTCGTCTCAGCCAAGCTGTGTTTCTGTTCAACATACCTCGGGACAACCGATGCGAAATTTGACATTGAACGGAACTGATCAAGTAGCGGGGCATTCCGCACGAATAATTGTGGGGGTCCCGATTCAAAACGAAAACTTAGGTTATCCTCAGATTCAGAGACCTTCGGGTCAATCCAAAAGAGAAGCAAGATCTGTTCTGACTCGCCAAATCTCGGAAAAACAGTCGACCGAATCGACATCATCGTTTGATCAGTTAAGAAAAGAGACGAGGATACCAATTCTACAGGAATCTTTAGAACAGCTTCACATTCAAAAACCCTCGGGACTGCCCGCAACAGAAACGTTGGGACAGCCAGTGCAGGCATCAAGCACATTACAGTTACATAGTTATACAAGACTTCCACCAATACAACAAACGCTAGACCTAAATCGATCAGAACAACCAGAAAAACATGCAGTTGAAACCACATGGGTTCCCCCTCAGCAATGTTCGGTACAGCGCGTGAGGAAAACGAAGTTGGCGCCGATTAAACAAACTTTAGGACAGCTCGGATGTGTTCCGGCCCCAGCAGCAGTGGAAAAACCCACTATTAGAACAAGCTCGCAGCAAACAGAGCAAGCATCAAGCATATTGAAGAGTTATACAAGACTTCCACCGATAAAACAAACCTTCGACCTAAGCCAATCAGAAGCAAAACCACCAGCCATTCAAGAAACAGCAAGATCCTGTCAAGAGCCGACAAGAAACAAACAAAGCAATGAGCGAACTCTGGCGAGGAATGTCCGCCGACAGGGACGGCAAGAAGGCTATCCAGCAGGAGGTTATTGTCACACGAGGAGGCAAGGTGTATGTACGCAAACTGACAAGACTAAGGTTCAAAGAACCTTTGTAAGAGTGTTGAACAAACGTTTGTAGGCACAAATTTCAACACAACGTCTACAATAGTGGACGAAAACTGAACTTCTGTAAGGTTTGGTTTTGCAGATGGTCAGTCACAATACTTCATGCTGGAACGTAAAAAAACAAAAATTCACTGGAACAATAAAAACAAAGGAGGTTATTGGCTCTCTGTTTGTTTTGTTCGGTGCCTTTCTTGCGAATACAATCTAAGATACAAATCTAGCCACCGACCGAAATTAAACACGGATCGAGTGAAGAACTACTATTTTAATCGCCTCATTTTTAAATATGACCTGGCTTTGTAATTTATATTTTGGAAATAAGCGAATAACTTTTGGATTTTTTAAACAATATATAATTAGCTCTGTAATTAATATAATGTAACTTAGTTCAAAATTGGAAGTTTTGTAACATAAGATAATCAGATTTTATCATATGAATTAATAACGACCATTATTATTATTATTATTATTATTATTATTATTATTATTATTATTAATTTTAATAAGTAATAATTTTATTAAACTTAAAAAAAATATGTACATAATTTAGAGAAATATTTGGAGTAAGAATTAAGCACTATATAACATTGAAAATAGTATAAATAATAAAAATAGCAATCACTGTGTCAATAACGATTTCACAAATACATTTCTTGCGGCTCAGATGCGGTAACTAACTCTTGCAGGCAGTCCAGAGTTTTAAATCAGAAAAAAAAAAAACAAACAAGCAAAAAAAATTAATTCGGGCAGGCTCTAATATTATCAATCTGTCTAATATTATCAATCTATTATCATTATCATTATCATTATCATTATCATTATTATTATTATTATTATTATTATTATATCGCTCGCATCTTCCAAACATGGTAAGCGTCAGCTGTTTATGGAGAATTAGCCATCGATTGGAGGCAATCAGAAACAGAGAAATATTTTGAATGAATAATAATGTCACATTTCATGCAGTATTTACTTGATAGATCGGCGCGGCGCTTATGTGACTGTGGGTGCGGCCCTCATTCGGAACTATCACTAATAACTTATTATGTGCGAATAACAGAAAGTACAAATTAATTTTAATATCATTATTGTCATTATTATAATAATCATAACCATTACAATTTCCTCAAATTTGATTGGTGCATGACCTGCCTTACGTTTCACTAATCATTGTGTAGGGTTGTAATCGGACAGTGTCATCGCACAACTATAATCTGACAGTTACATTAGCCAATCATATTAAGTGCACTCAGCTAAATCCACCAATCACAGAAGTTGTCACAATAACCATAGCAACAACCACACTTACCCTACCAAACTGGGTATTTTCCAAAATGAACGAATTTGTAACTTTAGACAGTGTCTTTGCCGGTCATATTTTTTCTCATTTTGAACATTGGTATTAAAAGCTCTTTCACCAAAAAAGAATGCATTTATTTTCTCGAAAATTGTAGCGGTTACGATGAATTGGCAACAGGACTTCGTGTCGTCCAATTCCGTCTGTAATCATACTCGTGAGTAAACAAATTGGACTCCACTCAGTCCTATTACCATTATTAATCACACTCGTGATTAAACAAATCGGACTCCCGCTACGCGGTCGTCCGATTTTGTTAATCACTCGTATGAATAGTAATGGTAACAGGACTGAGTTGAGTCCAATTCGGTCTGTAATCATACGAGTGATTAACAAAATCGACCTACCGCGTAGCGGGAGTCCGATTTGTTTGATCACGAGTATGATTACAGACCGAATTGGACGACACGAAGTTCTGTTACCAATTAATCATAACTTTAACAAAATTTGTAATATAACAGACTATTTTTTAAATCAAAACACAAGAAATTCGAAATTTTGTTTTGCTAGAAGTGAAAAAAAAAAGCCATTTAAGCGCGCGCGTGATGGCGCTTACTGTCCAATTAAACTGTCCAATTAAGGCTGAAATCAGGGCAGTTGATAGCCAATCAGATTTGAGAATTTTGTTATAGTTATGATTACAGACCGAATTGGACTCCGCTCAGTCCTGTTACCATTACTTATTTATTATTATTTAAAAATAAAGCAATAAAAAGAACGTAACAATTTCCATTATCTTTAAAGGTCTGTGCAATAATGTCAATAGTAGCCGCATTAGTATTTCAATATTAGCCAATTCAAAAATTATTTATCGCCGCACTGTTAAGCAAACAAGACGTAATTAACGCATTTAAAGGGTTTCTAATCCTCCAAGCAGCACACAAAGACGACCGTCATTATTGAGCGCCACGGAATAAAATTTTTTGCTTCAGCTTAGCAAAGTTTATCGATTAAATGCTGCTCATATTTTTGAGGAACAGTAACGAGGATACTCACTGCTTAAAGAAGTAAATTTAAAGCTATGAAAAAGACCGATTTCAACGTGCACAAACAATGGTGTGGTTAACGTAATTGAAGGTTCTTCAATTCATAAATGGTAACACAAAGGAGACCGCTATTTTAAACGTCAAGCAATCAAAACTCGGTGAATAAATGTGCGTGTAATCCGCTAATTTGGCAAAATTAACCGTCGAAGTTGAGCGCCATTATGCAATCAAAACGCGAACCTTCATCCTTGCTCGAACTTAGCGAATTTCATCGACAAAAACGAGAAAACCTATTGAACGGAAACAAATGTATTGAGAATCAAATTCATCCTATCCCCGACAGAATTAATACGTGTAATTCCCAAAGTTCAAGTAATCCTGACGTCCTCAAAGACACTGAACAACCAACCGACAGACAAATGGCCAGTGAAGATGCTGAATGCCAGAATGGTATTTCAGAGCAAGCATCTCGCACAGGGACCATCCGAGTGAAAGATGAATACAGAAGGCAAAGGAATGGCGAATGGTGTACGGGCAATGAGTACAAAAGCAACAAGAACAGACCGTTCAACTCTGAAAGAAGGGGTGACATGGTCGACCATGGTTTGAACCCTCACGAATTGTCACACTCCGAGAATCATTGCCACAGAACGCAAAGAAACGGCAGCGAGTGCTGTATGAACAATGGGCGACTGATCAGCACCACTCTATCGAGCGACCATGGATGCGCGTACCAAATTCGGTGCGATCATTACGAGGAAACATATTACAATGGCGAAAGCAAAAGAGCGAGAGGCGAAAAGTGCATGAAGAATACGGTAAAGAGCGGTAATAAAAACCCGGTCGAGCAATCAGCGAAAAACTTATCTCCCTCTTCGATTCAACCAGCCGCTAGAATTCTAGTTTTAAGGGAAGAGGTGATCTACCACAACGCTTCGACGCGAATAAAATCACTACCGTCTCAAAAATCCTCAAAGCAACAAGTGAGAGAAACGAAATCATTCCCATTGATTAGAGACAAGGATGAACAAAGAATTGAAACTATATCTGACGGTTCATGATAAAAATTTTAGCCGAAAGAGAAAGTAGAATGGCGCCTTTTCAGCAAGTCTCCAAACAACCAGCGAAAGAAAAAAATTGGCTATTTATTCCAGCAAGCTCGGCACAGCCGAGATTGGTGGACCTTCAGCACAACCGACACTCAGGACAACCGACACGAGAATCGACAGCGGTTGCAACTGAAGATTTCACGGGGCATCCCGCGAGAAAAATGAGGTGGATCCCGATTCAGCCTGAGACTTTCAATACTCCAAGAGCCTCCGGACAGCGAGAAACAGAAACAAGATTAGTTCTGACTAACCAAATCTCGGGACACAGGCTGACAGGATCGGTACCGGTTGCGGCTGAAAACAACACGCGGCAAACCGCAAAAACAAAAATGTGGACAAACATACAGCATGAACCCTCAGGACGGTCCCAAATTCAAAATCCCTCGGGACAGCCCGCTCGAGAAACAAGACTGCTAGCAACTCAACAAACTCCGGAACAACTTGATAAGCAAGTGAGGAGGGTGCACATTCAACAGAGCCCAGGAGAACCTGCAAAAGAAACCACATGGGTTCCCATTCAGCAATGTTCGGGACAGGGCGTAAGGAAAACAAAGTTAGTGCCGATTCAACAAACGTTGAGACAGCCCGGATGGGTACCGACCCCACCACCAGCAGCAAAACCACCGATAAAAACAAGATCGCAGCCGACAGAGCAAGCATCAAGCACATTAAGGAATTATAAAAGACTTCCACCGATACAGCAAACCCTAGACCTAAACCGACCAGAAACAAGACCACCAGCCGTTCAAGAAACAGCAACATCCCGTCAAGAGCCCAAAAGAAACGAACAAAGCAAAGAGAGTACTCTGGCGAGAAAAAAAAGCCGACAGGGACGGCAAGAAGCTTATCCAACAAGAGGCTTTTGTCCAATGAGGAGGCAGGGTGTATGTAGACAAACTGATGGAACTGAAGTTCAGCGAACATTTGTCAGAGTTTTGAACAAACGATTCTAAGCGGTGGTTTCCACCCCAGGGGGGGCTACGCTAGATTTCAAGTGACAGGAATGATCGAATGGGGGCAAAAATCAAAACCCAAAAAAAATTCCTTGGGATTCAAACAAAACCCCAAAAAATGCTTAGACCAAAATTTAACCCCAAAAAGTCCCATGCCGAATTTCCGAGCCATAAAAATTTCCAGAAAGCATTAAATGATATAACACGGAAAATACAAAATATTAGTTTTGGAATACCCAAAAAAATCCCTACTTAAATAAAAAAAAATACTTGCCAAAATTTTCCTGCCACAAAAAATCCCGAAATCGAAAATTTCAACCCCCCCCCAAAAAAAAATCCTTTGATTATCCCTGTCACTTGAAATCCGGAGTAACCCCCTCCCTCCCCACCTATTTGCCCTGCAAATAGTTCAGTCCTAGCTATCTTTGTCACTTCATGTCACGGGAAGTGACCCAGAGATAATCAGAACTGGGCTAGCCGACAGCCGTCACAAATTGACCTTGGGAAGTGACGTCCTTAACTGCAAAACTTAATGACGCTCAGATAATTATGGGTATATAGCAGGCCTTTTTTTTTTTTTTGGCAAACTGATTTATTTCCATATTCTTGATCAAGCTAAATCAGGGAATTTCCCACCACTTTTAAGATTTATCTCACGGTCTTTTTGAAATTTATTTTCATAAGGGTTGAAACACGCTGCTCTACAAATTAACAACAAATAGTCGACTTCATTTTGTAAAAGACTCACAAAAACACAACAACAAATACAAGGCAAAAAAGAGAAACAAGCAAACAGCAACAATAACAAAATAATATCATGTGTAACCGCGGAAACGCAGGTCTTACTTAAATGATCAAAACACAAGATTTCAGCACTTAATCTCTAAGGTTTGCTCCTGGAATTAAAAGTTTATCCAACGAAAGTAATTCCATCAATTGAAAATTCAAAAAATTTTCTCCCAAACGAGGCTAAACATACATTATCTTTATTTTTTTTAATTTATTAGTTTAGTTCGTCGCATGTGAAGATCGACGTTTGTGCCGGAGATGATCTTCAGACATTCGACGTTTGTCCTAGGCCTAAGTTTGGTTCGTCTCATGAAAAGTTCGACGTTTGGCCTAGGCCTTATTAAGGAAATATAGGAAGGAAATGCATTGAAACTTAAAGTGCATAAGCCACGATTTTATTGTCATTTTTAAGTCTTAAAGGGACTATGACACGCTTCTGCGCAAGTGCGACGTTTTGATTTCTGGTCCGGCGAAACTTCTTTAAAGTCAGTGGATTTCGTTGTAAAATAAGTTTTCGAAATTTGAAGCTGTCAAAAACCCTGCGAATCAAGCGCAGTTGCCACCAAAAATGTCCGCCCTATCACGAGGCCAAGGTTTGCAAGAGGGTAGAACTATTTACAAGATGGCGGAAAATAAGAAGGATTGTCCTTGTCGACAACTACCATGAATCATCTTAAGAATCTTATTTACTTTGCTATACCTTCGTTACAGTCAGATAAATCGCTTAAATCCTCGAAACACAAAGCAATGACTAGAATCGGAGGCAAAGGCTCAGTAAACTAACTGACGTCACATGACGTCATAAAACGTTTGTAATTTATTATTGTATTGTAACTTGACAAGGTGGCAAAAAATGAAAAAAGAGATAATTGAATTAACTGGTTTATTAATGAATGATAAAATTCTGTCATCACCTGAAATAATTAAGATTATCTTCTAAGGCCTTGTCATTAACTCGTTTTTGATGTCAACGAAAACTCATTGAAGGCTTCGCGTAACATTTTCGCACCGTTTCTGACCGTTCACAATCGGTAACGTATATCTTGTGATACGTTTTCCTCATCAGGTTAACGAGCTTAACCCTTTCATTGCCAGAGTGAATGTTGGAGTCCTTTAAGGTAGTCTTAACTTTTGAGTCTGTGGACAAAACCTTATGATGTGACCATTCAAATGAAACCTCTCTGCATCTACTTTCAAATGGCGCTATTTGTTTTCAAAATTTTACAAAACGAAATTTTGGAGTTTTCGTTGAATTTTGCCCTTGAGCACACTTGGCACTGAAAGGGTTAAGCAACGACGACGACGACGACAGCAGCGAAATGTCTCTTAAGGTGGCTCGCTAGGGTTTTTCAGGGTCAATACTCCTTAAATTTGAGCATAACCTACGTCGCCATTAACAAAGAAGCTGTATTAGATAAAGGTGCGCTACGTGAATCAGCGTCATTTGGCGGGAAAACGTGGTAGCCGTCGTCAAAAAAGTGAAATGAAGCTTTCCGGGGTGTCCATTTTTATCGTCCTCGTCCTGTAATCTCAAGGACTCTTAAGGTTTTGGGAAACCAATAAAAGACCTCGTTCCCAGTTCATTTGCTTTGTCCCCGCAATAAACAATCAGTGAGTCTGTGAAGTTTTATTTAATAGTACATCGCGCCTAAAGAGATATTACACTTTTAAATCACATTAAATGAGTTAATTACCTGCCATTTCCGTAGGAAGGTGTTTCAAGGCGGAACGCGTTTGTAGAATACACACGTCATTAAAATCCTTCTGATCGTTCATTCCACCAAAGATTATGAGCTGAAAGAAACAATTAAAGTTCACCTGAAATTTCGGTCTGTCAAATGAGGATTTCCCTGTCCATTTCCACGCTCGTTTTACGAAAAATTTGTAGCTTTTAAACCGAAGCCACCTGGCATCCACGTTGCACCCAACCCCCTTCCCAGGGTTCTCTCCGAATTCTCTCTCCCTCGCGGAAGAGTAGGAAAGAACCCTGGGAACTAGGTTGCGTTACACCTGGGGCCATTGACAGAAGACCACACGTAAGACGCTACAACGGGAGGAGTTAAATTAAAGAGATAAGAGACCATTAGAATCTCAAGAGACTTTCTCAATGCCATGGATAATAGACTTAGAGGTGGGTCAGTCGCCTACCCAAGCACCCCTGAGCGAGCCAACTTTTGATTTCCTACATTTCCTTACAACACTTTGCGAGCCGTTCACATGAAAAACAAAAGATTGACTCGGCTAGAAGTGTGACCCGCCTAGCCAATTCACCCTTTTCGTTGATAGGGTCGCCCTCGTAGCCGTGTAAACACTTTGGCTTGCCTAGCCGGGTCAATTCGGTCAAGGCGAGATAATAGGGAGATTAAGCAACAGCGTTTTTGAGCGACGGACGTCAACCGGAAGTGGACTTTTTGCATCACTGGCCAGTGGTTTGGTTCAAAATCTCGGGTAAATCGTATTTATAAGAGAAAAGAAACTTAGCAATACAAATTTGTTAGAGTCAAGGCAGATAAAAAGGGAGAAGGCCTCACTTCCGGTTGACGTACGTCGCTCAAAAACGTCTTCGCTTGAGCTCCCTGTTCAGAGCATGCGCGGGCGATTTTGGTCGGGCAAAGGGGTCAACTTTTCAAACACTTGTGTTGACTTGGGGAGGGGTGGGAAGGTTACCCTTGACAGCTTTTCTCCATATATACGGGGCCTAAGATTCTAGAGAATGTCAATAACGGGGGGGAGAGGGGGCTGGTCAATAACTACCTGTCCAGAGACTAATACTGCAATGTGGCCCAGTCTTCTTTCAGGTCCGCTGCCAGAACACTGAAGTTTCTTCCATTTCAGTTTAGCTACAAAAAGAAAGCGAATTGAGTTTATGATAAAAATCTCTATAGCTTACGCTTACAACAACTGCTTTGTTTGCGAATCGACAGTAGGCGCAATAGAAACAAAGGTAACTCATTTCTATTAGAGCGATTTTCGTATGATCTTGAAAAATGGTTTCGGTAAGTGGTCTTTATTTGTTTTACCAGCCAATGGATGAAAAGATCAAAACATGGACTCTTCGTTTTCCCGCCAAAGAAAACCCTAATAATTATGGAGAAGGCATTGCTCCATTGCCCAGTCGTGTTGCAGAATGAAGTCAAAGCGAAGCATCGATTGATATCTAGAAAGTTCTCGGGCATGAATTTTTTTGTTTTTTTTATCCGAGCGCTCGCTTAACCATCCAAAAGCCACGCGCGTTTGTATCCGTTCGATAAACTAATCAAATCGCTCTATTTCCGTTCGTTTGTTGTTTCTGTGTTGCTCGCGCGTTTTCATTTCAAGGTCATACGAAAATCGCTCTATTTCAACTACATACAATTGAGCCACAATACGTACACTAAATCTACTACCATCTTACAGCAAGAGTGCTGCAAACTAGTAACAACATTCCCACTCAGATAATTATAATTCGCATGACTACTTACACATGCTCAATTTGTATACATCTTCGAATGACGTTGGAACCTTTGCTTTATCATTTGATTCGCTCTATTTCAACTACATACAATTGAGCCACAATACGTACCCTAACTCTACTACAATCTTACAGCAAGAGTGCTGCAAACTAGTAGCAACATTCCCACTCAGATAATTATAATTCGCATGACTACTCACACATGCTCAATTTGTATACATCTTCGAATGGCGTTGGAACCTTTGCTTTATCATTTGATCCACCAAATAAGTAAATATCCTGGCGAATAAACCCAAAAAGTATTAAAAAAGTGAGCCCTAACAATAACCATGATCTTAGCCTGCGAGTAAGTTCTCCAGGGCGCTCTGTCGGTGGAGCGGGAGAAGGAAGGAGAACTTGTAACTACGTCTCTAGAATTTGAATTTTGCTTCCAATTCCCCTGTGGTTCCCCTTCGACTGAGCTGTCTAATTTCCACCAATCAGCGCGAAGCGGAAACGAGCGAGAATGCAAACAAACATTTAAAGGCACGTGAAAGCACGCCCCAAGGGTAATGACGTCATTACTAATGTCATCTCCGCCAATCAGCATTTCGCATCGATTTTTTCGATGTAGATATTCAAATTCCGGAGACATAGTTGCAAGCTCTCCTTCCTTACCCCGCCCCGCCGCCAGAACGCCCTAAGAGCTTGCTCGCAGGCTACCATGATCCCAGTTTACTTACAGTATAGTGAATGGGGTACTACAGCAATAGAAAACGGTAAAAGCAAGAAGAAAGTCAGTCACAAGAGCAAAGCAATATATTACGGAGTGTTAGATCCAACCACGCGCGACTGTAACGAGAACACCAAAAAACAATGCCTAATAACCAAAACAACAACTTTGCACGTGCGTCACAATTTTTTGTACATTTCTTTGCCTTTTTTGCACGACTACGGCGTGAAAATGCCTACTTTTGCGTTTTGATGGGGAACGTAAAAAAGCAACGACGAAATTTATCTCTCTTTCCGAACTTCGATATGGTCCCTTGGAATTCAACTTCAGGAGGGTTCGCCTACATTTGAGAAAATAAGTGGATGGCAATAGTTGCGATAAAGACTGGAAGAACGAAAATTCTATTTTTAAGCGACAATCACGTTGCCGTCTCGTCGTTACGCCTAGTCCAAACGTCGAACTTTTCATGGGACGAACTAAACTTAGTGACTTAAGTTCATGAAAAAATCGACTTCTGGCTCAGTTAAGTTCGTCTAAATGAGTTTGGATCGTCCATCGTCCATTTAACCCCATACATTTAATACGGAAATCTTACCTTTCGTTTTGTTTTGTTTTGCTAACATGCTAAATTATGGGACATCTTCTGTTTTGTGGGCCCCATTTTCACTGAGAACCCTTCTCGAAGAAAGCTCCCCCGCAGGAGCCAGACAGGTACGAACAACAGTCGAGAACGCAGGTAAACTCCGAAAGCAGCGCGATAGATGCTGACCTCCGATTCAGAGACAAACATTCGAATGAGTCGTGGATCTGCTTCGATAACAGTACCATCCCAGGGGCTCTCTCGTCCATTCCTGAAAACTTTCGCCGCCGTCTATCCCCACCCGACTGACCGCCCCTGGGTCTACGACGGGCAAAATGCCTCATTTCACGTTTTTTGGAGGACGTAAACAAGCGACAGCCTAATTTTCTTTTTCTCTCTGAACTTGAATATGGTTCTTAGGAATTCGGGTCAAAAAGAGTTCGCTTGCATTTGACAAAGTAAATGTGTTGGAGTAATCACCTAAGATTAAACTGGCGAATTAGTCGCACAGAGGGAGATTTACGCCAATCAGAAACATGGAAATATTTTGAATAAATAATGCTCTTAGTAAAAAGACAGTTTATTTTTTCAGTAGAAAAAACAAATATACCTTGCCATGGTGGGCACATATCGTATGTAAGCTCCGTGCATAGGGTAAGTGACCCAGAACATTCACCGATTCCCATCTCAAGGTTACTGCAAAGTAACACAAAAGTTAATTTAGAACCTTACCTTAAATTAGACCAATCTGTTCCTGTTATTCGAAACGTCTCTAAAGGAACCAGGTAATTTTGTAAACGCTTCTTAGTTAGTTTAAAAAGTATTGTAATTAGTAATTAGTTCAGGATTGTAATTAGTTAAATGTAGCGCTTGTAAATAGTGATTCTTCCTGAAAAACCCCTTTCGGGAGTATGTATGTATGTAAATGTAATTTATCATCCACTAACTACATCTAGCCTCCTTGAGTGACAAGTTCATCTTCAAAGCAGTCTACCTACGTCCGGTGCGGCATGCGGTCAAATTAAGCAGTCTAGTGCTTTATATATAGTTGTTGATGAGAAAGTAAACCGGGTATTTTTAATAGGCCACTTCCGAGTTACAAAACCTCTCACTTTCAAAAAGAGGCTAAGTGCAAAACCTTTCATGTGACAATGAGTTTTATTTGCACGAGAAGAAAAATCATTGGTATATTAATGGCATCACACTTAGCGTCGCTTTGAAACGGAGGCCTGAGGCAATTTGACTTGCTCACCCGTGTCAAAGACATGTAAGTCATTGTACCACAACTTTTCTCCACCGTTGCCTCCCATGATGTAAAACTTTTCACCAATCACTGTACATGCATGATCACACCTACAAAACATTTTATTATGATATTAGCATTATTTCTAGTAATAACCAAAGGTTACCGAGTGCGAGCGACATCGATCGTAGGTCAAAACGCTTTCGCGCAAACGCTGTGCTTTGCGTAAGTTTCACGCGATAAATATGTCAAAACACGCGCGATTAAATTACGAGGGAAAGGAGGTCCAAACGCGCGTGACCACATTAGCGTTCGGTGCATTCCATTCATTTTTAGTGGAAGTCCAAACGAAGCTGGCAACATACATGCGGCGCATGCGTAATAACAACATGGAAATTAGGACTGCGGGCGCCTCTTGTCGCCCGCAACAAAACATGCTAAAATGTGGTAAAAGAGACTGTCTCCTGTTCTAACTTTGTTTCAATGGCTACTGACATTGTACTGTTTTTGTCACATTGTGATGCCATATCAAGAGTGACCTTTAAGTACTTAAGCAAACAGCAAAATACAATCTTTGTCTAACTAACACTATTCATTTGTGTACCTGGCAGGAGGGGGTTTTCCAGAGGCCTTGAGAGGAGTCCATGTCAAATTCCCTGTAACAAAACAGAAAATATTTAAATCTTGAGCGGTATCGTAGGTTGATTCTCAATTTCCTTTGTCAACAAGCCATAAGAGATAAAGGAAATTGACCTACATTGAAGCCATTTAACCTGTAATCAATTTGACCCATAACATAATATACCGTAATTGTGTAATTATAGCTGTATTTTAAGTTTAATAGAAACAACTTACCTGTATTTAGTATATAAAGAGCATCTGAAGCAACTCCATGATGTATTCCTCCAAATATATACAAAGTGTCTCCTACTACAGCAGCGGAATGGCCTAGGACTTTTGGCTGACGACCTTGGGTGGGACATAATTCCCAGGAGAGTGTTCCTGAAAAAGTTTCAGTATATTATTTTATGGTTCACTCACAAAGCACAAGTTCACAATTGTATGTGTTACAGGTCAAAATCAAATTCAGGCTAAAATATTTTAGTATATACTAAAACAGTGGATAGCGTTTTTCGCACGCTCTGATTGGCTACTCAATCAGTGAATATCCTGCACTATTCACTGATTCACCTCCAGTTCCTCCGAGCGAGCGACGCCAAACTCGCGTAAGTTGCGAGCAAAATGCCTTCCCGGTTTGCTGCCGTAAGCAAACAAAGAAATTTCACAACTAATCAAGCAAGCTGTTTCCGAAATACACGAAGAAGGTGACGAAGTTCGGATTGGAAGTTTTAATAGGTAAAACTTTGACTTTCTGACACGAATTTATTGATAAAACCGGTGAAAAAGTTTTTTGTTTACAAATGCAAATTAAGTTTAAGTCTTGCGTTAATTTATTTAGTTGAGTTGTTCATAAATAAGCTTAAAACTAAATTTAATAATCTTTTTTTATAGAATGATTTTAAATACAAAAAGAATTCACAACTCCTTTTGAAGAAATTTTCCCGCAAGAGCTAAACAAATGCCTTCAAAAGTTTTAATTGTCGGCAAGAAAAAGCGACGGCCGCGGCCGCCCAGTCATTACGCGCCAAAATTGTAATCGTTCGCAACAGTATTTGAGTTAAAAATCGTCATTTTTGTGCTCAATTATCTCACTGTTTTAGTATATACTAAAACAATTATTCACCTCAGTGTCGGTGGCTAGTCGTGGATATTTACCTCACTGCTTCGCAGTTCGGTAAATATCCAGGACTAGCCACCTCCACTTCGGTGAATAATTGTTATTTAACCTAGGTTGATTCTCAATTACCTTGGTCTAGGAGACAAAAGAAATAGAGAATCAATCTACGTTAAAAAAAATTTTAACCAGAATTTAATTTTGACCTGTAACATATGCAAGTTTATAGGACTACAGTGGATGTCATGGGGACAGACGTATTTTTATCAGCGCCGACTTATCTCCAACCTACATGTAGAGGGCGTGTTTGTCCTTTTCTGCCCTTCTACCATTTTGAATGATTTCTTTTACTGTTTTGTCGTCTATTTGAGTCAGATTTTTGTTCATTTTACAACGTGGGTTTAGTTTATTTCTTTTTGTTTGCTTGTTTGTTTTTTGTTTGACTTGTAACAATGTTTTGTACTTATGCCTCCTCTTTTATAACACAGAATATGACACAATGTACTCTATAATGTCTCCTAGCTCGATTAGCTTTAAGTGATTTTTTAGGTGGCTTTATAACATACATAAGTAGCATTGTCTTTTTTCCTCCTTTTTTTCTGTGTGTAAAAGGTAAAAAAGATAAAAGGCCCAAACGGCCAGAGCTTATCCTGTTCTCCTTAGCACACACGGAGCATGCATAGGAGTATTGCTACTCCCCGCTGGATAGGATGCTAAAGCAACTTGAAATCGTAGTGAAAACCCTGATACATGTACAGTACTTACAAGTAGGTCAATGCTAGAATAATGGGTGTTTTTAACCCTTAAAACCCCAATATCCACATGCAAATTCTCCAAACTGATCTCCATTCATTTCCTTTAAGAATTAGTTAAGAGAATTTGCTCAAAGATCAAAGCATTAATTTTCCCCTAAGCTGATCATTTTATTAATAATTATTACCATAACCTTACGTCTTGACAATGTATGATGGATATCGTTAGGAGAAAATTGTTGATGGTCACTATTGGAAATTAAAATGTTAAGATACACTGTTACCATGGTTACCAGTATGGTAAAAACTGACCAAACAAAGAGAGAAACTCGAAGTATTAAAAAACTGAAGGTGGTAAACTACTATATTCACTTATAAAAGTGCAAAATGAGTTTGTTAGATTCAACCTCTGTAGGAATACCGACATCAATGCCTTAGGAATTTTAAAGTATTACAACAAAGTTTTACCTATGTCATAAGCGTATAATCCTTCCAAACATTCTTCTGATTCTGGGTAATTTGAGCCACCAAATAAATAAAGTACAGAGCCCAAAGCACTGGGGAGAGTTAAAAGAAGTCATTGACAAATAATAATCACTTGCCATAAACAAATAGTTTGGATGGTATAAATATTACATCTTTGTTGTGGTCCAAATTTTCTCCAGTTTAATTGCTTTTCAAACCTTCTGGTTTTTAAACTAAGCTGAAAAAAATTGAACCAAACCATTAACATTAATCACTGTATATGGATAAAAAACAAAAATAGAAATACAGTTTTATACTCTAACAAAGAACCTAACTGGGAGCTACATTTCATGATGTGACAAGGACGATGTAGTATTCAAATACCAACGGAAGTAATGATTAATAAAAATGACAATCCGGCTTTTACAGACCTCAGGGTGTGTCCATCCCTAGCACAAGGAATGTCTCCAAGCTGTTGTAATCTTTCCCATGTCACCTGTACACCGACTAAGAATAATTATAATGCAAATATCAGTTGGATATTAGGTCTTTATCCCGCCCCAGTTGCTCAAAAGGTGGACAATGCTCTCGACTGGATGAACGATTCTCTATCCAAGGGTTAAGCCAAAAGCTCTACATTGTTAAACATTTCAGAGGCTTACTAGCTGCAGGGGGTTTAATTACCAACACTTAAACACTTCTTTGCCATTCACCTTACGATGAACTCAACCAGAAAATGTACATGTACTGGTAATTATAATGTTCTAATCACAAAAATATATATATTTATAGGCCTTCAGAGTGACAAAAAATACCTAAAACTAATATTTTTCTATCAAAGTTTTTTCTAGCACTGTACCTTAAGAATCAGTGTTTAAAGTTGACTACTGAAATAGAAGACAGTAAGTATGGATTTCTAGCATTTATGGTTTCTATACAATCTTTGCATACCCTTAAGAAGGAACAGATCATTCAAGTAAATTGGATCACTAGTGGAGTCACTGTGCTGCCCACCAAAACCACTTCCACTGCTGCCTCCAAAAATGTACACTTTCTTGTCCACAACTGCAGCAGCATGACCTTGTCTAAAAAAAAAAAGATCAAAGAAAATGGAGTTATACGTAGGTTGAGCATGATCGCCCAAGTGAACATAGTCCTGAATAGGACTGTTGTCGACAGTGACTGATGTTTTGACAACTGTGCTGCAGTCATCTTCTTCTTCACTTTAACTCAGCACAGGTTGTTGAAACGTTAGTCACTGTCAACAAAAGTTCTATTCAGGTTCCAACCTTACACAAAATAATCCAGTTCTAGGTGTGAGTTGATAATAGTAAAGATGATGATAGTGTGGACAGTCCCAGGTGCAGATCTAGGATAAATACTGACTGATTTTCCCAAACCAGTGCCAAAGGCACAAACTTCAAGCCGGGTCCAGGGGCGGGCTCTCTCAGCAAATGTTTTGGATTTTTACTGCCTAAAGTCCCCTTTCCAGGGTTTCCAAGTCATTCAGACAGGATTTCATCTTGGAAAGTTTTTTTATTATTCAAAATATAAAATTATTCATTATGAAAAATGTGACCGATTTCCTTAAAACAGTGAAAACCGGTGTGGATCTGCGCCTGAGTTCACAGCCTCTTGCCCACAACATCGTCAAGATAATTTACCACAAAACTGCAATATAATGAGAATACTAGTGATCAGTAGCACAGTTCTCATGTACAAAGGTGTAACATTGGCCTAAAATCGAAATTTTTTAGAAAAATACAGTAGGTGTTTCAAGTAACTCCAAAAAGCAATAAAAAATGATAACATTACAAAAAAATGCCACCTCAACAATTTTTGAGAACATTTTCTGCTATTTTACTATTACCCAACATGCATTGTGACCACACCCTTTTTACACAAAATATATAATTATATCTTTCTCTGAGGGAATTTTTAAGCAGAAATTAATAACAAAAGAAACACGTTAACTGTAAGAAAGTCAAAGAGATGCTAATATTTGCTCGTGTTCATTCAATGGAACTTGAAATAATTATTTGCTGTCTCTTTCCCTTTGATGTCAAGGCACCACAAATATAACGTACAGTTCCTGGAAGCACTCCTGCCACCTTTTCATCAAGTTTGTATGTCTGATCAATTATGTTTTCCCTAAGAAAGAATTTCCCTTGAAGAACAAACTGTCCTTTTTTAAATGTTCCCATATGGATCCTTACAATTGTCCTTCAGCTTTGTTACGCCATCACTTGTTATTTTAAGAAGATTATAATCTTAGTGACTATCATCCTCTGCTGCCACAACCACAATGCTGTCTTTGGCTGCCAGATCAGCAAGTTGAACCAACTGTTCAGTGGTTGTGACATCCTCAGTTGCTCTAGTGGTTGAGCCTGAAGGCTCCCTGGCCAACTTGACCTCCTTCCAGTCATCCACCCACTCTGTGTTTTCACATCTGTTGTAACGTTCAGCAAGGCAGTCATGGCAGTAACGAGCTCTTTCCCTCGTGAAGACCTTTAGCTGTTCACTACCGGTTCTGACAGAGTGCAATTGCCGGATACCTTTCACAGTACAAAATCTGCCTCCTTCCCGGTTTCGGGAAACAGACAGTGCACCAGAAGAAGGCAAATTAAAGAAGACACGTCGCTTCAGCTGCACTGACTTCTGCCTAGAGGGAAAAGATGACACTGCTGGCCTGGAGAAGTTCTTTGTAAGAAAGTCACACAGTTCTTGGGCACTACGAAGTTTGACTCTTCTACAGAGGATGGCAGTAGTTGCCTTCTGCTTTACATTGTACATGCGAGCCAGCAGCATCCTGTTCACCTTTAGCGTGTGAAGTGGCAAAGAAGTTTCTTTGGACTGTATATCCAAGAGTAGCCAAGGAACAGGAGAGATCACCAAGGTAGTGTCTGCTCTTGTACTGTCCTGCACACCAATCAGTGAATTCATGCATGTTCTTAATAATGCATTTAGAGTCTTGCAAATGCTTTGATATCAACTTCTGGATGTGAAGGACAGAGCATGGACAGAGTCTTGTGTCACATCATCAGAAATGACAAACAAATGCTCTTTGCTGATTATAGGTTCCTCCTCTGTACTCTGAACACCAGCCATTTCTTCATTTGAGTGCCTGTAGAGAATGGTGACATGGAGACTAACTTTGTTGATGTCAAAATATTCAGATTGAATTTCATCCTGGAAACGGCAAGCATAACCCTCAGAATAGTAGTGAAGACAGACAGCATGATCAAGAGGAATGTCTTCAAGGAGAGAATCTAGTTGCCCTCGTTACCACTTGGCAAGAAAGGAGTAGTAAGGAAAATGTGTTAAGGGCTGAATGAAGTACTCATAACGTTCCTTTAATGGTTTTGTGCATTTGTCAACAAGAGTTATTTTTCTAATCTCTTTGCCATCTGTAGTCAGCTTTTTAATTGCAACATAGTCATATCTCTTCCATAATCATGAAATAAAAAATGGGGGTCACCGTACTCCTTTTTGTAGTAGAGCTGCAGAAAGGGTACACCAAATGCTTATTCTCTGATTTTTGAGAGAGGAATGGGTGAGCTTCAAAATGGCATGTACGTGGAAGGGGAAAGAAAGCATTAAAAAATCAGTTTTTACAGAATTTACATCAAGATATCACAACAATTAGGACACAATGTGATAAAGATGGTGCTTGAATGAAAATCAAAGTGAGTGAGTACAAGTTTAACTTCCACCATCCAGGTTCTCTGTAAGGAGGTCGAACTCAGCAACACGCCTTCTGCTTACTTTATGCACATTCCCTACACATTGAGTCTCATATCGGCAGTAAACACCTGCAAGAAATAATTCCAATAGCGCTTCTCTTCAGTCAACTTCATTTTAATAATGTTACTTCGGATGCTCTTTTTCATGGCAGCCATCTTGTTATGCGCAGTATGAGATGCGCAGTGCAAAACCAGCAAATCACCTTAAAATTCCTTGGAAAATTTGACTTTGCATTTCAGTGTATATGGGTGCTATTGTATAACTGCATACCAGTGCTGCCAACTCTCCTGGATAAGCCAGGAGACTCCAGATTTTGGACCGTATCTCCTGGTCTCCAGATTAGAGAATGAAATCTCCTGGATATTCCCCGAAGTTTGTAGTTTAGCTGTAGACTTGACTTTCCGACAATAAATTTTTAAATATTTTGCACTGTTTGAGCTATCTTACTGTTAACATCAAACATTTCCTCATAAATTTCGGTATGATATATCATGCCACGAGTATTTTTTGCACAAATGACGTCATACACGGTGCGATATGACGTCATCTTTCATCCCTTCCCTATCAATTCTCAATACTTGAAGACGTGGGGGGTTGACAGCCCTGGCATGCTATTTTGACGTCAGAAAGTCACCAGAATGGTTAATAAATTAAAGAAGATGGAAGACCAGCCTCGTGCAGTTAAAGTAGAGCAACATAATAAAGGCTTAATTCCTACTTCATTTATATGATAAGGATCATAGTCAGATAAAATTAATGACTTATTGACCACAATCTGCAATACTAACTGACCTGGGCGCAGGTATAGGTCCATTTATCTTTCTAGTCACCCACGAAAAAGACGAAGAAGACATTGCTGTCCAAATTCGTTGCAAAACTACGCCTTACAACTCCACTTCATTTCGAATGTTGTTGACTTCCCCGCTGCCTCGAGACGAGCGCCTCCTAAGGACACTGGGAAATAATACGTGCCCGCGATGTAAACAGGTATCGTTGGCGGTGTCACGTTGTTATGTATGCTCTGCACGGTGGGGTGATCTTCGTGCAGAGAGCAAGAGGAATATGTGCATAAATTGTGTCGAATTTTTTTTTTTCATAATCAAATAAGTTTGTACTAAATGTTTCTCCGATGCATAAGGTGATCATTGGCAAAAAGCGTCTTAAGAGACTCGTTTCTCTTCCTACAACAGGAACGAGAAAATGGCGATCAAAGGACTCGAGGGAAGGGGCTGGATCGGTAAGTATCTAAGCACATCGGAAGTGAATCTTCTATAAACGCGCTATGCTTTCAGGAAGAAAAAATCTATAGTCCATAATCCTTGTGTTTTTAAACTAATTCGTTACCTTTTTTCTTGGACTACATTCGCTGTCAAGAAGTTTATGACAAGCTATAAAAGTCAGAATGCAAACGATGATATTTTTAATTTTAGAAACCAGCGAGACCCCTGCGTGGTTTTTAATTCCTTTTGAACAGTCAAAAGAATTGATTACAGTTATCGAAATTACTCCTCTGAGTTACACTATCAAAGAGACACGTAGTTATGAAAGCATTTTAATTGTAAAATCAAGGTTTTGCGACGTATTAACGTCTATAGCGATGTCAAAAGAGCACAATTAACAGCACCTACTGGTAGATGTACAAACAACAAAATCTCCTCCCAGTCCATGTCTTAAAAAGCAGTTAATCTTAAATGGATAGCTAAACGCAAGATTTAAAATCCTTAAAACGTTTCTGAAACTGACATATCAGTATTTCCCCTTGTTGTTGTACTCTTGCTTAAGAAGATTTAGAGGTTTAAATTCTAGCCATTGTAAATTTTTTTCGTCAATAATTTATTAGCTAAATCCATTTGTTTTGTTTACTTTATCACTTTTACTGTTATTTTTCGCCCTAGATCCGTTGTTATTTGAGTACAATAATTGTCTTGTGGGAAATAAGCTTGTTCCAATGTCTCCTAAGAGAGAATATCTTTCCAGTCCATGAGTTGTACTTCTCAAAAGGCAAACATTGAAAACTGAACTGAACATTACTGATAAGACAAATAGCTTGTGAAACTATCACTACCATTTTATAATACTCTGTTTAGCTCCCCACCCCATCCATCTCCAAAAATACTTCCTTAATACTTCTTATTCAGCCCCCACTTCTCTTTTAAGCTCACCTCCCTTCCCCTCCCTTCCCACTTTATTGCCAACAAGCAAGCCGAGTGAAGACAGTCAGCTTGCAAGGTGGCCAGCTTAATGCCACATGAAGTATTGCAGCAGGCAGAAAAATTCTCGATCGTGCTGTGAAAAGTGTAATGTAAGGTGTAGATTCCCTGGGGATTTTAGTGGCGTTAGATTTCATGTGTAGTTTCACGTGACTTTTGATGACCTTTGTTGTAAACAAACAAACCCTCAAAGTTTGGACAATGTTCAGCAGCTGAAAATGGTTTTATAAACATTGGAACTAAAACCGGTCATGTAGGCAAATTCTTTTTCTTTCATTGGCACTTAGTGAAAGCTACAACTAGTTCTTAAGTGATGGACTGTCAAAACATTTATTTTAAAGACATGTACATATGACTGACATTATTAATGAGTAAGACAGCCCAGACACATCTCCCTAAAATGAGTGACTGTAACTTTGCATGTGGACTGATCCAATATTGTTTACTCAGGTGCTGGAACCTAACCTCTCACTTCATGTGCCCGAGCTTTTACAGTAAATCCATTCTAGTTTTCATAGTTTTCATGGAATCTTTGCTAATTAAATAACCCCCCCCCCCCCCTTTTCCAATACCTTCGTCCCTATAAAGTCCTCACCCCACCCCACCACCCCCCCAACCTAAAACATTCTTGAAATAAATATGAATATCTAGCAATTAATGAATGAGGCTGAGTAGGATATGAAGAATTAAGCAGACCGAGGAGGGTGTTATCTTGATATCCTACGAAAGCCGAATTCATTATTTGCTTTATTATTCACTCAAAATAATTCCTAGTTTCAAAACATAGCTGAAACATGCTTACCTGCATCAATGTTAAATTCATCTTCGGTATTGTATGTTTAGGTTTGTCCAGCTCCACAAATATTCTCCAAATAGCAGATGTCTCCGAGTTGTCTTTGCTGTTTTTGCCATGTTTTTAGCTATAATTTAGCCTTGTTCCAGCTGTAGTTCTTACTCTTAAAACAAGTGAATTGTCTGCCTTTTTTTTCACTACCAAAACACATCAACCTTGTCCCCAGGTCTTCTCAGTAATGGTGCCTTAACCTGTAGAGGGCTGCATTTTTTACGCCATTTCCACGTTAAACACAAAATAAATTCTTCCAAATTTGGTCATCAGTGACTAGTTATGGTGAATTATGTGTCAGCTTTTAGCCAATCAGAATTGGGGAAATATTTCGAATGAATAATAATTTTACTTAATGATCTCTAAAAATGGCTGTATTTTTATGCAATTGTTTATGTACTTATGTTAACACAATTTGCCATTATTTTAATCTTTCAGGGTTTTGGAAAGCCCAATGTTTATCATGCTACCATTGTAATCTTTCTAGAGTTTTTTGCTTGGGGGCTTCTCACATCACCTATGTTAACAGTAAGTCTAAATATTTTTTATTTTTAAACAATTAATTAAATCAATCATCAATTGAAATCTTTAAGCGATGTGATAATCAATTAGAGAAAATGTTTAATTGATTATCGTGTGAACGTATGAAAAAAATTATCTGACAGTGCACTTCCACCTATGGTAAAAGTCATCAAACTGAAGCAAACTTCTTGTTTTCATTTTTCTCCAGGTTTTACACACCACATTCGAAGAACACACTTTTCTAATGAATGGTTTAATACAAGGAGTGAAGGTAAAATATTTCCTTAATTCCATTATACAACATCTATATATATCTGAAACGTCTCCTTATTTTTCTTGCATGGAAAAGTTGTTCTTTTCTTCTTAAGACTAGTAAGTTGTTGTCACTTTTTTTTTTCAGGGTCTTTTGTCCTTCCTTAGTGCACCTTTAATCGGTGCTCTCTCAGATGTGTGGGGGCGTAAATCCTTCCTTCTTGTAACTGTTTTCTTTACATGTATTCCCATTCCACTTCTTAGATTCAACCCATGGTAAGTTTATAATAATGACGTGATAACAGTAATGGTGACGATGATGTTAGTGATGATCAATGACGTAGATAAGATTTCATCATCAAGGACTATCAATAAAGATAGCACTAAGGCTGTGGCCCATTTCATTTTTGTATTTCCTGATGATAGTAGTAATAGTAGTAGAAGTAATTCTTTATTTAGCTCATGGTAAAATTACAGTTTTAACTTAACATTGTACATAACTGAAAATTTGTGCCAGGTTATAACTTTATAATAATATATGAGAAATAAAAAGTGCGAGCTGGGAAGCTCAGGTTTTCTAGTTACAGCTTTAGTTCCCTGTATCCAACTGAAGTCAGTGTGTAAGCAGGTGAAAAAGAAAAAAAAATAGAATAGATAAATAAATTAATAAATTATATTAAATTAGTAAAGAGCACACAAACCCACCCATTTCCCCCCTCCCCCCCCCCCCCCCACCCCTCAGCCAAAAAGTAAGATCTTTTGTGTCTTTTTGCAGTTTGGTTAATTTTCAGTGGCTCGCTAATGAATAATTTTATTTCTGTTGTTCACACAGTAGATAATGTTTGACTAATTTGGGTGAAATGCGAAAGGGTTTGAGTCTTTTATTGAAGATGGAAGGTCTTTCCAAATATCTATGACAATGAAAGAGACAGATTGTTTTCTTACATTAGTTCGTACTCCAAACTTAAAAAAATTCTGCTTAGCTGCATATCTTGTGCCGTATCCGTGTAAAAAGTCATGAAGTTTTCTTAGTCCTTCTCTTTGGTGAACAGTACAAGAAAATACAAATTATTTTACATGTAATGAGTTTATTACTCTAATTCTTCCACTTACATAATTTACATAATTTTTCATTTTAAACTATCATTTCTGTAATATATTGAATGACTGTATATTTTTTTTCCTGCAAAAAAATAAACTGAAATTAATAATATTATTGGGTTCTTTCTTATGTTAATTTTTTTGTCTTCTGTTCTCTACTTTCAGGTGGTTTTTTGCTATGATCTCAGTGTCTGGAATGTTTGCTGTCACATTTTCAATAGCTTTTGCCTATGTTGCTGATTGTACAGAAGAAAATGAGCGAAGTACAGCTTATGGACTGGTAAGATATTCATTTCTACATTGTATTTTGATCAGAGCAATGATACATGAATGCCAAGGCAGTAGATGTTATGCCAAAATTCAATTTTTCACAAAGTTAATCTCAAATTTCATCTTAAAGTATAATCCATTAAAAACCCCATTGGAAACGTCATACAGAACCTCCCAGGGGCACCCAATGACCAATTAATGTTTCCAAGTATGTCAGAACTGTCTCAGATGGTTTTCTCTATGGCTGAGAAGCCTGTTTGGTTCATTTCGAGCTGCCCAGTGAGAACTGTTTATCTGTTTGGATGTCTTTTTCATCTCATTCACAACTGTTAGCTTTCCTGATGGGTGTATTTGAACGTTCAAGGACATTTAGTTGCCATACCTCCATCAGAAGGTTCTAGGGGTTGTTTTGTCCTTAAAAATTTTTAGAAGACAATAACTGAAATATCTTGGTAATAAGGTGTGAAAACAACCTCTGAAAATCATAGGTGAGCTGTAGAAATTTCTCGGCAATATTTACTTCTTTTGACAGTTACTGTATTTTACAGAAATAGTCAGTTGGTGCCCCTGGCCTTTAAAACTCACAAATCTCAGGGATTCTGATATTACACAATGGGCAAAAAACACATGTACATGTTACAGGTCAAAAAAAAAAATTAACCTAGATTGGTTCTCCATTTCGTTGGTCTCCTAGCCCTAATTACAGCTGTAGTTAAACAATAAATTAAATTCATGGTAAAATAATAATTGTTATTATTTTAACATGAATTTAATTTTGACCTTTGTTTGCTTTTTGTTAATAATATACAATACAATGTAATTTTATTTCATCAAATTTAATATTTCTACCAAGAAATAGTTTCTTTGGTGAAAGAACACAAGAATATACATGTACATGTTACAGGTCAAAAAAAAATAATTAACCTAGATTGATTCTGCATTTCCTTTGTCTCCTAGCCCTAATTACAGCTGTAGTTAAACAATTATTATTTTAACATGAATTTAATTTTGACCTTTGTTTGCTTTTTATTAATAATATATGATACAATGTAATTTTATTTCATCAAATGTAATATTTTTTACCAAGAAAAAGTTTCTTTGGTGATTATTTTAACACATGGATATGCTGGATTTTTAGGTTTCTGCTACATTTGCTGCAAGTCTAATTATTAGCCCAGCCTTGGGTGCTTATATAGGAAAAATATATGATGACAGTGCAGTTGTAGCATTAGCAACATTTGTGGCTGCCTCAGATCTCTTATTTATCTTAATTGCTGTTCCCGAGTCCCTTCCGGAGCGAATTCGTCCAGCGTCGTGGGGGGCACCAATCTCCTGGGAGCAAGCAGATCCATTTGCTGTAAGTTGACATAGAAATAACCTGAGAAAACAGCTGACATTTGATGACGCTACCACTGGTTTCCCCTCCAAGTGATGTCTGATAAACAAGCGCAGAAATTCCATACTGGTGAGGCATCATTACCCAGATTTGGGTAGTGACGCGTCATCAGTATCAGATTTCTGCACCCATTTCTCAGACGTCATTTGGCGGGGAAATCAGTGGTAGCATTGCCAAATGTTTGCTGTTTTCTTAGGCTAACATACAAATAATCATGTAACAAAATAATAAAATAATTTCTTAATTGCCTGAGAACACAACCAACATCTTGTGATGTCACCAATGGTTTCCCTGCAAATCAACATCCGAAACACTATCACTAGTATTAGTGCAAGAAAAGTTTTGTTTGAACTGTAATATTCAGTACTGTCTGCTCTTTCAACCTCCATACAGTATAAATATAATACAGATCGCAATCAACAGCAAACAAGATAAAATTATAATATTATTAGTTTAAAAAAAGTTTTACTCAGTTTTTAATATTACTCACCAGTATTTGTTTTTGCTATTTCATTCTCAGTCTTTACGCAAAGTTGGCCAAGATCCTATAGTCCTTCTTATGTGTATGACAGTGTTTTTATCATATTTACCTGAAGCTGGCCAATATTCCTGTATGTTTCTCTATCTTAAACAAGTAAGTGCTCTAAATCATTTGTTATATCTATATTTTTTTTAAAATTCTGTTATTGAAGAAGGCCAAAATACAACCTGTATACTTGTTTAAATTGAAATCTAAAGCCAATTAAAATTTACCAAGCATCAATCTGCATCATCTCCACCAATTAGACTGCAAGACAATGTTCATAACAAAGAAGTTCTTTTTTTCCTATGAAATAGCAGTGTAAATGTACATGTTCCTTCAAAGTGTGCTAAGATTTTTAGATGCTTTTACCTTGATTTTTGTTTTTCATGACAATGTCCATTGTTTTTTTCATTTTGTTTTGTAGGTTATACATTTTACTTCAGAAGATGTAGCAACCTTTATAGCAGTATTAGGAGTTTTATCAGTTATATCTCAGGTAAATGATTATCAATTGTTTCATGAGTGCATGTTGGATATGAGATGGTAGATAGCCAACGAGTGCGTCGAGTGTAGCGCTGAGTTGGCTATAATCATCTCATATCCAACAAGTGTGAGTGGAATAATTTTTTTTAAACGCACACAAAATATCGAGAATTCTTCCCAACTTTATTTGTAAAAACAACAGATTTTCAGCATGTTTTTAATTTTGAGCAGACATGTACACTTACCATATTTGGAGAGCATTGTATAATGGCTCATATATCTTTACCAAGATGGCTAAGCCAATCAGAGCTCTAGAATTGCTTATCCAATAATTCTATTGTTAATAACAAAATTATTTTACAACAGATCAGGATCGGTGACTCGAGATCACTTGGATGATAGCACATCAGAGGAACTGACAATTCCACCCTGGGATTTTCAGATTCAATGGGTCATTTGATGTACGATGATCCAGGAGATGCGGCATCTCTGATTCTGATCTGAGTCATCTCAATGGAATGCACCCTTAGTTTTTGTAATGTACACTGTAGACATGTCTCATCCTGCATTTGTCTTTTTTCTTCTTTTAGACTGTAGTTCTTACTTGTCTCAAGAAAACTATAGGACTGAAGAACTGCGTTTTAATTGGATTAATATTTGAAATTCTTCAGTTGTCCTGGTATGGTCTAGGAACACAATTCTGGTAAGTTCAGCAACAATAATTTTGTGATTTTTGATTATGATCATGTATGTATTGATTGTGTTTTTGTAATTATTATATTTATATTGTAATTAAGTAAAAAAATATTGTACCTTTTTTGAAATGGATGCCATACCACACCCCTGACTGCCCATAAAGACAGCTTACCTCCATCCTTTAAAGACATGTGTTAGAACTGGAATAGTGGAATTTTATCAAAATTCTAACGTTGGGAACTGCCACCAGTTGATTGAAACATCAAAATATTCTCTAAACATTAAAAATGATAAGCTACTAATAACCCAGCAAATACAAAAATAGGCCAGCACAGACAAACTTGAAGAAGATTAAAATGGATTGAAATTGTGTTTTTTTCTGAAAACCTTTTAGCACCTAACAGTTTTTCAAAGTTCATTTTTGTGGATGTAACGTTTGATACAATGCTTGAGAAGTATATTTGTTGGACAAGAAGCCATGATTTTGTCGTTTTCAAGTAATTTCTTTGTTAACGTTAAGTTCCATAGGGCATGAGGAATCGTAATTGGCAATGTTAGCAAACTTATACAACAGGACGAGAGCGAGAGATGACAACAAACCTTGTGTGACAAGCGTGACTATGATTTTGTTTGAAAAAGCCTTCCACCAAACTTCACATTCCATAAACTGATCTTTTTGTAGAAGAGCAAAGAACATCAGTGTTAAGAAAATTCCTGACAAACTTGCAACGCGAGTAATAACCCCGTCACATTTTGCCATCGTCTTTTTCTGCCGTCCTGTTGTGTAAACTCACTATTAACAAAATGAACTTGACAGCCATGACACAACCTATGGTGGAAAGGTTTTGTTGTAGCCAGCGAAGTCTAGTATACAACCCATGATCTTATGTATTATTTGTGATGATAGGATGATGTGGGCAGCTGGATCCTTAGCATCTGTCTCCATGATAACTTACCCGGCCATCAGTGCTTTGGTGTCATGTAATGCTGAAGCAGACCAACAAGGTTCGTAATGATTTTGATTGTTTATCATGAAGAAAAATATTGATCATAGCATAAACGTACAAAATTCTTTGATCTGGTTGGCTATCATCAGCCCTGTTTTTAGCATACAGTGTAAACAGACAGAACATGCAATTGTGTGCATGCTCCTGAATAGATTTTTTTGTTTTGTTTTTGTTTTGTCGTTTTTATAGATATATATATATATATATTTTTTTTATGTCTAACAAACATCTTCTTTATTTCTCTATCTACATATGCATTACACCTGATAAAATTTTGTAACTAAAATAGAGTAAGTTATGTTAGGTGGAACTTAATTCATCTATGCAGCTATTTTGTAGGCTTTTCCCTCCCCCCACGCTCACTGCTCACCCCAAAAAAAGGCACGTTTAGTAAACACGGCGTGGATGTTGACATGCCAATCTGGAAAGTACATTGGGTGTGACACACTGTGACTCTCCCCTCCTTTGAAAAATCCTAACTACAATCTACTCCCATGACTAACATATTGTTTTTGTGTGTAATCGTTAGGCGTGGTCCAAGGCATGATAACTGGAATTAGAGGACTGTGTAATGGGATTGGACCTGCTTTATTTGGACTGGTATTTTATGTGTTTCATGTGGATTTAGAAGATGATGATCTGAAGGGTGTGACTGTGACGGTATCAACCAATCAAACCGCTATGGAGGATCCCTATGGAGAGGTACTGAGAATAATGTAATTAAAACTGGAATAAGAGACTTTGGATCATAACGTTTCCTTGGAAACTGCCCACGTACTTTGTACCCTTCCTTAGACTACGAGTAGTCCCCCATTTTTCCTCAGGGATGGTACAGCGAGCGAAACGCGAGCGCGGGTGAAAATTACCCCACGCGAGAAAAGGTGTTACGTGGCGGGGAGAGAGACCTCGCGTGGGGTGATTTTCTCGCGCGCTCGCGTTTCGCTCGCTCTACTATCCCTGAGGAAAAATGGGGGACTACTCGTAGCCTAACCCCTCCCCTAAGCCAACATTTTGCCGCAAGCGGTAAACCAGTGGTAAACTGGGGAAACCAGTGGTAGCGTCACCAAATGTCGGCTGTTTTCTCAGGCTAAACTGAGTCTATCATTTGGTTTACTAACTTTATGATATTTTCGTTTCACCCTTTTTTGTTTAATCCTATTATTAACCATTTATCTCATTATTACTAACGAAATGAATTCTAACTCGACAGAAATACAAATTTTGAGGATAATTGACGATAAAAAAAATTAGGAAAATTATTTTGGTTATTAGTAAAATCCAGCTAGTGGTCTAATATCAATGCTGCGTTCTGATAGGTTGAGCTACCACTGGGATATATGTTATAGCCCCCTAGTAGCGAAAAGCACAGGCTTGTTGGCGGCAAAAAAGGATTAAAGTCTAGCTTTAACTAGCTAAATTTTTGTCATGCTCGATATTTTTGACCAACTAGTCGGATTTTACTAAAACAATTATTCCTCTCGCCTTCATGGCCTCTGAGTCAATAGCCCACTAAGAGCCCATTCGGGCTCGTGGAATAATTGTTAAATATTATTCATTTACGTATTTATTTATTTACTTATTTACTCATGTTTTTTTCTGTTATTTTGCTTTTTTTTCTATAGACCATTGTGAAAGGTGCACCCTTCCTGTTTGGAGCTGGTTCTGTCATCCTGTCCCTCCTCTTGGCTTTCTTTCTACCAGACAATGGCGGGACAATAAATCTCACTGGCCGCTCTCCTACAAGACGATCAATTGATTTCAGTTTCCAGAGTGAATGTGAAATGAGTGGATCCGAATTAAGGGACATAAACTGTACAACAGATAACGCACCTCTTTTATCTGACACCAAGCCTCTTTAACACCCTCAAGGAGGACTTGATTTAAGTGAAACAAGTGGCTACGAATTATGGGGCATAAACAGTGCAACAGATAGTGCGCCTCTTCTATCTGACACCAAACCTCTTTAGTACCCTCATAGAGAACTTGTTATAATAAGTGAAACTAGTGGCTACGAATTATGGGGCATAAACAGTGCAACAGATACTGCGCCTCTTCTGATCTGACACCAAGCCTATTTAGCACCCTCACGGTCCTTAATGCTGCATTACTATCCGAGTGCCTTAAAATTTATCGCGATGGAAGTCAAGACATTGTGCTCCCCATTCGGCGCCAAGCCTGTTGTATTTTTTACTACCCAAAGAATCTTCGAAGGATTTAAAATCACCCAGACAATCTCAGCTACAAAACTCTTGTAAAGGCCAGTTCACATGCAGTTTTCCATGCCATTCGACTGTTTTGTTGCATGGAATTTCAGTGCACTTTTTGTCGCGGCTTAGTTTGTCCTCACATCGCAAGTCCAGCAATTCCTTGAAAATAATGAAAGTTGTACATAAGAGAGTTTATGTCTAATATAATTATGCTTAGAAATTATTTATTCCAGTGCTATCTGATTTTATCATTATCTTTTCCTTGAACAAGTAATAAATATTTTCGAAATGTGAACTGTTTTTTGTGTGATTGTTATACTGAGCTGATTGCTCGTTCCTGCAGTGAATGATGTGTCTTACAGCTGTACCATCATCCGACGATTTAGTAAAACTTTCACAAGGGAAAACGAAACTGACACCAATTTCGGGGCATCCATTTCACTTTGTCCGGGCAAGGGTTACCCTAGGTACCAGAGGTTTTTCTCGTGTTCGGCGGGAATTTTCGGTGTTGGCCGAATTCCGACACAAAGTCTCTGGCACCCAGGGTAGGTAAGAGTCCTTTTCAATAAAAACAAATTTGTCCGTTTGCCTATTCCAACGGTCAAGAATAGGCTACTTCCGAGATTCAAAAATGCTCACTTTCAAAACGAAGCTAAATACAAAACCTTCCTTGTGAAAACCTGTTTTATTTGCATGAGATTAAAAAATCATTTTTCTACCAATGGCTTTGCACTTAGCCTCGCTTTGAAACAGACGCTTGGGACGACTCGGAAATGGAACTTGAGCGAAGACCGAAGCCAAAAGCCTCTTACGCAAGCATAAGTAACTTGAAGCTTCGCAAAATCAACGAATGACTGTCTCTGTACTTAGATTAGCCTCCCACGCAGACGTCCCTAGGGGTTCGTCACGCGTTCCTGCCCCACGACGAACCCCTAAGAACGTCTGCTTGGGAGACTATGCTTAAATAGTTGTATCTACCAATATTTGTAATTGAAAAGCATGCAAAAGTATGTTTTCCGTTGCAAATTGTAAATCGCAGAGCCGCGCGTAAATTATTCTAAATGATTGCGTCATAAACAAAGACACAAAAACGGATTTCTGCGGAATTTTTTTGCGTGGATTTTTTTGGAAGAATCACGAAAGAAAATTCAGGACCTTGAGAAAAAAGTATGCAACCAGAAAAATCCGCCTCAGGCTAGTATATAAATGTCTTTACTCACAGAATTAGATTCGCGAATCAAAAATGCAATTTTTTACACCAAGTCTATCAAAGGAATTGCCGTGAGAAATTCGCTGAACGCTTTGCATCATCGAGGAAAATTAATGACGAAAATAAAATTGAAGAGAACAAAATTCTCACTCGAGCGATGGAAAACGGTGTATGATTCGCCATTTAAAAAGATTTTTTTAAAAAAAGGAACATTTAAAAAACATGATATTTGTTTATTCACAACTTCCGCCGAGGAGTCAAAAGTAAAAGCTTGGAAACGCAATGGATGGCGAAGGTAGCATACTGGGAATTGAACTACCTCGTTCTCAGGTTTCCCATTGCTGAGGCAAGACAGAGAACCCTGGGACGAGATTGGGAATTAAACTGTCAATCAAAACATTGTCATCTCGCGCCAATTATTCTAAATGACGTCATAAAGGAAAATTCACAAACCGAATTCTTTGGCACCGTTTCGCGCGGTAAATGTGGCGCTAGAATTAGGAAAAAATAATCGCGACTTTCAGAACAGTATGGAACCAGGAAATTCCAATTCAGGTTAGTAAGGATTAAGGGAACCCACTAGACTGATCCAAATATTCAAATTTATCTTATTTTTACAATGCAAGTGATGAACGACATTCGCGTCAGAGTATGTTGAAAGTGCATGATCTTCGATACGCTTGTATCTTAAAAAAAAAAAGAAAAGAAAAAGAATAAGCATGGCCAAACCGTCAAAAATTGGGAACGCAAGTCTCTGTTACGTATGATTTGTCACCTTGAAGAATTTCCCTTGAAGTAGACTAAAAAAATTGTTTCGAATGGGCGGGGTAAAGTATCGGTAAAAACGTTTGTTTATGTCACAACAATTGCGCGAGCCATGGCAACGAGAGGTAGTGGAAGTCATAGCAACCATAACCTTCGTTCCCAGGGTTCTCAACCTCAGAGAGAGAACCCTGGGAAGGAGATTAAGAACTATGACGTAATCATGCCGGCCCGTCGTTACTTTTGACCAGCGGTTGAGTAGCCAAGTGAACAGCCTCGTCCCTAGGCCTTTATTGCGTTCAAGTTGGTGAGACAAAGTTGGTGGTTGAAGCTTTGGGCTCTGGGGATGAGAGTGCGCGCGCGATGCCCCATAATGCACGTAACAAAAAACTGTTTTCTTCAAAGTTACGCAAGATTAACGAACGGTTTTTGTTTTTCTAAAAGAAGTGAAACGTTGATTTACTCTTTGCAGGGAATATCCGTGAATATGCTTCGTTGTCTTAGTTGTTTCCCTTTTTTTGTTTTTGATAAGTAGTCCAAATTCATGCCTATAACTCACTAACTGGAAATTGAATCGCAAAATTTTTCTCACTTTTTGATTCAGGTTCAGCAGGAAAACCTATTTCAAGAAAAAAGTTGGAAAGTAAACTTTCAAAAGTCAAGAAAGAAAACAAGGTATTTACATGGAAGCGTTTTTGTTCGCTTATACAGTAGCCGTTATTTTCCTTGACGTGGTTTTCTGAAATTGCTTAAACTACAAAAATTTTGGCTTTAAACCGATTTGCAGTGCGTAACACTAACCTCATATGCATTGTTTTTTCTTTTCTTTTTAATCTAGAGATTAAAAGAGATGAAGCAAGATAGTCTTAAGGAAAAGAGGTAATTTTTTAAGAGAGGACAATGGTCTGATTATTTGACGAAGGACGGTATGCAAGGTTATATTAGCTTTTAATATGCTGAAAAACTTTCAGACTCGGAGAAGCTATAGTTAAAATAGAGAGCAGAAAAACTATAACTTAGGAGAGCAGTTGTACATTGCCCCGCTAAAAGATATTACGAAGCTATTTTTAAAGGGTTTGGAGAAACTCTTATGCATTTTTAAAATTGCTAGAAAGATCCATAGCTACCGGCGAGGCTGGAATGAAATCGCCTCCTCTACACTAGAAAACAACATCCCAACAAAATATTTTTATGCTGGATTCAGCAGAAAAGTTCATTTTAAGTATTTTCTTGCGTCTTAAAGTCAACATTTTGGCTGCGCAACATAGGTTTCCCGTGAAACTTTACTAGAAAACTCGTCTAGAAAACAATTATCTGAAACGTAAGTCACAAACAATACTAGTCTTACTGATTGGAGGTGATTGAATATTATTCTTTAACAAGTTCAAGTTGGTCAGATTCTACCTCGCTGCTTGGCATAAAAAAGGGCGCTTTCGTTTGGTCTCAAATCCACACTTTTCTTTATTGCGCTCAAGCGCCACTAATCTACTTAAAGGTGCGGAAAAACGGGCAACAAAAAACCTGCAACTTGTCTTGCAACATTGCAGCAAAACGAGTTGAATAGCGATGTTGGGAGTTTTACTACCGACATCAAACCTGTCTTGCAACAAATCAGGTTGTTAACAGGTTTGAACGTAGGTGGTAAAGCGCGCAACGTCGCTATTCAACTCGTTTGGAAGCAATGTTGCAAGACAAATTGCACGTTTTTTGTTGCCCGTACTTCCGTGCCTTAACGCATTGCTTTAAATCCAAAATCAACCCTTTTTTTCGTTACGTATAGGGAACTAGAGGCAAAAACCAGTACTGCAGCAACGCCTGAACAGTCAGATACAGAGAAACGCCTGGAGGTATGCAAAACATTTTTGGGTTGCTTTAAGGCTAGCCTGCGTAGCTGGCGGTATTGTGTGGGTACGAGATTAAAGTTTTGGCGGCGGAGCCGTGTTCCAAAAAAAGGGAGTAGGGACGAGGCGGACTCGACTATATTACAACGGTTCCGCCGCCAAATCTCACTCGACTACTACACAACACCGCCAGCTACGCAGGCTACTTTAAGGCCGAAGTTATAGTATTGGAATGGTAGTACGTAAGGGAATTCTTGTCTGTGTAGCTGCCTCCTGTGTTTTAAATATAATTTAATGCACACCCACGGGTCTTCCGCCATCATAGCATGTAATCGAGTCAGAAATGGATGAAGGAACATAATTAGCCGTAACACGACTTGAAAAATAATGTTGAGCAGAGGTTCGTATGCCTTCCGATAATGAAAATTTTCTGATGCCGAGCCACCGCAAAATCAGAGTTATAAGTAATTTACGAACAGAGCACCAGGGGGAGTTTTTGATATATAGCCTCTGAAGTGAAAAATCACCCTGGACGGAAATTTAATGTTATCTTTCGCAAAATATTCTAATAATTACCCCAAACTATACCGTGATAGTGATTTCCTCTGTTCTCTTTTCCTGTCGTCGTGCAGTGACGGCAAAGAAATGTACAAAAAAACGTGATGCACGTGCAAATTGTTGTTAAAGCTCAGTACTGCTTTTTAGAGGCCGCAGAGAGGGTTTCCACTGAAATATGGTACTTAGGAAAAATGAATATTTACGAAAATTGAACGCGAGTTTCATGTCTCAACCCCCTATGAAATTTTTATTGGAGCTGTTGCACTTGTATGGCACAGGCGGAAGACAAAAAAACTCGTTGGGACCAAATTAGTAGAGGTAACCACGACATGTGAATCAGGAGCCTGCAGTCAATTGTCTTACGTCTGGCAAACTGCCTTTTGATTTATACTTTGTTGGCCTGACAACAAATTGCTACATTCAACTCTGTTTTATATGGCTTCTTCTCTTTCCCTTGAGGTTAAAGCGAAAATAGTTGTCATTTATTTAATTACTGTAGACTGCAAAACAGTCCGTATTTTCGCGTTTCCAAGAAAGCGCGAGCAGTCAAACAAAAGGTCTGGAACGAGGCTGAAAACAGAGAGCGAGACTGGGGAAAGACGCTAAGTTTTTTTTTTTCTCTCGCCTTACACACCTTGCGCGCGTGTGAGGCTCGCGCACTTCGCACCCTTAAGATTTTTACGCCACGCTTTACCGAATTCTTTACTGATTTTGAGGAAAAAAACCGACTGTTTTGCAGTCTATAATTACAGCGATCGCTTAAACAGGCCAGTTTTACAGTGGTTAATTTAATGATTCGGGGACTTTGTTGAGTGACCGCTTACTATTGAAGGTGACCGTTGAATAGAGGTTCGCGTGATCCCAGTTTAACAGTATAATGGTCCACGCTTGATATTGCAGACATGTCTAGCAGCAATAGAGTACCTAATACAAGAAAATATGGCCCAGCGGAAAAGGATAGAGTCTCTTACGAAGAAAAAGGTTAGTTTAACAAAGAAAGAATAATCAAGCCGTACTATACTAAGGGGCTGCAGCTAGTCCTTTTACTAAATCTGTCTGAAGGCAAACGTAAAAGTTTCAATCGTTCTATTTAACACTTTTATTCAACCTGACATAGAACCGGTATGCGTTCACTCTCTTTATAGGATTGAGAGTGCAGGGTCTGCAAAGCTAGAGTTGAAAATGCATTTGCTATGAGGAACTATTAAAATTGTTTATCTAAACTAACTGAAACATTGACGCTTCAAACGAGAACTTTTCTTTGTAAAAGGAAGTATTTACGGTCAAGCAGTTAGCCAGTCGGGGCAAGCAGTGGTTACACGTGTATATGTAGCACACAAGCATGACTAGAAAAAAGGGCTTAAAATAAGAAATTTTGGTTAAATAAAAGCTTCAGAGTCGCTCTATATAAAACACATGTTCAGTACACTTTTGACTTCGAGCAGCAAAAAAGAAACCCATTTGTATACTCATACTCATAAACTGATTCAATGTATATACGGTCATTTTGTTTCAACAGAAAGACGTCTGGGGCCAGGGGTGACAAAATGTGCTCCTCTTTTGTTTGACAGAAGACCAGCGCACTTTGCCCACCCCCGACAATAACATCGTAAAAGTATATTTTAAACTATGCGACACCTGACACATTCTCGTCCAATAGGAAAACTTACTTGTTTTAAAAGAATGATTATCAATTCATTTCCTGTCTTTTTTTTTTTCAACAGAAAGAAGTCTCTTCCCAAACGGAAGACGTGCATATTCTGTCAACTCCTGACAACAACATCGTTAAGGTATTTTTAAGTTCCGTGTCACGTGACACGTTCTTGTCCAATAGGAAAATGTGCTTGTCTTCAAAAGAATAATAATCAATTCATTTACTGTCTTTCTGTTCCAAAAGAAAGAAGTCTCTTCCCAAACGGAAGAGGAACAAACTCTGTCGTCTTCTGAAGACAACATCGTTAAGGGTTTTTTTAAGTTCTGTGACACGTGACACGTTCTCGTCCGATAAGCAAATATGCTTCTCTTTAAAAGAATGATAATCATTTTATTTACTGTCTTTTTCTTCCAACAGAAAGAAGTTTCTTCCCAAACGGAAGAGGAAGAAATTCTGTCGAACTCTGACGAACACATCGTTAAGGTATTTTTTAAGTTCTGTGACACGTGACATGTTCTCGAACAATAAAAAAAATGTGCTTGTGTTTAAAAGAATGACAATCATTTCATTTACTGTCTTTTTGTTCCAACAGAAAGAAGTCTCTTCCCAAACGGAAGAAGAACAAATTCTGTCGACCTCTGACGACAATATCGTTAAGGTATTTTATAACATGTGTCACACGTGACACGTTCTCCTCCAATACGAAAATGTGCTTGTCGTTGAAAGAATGACAATCATTTCATTTATTGTCTTTTTGTTCCAACAGAAAGAAGTCTCTTCCCAAACGGAAGAGGAACAAATTCTGACGACGTCTGACGACAACATCGTCAAGGTATTTTTTAAGTTCTGTGACACGTGACATGTTCTCGTCCAATAGGAAAATGTGCTTGTCTTTGAAAGAATGATAATCATTTCATTTATTGTCTTTTTGTTCCAACAGATAGAAGTCTCATCCCAAACGGAAGAGGAACTAATTCTCTCGGCTTCTACTGACAACATCGTTAAGGTATTTTTTTTAGCTCTGTGACACGTGCACGTTCTCCTCCAATAGGAAATTGTGCTTGTGTTTAAAAGAATGATAATCATTTCATTTACCGTCTTTTTGTTCAAACAGAAAGAAGTATCTTCCCAAACAGAAAAGGAACAGATTCCGTCGACCTCTGACGAAAGCATCGTGAAGGTATTTTTTAAGTTCTGTGACACGTGACATGTTCTCGTCCAATAGGAAAAAGTACTTGCAGTCGACTCCCGATAACTCCAGCCTTCTATTGAAATCGAAAAAAATTTCGAGTTTTCTGGAGTTCGAAACAAATAACTGGCAGTCATACACACTTCCTTTTAAGGGGAGCAGGAGATGTAGATTAATATTTTGAAAAAGGAATTAAGCATCGAGACTTGATTAATATCCTGAGATGGTCACTGAATTTGAACTAGAGTGACAAAAAAGTTATATGATATAGAAGTGATCTGAGGGCAAACAAAAATTACTTCGAGTTAGCCCTCGAGTTATCGAGGTTTCGAGTTACCGACGGGAAAATTACAGTGCATGTATGTAGGAAATCCAGGGGAAATCGATTCTGTCTTTTTGTTTCATTAGAAAGAAGTCTTCTGCCAAACAGACGATCACTGTTCTTTTTCGACGCCCGACAACAACATTTTAAAGGTACTTTTTCACTTTCTGTCGTCACGTGACATGTTTTCGTCCGATGGGAAAATTCCGGCGCGTGTTTAAAAGTATGATGATTGATTAATTTCACCCGATAATTTTTTTTCTCAACAGATAGAGACCTTCTGTCAGACACCTCAAAGTGAAGAACTCAATTTTTTAAACTTTGAAGACCGACTTTTAGAGGTAGTTTTTTAGTTCAGTTTACCCGTGACTCGTTGAGTATTAGGAAAATGCACTTGAGACAATAATATTTGCAACAGTCCGTCTTAACGCCAGCCAAGCATCTCTTCATGTGATTAACTGAGCCATTCAAAGTTTATTTAAACTTCACACAATAATATTTCATAAGAATAACCTATTATTTTCAATATTATTTTAAAGGTCAGATTCATCATAATCACTCAGTAAATAAATCAATTTCTATGAATCATGTCACTTTCTAGAATATGGCATGGGTAGACTCCGCGTTAAATTCGGGTACACTAGTAAAAACCCGCATATAAGAACCTAGAATGTTCGAGGTCAGGCTGAACAGGTTCTTATATTTTAGGGTAGTTTTTCACATTTCAGGCTGATTAGGCTCTTAAAAGGTTCTTATTTTTCAAAGGTTGTTCTAGTCATGGTGTAACCATGGGCCGAAATATTGTTCCACTAATACACAATGGCAAACAATCAAGGTCCAAGAAGAATATCAACACATTTCTATATTTTTTAAATTAGATATTCATCTTCAATCATTTCTAGTGAAAATCCAAACAAATGTAAATCCAAGAAAACATATACACAATAATCTTTTGTCAAAAGTTTCTCACACAATTAAAATAATCGAGAATTTTGACCATCAAAGTTGGAGTGATTTTTTTTGTACAAGAACCTATTTTTCTTTGCCAGGCTGAACAGTTTCTTATATTTTTAGGTATTTAAATGCCAAATTTCAGCTTGTAGGTTCTTAAATCACTAGGTACTTATATGCGGGTTTTTACTGTATGTGAAAGTTTTTGGAATTCACGAGTTAAATTGTATGGAAGGGTAGAAAATATCTATCGTGAACTTATGTTTCTATGTTTCTACCCGCCTTATAGTTATGTCATTTTAATTTATTGAACGCTACCAGTAGCCTGAGAAAACAGGCGTCACTACGTACCCAGATCTGGGTAGTGCTTCTGATTGGTTGTGCCGCTTGCGAAACTTGCTTCAACCAATCAGAAGCACTACCCAGATCTGGGTAGCCGCTTCATCGGTATGGAATTTCTGCGCTCGTTTCTCAGACGTTAGCCTGTTCCAGGCTCCGACTTAGTGGTGAAAAGTCGTTCAGTGCGCCCGTCTTATTTTCGCCTTGCTCGTTTTAATACGTCCGCACTATACTATCTGAGAGCCTGGTACAGGCTACTCAGACGTCAATTAGCGGGGAAACCGTTAGTAGCGTAGCGAAAAGTCTTCTGTTTTCTTATGCTACGCTACCAGGAACCATAATAGGAGACCGTAACTGGATACCTTTTCCAGTAAAGGGGTTGGTTCCATCGAAATAGCCAAATGTGCTCTTTTTAGGAGAAATTGTGCTATCTCGTGTGACACGCGGGCGAATTTTTTGCTTGGGCGCCGCGCAAAGGAAAAATAAACAAAATGGCGTCGGAAATAGTCCAGTTACGAATTAAAAATTACCGCTGAATACAAACATTAACGACACATTCATACATGGTTAGCCTCGACGTAAAGTAAAATATTCAGAAATTCAGGCAAGTAAGTGTTTAAAATTTGAAAATACACAATAGACAGAGTAATAAACAAGTCTTTTTCTCGTTGGATTTTGTGAATATATTACTTCAGATTGAGGCTAAGGCTGTAAAAAATACGTCTTCATTTCTTTAATTCAGCGGTCATAGCGAACTCGAAACTGGACTATTACGACCCCTTTAGAGATTAATAAATTCCATTTCTGTCATCATTGCCTCCACGGAATTTGAGTCAAGACCTCTGTGGAGAACTCCTAGTCTTTGATAATCATTCTAAATGTGAGGACTGTGAATGTGATTCTGCTTATGTAGTCACCGTAGTGACAGTGTTTTGGACCAATCCAGTGACGAAGAGACGTATCTTTTTCGGACGAAACGAAAAATCTTGCAGGGAAAAGGGGGCCGAAAAGTTAACAACAGCACCAAATAATTATGGCTAGTATTCCTCAAATATGTCTTTGAATTCATGACAAATATAGCCTCTACCAGCTTCCAACAGTGTCTACTGGCACAATTTTCAAAAGCTCCTCTGGTCTGAATAGGGTTAACGTCCATAAGATCAATATATTCAGCGGTTGAATTCAGACTCTTCCAGTTTTTGATGCTAGATCATAAATGAAAATTTATCTCTTAACATAGTACCATTTTTCTTTTGCCTACAGTCTATCAAGAATATCAAAGAAGAAAACCATAAATTTATTGAACAGACACTCATCAGAGTAGAAAACGAGAGAAGGTATTTTGAATTGTTATAATGTGCAGTGGTGTCGTGTTTTATATAACGCTTCATAAATGCTTTTCCATGCATGATAATTTTCTCATTGTTACTTCTATATTATTAGCATAGCAGATGCCACAATTCTTTTCTCAACGTCTTGTAACGCTACATTTTCTGATTACCTCCTATTTTACCTCCTCATCAGTGCAAAGCTAAGGTGAAACCTTTGCCCATTTCTTTCCGTAAAAGCCTTTCCAAAACGTATGATGTACCCCCTACCATAATCCAGCTGACCTCAACCTCTTCCCTGTGAGCTTTTTAGAGCCAAGAAACCAATGACTTTATGTTTGAAACAACCCAACAGGCACTTTGTCAAATGTACGTACGTATTTTGAACGAGCTCTTAAGTTCTTAGCGTGTACATTTAGTTCGTTTAATAACGTGTTAGTTTTGCTTTGCGTTATTTTCCTCACTTATATGTGTTGTCCGTGACTGTGCTTACACGGTGGGTGGCTCCTCTCAAAATGTTCTGCAATTGGTATAGGATTTAATGGAGCCGAAACCAATTGTGGAAGTGCACGCATTTCAGGCATCCTACTGATGAACAGTTGGGACACGTAGATATATTGTTTAGCAACTACTATAATTTGCAGTTTGTCTACTTTAAATTGATTGATTTAATTTAAATGTACTGTATATCCTAGAGGTGAATTCCTTAGTCTCTCTCGAAGCCGTTTTTGTCTCCTGACGAGACAAAAACGTCTGCGAGGTAGACTAAGGAAAACTATACAAGTTCAAAAACAGAAAGTTCGTCGTGGTTCGCGATAAAGCGCGAAACTAAGTAAACAAAAAAGTCACGTGTGCCTGTGCTGCACGTGCAAAGTTGTTATGACGTTCTCGATGCCCTCTTCGTCGCCATCGTGATGTCTAAAACTTATTATACGTCATTTGCAGATTAAAAAACTCAAAAAGAAGTTGGCTGAGGAGATGGCAGAAAAATTCCAGCGAGTGTTTCTGCTTTAGAAAGAACTCCCAGGACTGATGTCAAATTTTTGGCTTTTTTTCACTAGAAATTACATATTTCTTTCGTAGTTTTATGTCATATTACATTTCTTTTGACAGAGAGAGTAGCGGAGAGCCGAAACATATTTTAATAATAAATGTTTTATTTTACAAGAAGTTTTATTTTAAATATAGTTATTTTCAAAGAGCTAAGAATTCAACTCTGAAACTAGAACGGTAAAGGTCTGGTTGATGTACTGCCACATTGTAGTTTTGGTTTTGTGTTTCCTCTTGTTTTACAAGTAATGTTGCGAGTTCGTAAGACTCCACTGAAAACACAGAATATTTGATATTAGAGAGCTTAAAAGCAACAACGACGGCGACTGCTACTATACAAAAACAACACTTAAAAAGTGAAATCGCGCAGCTGCAAACCTTTTTTGGCGCTTACTCCATCTTGTTCAATTCGTCAAATGTTGGCAACTTTTCCTGGAGTTGAATTCTAAAGACTGTATTGAAGTTCAAGAAAAGAAAAAGGAAGTCGTTATCTTGTGTTCACTTCCTCCACAAAACGTGAAATTAGACCGGCACAGTGACGGCAATGAAATGTACAAAAAGAGTGATGCATGTGCAAAGTTGTTGTTTTGCCATTTTTTGCCGCTTTTTTGCCAGCAGTGTACTGAAGGACCCAAACATGCTGGGGCTCAGCACCCGTTTGTGTGCAGCTTTGTATATATTAATAAATATTATAGATGTAAATAATATGTAATTAACAAATATAATGTAAATAAAAGTGACGTGTATTTTTATGTACAGAATAGAATTTTGATTAATAATATTGTTGTTTCTTCAGGACTGTTAAACCTTTTTTGAGAGCTCTAGCCCTGTAAATGGCAGTTTTTAAAACCCCATTTGACTGTCTTCTTCGTAACGCTACCGAAGCATTTCGTGTATGGCTAAAGGGCTATGACTTCAATACAGAAAAATCGTGACCCCGCACGACATCATTGTTTACACATACGACTTAACCAGCCGTGGCCGGAAATATGAACTAAATGCAAAAATTGAAAAAGCTGATTAAGTTGAGCGATTTGTTCAATTTTCAGCTCTTTGCAAGCAATATTGAAGGAAATTTCAGCCATAAAAATCTGCGAAATTGCTGTGTGGCAAAAAAAAGTTAATGAGCCATACATTCTCTTTAAAATTTCGAGTTCTTAGAGGAGAATTTCTCCGAAACCATTCTGTGTATTAGGCTCAAATCTTCAGAGATAACTGAACCTGTTATGTTCTGTCAATATTCAGAGTTTTTATTTTATTAGCGTCATCAGATAGTGATAAGCATATGTTAATGAGGCAAAACAGTGTAAACAAAGATTCGCCTGTACGTGCGGTTAATCCACGCGACCGGGCACGTCAAAGCCGTGCTCCAACAGGCTTGTAAAAATAAAACGTGGACAATGAACTGCAGGATAATGAGGGTCTCTATTATGCAGATCAACGCCATCTTAGGGGGATTTTCATGGCTCAGAAATTCAAAAACTCCAGATATTGCGTGCACATTTTTTTAACCAAATGGTATCCGAATAGCCTCATAATAAGAGGACGTGAAATGGAAGACTTGAAGGGGCACAGAAAAGCGAAAGGCTTCTTATTGTGTTCTATATTTTATCAGCTTTTCCACAAGGCGAACCTCCCGCTCAAGAGCCAGAACGTAATTGGCTGTAGTCTTGCATTAAATTGAGGATATCGCGGAACAGGACCGATACGGTGTATTACTCACACACCGCATACGTATCGAACAATAATAAAGCAACATGTTTAGGTGTTGACTACCATGTCAGAGCTGGCTAAGGTTTGATTCATGTGGAGGAGTTTTGACTTGCCTTGTTTATACCCCGCGAATAAGTTTAATTAGTCTTAACAATGTCTGCTGCATATCTTGCTACAGTTAAATATTGAAATCACAGAAAACAGGCTATTTTTAATTGCTATTCCACCCGGAAAAATCCTTGCTACTTGTTCGATCTTCAGGCTCCGTATCCGTAGACCAGCGGTTACCAATCCTGGTTCTTTCTTTTCACTGAACTTTGCCTCTTCCGTTTTCCCACATATGACTCCACACAAAGCACGTTCAAAACAAAAACGTTCCTTATTATAGAAGTATTACACCATACCCTTATACACTCGAAACGTTTTCAAGATGAAAGAAATTTGGGATCCTAAAAAAATTGCTGCGAGCATAACGAGAGAAATCCAGGCATTAGCTGTACTTTTCCAAGTCTGCTTGTTTCTCTTTGGCGGTATTTTGGGCATCTGTTTGCTCTTAATTCTGCTGTTAAATGAATACACCAGAATTTTAGCTGTCCTCTACATCGGCTGGGCCTTTATTTTAAACTCTCGAACGCCATCTCGAGGAGGCTATCCACAGGCGTTACAGATAGTGAGAAGATGGAATATGTGGCGGTACTATTGCGACTACTTCCCTATTCAGTCGGTGAAAACGACGGATTTAGATCCAAAAGACAATTACATCTTCTGCTACCATCCACACGGGATCATGGGCTTGGGAGCACAGGGCAACTTCTGCGGGGAGGCAACCGGCTTCTCAGAAAAGTTCCCAGGGATTTATCCTCATCTTCTGACGCTCTCAATGAATTTCAACGTTCCCTTTATTCGAGAGTACACCCTATCAGCGGGGGTGTGTTCTGTTGACAAGGGCAGTATCGAATATATTTTGACGAAAATGGGCCCTGGACATTCAGTCATTATTGTTGTCGGAGGAGCTGCCGAAGCGTTGGAAGCAAGACCTGGCAGCGTCAAATTAACGCTAAAGGAAAGGAAAGGATTCATAAAACTTGCGTTAAGTAATGGGTAAGGTTAAAAATCGTTTTAAACTTAATTTTGTGTCAGTTTTGCACTTTTGCCCCTTTTAATGTGATGACGAGTTTTTGGTAGCCTAATCTAATCTTTTGTTGTACACGCATGCCTGTAAGTCTGCAAATTTCGGACTTCTTGACTTAGCCCAAATTTAAGGTTAGTTACCATGGAAACTAATAGGCTCTTTTTTTCAGTTGAGCAAAGATTAAATCTAAATGAGTCTTGGGGCATCATTCCTCTTCTAAAAATTCCTTCTGGAAACTGTTAACAAACTTTTTAGATCAATATGACTTTGTGTCGTTACGCAACGCTGTGAGGAAGAACGTTGCGTGACAACACAAAGAAGGTCTCTGAAAGAGGACTGGTATATGGCGCGTCATGTTTCTTTCATTCTCTTTCCTTTTCCAAAACTTCTTTCGGTAAACTTTTAACCAGCTTTACATCGGCGCTGTATTGTGTACCTTTGCAGAGGAAAGCAACAATCTAGCAACAATTGTTTTTATTTCAGAGCCTCCCTGGTTCCAGTGTTTTCCTTTGGAGAAAATGACCTGTATGACCAAGTAAGTAACCCGGCTGGGTCATCCCTGCGTCAGTGGCAAACAAAGATGAAAGAATACACAAGGGTATCACCAGTTCTCTTCTATGGCCGCGGGTTTGGACTACTACCTCACAGAAGACCTATTCACACTGTGTGTAAGTTAAGAAATAAAATATAGTGGAGAATGCGTGCTGTGGTGCAATCATTGGGAGAAAGAATCTAGGATTAGTATTTTGATCTCAGATACTTTGGTTACTTTACAACAAAATGCATGTGTCAACCGAGGTAAGAGAATTAGGATTCCGGTATCCAGGAAAGTTTTGCTTGTGGAATCCGCAATCTTTGGCTTTGGAATCCAGAGTACAGCTTAAGAAATCCGGAATCCCACAAAAGATTGGAATACGGGATTCAATTTCCAATTACAAAGACTGGAATCCACGGCGTGGAATCCAGAATCTAAGACTGTCTTGAATTCCCTTACAAGGGGCGAAACGTGCCAGCGATATTGGCGCTAACCGGTAGTTCATTATTTTTTTACCATGTTTGCTCTGTACTTTGCTCCTGCGGTAGCTCAAAGTTCATTAAGAATCATAAGCTTAGGGGGGCTAATATTAGTGTTATTTTAGGGCATTATCGTGATGTAAATCACTATTTATTTAAAATAAGCTTAGGGGGGCTAATATTAGTGTTATTTTAAGGCATTATCGTGATGTAAATCACTGTTTATTTTTCTTTCTTTTCCAGTTGGTGCACCTTTGAAAGTCGATAGAGTCGAGAATCCTACAAATGAGGAGGTAGATAATCTTCATTCGCTCTATGTTACAGCGTTGAGGGAATTGTTTGACAAACACAAGAAGAATTATGGAATCGCTGAAGACGTACATTTGGACATCTGTTGACTTCAGTGTATCCAAAGTGACAGTTGACTGTAAATTAAATACAACAGAGCTGTTTATTAGTTCTGTCTTCAGGAAATAGTCTCCTGAGAAGACATGTGTGCTTACTGGTAAAGAATGACCATAAATGTAGTTTATAGTTTGTTCATAAGTAGTTCTTTTATAAGGACCATTTGGTTTACAGTATTGCGCATGCATCCAGTGCAAGGAGGGAGAAGAAGGGGCCGACAAAAGAAGCGTTGGGAGAATTATATCCCTGGGTGGACAGGGTTGAAGTTTTGCAACGCCCTAAGAGAAGCTGAAAATAAAATCAAATGGAGGGAAAGGGTTGCTATGTCCGTGGCGCCCCAACGGTCACCATAACAACGGGATAGGTGCAAGGTACATGCACCCTTCATAGTTACCTTGTTCTCTTACAATGTTTTTAAGTTACAAATGTCAATATATCTCAGCGTTTCAGTCTTGAACGACAACTTATGTACTTTTAAATATAGATCTCTTTATAAATAAGAAAAAAAACCAACAAGCTCTGCAAAGTTCTCGAAAAAGAAAAAAAAAGCCCTACTGAGTATCCATAGCAGATCACGACTGTGTTAATACAGTTTTCAACTCCCAACGTCTCCAAATATCGGATATAATTATTATTCAAAGTGGTTCATTTACTTTGATAGTATCAAATGGTTGGTCTAAAAAGAGAATCTTTTAAACATGTGAGGGAAAATTGGGCAATATATGGCAGTGCGCAAGCGTGAGGTACTGACCAGGCCGTAAGTTGGTGTATGTGTGCCCTTGCTTTAAGTTTGTCTAATTAATTATATCGAATAGACCTCTATATTTTGTAGGTTTTGTTTTCCTAATACAGGTCATGTGATAATACTCTAGAGAACTGTTTCTTTCAAATTTCGTCTTATTCACTTGTATATGTACGCGTAATTTATGACAAAAGACGAAGAATAAAGTTCCCCTGGGACCCCTACTGGGAAAACAAAACATACAAACTAAAGAGGTCTTTTCCGAGGCCTGTTAGTTTAATTCTAACTACAAGAACATTTACTTCGAAATAGGGACTGATTTAAACTACCTACTCAATTTACTTTTTTCTTTCAGTGTACCTTGTTTTTCTTTTTTATAAGTTCGTCTTTTATTAATTAAAATAGTACTGGCTCGATATAATAAAAAAAGCATCTTGGAGAAAACTTGAAATATAATATGGGACTCCCAGCAATATCTTTGTGCGGAAGTAGTTCGGTTTTTAATCACAAATGACCCACTTCCTCCCTTTATGAAGAATCAGCCATTCCTTATCGCAAAAGTTGAATGATCGACCCCATAGCAGCGGGGAGCGGGAAACGCCACTCCTTACTGATCCGTCCGCCATTTTGTCTTTTTATTTGGTTTGCTTGGAGACGACTATTGGGCATTGCCACAGGCAGCCCAATACAAAATTTCTACCCGTTTCAACAAGCTGTCGAACGTCGGTTCTTGAGATCTTGTAAGATATGGTCTTACTTAAGGGCTTATTCACACATTGACTTAGCGCTTTACTCGCTATAAGCCAGTAAGAACAAAAAAAAAGGCACTTCCCGGTGAAGATAGGTAACGAAGACCCAAAAACCAGCTATTTCACTACACAAGGCGTCACCTTACTCGTGTCATTATTCATTTAGACTTAACTCTACTATTTTTTTAGAAAACGAACATCAGCCTTGAACGTACGATTTTTTAGAATAAATTCGTTAGTATCATGGGAAGACAAACGGGGGATCGTCAACGTACTTCTTCAAGGCTTCCTATCCAGAAAGACAGCATGTGCAAGTTTAAGACCCAAGACCCCGAAAACCATTTCTGTTTACTTTAACGCTCAGGTCAAATAAGGGAGAAACCCCGGACTCCCCTCCCACCCCGCCTGCCCCACCCGGGCTTAATGTTTTGCAGTATTTTATTGTACTGTTGTCTCTCGGAGTAAAATAGAGACAATAAGGAAAAAAGCCTGTCTGCTAACATCTTTAAAATCATATTTGTATAGTCATTAGAGTTTGTTGTAAGGTGTTGGGAATTTTTTTTTTTCGCCCAGTCGAAATGAGATATCTTCTGAGCAGAGGTTAATTACCGGGGCCTAGCCGAAGGCTGGCACCGGTCATAAAATGCAACGCGTTTCTGTGTTTTCGAAGTTACATTGTTAGGGATATATCGCTGACTGAGATATATCGCTGGCTCGTTACTTTTGGGAGTGTTCGCTGAGATATATCGCTGGTTCAGAAATTTGAAGTAGGGAGCAACAACTGGAACCATGTAAATATCCATTCGATATTTTGCACACGGAATGGTTTAATGCGACTATATTTACCACTTATCAGTAAATGAGATCCCTGTCTATTGCAAAATATTGTTACAGTATTCATCCTAGCGATGACAAAGCTTGGTGGACGTAGAACTATGTACACTACGACAAAGCAAAAATCTTAACTTATTAAACTTGCATGCGCCAAGCTTTGTTTATGCGTTTCAATACCTTACAATTCGCACTCCCTACAGGAAACTTCGTCAAATATTTTTCGACAAACAATTAAAACTCATTAGGAGGAAGTCTATCACTGCTTTGACTTATGAAGCAACAAAACAAAATATTTTCATATTTTTAAAAATAGGGATTAGTGTATGTCTGATTAGGTTTGAGTAGCAACAAGAATCACTTCGTGAATTTTACCGGGGCCACTTTTGTCTTGGCAACCCACGTGGAAGGGTCTTTTTCATCAACAAGTTTGTAGGGCGACATGAAAATCTTTTTTATTGCAAATTCGGATGAAAACAAGGTGTAACGAATAATGTCAACTCCCAATCTTAGGCTGTCAAGTTACGCAGTTTTTCTCACGTGTTCAGATCGATTACATAATAATAAGATATTTCTTAGCAACAAGAATCCAAAGTAGCTAAGAATACCAAGGAGAAAAACATACAAATTGTACATCAACGTCTAATGAATAATGTGAAAAGACAAAATGTTAGGGAATCCCGCATTTTGAACAATTGAGAATTTGCGCATCTCGCTAACGTATATATTGCGTGACAAAGGTTATTTCTAAGAAAACAACAGGTATTCGAACCCCGACCGAGTCTGAAGTCTGGCAGGCAGAGTTTAAAATACTGTTGAAAGATCTCTACTTCCGGGATTGCACCAAAGGTCCCCGGTTGTACTCCTGTTGTGATTTGAAAAGGTAACCTGTAATATGGGTAACTGTACGGTTAAACGACCTAAATGACTGTCGGGCGCTGGTACGTGGCTCGGAAACCAAATTTTTGAGGTTTGTATTATTATCTAATATTCCACGAATGATTCTCACGTGGCCACACTGCATGCACGCGACAAGTCACTTTACTTTCGCTAACGTAAGTAAAACACCATAAATTGTAGTATGGACTGCGGACAAAGGACTACAGAAAAATAACGACTGCCTCAGCCAATGCTATTTCTGTAGCCAAGGGCATTTTCATGAAACAGAAATCTCATAGATTTGGGTGATCACAGGAGAAGATATGTCCTTATCCTCTCTTGGTGATCGTACAGGGAGAAATATAAAAAATTCAATAGGCTGCTAATTTAGTGAGTCGTTACGTAATAACCTAATCACATCTATAAATATAAAGCCTAACGCCGAAAACGAAAGTCATCTGCAGATAAGGGGGCAATTCAAACCTGGGACAGGATCAATCAAGCCCGTTTTTAATCCAATATTTTAATCTGAATATAATATGCTGGGTTAGGCAAATTCAAAACAATAAGATCGGAAAGAAGGCAGCCATCCAGAACTGAAATTTGGGGCTGTAAATTGAAACCAAGACATTTATTTGTTTAAAACAGTTTACAATATCTCTGTGCAATTAGAACAAATGTTCTTTTAATTTGTAAATAATGTCTTAAGGGTCGCTTCATTTTGTGTTCATTTTATGTCTGTTATAGAAGTTGCAAGATGATATATGTAAATATGTTACCGCCGCGGCTCGTGATGTCACGTCGGAAATAACGTCCCTTTTTTCGGCTGACAAAAGTTAATTTCAACCAGCATCAAGTCACTAAAAGTCGAAATTCTTCAGGGGCACCCAACGGCAATTTTCGGGAAAATATCTGTTCGGAAGACGAATTGAGAACTAGAATTTTCGGAACGTTTGTTGTAAAATTTCTTGCTTGCCTGCCTCTCCTAGGATTTTCCAACATCTACAAAATGGTATAATTACTCATTTTAAACGGATATTTACCCTAAAAAAGGCCACCTAGAATTTTCGGGAGCCTTTTCCGGGCTGAAATCTTCGAAAAGGTAAGTTTTGATCCCTATAATTTTCGGATCACTAGACTTTCAGCTAGGAAATCCGAACAGATGAAAAGTTTTTAGGGGATAAAAATATGCCTATATCTACCGTTTAAATTCTAAAATACGTTCAACTATGCTATGTTAAGTGGTTTTGAACTATATCCTCGTTGGGTGCCCCTGATTCTTCTCCACGGCATGCATATGTATGCTTCCTTCTATTCTGTTTTCGATGCCTTTTTGAAATAACCTCAGTACTGCATAGAACTTTCCTTAGCAGCTTCAATGTAGTCCGGAATCCAAAGTCCAGGTTTCGCAATCAGACCGTTTCGGTAATTTATTTGTCTCTTGTTTTGAAATCAGCCTTTGAACTGATTCCAGCAGGACGCTCAAAAGGAAAGTTGCAAAATTATTTCACTAGTCTGAAGTCTATGTGCGTACCATGACGGACGATTTCAAGATGAAGGAACCATGGGCTCTTACAAAAATTGCTGTGAATATAACGAGAGGAACCCAAGCATTGGTTGTTCTTTTCCATGTCTGTATGGGCCTGTTTGGTGGCATCGTCGGTTCATGTCTGCTGTTACTCCTCCTATTAAATGAATACACCAGGATTTTTGCTGCACTCTACATTGGCTGGGCCTTTATAATGAATTCTCGATCACCTTATCAAGGGGGCTGTCCACCCTCATTGCAGATAGTAAGAAGATGGAAGATATGGAGATACTTCTGCGACTACTTCCCTATTCGACTAGTCAAAACTACAGATTTGGATCCCAAGGACAATTACATCTTCTGCTACCATCCCCACGGGGTTCTATGTTTGGGAGCACAGGGCAACTTTTGCGGGGATGCAACCGGCTTCTCAGAAAAGTTCCCAGGGATTTATCCTCATATTGTGACGCTGTCCATGAACTTCAAACTCCCGTTAATCCGAGAGTACAGTCTGTCAATGGGGGTGTGCTCGGTTGAAAAGAACAGTATCGAGTATATTTTAAGGAAGATGGGCCCTGGACATTCAGCTGTCATTGTGGTTGGAGGGGCTTCAGAGTCTTTGGAAGCTAGACCAGGCAGCTTCAAATTAACACTGAAGGAGAGGAAAGGATTTATAAAGCTGGCCTTACGAAATGGGTAAGGTATATACTAGATAGTGCACTAAATTTTGCGTTAGATTTGTGATATTTTGATAATTCAACATTTAATATTTTAATATTCAATAATATTTTAATATTTGAAACTCCTGTTTGCGTCACGCGTTACGCAAACGTAACGTCCTTGGCTCTCTTCGTTTCAGACAGCACTAAGCCTTCAATTCTGCAGATGGAAGGAATGCAAACTGAAAAATATGTTGTTGAAAGCAAGGAGTACGTCATGTATCTTGTAAGACGTCTACCTCAAGGGCCGTAGCAAACTTTAAGAAACTAGGGGGGCACAAAGATTTTAGGCAGCTCATTATATTTCATGTGGAATTGCACGCATTTTAGGCATCCTACTGATGAACAGTTGCGACACGTAGATATATATTTTTTTAGCAACTACTATAATTTGCAGTCTGTCCACTTTGAATTTGAATTTAAAAAGCAGAGGGTTTTGGGTCTCGAGGTCCTCGAGTACCCACTGGACTGGTCTCTGTATCTTAAAACCAGAAACTGTTTCACCTAGCTGCAGAGACATCATTGTCTCAATGTACTGGGAGATGATGCGTGCATGTTTTGACATTTTGGGGCAGAAAACTGGGGGAGGGGGAGGCTCGACCTCTCCCGGCCCTTCCCAAGGCTGCGGTCCTGTCTAGTCATCATGTATCGTCTTTAGAACAGAGCTCGAGTAGTCAATCTTTTACACCAAGTAGGCTTTAACACAATTGCTATCCTGAATTACATTACTGACCCCCCAGCTCCGGCAACGAAAACGTCAATTAAAAAGTGAATTTGCGCTGCCTCAAACTTTATCGGGTTCAATCCATTTCGTTTAATTTGTCAAATGTCAAATGTTAGAGTTAAATTCTAACTTGGGACTGTATCAAAGTTCAGGAAAAGGAAAAGAAATTAAAGTTGTTGTCTTCTGTTCCCGTCCTCGACAAAACGTGAAATTAGGCACTTTCACTTTGTAGTCGTGCAACGACGGCTAAGAAATGTACAAAAAAGCGTGATGCACGTGCAAAGTTGTTGTTTTGGCAATCTAAACTTTTTTGCCGTTCTCGTTGCCGTTGCCCGTTGTTGTTTAAGCTCCCTAGTATAACGTTGTGGACGAAATCATCAAACAATACTTTTTGTCATTTCAGAGCCCCCCTAGTTCCAGTGTTTTCCTTTGGAGAAAATGACCTATATGATCAAGTGGATAACTCCACTGGCTCGTCACTGCGTCAGTGGCAAACAAAGGTGAAAGCATACACGGGAGTATCACCAGTTCTCTTCTATGGTGCTCTTGGACTGCTACCTCACAGAAGACCTATACACACTGTCTGTAAGTTAAAAAGTCGTTGCTGAATGTTCTTTCAGAGACCGTTAGATGCTAAGACGAGGACGACTGCGAGTACGAGATTTTCTCAATAGTAAGTAGTGCTCGCGCGTGAACCAGCCTCATTTTGCCCGCGGAAAACGTGATAGTCGTCCTCTTTTTACTACGCGTTTTACCGAGAATGTCGTGGTGACGGCCTGACAAGTTATCAATTGTTAGACGGTTTTATCGTTTTGCGACCGGTAAAACCGCTTAACCTCTTCAAAAATGTTGACTGTGCTAATTTCTTTGATAAAAAAAGAGTTCAATAAAGCTTTCCGGGAAGTCTATTTTTTGAGAATGCGCGAAAAAACTTAAAGTTAAATCTCGTACTACTAGTCGTTCTTGTCCTCGAATCAAAAGGCCTCTATTAGGGAACGTTTTTAGGGGGTCATCAACCTCATCCCCAGAGCTTTTTCCATTTTCATTCCTTTTCCTTTTTCTCTCCCATTTTCTAAGGGGAAAGTCTCGGAGGCAAGGTTTGGGGGTCATTTTAGGATTACACACCCGCTTACCCAAGTGGTGAATAAATCTCTCGCGGTTTTTATTTTCATACGCGCGCTCGACGGTCTCTACAAAAATTGACGATCTGTGAACAGATTAGAACTGTGCCAGCATTATTGGCGCGAGCCCACGAAAACAGATTTGGGTTTTTAAAACGAAACTGCGTCCTCACGATGTAAATAACAGCCCCTCTGCTTCGTGTCGCAACATTATTGTCGAAGAACCTGGAGACAAAGCGTTCCTTCCCCGTAACTGACTGTTATCGTACAATACCGAAAAGTATGGCCCAGTGCCTATCAGTTTTTCCATCGTTTTTTCTAGGGCCCTATCTTCGAAGGGGATTTATATATGGAGGTGCTTATAGAACAGGGAACTGATATACTTTTGAAAATTTTAAGGTGTTTACAGTAGCTTAGTACAGTATAAGTTAAAGTTTATACCTTAGTTAACAGTGAACTTTGATCCTATGCGGTAGCTCAAAGTACAACTCACAAATCTAACGTGTAGTTAAAAAAGGCTCGTATCGTTCGAACGTTTTCAACCTTGCGTTTTAAATGTAGGCTGCTTTTGTTCGGGAGGACTATTTTGGGAATTTTAAAGCAATATGAAATATCGTGGTCTGAACAGTCCTTTTTTTTTTCTCAATTTCAGTTGGTGCTCCTTTGAAAGTCAAAAGAGTCGAGAATCCTACAAATGAGGAGGTAGATAATCTTCATTCGCTCTACGTTACAGCGTTGAGAGAATTGTTTGACAAACACAAGAAGAATTATGGAATCGCTGAAGATGAGCATTTGGAAATCAACTGATTAGCTAAATTACTGGATAAATCATGAGAAAAGTGAGGAAGAAGATATAGAAATACCAAGTCATAAGTTACATTTTCCTTGACAAAAGTAGGCTCTGATAACAGAGAAACTTGAATTGTTAAAAGTGAAGTTATATATACGACTACAGTGACGGATCCAGAACTTCATGATAAGGGGCGGGGGGGGCGGACCCCCCAACCCCCCCCCCCCCCCGCTGGATCCGTCGCTGGACTAGCACGACTAGTTCTGCCTGTGTACTTTAAGTTTCATCGATCAAAAACTAATTTCGATGCAGAAAGTAGAATTCCCCCTATGTAGGGGGAAACCGAGACAGCCTTGAATTCTGAATTCCACGCCGTGGATTCCGGATTTCACTGGATTTCAGTGGTTAGCTAGCCTGAGATAATGCCCTCTCCCTATTATCCCTCTATGTCTCTCACGGGAAGAGGGCGTTATTTTTTTCCCCTCTCGCTTCGTCCGCCCTTAAAAAAAAAAACTCCTGATCGCAGATAAGTGGTTAGCAGGATTTAGGATTTTCTTAAACTGTATTCTGGATTCCAAAGCCCAGGATTCCGGATTTCACAAGTAATTTTTTTCCGGATTCCAGATTCCACGAACTGAAAAATTTTCGGATTCCTTTTCATGGGGTGATAGAATCTTAATTAAGAAAGCGGAAGGCTGAACACATTCAGTTACACTGCAGTCATTCCGTTTAGTTTTTAATTAATCTTTTGTAACCTGGTCTTGCCTCAACTTGGAATACCATAAGTTTAAAAACGGATAAATGAAGGAATCTAAATACCCTACCTTTAAAGTAAGTACAAAGATATACATGATATCTAATAGTCCAGTTTCGAGTTCGCTATGACCGCTGAATTAAAGAAGTGAAGACGCATTTTTTACAGGCTTAGCCTCCATCTGAAGTAATATATTCACAAATTCCGACGAGAAAAAGACCTGTTTATTACTCTGTCTATTGCGTATATTCAAATTTTAAACACTTACTTGCCGGAATTTCTGAATATTCTACTTTACGTCGAGGCTAACCCTGTATAAATGTGCCGTTAATGTTTGTATTCAGCGGTAATTTTTAATTCGAAACTGGACTATTTGTTGATAATTCGTATATTTCTCGCTAGTTTATTATTAATGTCTCAGTGCTAAATCTGGTGTCCCCAGAGTAAGTTTTGATCAATGTATATACCTAGATATTTCATTTCACTGTCACGTAAATTCGATTTAATTTTGTTAATGAGAATTACAACTTTAGTTTGTCCTCGCAAGGTTAATATTAGAACGTTTGCCAGCGATGCAAGACTTATAAGCTAAGAGTCTTTTGTTGTAAAAAACAATTTCAATTCCTCATTCATGGCTCTTTGAAGGTGTTGGAACTTATAGAAAACATATTCATATCATCGGCAAAAATCAGAAATGATAGTTTGTTAGAATATACGTGGACCCCGGATTGACCCTTGTGGTATTCCACATATAGCAGCTACATAGCTGGATATAGTAGCCTTCACAGATTGGGTGCGACATTGTAAGTAGTTTTCAAACCTTAGTTTTCAAAGTTTAGACAACTGAATGTCATGCATGGTTCTAGAAAGAGACCTAAAGAAACCCATTTTTTTATCCATGGCCTTCCGAAGTTTATCAGTGGTTATTAAAATAGCTTGCATTTGCTCAGTTGATTATCCTCTCCTAACTCAAAATGACGATTAGACAAAATGCTATGTTTTTCTGAGAAGTTGTGTTGTTGGTTTTATATAGATTTGTCCTTCAAACACCTTACTACAAGGTAATAAAGGTGAAATATGCCTATAGTTACCGGGGTGAGTAGCGTAATCATGTTTGTAAACTCGAGTGACCTGTTACGCTTTCAGTACATTGGGTAGAAATTATTAATATTGAACAGGTAATTGCCTGATTTGCAGTTTGGGTAAAAGGTACTAATAGTTACTCAGCAGATAATTTTATCAGTTAATTAGGTATATGAATTGATGATTTGCTTGCATTTAGGGTTTTAAACAAGGAAGAAACCTAATGACAGTTTTAGTCAGAAATTCGGCTATTTCGTCCTCAGATAGCCATGAACGCCATTCTTGCTTAGTTCACTTCGGCATAATCAGCCAGGCTGCCACGCTTAAAAGACCTTAAGAGCGACTGTCTGTAAATATCGACCAAAATCGTCTTTTTGTGGCACAAGTTCAAAATTCGAATTTCGCTCATTTTTGGCTCATCGATAACCCTTAATGAGTAATGAAACATGCTGTAGTTAGTTTTCCCAAATAACGTATTCTTTTGTTAAAATTCGAGAAAACTCATTTTGCCCGTTCGGAGCTCAAAATCCACTTCCGGTAAAACGAAATTTTACACAAATTTCACTGACTCGTACGTCAAACTACAAAGATTTGGCAGCCTTTGAAGAACACGAATAGTTTTTATGACTCTTTCTTTCTCATAAGACGATAAATTTGTGAAAGCTGTAATAAGTTTGTGGCCAAGAAGGTATTGTTAAAAATAGGCCCCTTTTGACAATTTCACCGGTTCAAAATTATAGGGTTAAAATAATGTAAATTTTTACAATGCGCTATAACTTAGAATTTCGCAAATTGACTTTCTACGGTTTAACTAGGCCCCAATATATCAGAAAATCGAAACAAATCTCTGGGCAAACGATTTTAAGTAGCCCGCAAGACGCCCAGTTCAACCCTAATTTTGCGAAAAATCGCGACATTCCACTGTTTAAAAATAGCGTGACACGGCCCGTCACGCCAGCGGTGTTAACGACAGATTCACTTTCAACATTCTATTCAACACTGATCACATACCGAATTCCAGCATACAATCTATATTACATCTTTCAATACATCTATCTTATTTAGAAGAGTCATTTTGTTTGGATACAATATATAGTGTAGAATTGCCCAAAAGTCGGCTTTTTTGAGCGAGTCGGCAAGACGTCGACGACCGAGCCCAACGAAAACAAACTTTAAACAAGTACAGTGGTGTGTTTCACTAATTTAAGCATCCGTCAAAAGGCATAAATACGTCAAATTTAAGACGGGGATAACCAATACTAACTAATTCGAACAATGTTTTTTTTCTTGCGAGTTTTCTCTTTCAAGTTATTATGTATAAGTATTGATGTACGTTTGGATGTATTACTATCACGCTTATAAAGGTACATTGTAACGAACGTTTCAGAAAACGTTTTAACTCGTTTCGATCGACGATGAAATGCCATCATAAAAAACAAATCACCAAAAACTTTCCTCTACAGCAAAACGGAAAACAGAGAAAAAAGTGGCGTTTTACTAATGCTAAAGCAGGAATAGTTGCAGCGTGATCATGAGCTTTTAAAAATGGCAAATGCTCCTTAATGGACATCTATAGATCCCTTGCATCGCCATTGGAAAAAAACTCTCTGGCCCACTATGAACTAGCCTATTCCAGGCGTAGTGGACAGTGGATAGTGGATAGAGGACAGTGGCGCGAAATGGGGAACGGAGTAAAACAAACGTGGAAAAGAGTAAAAGGGAGAGAGTAGGAGGACCTTTCGCCCTCAATCCCTAACCCCGCCCCTTCACCATTTTTTCTAGCCCACTTTTATTTGCGTTTTCCCAACTATCTGAAGGCCTGTTACAGGTTACCTACGTCCTTCATTTACAAATTTTTATGGTATATAACGTATTTATTCGATTAACCGCCCTGGGCGCTTATTAAATTTTTGGACCTTGAGAGTGGGCGCTTATTCGAGGTGGGTGCTTATTCGAGGCTGGGCGCTTATTAAATTTCGCCATTCTCAGCAAGTGTAGTATGTTTATTTTGCAACAAAACAATAAATGATAATAACAAAAAGCGGAGATGTTACAAAGCAAGGTTTCTGTAAAATGCTCTGAAGAAAACTCCGTCTTCGGGAGGGTCTCTTATTATCTCTTATTTAATTTTGTCTAGGAGGGAATGGGGTGGTGGTGGGCGCTTATTCGAGGCCGGGCACTTATTAACTGTTCTGCCTTCAGGAGGGGCACTTATTCGAGGTGGGCGCTAATTTGAGGTTGGGCGCTTATTCGAATAAATACGGTATTCAACTTGAGCATCGAGCACTTTTGGCGCTTTGTTATTGATCAGCAGGAACGGATTTGGTAGTACTAACTTTTCAACTGCTTTTAGACTGCGATTTTTTTTCTTTCTTTCTTGTTTTCTTTCTTTTATTTTTCCTTTGTCAGTTTCTATTTCGATCCTCTCTCCAGTCTTACTCACTCTGCCCCCCCTCCCTTTTTTTCCGAAAAAAACAACAACAACAACAATAAAAATAGGGAAACAAAATAGAGTATAACACTAAAGCTAAGAAGAATCTTGTAACGAACGAATGGGAACACCTAAAAAGGAAACTTTCCTCATCCTACGTAGCCTTAGTCCATGAAACGTAGACGCCCAAGCGGGCCTCCAAAACCTTACCTTTGTCTTTGTCACAAACCGAATAAGACTGAAAGCCTTAGTCTGCTTTACGTAAGCACCGTGTAGATCTTTAGAAGAATTGTTTGCAGCCCGCCGTCAATTAACCCCAAGAGACTTCGCCTACTACTGGTCAATATATAGGAAGGCTATTCCAAAGAACTGCTCCAGAAAAACTATTTTTCATAGCATTTTTCTGGGGTATAGGAATAGCGAGTTTTCTGTGTCTCTTAACAAGTAATTAGAGATATTGCAACGTTCTGCCCTTGCTACGATCTACTATGCACTTAACAAGGCCCCTCAAGGTACTTAAGATATATGACACTCGCCTCATACACTCGCCTCTCACCGCTCTTTGACGAAATGTTCCTAGCGGCAGAAAACGATGAGAGGAAGCTGTATCGCAGGCTTTTGGACACAAGGCTTTTCTACTATTTACATGGGTAAACCGGTCGCTCCACGGTTTGGGCAAATGGTGAGGAGAATTCAGGACTGATCAATTTTGATTCCGTTCGGTAATCGCGTTTACCATTTGCTTAAGTCAGTTTCGTTTAATGAAAAACGGCCGCGAAAGCCTGAAACTGATATTCAAAAAAGGTTTAAAGACATGAAATCCGAACTTCCGCCTGAAAGTTTCCAACCAGGAAGACCAGGAAAATAGGCGAATGCCTTTTCAGACGTTCCGTTTGTTTCAGGAATTTTCTACTGAAACGTCGAAAGCAACCCGAAACTGAGTTAATGGTAAGCCTGGCAAAGCACCAAAGTGTCCTCTTAGTTTGTTTTAATGGGTCATGTATATAGTCATGCGGTAGCTTCATGATTCATACACGTTGTCATACAGGTATCATGGGCGGATCCAGGATTTTTTTTAGGAGGGGGTGCACTCTACTTCAACACCAATAAACCACATAGTTTTTTTTCTTTGCAAAATACCAGTTGGATTTTAAAACCGCAGGTCATCTCAGGGGGGGGGGGGGGTGCGCACCCCCTGCACCCTCCCCCTAGATCCACCCCTGAGTATATAGGCTCTTCTTTGGCATCCACCTAGCTTTATTTTTCAGTTTTGAGAGCCCGCAAGGGTAAAAACTTCGAAAAGAACTATTGCACCAATACTTAGTCTAAAATATTTTTATTCTTTAAAATTGTTTCAAGGAAATTAGTTTTTATAAACCAAATGGCATTAATTGGCGATGATTTAATTCGTAAATATCTCTCAATGCAAAAATTCATTCAGTAATCAGTTTTAGTTTTTAGATTTTGTTCTGTTTATACACCATTTTTTGAGGGAAATCGCTAGTCTGAAACTGAACATGAAAGTGTGTGACGCTATCCCAGGGACCCTATATGTTGTATCTGAAGAAAATGCTGCAATCAATGAGAATCATAGGTTTACTGAACGATTTAATTTCGAATTGGCTTTTAATCTGCCTTTAAGTAAATTGTTTAAAGCATATCTATAGGCAACACTGGCGTGACGGGCCGTGTCACGCTATTTTTAACCACTGCAATGCCGCGTTTTTTTTGCAAAATTAGGGTTGAACTCAACGTCTTGCGGGCTACTTAAAATCGTTTGCCCAGAGATTTGTTTCGATTTTCTGATAGATTGGGGCCTAGTTAAGCAGTAGAAAGTCAATTTTCGGAATTTTAGGTTATAGCGCATTGTAAAAATTTGCATTTTTTTTATCCCTATAATTTTGAACGGTAGAAATGGTCAATAAGGCCTATTTTTAACAAACCTTTTTGGCCACAAACTTGTTACAGCTTTCACAAATTTATCGTATTATAAGAAAAAAAGGGTCATAAAAACTATTCGTGTTTTTCAGAGGCTGCCAAATCGTTGTGGTTTGACGTACGAGTCAATGGAATTTGTGTAAAATTTCGCTTTACCGGAAGTGGATTTTGAGCTCTGAACGAGCAAAATGCGTTTTCTCGAATTTTAACAAAAGAATACGTTATTTGGGAAAACTAACTACAGCATGTTTCATGACTCATTAAGGGTTATCGATTAGCCAAAAATGAGCGAAATCAAATTTTGAACTTGTGCCGACCGTGGGTCGATATTTACGGAAAGCCGCTCTTAAAAGCTCTGCGCCACCTCATATCAGTTATTTCCTAGAAAAAAGGCTGCTAACAATATCAGAATCCATTATTGCCTACATCTTCCAAATAATGTCAGCACGGGCTGGTCTTAGAGCCCATAAGGAACGGCGAAATATTTTCAATGAACAGCAATACTTGTTTAGCAGTTAAAACTCGGGTTTTAAGGTGTAGTTTACGATTTTTTCTTCCTTGAAATAATGTTAAATAAAAAGTTTTAGCCATCAGTATCTGTTTTGTTTTCGGGGAAAATGTAAGGGCATCGCCGGGATTTTTTTGCGAAATGCTACCCTTTACTTGACATACGGCAGACTATACAGAATATAACAGGGTTTCTCGTCCGGCCTCTGACTGGCTGTATTCGTTATCGCATGGGAGAGAGAGTAAAAGCCAGCTTTTGGATATTATCAATGCATTTAACGTATACTATTGTTGTCGTTGTTATTAGTATTGTGTTCCAATTTATCGCCTTCATTTGTCTTCTCCCTTCTTGTGGTTTTGACAATACCGATAGCCTTTGATCCAAACAGCCGTCCATCGAAAGCTTGAGCCTCTTGAAAACTTTTTCCTGACAACAGCTCGATGACGGCAATTCGAAACGGATGATTTTTACTGTATAAATTATCGGATTAATTACTGAATTTAACAAGAGAGGCAGAAGGCCTACTTCTCTTACCGCCATGAGAACATCAATGGTTTCTTTGGCAAACAGTAGCCAAGCAATGACAGTTATTATCCATGGAGTCGTGTAGGAGACGGCAACTGCTGCGATTATTGTACTTGTAAGCTTTAAGGCCCGTTTCTCCTTTTGAAATTTTAACCTTTCTTCCAGGGAAACTTGCAGTGCAAGAATTTGCTCTTCATGTTGCCGAACCTCTCTGTACACAATAACTTGAAAAGCGACGATTAATGAAATAGCTGCTATCTGTCTTAAAATTAAAATGACTGTTTTTCTGGTTGCTGTGGGCACGATAACCAGAATCAGTGTTGCAATCCAAGCTACCACAGAAGAGATGATTAGACGAGCTTTCGTGATTAAAATGCCATTAGCAAAGGAATGTTTGATGGTGAAATATCGCTCAGCACTGATCAACATCAAGTGAAACAATGACGCTCCACGGAGAATCTGGACAGAGGCATTAAAAACCAGTGTAATGTGGCAAAATTTGTGGGATCGGTTGCCAAGCAACAGAAGAAGTGCGATCGAAACATGCAGAGGTTGTGAGATCATCCCAACTAGCAAGTCAGTTACTGACAAACAGGCTAACAAAATGTTCGGGTTGGTTTGTAATCGCGGTTTTCGTATCACAGCCATCAAAACCATCGCGTTTAAGAAGATTGTGAAGGGAAAAGAGAGCGAATTGAAGATAATGACGGTGAAAAGAAATCCATGATAATTAACGGGAAAATGCTTATTCGAATGTTCTCCTATCGGGCTTAATTGGTATCTGCTGCAATGGTCTTCATCCCTCGAAGAGTAATTACTAGTTCCATTATGCATTTCTGTTCGAAAACTTAATCGTTTCGAGCTCAGAGTTCCTTTCTTACGGTTTTGCTACACTGTTTGCTTTCAGAAAGTGGTAAAATTGGTAACTCGATATTTTCCTTTTTATTTTAATCACACAATAAACATTTAACCACTTTAAGTAGAGTATGGACGTCAATTATGGGACGCCTAAGTTTCTCGAAATTACTGTCAGTCCCATTCAAGAACTTGAAAAAAAACCCATCTCAAAGATTGACAGGAAATTGCTTGTTGGGAAGTTTTCACGGAAAGTGAGTCTGTTTAACAAAAGTTTTCAGCTGGCCTTTCAGGAAATGTTCATTTCTTTATCAATGCGTTTCTCTTCGTTAAACTTGGGAGACAATGCGTTCTCAACTCCTTATCCACTTTCTATTTGTAAAACTAAATGGGAAACTGTCAACTGAATTTTAGCACAGTCGTACCTCCATTAAGCGGCCACAAGAGCCATTATGGATCTTGGCGGCCACCTTTGAGGTACCGGTAATAAGTGGCCGCTTGATGAAGGTTGACCATAAATTAGCATAATCTTTAACAGTAACATCACTGACTTAATTTTGAAACACATGCGATGGGAACGGTAAAACTAACTTATCACATTCATTAAATTTTCCCTTTTATCACATCCATTTTGAAATCGCTGGTGATCTCTCGGCAAGCTGATTGGCACTCAGCAGTGTGATTTATTCACGAATTGCATTGTTTTTTGCTCTTAATCACATCTGTTCTAAATCGCGTCATTCTAAATCTTTTCCACTTTTCAGCAGACTGGCTACAGATCAATGTAAGTTTGGTATCTGTTACAATCTTGATCCATTGAATAAAAATTAGTATTTGATTGTACATGATTTCTATTCGTTACTTCATCTTTCGCGCTCAAATTTTCCGGCTGACTCACGCTGTGCTAAACCTTTTGCTATCAGAAACCCCGGGGGGAGGGGGGGGGGGGACTCGGCACATGAAAGGGGTGGGGATGCTCGTCGTCTCGCTTAGGAGTGTAAATTTCGGAAATTGGTCTCACTTAGGGTGTTCTGGGCAAAACGCCATCATATTTAGCCGTGAAGGTCTCGTTTAGGGTTGCACGCAAAAAACTATAAAAATATATCTTTGATATGTATATTTTTTGGTCTCTTTTAGGGGTCAAAAGAAGCTTGGACCACGCCCAAATCGGTCTCCTTTAGGGGTTTAATTAAAAATTTCCGACGAGCTTCCCCACCCCTTTAATATGCGGAGCCCCCCCCCCACCCCCGGGCAGAAAATATATGTATTTAGTTCGGTAGCTCTAATTTTTTTTCTTTTATTGAGATCAAACAATAAGTTTTTAATTAGTCTGAGAGGCGAGGACTAATAAAAGAAGTCCATCTCAAAGATTGACAAGAATTTATGCTTGCTGCTGGAAATTTGTACCCCGTTTTTACGAATAGCGGCGTACGTTTGTCAAACGTTTTCAGCTAGCCTTTCAAAGAAAAAAAATTCTCTTCGTTTAACTTAAGAGACAATTCGTGCTCAACTCCTTTTAGCTACTTTTTGTTTGCAAATAAAAATACGTGGGAAGTTGTCAGCTGAATCTTTCACAGTCTTACTTACATTAGGCGAACACTCTTGGGGTACTGTCAAGTGGCCGCTTGATGGAGGTCTGCCTTGAAATAGAGGTTCGTCAGAAATTAGCGAAATCTTTAACAGTAATATTTTCAAACAAACAAGCGATGGGAGCGGCAATATTGGTCCAATTGGTCGTCGCCAAAAAGCCAAAAGACTCTTTGTACGAGATTGGGCTAAGGCCGCCAGCAATGAATATTTGTTACTGTGCTTTTTCTTTATAATTAAATCAGGGGGATAGCTAGGAATTTACGAAATATTTTTTTCCTAATTAACCCAACCCTACCGGTCCTCCGAATGCCCTGAATGGGTGACGCGACTTTATTAAATTTGCGGTTTTTTTTATCAATATGCCGTGTGGTAATCATCTCAGTTGGTCGTAAGCCATGTTCTTCTGGGAACAGTTACGGCTTTCGCGTGTAGCAAAATCAGGAAAAAACACCGCAGTCCCAACGGATTTTGTGCGGTTACCATTTTTACCGCTCAGTGGTTGTGTTTTTGGTGGAAGCGAGGCTAGAGTTCATCTTAATGATTTTGATATAACCCCTGTTTTCTTTTTCATAATTGATTATCTCGTTGACTGTTGGACACGGAGGTGACGTGAGGTGTCCTGTGGCCCTAGCTTCGACACCCGGCCTGCTATTAACAAAGATGGCGGCCAAGCAGCCAGCTCAAAGAAGAGTTAGCTTAACAGATTATTTGGTGCGGAATTGAAGGAAGATTATCTATCAACGTGTCAAAAATGCCTTACACTTTTTGCAATGGAATTTCTCATGTACGTGGTTTACCAGTTAGACTAATCGTTTCCCAGTTCACTAAAACTGTGGGAATAAGAGTAGCTTCTGGTAAAACTAGCTTTAAAGTCCTTGATGGCTCCATTGATAAGAACAGTCCAGCATTTCTTTCAAGACTTCCGGACAGAAAAAAAATGCACAAGTCTTACGAAGAGTTTACTAACTTAGCGCTGCAAGGAGGCGGTGAAAAAGCTATTGAAAGGCACGTCAAACGGAACAAAAAACTCCTAGTTAGAGACAGGCTTAGTAAACTCCTAGATGATGGCACAGATTTCCTTGAGTTGTCGCAGTTTGCAGGGTTTGATCTTGAGTATGGTGATGTGCCCAGTGCTGGGGTTGTAACAGGGGTTGGGCAAGTGTCCGGACAACTGTGTATGATCATAGCAAATGATGCGACTGTTAAAGGTGGAACTGTTTATCCCATAACTGTGATGAAGCAGCTTAGGGCACAGGAGATTGCTGAAGCCAACAAACTTCCTTGTATATTTCTTATAGACTCTGGTGGAGGCTTCCTACCTTTACAGGTAAGGTTACAATAAAAAACGTTCCTAATAAATATTCTTACGTGTCTGTCGAGGCACTGCCCCCTCTCACTTAAAGATGACGGAATCTGAATCCTCAAATTTTTGTTTGGCCCCCTTTTGAAAATGAAATCCAAAGGGTTCCTTTTCTTTGTCCAAAGGGTCGAAATTTTGTTGGCCTGTTTGAAGAAAATATCAAAACTTCGCCTGTTCAAAAACCTGTCTACCTAAGAAGGGGGGTTGGGTTGGGGGGGGGGGGGGGGGGAGTATGGGGAGCTGGATAAAAAAAAAAAAGGATTATCCCCTTCCCAAGAGCAGTACAAATTTTATTTCCTTACTTGAAAATTGCCCCATCCAAAGTTTGAACAGAATTTTTAGGGGAAATATTAGTTTGTATTCACAAATCATAGTCCCAGTTGAAGAAATTTCTAAGCGACTCTCTCTCCAGTCGCAGGAAAAGAGATCGCATTCCTCTGTAGTTGCTTAGTGTTGCAGATAGGTAAAGTCACCAAATAGCATGATACAAAAGATCAACAAAACGGTGAACAATACCGACACACCACCAAAGAACAGCTAACCAACAATAGTTTCCACAACACCTAGAAACACCCCATTTTTCCAGTCCAACATACAGTCCCAGTTTTCATGAAAATAAATGCTCTGTTATAGTTTACATGTAGAATATCTCTCACAGCAGATCAGCCGGCAGATTGCATTAACTAATGTAACTGAATGAATCTGTCTTAAATCAGGCTGATCTTTTCCCGGAAACTGGTGGACGAACATTTTTCAATCAGGCTGTAATGTCAATGAGAGGAATTCCAATTGTAAGTGGCAGGTTATATTTTTTAGTACCAGTAAATCAATAAAGTTTGTTAAAAGGGCCCTGGGTTTTCCCTATGTTACTTAGCCTTTTTTATCGTCATAATAATTATTGGATACCAGCATGATTTTGGCTTAAGAATGCTTTTCAGCAACAGTCTAGCAAAAAGGCCAGTCGTTAATTTTTAGCATGAATCTGGTGAGATACCATCCAGATTTTTGTCTTTTTTGCAAACGGGTGCATTAAACCACCTCCATCTTTTATTGAATTTTCCTTGTTTGCACAGATTTGTCTTGTATGTGGATCATGTACGGCAGGTGCAGCCTATGTACCCACAATGGCTGATGAAGCTGTTATTGTCGATAAGATTGGAACAATATTTCTTGGTGGTCCACCTCTAGTTAAGGTAATAAGTATTATAATGATAATGTTAATAATAATGATAATAATAATCATAATAATTATCAACTAAGTGTCGTATCTAACTGCAAGGCATCTGACTGTCATGTTTTACCTTACATGTATAGCCATTTCAGTTTGTAAATTGGAAGAAATATTTTTAGAACTCTGCACTTGTTTACTCATGTTTAAAATCTTTACAGCTGTAAGAAGAGAGACCCTTCCTACAATGGTGTACCAAAATTGAATTTATCAAAAACAATCTAAACTAAGAATGTTGTGTTTGTACATTGTATTTCAAAATATTTTTTTCTTTTACAATGGTTATTCTTATTTATAATTTTTAGGTTATAAGCACTTTGACAACCTTTTCCCCCTTTTACAATAGTATAAGGGTTAATAGTTGTTGTTGACTTTCATCCAGGCAGCCACTGGTGAAGTTGTTTCTGCAGAAGAACTTGGTGGTGCCATGATGCATTCTAGGTTAGTAAACAAAAACTTAATGTTGGGCTGTAACTATTTTTTCATTGCCAAGCAAATGCCATAAGAAAAAGTATACAGCTGTCAGATATATTTTTTTTCATTTGAAACTACCCAGGTTTTATGCCCATCAGCAAAACCCGGGGGAAAACTTACTCCTGGCTTTGGGGCCTAAGTGGCAGCCACCTTTATTTTTGTAACCAAGTCACAAAAATTTCAATCTCTCCATTCTTAACATCTACAGCTGTAGGTTATTCCCTGTACAAGTTTCACAGCATTTTCTCTGCACCTCCCCCCCCCCCCACTACTCTACTCATTTTGCAAAGCATATTCAGCAAAAGCTAAAACCCTTAGTTATTGTTTATTTTTGAAGGTACTGAATTGCATTGCTTCCCTTGCCTTTCTTCTAATGTTGCAGTTGCCTTCACATTTAGGATTTTTGTATATTTTTTATAATGTAATATACTATCTTTTTGAGATGTTTGTCAAGTGGGTAACTTTATTGTGATCTTGTATTAATAATCCTTGTGCATATACAGTGTTAGTGGCTGTACAGATCATTTTGCAGTGGATGAAGAAGAAGCACTGGAGACTACAAGAAATATCATTGCTACTCTAAATTGGGACCAGTCTACAATACCATCAGGTACATAAAGTTAGCCTCTTGAGGTAAAGTTACACAGGATCATTCGTAACAAGGATTTTTAGCTCAACACAGTGCTGTAATTTTGGAACAGTGTTGCAACCAGTAAATGTCACAGCAAAATTATGTTGCAAAGCTTTGTTGTACTGCTATACAATGTTGTTGCAAATCATAACATTTAGTCTGTCATTCAGTCAGTGAGTAATTGGTTGATCAGTCAGTCATCAAGTTGAATTATGGTGATTGGTCAGCTGGTCAGTTGGCCAGTCATTCATTCATTTATTTATTCAGTTTGTCGGTCAGTTGTCAGTCTAATGGGTACAATTTGTTAGTTGGTCTGTTAATAAGTCTGTCAGTGAGTCGTTTTTTTGATTTCAGTCAGTCATTTTCAATTGGAACATGTTAGTTAGTTGGGAGGCCTATGTGGCTGAGTGGTTAACACAATGACCTCGAACTCTCGATCTGGAGGTCCAGGATTCAAGCCTCACCCATTGCATTATTTCCATAGAAAAGGAACTTTACTCCACTTTGTCTCTCCTCACCCAGGTGTATAAATGGGTACTGGCGACATACTGCTAGGGGGTAACCCTGCGATGGACTGGCATCCTGTCCAGGGGGGAGTAGCAATACTCCATGGTCCTTCATACTAATAAAACCGGGATAAGCTCCGGCTGTTTGGGCCTTTGGCTCGTGCGCGTCTTAACCTTTTTATGTTAGTTACTTGCTCTGTCAGTCAAATCAATCACTCTATTGGCCTGTTAAAGTCGAATCAGACGCCAAGTCAGTTATTCATTTATTAAAGCAAGTATACCAGTCATTATTTTGGTCGAGGCATTTACATGTACATGTAGTAACCTAATCAAGCCTAAGTAAAAGTTAGTAAGTCAGTTAGAGATTCAACTTAGTTATCTTAATGCTTACTTGCTGTCCTTTTTCAGATGTATGTGCTCCTTTGTATGACTTAGAAGATCTCTCAGTTTTGGTCTTCTATGAAAGCTCGGAATTTCCAATATATCAGGTAAGCGTGTCAGTCAATTCTTTTAATCCTGAGAGTGGCAAAAGAAAAAAATTCAAGAAACATGAAGATAAGTGGTTTCATTTGAATGGTAATACAATATAGGATAGTGACCACATACTCAAACATTCATACAACCACATAAGAATGAAAGGGTTAATTTGAGCGGTCACGGTCGTTTCGCTTCATCATAAAGTCGATTCGCTGCAACCAACTTTTTGTATTAAACAGTTTAAAAAAAATTAGAATGAACTTCAAACGGGTAATAACGAGTTAACTTAGCGAAACGACTTTACAACTTTGCAGCGAATTGACTTCATTGCGCAGCTAAACGACTTGTAGCGAAACTACTTTGTAGTGAAACGACCATACTCCCACCATAGTATTTCGCCCATAGACGTAAAATTAAGGACGACATATTTATTCCAAACAAATAGTACCATGTGAAATGACTTCTGATGAGGTTTCATTTTAATGATCACACAGTACTCTTTTATACACAGACTCACAAGTTGAGAGCAATATAGAAAACAAATAGCTGAAATAGTACCTTGTGAAAATTCTGCTGAAGAGGTTTCATTAGAATTAATCTTAACGTAATACAGAAGTGAGGATTTTGTGCACAGACTCAAAAATTAGAAACCCATTGCATATGTTGTCCTTGTGAAAATCTGGGAATGGAACAGGTTGTAACAATGGGGACAGTTGATTTCAGTATAGAGTACATGTATGTGGAAACAAGACTTAGGAGCCCTGAAACGTCTGTGTGAGTTTGAGATACCTTGGGGCAAATATTTTGAAAAGCTCCCGAGAATTTGGCTGAAAGACGTCCGTATACCGCAATTTCTATATTCTTAATTCACACGTGTCCCAGACTTTACTGGGCCGTATTTTCCTTGAGTCGTAATAACAGGTTTTTTCGTGGAAAGTTTGGACATTATATCAAGAGTTGAGGGGACAAAATGTGTGGTCAATAGAGGTTATTATTGACCGATGGAAAGCTGTTTCAGCGAGCTTTGCATCAATGCAAGCCATTTTCTTTGAATAAAGCCGCTCTCTTGAAGAAATTTTACACGACAACTAATAACTCAACATGCATGCCGTTCCTACCTTTGGAGGCCGGTTGCAAGTGTTACAGCCAAAATATACACGTTCTGTGCTGCCCACAGACAGAAAAAACCGCATGGCCCAAAAATAGTGTGGCATGGCTCAAGCAAGCACGAAGGCGTCTCGGCCAGGAAAATGTCAAACAAGCAGAAGATTAGTTTGCAAATCAGCAACTCTGCACGTGCAGCAGACCTGTTTGGTACATTTCTTTATCGTCACGGCACGGGCGCAACGTGAAATTTCCTAAATTCACGTTGTATGGTGGACGCAACTCCAAGGCGCAGATTTTTTCTTTCTTTTTCTAAACTTTTTTACGGTCCTTGAAAATTCAACTGCAAACAATAGGCCTGCATCTGGAATGACAGCGGTGAAACGGTTCTTAGAAGTTTAAAACAGCGCGAACTCACTTTTTAAGTGCCGTCTATCCCTAGTAATTTACAATGTACAACTGGGAAAGCATCGCGAACGTTAAGAAAGGAAAAGGTTTCAAAAAGTATGACAAAGCTTTAGTTGCCGTCCCTGCACGACTACGGAGTAAGGAGTAGACAAAAGTGGCCTTTTTTTTTGTTTTTGTTTTTTCAGAAAAATTTGTTTTGGAAGGGCTTGCTGGTGAAAAGAAGTTTAAAGCTCTTTAACCGGTAGTAATAGCTGTGAAAAGCAAAGCTGCACTTCCCTGAAAACGGCCCTCGCCTAGGTGCAATCACAATGTTAGTCCTATGAGAAGAACTATCACTCCAAATTCTAATACTGTGAATTTAAGTAGATGTAAAGAACTCCAATAAACGAAATTACGGCTCAAGGAATTGCATCTTTCGTCTGCAGTTATAGTCTACAAGTATGTCTTTTAAAAAGACCTGTTTAATGGCTTCCTTCCAGTCTCTCAGTAAACTTTACAGAGATCAAGATTCACGTTTACCGCAAACGGCAAACGTTAGACTCAAGGTGTATAGAAAATAAGCAGATAAAAACAGTCCCGAACGGTTCCTATGATTAAAAACTGGCATAAAACTACCTATTTTTGTGTAGAAGCAGTAAATAGTAAGCGGAAAATAAGGGGACAACTTGGTCACGTGATTCAAATTCACGTCTGCCGTTTGGCGTAAACCTGTGTAATGAACGTGAATCCTTAATAATCTCTCTTTTCAAAGGAGATAAATCCGCACTTGATTGAGGGGGATTCTGGTCAAAAGTCTTGTTTTTTCGTTTATTTCTGCCCTTTTTCTTCCAAATCTAGCCAAGTTTTCATTCAAGCAAAAAATGGCGGTATAAGGTCGTAGTCATTAGTTCAATAAATATTCGAGAATTTGTGAATAATTTTTCTAGTGTTTTGAATGAATGAAAATTAAAGTAGATTTATGGAAAATTAGGAAATATTGGATTTGGGGCTTGTTGAACATAAAATATGCAGGCAAATAATAAGTAGTTGGCAAATACCAGTTATAGTTGACATTTCATACCCTAATTTCTTTCCTTTTCACATCGACCCCATCTTCCCCCCACCACAAAAAGAAAAAAAGAAAAAAGAAGAATTCTTTGCGGCGAAACGACTTACAGCGAAACGACCGGTAAACCTCCCTTAAATGCAGCAATTTTTGCTAAAGGAGTGTGGAAAATGTCGCTAGTTTGTTCGTTGTTTTAGAAGTTTTGTTTCATGTGGTATACGGAACGCATCTTATGACTTCTGTTAATTTTATAGGTGTTAGCACGTCTGGTGGATGGCAGTCAGTTTCAAGAATTTAAGACTCAGTTTGGATCAACACTTATAACTGGATTTGCGCATATATATGGGTACGTTTTGGACCAAGATAACCTGGGAATACAACCTTCTCTGCTGGCAAAAACTAAGCGAGGAGAAATGGCTGTATTCACAGGCTATTGCCAGGGAAGCTCAATAAATATAACCGGTTTCCACAATAACATCTCGATCACTTGAGATGTCTCAAGATTGACGATCCAGGCGATCGAGACGATCACAATCTGGAGACACGCATGATGCAAATGGGTCTTAAGTCATTCATTATTCATTCAAAATATATTTCCCTCGGCCTTTTCTTCATAACCAGCTGGCGCTGATCGAATCAGGAAGTTTTGAGCAATATACCATCAATATTCATTTGGCTTTGGTTGGATACCTTTCTTGTAACACCAACTTATAAACAGTTGTAGCGTCGGGTTGTTTAACAAATAAAAAAACCTTGTCTGTGCTCTGTTTTGTTGTAAAGCAGCAAGAAGCAGCTAGAGCCCAAATGACGTGAAGGGGAAACACGAGACGTAGTCGAGTGTTTCCGCCTTCTTCTTAATTGCTCTAGCTGCTTCCTAAGTGCTTTACAACAGAATAGTAAATAAAGAATCCATTAAATTCTCCGCGCATTACTTTCCAATTTTTAAAACAAATTATTAGCAGATGGCGTGACAGCTTTAGCGCCGTGATCTGTACTCCCATAAAACACGCTTTTTCAGCCAATCAGAGTGCGCGTTATATCTGAAATTTATAGGTAAGATACTATTAGCACGGGCAATTATTGTTAAGGGTACCTTGGCGTTACTTCTGAATTGCATGATTTGTTCTTTACTTTAGTTATTTGGTGGGAATTGTCGCTAACAATGGTGCATTGACTTCGGAAGCTTCCTTAAAGGTAAGGAATTATACGTGGTACGTGGTACTGGTACGCCAGTAGCTTTGTAAATTTGTTTGAGCAAAATAATACTGATATATCCAGAGGGAAAAGGTTCAAGGAACATCAACATGGTAGTCTTCTACACAGCCGTTTTTAGAGTCGTCACGCAACGCTCCTCCCCAATAGAAAAATTTGTGGGGAGGAGCGTTGCGTGACGACACTAAAAACGGCTGTGTAGCAGACTATCAACATGGCCGCTGTTTCATTATTTTGGAACACTAAAATGGTGACGTGACGTTACGTTACACTCTATACATTCAACTTCCATTGAATTTTTTTGGCCAAGGACAACTAAGTTCTTACTTGTGTGTCTTTCGACAAAATCTTGTGGTGTGACCATCCAAATTAAACCTCATTAATAGCCTTTTCAGATGGTATTATTCGTGTTTTAAAAAACGAATTGATTGGGGATCGCTGTTGAACTGTGTATTTTGATACACAGTGAAAGCGGTGTGTACCAAAAGATTCCAGTTATCGCAGTGAACAGATTTAAAGTTACATGTATGAATTTGTTAAAAATTGCGTGAAGTTTAAAAGTTAAACTCGTCATTTGAAGTTTTGTTTCATTGTCACATTCATAGTAAGATGAATTTTGTTAAAACGGAAAAGTATATTAATTTTTAAGAGAGTAAATACAGCGGAAATACACCTAATAAGTCAAAACTTTAATATCGTCCTCTGTAAATTGCATTTTAAATCGTGATTAAGCCTGCTAATCATAATTGATATCAAGCAGAAGACTATTAGAGGGTTGCAATAATTATTATAAGCCCCTGGTGTTTTGTTACCACTTAGTACGACAGCTGTAAAGAGCAATCAACCAAGAGAGGCAGAAGGTTATGATAAATTTGTTCAGTTGTGAACATCAACGTTTTCGATTAGCGGAAAGTCGTCGAGGTCAAGAAACTCTTGTAGGTAAAGATGAACACGAGTGCACTAGAGAACGCAACGCGAGGTGATTCGCTTTTTTTTTGTTCTCTCTTGGAGAGATTTCTTGAGGAGTCTCGAGGAACCATGGATAAAGTCTACCTTATAAACTCTGTAATTAACGGTGTTTTCTCTTGCGTAGCAATCCTGACAAATACGCTGATAATGGCGACAATTCTGCTAAGGCCACGTCTCCGTTCTCCCACATTTTTTCTCCTTTTCGGTTTGGCTGTATCAGACTTCGGAGTAAGACTGTTAGCGCAACCTTTGTACGTCGTTTACAAGATAGCTGGTATTGTTGAAAACTCCAATCTTAACTGCGCGGCTGGTGTAGCCTTTGTCCTTGCTTCGAATCAGCTCTCTGGAGTTTCGTTCTTGACTATGACTTTGCTAAGCGTTGATCGCTATCTAGGTCTTCATCTACATCTTAGATACAACGAACTTGTTACCGTTAACAGAGTCAAGATCGCTGTGGTTTCCACATGGATTTTAAGTGCGTCTGGTAACGTTTCATAGCTTCTCAGCTTAAAAGCATACTATATCATATCCGCCACCGGCTTCGTGCTGTTTCTAATAGCTACTCTGTTCGCATATACCAATATATTGTTTACGGTCCGAAGACATCGTCGAAAGATTCAGCAACAAGCCGTTGCAGTTTTGAACCTAACTTCTGCCTTCTCGCAGAGTGACACACCACCAAGTCAAGATACCAAAACTCAAGACCAAACGTCGAACAAAGAAAAACATTCAGATGAAAGGATGCCGGGGTACAAAAAGTCAGCAAAAAATATGTTTTTGATTTATATTGTCTTCCTTATTTGTGTGTTGCCTTTTACTTGCGTACTTTTGGTTTCGACCTTCATGGTTCGTAGCACGACTGTAGAAACTGCTTTAAACTTTACCATGTCTTTGGTGTTTATAAACTCGTCAATGAATCCGTTTTTGTATTGTATTTTCATGAGGGATCTTCGAAGAGAAGTGCGGAACATGCTAGTAATTGTATCAGGATATTTTAGTTAGGCCGGGCGTAGATCATGATAATTTAGGGAGCTTAAGCAACAAAGACGAAGACGGCTACGAAAACGTCACTTTAAGAGCGACTTCGCGTTTATTCCATCTCGTTCCTTTTGTCAAATGTTGGCAAATGTTTCTGGGGTTGGTTCCTAAAGGACAGTATCGAATTTCGGAAAAACAAGAAGTCGTTGTCTTGTGGCACGTCCTCCACAAGAAGCAGTTGTGTAGGAGCTGCTTGTAAGGTCTCTCCTGATTGGTCGCAGAAAACAATGACCTGTCATTGTTTCAGTATTGTTTGGGGTCAGGGTTAGGCACCATTGGTGACTTCTCTTCCGAGCAGCTGCTGCACGCCACAGAAATGAAACTAGGCATTTTCACTTCACAGTCGTGCAACGACGGCAAAGAAATGTTCAAAAAAGGATAATGTACATAAAGCGTGATGCACGTGCAAAGTTGTTGTTAAGCGTATCTAACGTTTTGCTTTTTTGCCGTTCTCGTTGCCGTCGACGTCCTCACTAATTCCGGGAACATCTCGCGGTTTGGTGTTTATGCAAAATGAAAAGCAACAACAGGCAAAACTAATTAACATATTTCATATCCAGTTCAAACGTTCCAAGTAACAACTTTGTTGTGGAAAATTAAACTATCGCATGCTAGAATTTCTTAGTAAGGCTAAATACTGCTAACAGAGCTCCGGTGTGAGATTCTAAAGATGAAATCGCATGCGACGAGCAAATAGATTTCTGAAACGGGAGGCTTCTCTGTTGATTGCATTTGTGCTCGTGTGCATGGGTTTGAATACACTGGACAAATAGTTCATAATAAAATACATATTTATATTCCTTCGAAGGAAGTGATAAAACCGCATCATTTATATACAACATACAACATGGGCTGTTGAGGTTCCTCGTTTAACTTGCAGTTCGTGTTTAGTACACTCCTCTTTTATCTGGAGACTTTTTTTTTTTTTTTTAAGTAAGATAACATTTCCAGTTGACCTTTCGCAGCAGTGGCACTAGTCTTAGCCTAGCGAGCTTGTTTTTAAGTTTTCTTTTTCGGGGCGTGGAGGGATTTTTAAGATCCTTTACTTTGTTGAAGCAAAAACTAGTAGTTTTTATTGTAGTGGACCAGTTTCTTTTTTTTCTGTTTACTTAACGCTTCAAAATAATTCTTTCTTTATATCGGGGACGAACGCTACAACTCGTATTTAAAATACAGACTTTTATGCTGAGTCGAAACGGATCAAACAAGGCCTCATAAAGGCCTTACCTTGAAGGCGCGAAGATATGTATTAAAGGTTGATGGAAAATGCAAATATATACATGTATATTTGAAGTTTAAAATTAGCATGTCAGCTAGTATATATCCAGAGGCTAGCTTTTTATTGTCAGCCGCTTTTAATTGTCAGAATTTTGCATTATTGAAGGCTAAATTGTTATTAGTTAAGTTGTTTTTTTAAATTTTCAATTATAAGTTGGTAGGTCTTATCCTATCTAGAGAAAATGAAATGTAAATAAACATACATTGTGGGTGTTATTTGACATTTTTAATCATGGACTGCCTTAAAGTGACATAATCAAGTGTCGCAAATGTCTCCTCTAACAGCTGGGTACATTTTTATGGTAAAAAAATGTTTTCGGCTTCGCCTTTGACAAAGGTAAACTTTCGTTTTGCTATATTGACCCTCAACTTCCCTCACCCCTAGGAATTCTTTCCTGCCTTTTAGGTTGTTCCAAGGAACCCTTTTAAAAAACGGAGTGCCTAAGGACTAGGGACCTTAGGATACTACGACGGTTACAGCGGAGGGAACGATCAGAACACAATAGATTTAGGAAGCAAAACAACAATAGCCTCCATTCGATATTTTATCATTCTAACTTGAATTTGACGCTTTAGGGTCAAAACAGGCCACTTCCGAGTTCCAAAAACCCTCTCTTTCAAAATGAGGCTAGGTGCACAACCTTTCTTGTGAAAATGAGTTTTATTTGCATGAGAATGAAAAATCACTTCCATATCAAAGGCCGTGCACTCAACCTCGTTTTGAAACAGAGGCCCGGGGGAACTCGGAAATGGCCTATTACAATTATTCCATTGTCTCGCAGTTCCCAGAAGAGACTTGAGCACAATGAAAACCCAACCAAATGTAGAAAAATGACCAGAAAGCCTCGGAGTCATGTTAGAATTTTAATATATCGAACGCGGGTTATTATTCGCGTGCATCACGCTTTTTTGTAAATTTTTTTTCGCTCTTGCACAATTACGACGTGAAAGGACTAAATTTTAAGTTAACTTGAAAACAGGAACGGCAAGAAGATAAATTGTCAGTACCATCTCTGTCTGACGCGTCGGACGCGTTCCCCTCTCTTCAGCTCCAATCAAATTTTCCTTCTTTTTAAGAAAGCCCCTTGCAAACGGACGCGACGTTGTTGGCCAACAACTCCCAACATTGTTGGCGATTACATGTTGAGTCCGTTTGCGCACCCTGTTGCATGTTTTTGGGAGTTGTTGCGCTAACTTTGAAACCTGTCAAACTTTTAGCTACGTGCAAACGAACGCAACAACTCTCAACAATGTTGCCAGTTGTTGGCTAATAATGTTGCGTCCGTTTGCACGGGGCTTAACTGTGGGAATCGAAATAATCGTGAAAAAGCTTGAAGGGATGGAAAATCCATTTTCCTGCAACGTTTTCATTAGTATCACTGTTGTCGGCTCGTAGGGTCCCTAATATGTTCGTCATATTCTCCTCTAATGGCTCTTTGAAACGAAAACCGAGATAAGTCGTGGCCAGCCGGACGCCCCGTTGGCTGGAGCACACTTTTACCTTACTACATCTGTTATGATTCTCTTCTCTTGCAAAATAATAATAATAATCATAATCATAATCATAGTCATAATCATAGTCATAGTCATAGTCATAGTCATAGTCATAATCATAATCATAATCATAATCATAATCATAATCATAATCATAATCATAATCATAATCATATTTATAGAGGGATCCCAACTCGCCAAGGTGGTTTTCATTGGAGCCCTCAACTTAACCCTGTAGAGTTACTAAAATATAGTGTTTTTATATCTCTTAAAGGGAGCTCATTTTGTGGAGTTGTGTTGTCAGCGAAATATTCCACTTGTATTCCTTCAAAACATTGTACCCCAGTCTTCCGCTGACTTAACAGCAGAGAAACGCGCCTGCTTGATTAAAGATCAAGCTAAGATGATGTCAGCGGTCGCCTGCGCCCAGGTATTTGTACTATATATAAGATAATGCCAGAGCCTCGGAAACAAAAATAATTACCGAGCGCGTAGCGTGAGGTTATTATTGTTAATGAGGCCAAGGGGCGAGGGCATTATCCGATTCAATGCACCTTTCCGTTGTTTAAGAACCAGTAGGTTATTATTGTGGGCACTGAAAGTGGAACAGTAGGTTATTATTCGTAATGATGACCTCCTCTTGCACCTCAGTGAGCTGCCCTTCCATTTATTGAAAATGATAGCCTGTTCAAAACAGTGAAGAGGTGTATTGATTGGGCAGAAACTGCACCGAAAACTCTTCTCTTGCGTAAGGTCCCAACTAGCGAATTGACCTGTCTTCAAATAAACGGATTCGTGAGCTCCGACCTCTTAACTTCTCCCTTACTGTTTTATATTCAGCCGCTTTGAATTTCAGTTTTTGAGTTGCTCATTAGGTACTCCTTTACTTGTGTTTTCTTCTGCAATTTGCAGGTAATTTTCGACGCCATTTTTTCAGAAGCTTTTTCAAGTAGATTTTTCCATTGTGTTTTCTTTTGCTTCAGTTCTTAGTAACGACTTCTCCCTTTTGCAACTGTTTATTGAACTTTCTTTGCACGGTTTCCTGTTGAGTTGCTCTTTTTATATCCAGTGAGGGTTAACGTTTTCTTTTTATATTTTAATTTTTCCTTGTCTATAGGTTCCAAAGATTTGTGTGATTATGAAAGGCAGCTATGGACCGAATAATTATGCGATGGTAAGACTAAGGGAGAACGTTTAGCAATAGTGTCTTTCTGGAGCGTCTGAATAGGACATTTCCCAGTTGTGGGCTTGGTGTCCTAGCCTTTGAGTGAACATGAGGTTGAGGGTGACCTTGTTTTGATACAGACCTCCTTCCTTTTCTAATGTAAATTATGCTTAAAAAAATACTATTTAGAATAACAAAAACATGATTTACATAATAAAGCAAGCAGGGTTGTATCAAAACAAGGTCAACTCTAGCCTCGTTTCCAAGGGCCTGGTTACATGGAGGTGGGGGACCCCAGGTAGGTGAGGTAACCCGCCTGTCCATATAATCTCTCCTTTTAATTTGATCACGTTTACATGTTAGGTGGGGTGACCCGCCACATGTTACCTCACCTACCTGGGCTACCCCACCTCCATGTAAACAGGCCCCAACTGTAACTGTAAAATGGGTTATTCATACAACGGTCACTTAATTATAAAATGTTCTTTTGGAAGCAAGTGCTGTTTCGATAGAGATATTTATATTGCTTGAACGCAAAGACAAAGAAAAATTACAACTAAACAATCAACTAAATTTTGAAATCTTGTACCGATAAAATAACATAGAATTTAAAAACAGGGCTACAAGTCCGCCTCTTCTCTTAGATAAAATTCATTCTTGTTAAAATCATTGTTACTTTCAAACGAGGTCAGAAAGGCTAGTTATCATACATATAAAAGAATATATTTATAGGTCGTCATTATGAAAGTGGTCTATAGTGTGTCATTGGATCTCCGTCGATATTTAAAATTCGGTTTGAGTGAAACAAGATTACTGATATATCGCGGAGCTGCAGCATGAATGGCCTTATACGTGATAAGAATAATATTAAAGTCGATCCTGTGTTTCATGTTTAACTAGGAAAGTTTAGTTAACAAAGGAGTGCTATGACAATCTGGGAACTATCTGCATAATCACCCAAGACCTTTAAAGACTTGTCCGTCAAATACGGGTTTTAAAGAAGGATACGACCGTTTAGACCAGCTGTAAGGTAAATTAACTTTAAATAAACTTAATCTTTCTTTTCAGTGTGGGCGTTCATTTGAGCCTCGCTTCCTCTTCACCTGGCCCACTGCTCAGGTTGCCATGGATACAGCGGAAAACATGGTGGACATTTGCGTTGCCGAGGTAATGTATTCTTGCAGTACAGAAGGAGGTAGGCGTAAAAAGGTTTGATTGAATACGTTTATCTGTGCTTAGGGCCTTTGATTCGATGGCCCCAAGCTATCTCGGTAGTACTGAAACACTGACTAATTCAGAGCTTGAAGCTCAATCAAATGTCTTAAACTCTTATTAGACAAAGAGAGACGCGCCTACCATTTAGGGCAAAAAGGCGGTATCACTTCGTCCTATCTGCGCCTACTTTTTCTTAAATGTTCTCGGTTAGAACACGTAAACTGTAGTCGACTAGATAAAAGTTTCAAAACTTGGAAAAAAAACCTTTCTGACGGGAGGGATGGGGAATTTAAAACTCGAGTTTCTGTTGATTTTGTTTTCTGTAGAACGGAGGTGAAAATGATCAAGCGGACGAGGAGAAACGTCAAGCATTAAAAGACAAGTTACTTAAGAAGTAAGATTGGTTCTTGTGTATATTACCGTAAATTGTCAGCCGTGAATTTGATGCCTTGGATAAAAAGTAACAAAAACCTGCTAAATGCCACAATTCTCGACGTATATCGATAAGGTGTCGGCGATGTGTATCGGTAAGGTGTCAGTGATTTATATCGGTAAGGTGTCGGTGATGTATACTCGGTAAGGCGTCGGTGATGAATATCGGTAACGTGTCGGTGACGTATATTGGCAGGCTCCTGATATCGGTAAGGTGTGGGTGATGTATATCGATAAGGTTGTCGGAGATGTGTATTGGTAAGGTATCGGTGATGTATATCGATAAGGTATCGGTGATGTATATCGATAAGGTTGTCGGTGATGTGTATCGGTAAGGTATCGGTGATGTATATTGATAAGGTGTTGGCGATGTGTATCGGTGATATTTATCGGTAAGGTGTAGTGATATATCGGTAAGTCGTCGGTGGTAATATCAGTAGGTATCTGTAACTTAAGGTAACGGTGATTTTCTTAAGTTTCCTAAACTATTTACTGAAGAATTCCTTCCAATAATTAGATTTGAGAGGGAATCAAATGCCTACTACGGATCAAGCCGATTATGGGATGATGGAGTTATTCTGCCTCAAGACACGAGGAAGGTAAGAATAACTACTAACCCTTTGTATAAGGAGAAGATTTATGCAAGGATCACAAACATTACTCAGCGGACTTCTGTCATGGCACGAGATTACTCATGTATATTTCGTCTTCTGTTTCCTTACTTTGCCAAGATTTGCTACAAACTAACGAGCAGCGATGTTCTTCCAGGGCTTTCAAAGTTCTATCGCTCTCTGCTCACCACGAGTGGGCGTCCAGTGGAGAAGTCCGAGACAAGTTCATCTTTTCAGTGTACTGAGTCCGATTCTCTTCCTCTGAGTTGTTTGTCAGGCAGTCGTGGAAGATTGTCGCGAAATAGGCCTTTTTAGCTTGTCAGACCACTTGATGGCCATACTCCAGAGAACCATTTCTTTCAAATATCGTTCCATGCACGTGGATGCAAGTGCATATGCAGAACTCATGAAAAGACAAAGGTAAATTCCCGTGAGGACATCATGTGGTCTGAATTGGAAAATCAAAACGTGCAAGCTAGAATGTCTATTGATCATTAGTAAATGGAATTCGTCTATTCTGGCATTGAGAGCTGCCCTTAGCAGTTGGGTATAAAAGCGATGAATTTAGCGTTGAATCTTTTTTTGCAATTTAGCAGTGTTGGCTGTCATTTACCGCGTTCGCAGCAATTGATTTTTCATTTCCAGAATTCACTTACGAGGATCTTTTTTTTTTCGCAGTTCCTTGGTCTGAGCTTACAAGTCTCCCTTTCTTCAATTTCGTGCACAGAAAGGAGCAAGTTTGGTGTTTTCAGAATGTGACAAATCGACAGAGCTGATGTATATTTTTAGTTGAACTCAGAAAGCCATACCAGTTGATCCGCGATGCACACGTGTTAAGCATTCAGCATCCGAGGATTACGTCATTAGGGAGATGTTTCTATGCCAACAGCTACACTGATGTGTCAACTGACATCACATTCTATGACGTTTCTGGAACCAAGTTCGGGCGCTTGAAAGAAAAGTTATGTCTCAGACCAATATTACTCTTACGTCTAATTGCTGACAAACAATAGGAACGATTGAGCATTCTTGGAACTCAGCTGGTTAGACAAAATTCCGAAGTCTTACTTGTACTTAGTCCATGTCCATACGAACCCGGACATAATTACCTGATAATTGAAACCACATATTTTTTATCTGGATTCGTGGGAAGGGGCCCTTAAACCGTCCTGGAGAGCGGTTTCAAAACAATGCAGTTTTGGTGCCCGGATTCACTGGTTTCGTGTGGACGGAAGGTCGATTCGTGTCGTATCTTTAAGTCGTCACGCAACGTTCCTCCCCACAAACAGCGTTTGTGTGAAGGAGCGTTGCGTGACTACTCAAAGGACGGCTGTGTAGCAGACTAACTCGTACTCGAAACTACTGAAATGCCTCATTTTCACACAATCTGTCTCTTTGTTATTTTATTTATTCATTATGTGCAGTTGTATAAGTAAAATATAATTCATCATTCAGAGTAGAAACAGCAAGGAAGGAAACTGAAAACTTTTGAAGTTCACAGAGTTCATTTAGTGGATCGGAGGGAAATATATAGTACAGTGAACAAATTTTTTTTGTCATTTACAATTATTTACTCTTTCTTTTATCTCTAATAGCATTAATTGTTATTATTTTGTGTATTCTATAATATCCGAAGTTGACCCGGAAACTTCCAAGGTTCTCTTAAAGTATTCACCACTATCACATTACCCATAATACCCATCGTCCGAAGGCGTCCGAAGTTGACACGAACACTGAACAGTTATTTTTTGTTGACTGTACTATAAAAAAAAATAGAAAAAAAATTACTCGAGGTTGTGAGATTTTCTGAAGAAAAAGTACTTTGTTTCCCTTAAGATTAGACGGTAAAAAGATTTTAAAAACGGTTTCCGTAAAATTTCGCAAAATAAGCCACTCCAAGTATAAAAAAATCTGTTAAAAATGCCTTTGTTGATTTGCAGTCAGATTGAATGGAAATACGAAACGCATTTCCGGTAATTCGTTGAGTCCATCGGGAGCCCAGAACAAGAATCTCTGCACTGCTTCGCAGACGTCACTAATCGGGGTTAAATTACATCTGCGACGCAGGCTAGTTTGCTATTTAAGTACGCGCTATTTGCGACCATTATTTGTGCCAATTGTCTGAAAAAATATTCATACAAATGTTGTATACTTCGTAAAAAAAAAAGTCTTAGCTAAACAGTTAAAAAAATGTTCCACTCACAAAACTCAAACACAGTCATTAAACACAGTAGTTTGTGTTTATGGGAAACCAAAAATGTGTGCTTGATCCTTTAAACCCCATTTTTATCCACAAACAGATTCTCCAGAGTGACCTCCATACATTAACTTAAAAACATTGGTTAAGAGAAGTTAATAAATATCATAGTAGCTTCCCTTTGGGGATCAATTGTTAATTCTCATAACGTTTCTCTTGGTGATGCATGAATATTGTTTGGAGAAAATTGATAATGATCACCACTGGGACCCAAAGAGCTAAATCCGTGATAGCGAGTCTTAACGGAAGTTTATTTCAAGCAAGGGTCTGTAATTTTTGCCGGGGGCATATTATCTGGTGTGAGTTGATTTACTTAAGAGGCCAGAGTTTCGATTATAATCAGGAGCACCCAACGACAGTTTCCATCAAGAGTACTCTTAGATCTCTAGAAATGCATTTTGAGCGGCGCTATAAAATTTGTGCCTGTTAGGTCATCCTAAGGGAACTTGAGTCTTTTCGAAATTTCAAAGGCTTCAGTATTATTTTCCCGAAAATTTTAGATGCAATTGAACTTATTACGAAAATGAGAATTTTTCCGATTCCTCTCCATACATTTTTGAGTCGGAAAGTTTTAGGTATCCATTTTTGTACGAAAAATAGCCTAACCTGGGCGGTAAAATGTGAAAAATTAAACTTCAGAAAATCGTAGGAAATTTATTAAATAAGCTTCGAAAATTGTACATGAATGGAATGGTCATATAAAAATTTTTAGCCGTCCTCAAGTAAAAGAAAATTCTAGGCAACAACTGCTTCTCCGAACAGATATTTTACAGAAAACAATAGTTGGGTGCCCTGATATACCAACATTCACTTTGGGTTAAAAACATGTCTGAATGAAGTCAAAATACCTATTATAAAAATGATAAATAATTCCTGGATAACTACAGTCTCACTGCTTATTTGAGGGGACAAGTTTAAATATATAAAGTGCACTGCACTCGTATGTGTTATTTACATCATTGCATTGAATACTGTGCAATTATTTGAAAAATATATACGGTGCTTTGAGGCCCGAAAACACGCTACAAATAAATAGTCACCAGAAAGAAACAACTATTCAAGCAGGGACGACTTTACACTGAAAATCACTCTATTCTGTCAGAGCCTTGTTTCAAGCTTTGTCTAGGTCAGCGCCCACACTTGATCGAAAGCCTTCATTAACCTGGGGGCTCACACTGCGAGGGCTGGTTGGCAAGTTTCTGGCTTCAATTCCTGTCAAACAAACAGATATTTTCAGGTGGAGTCAGTGAACACCCCTTAACACAAAACTTGTGTTGCCTCTGTTGCTTACAAGTTTTCCGCCTGCGACTCATACGCTTTCGCAATCAACACTTATAGTTGACTCCCGACAACTCGAACGGGAATCCTTGCGCTAACTCGAACCAAAGTCAATTTCCCTTGGATTTCCTTCATACATTTACTGTGATTTTACCCTCTATAACTCGAACTTTCCGCTAACTCGAAGTAATTTTTGTCTCCCTTCAGAGAGTTTCTATAATTATAATTTTAGCCTCGTTAACTCGAACTATGTTTTAAGCGCGTGACAAGTCGAAAAAAACAGTGTACTTAAGTCCCAGACATTGAATATATTTATAAACAAAAGTGTCAATTCTTTGTGTATATTAATCAAGCTTTGCTTAAAAGGGGTGGTGGTCGGGGAAGGCCTGATTTTACCATAGTTTTCAAGGGGGGGGGGGGGGGGCAGGAAAAAAGTCACTTAAGCCATACGAAGAATCAATTCTCCATTGCAAAAAGAAAAAAAAGAAACAAACTAGCGCGGACAAAGGAAAAGCTCGATCAGAGGAAGTTGGAGGTCATACAGCCGAAGATAAAAGACAAATCTAACCTGCGACTAGGCGTTTTTTTTTCGGGAAAAGCAAGAAAGTCGGCGGACCGTGAAAGGGAAAAAAAAAAACATCCAGCACTGAATAATCCAGAACCGAAGGACTTTATAAATGGACACGCCGCCTAAAGGAACATGTGCTAAATATATAATATAGATTACGAAAGTGGAGTTTCTCAGTCCTTAACTATCCTCCCTTCAGTCACGGGGGTCAGATAAAAGCGGAGAGGGGGAGGGGGGGGGGGGGTTTAACTTGCAGTACGTACCATCGTAGTCCGGTGGTGGGATGGGATATCCGCCATTCTGAGTTCCATTACTTACGGGCTTCTTGCCATTAGCAACAGCTAATTCATAACTAGCATTGTCTCCCGGCAAACCAGTCGGGTGGACTGGGGACAAACGGCCATTTTTGTGATCGTGCTCCTTCGCAGACTCATAAGGAGAAGGCCCAATCGCGCTAAGGATCACGGGAAGGTAGCACAATCCGTGAAACATTCCATAAAAGACTACACAGAAAAACACCTGCAAAAGGAAGGTGGCATCGGTAATTTAAGGAATTTTTCACCAGCTTCCCGGTCTGTCAATTAACTGACAAGACTGTAAAAGGAGAGAACAATTAAGGATGGATCATGGTTTGAAAAATACGGCCGACTGTTAAAACAAAAAAACACCATTTCCAACCCCTTAAAAGCTCGTACAGATTATTTTTCTTTGTTAATAGGGAGCTTAAGCAATAACGACGGCCACGGCAACGACAAACGTCACTTAAAAAGTGAAATCGCGCTTCCTCAAACTTTTTCGCGCTTATTCCAACTCGTTCAATTCGTCAAATGTTGACAAATCTTTCTGGAGTTAATTCAAAAAGACTTCAAAGTTCAGGAAAAGAAAAAGAGAGTCGTTGTCTTGTGTTCACGAAACATATATTTCAGCTGAAACATATATTTCTTAACCCCTTACAGCCAAAGAAAAACCGTATCCACGATCCAAATTATCCAACAAGGAGAGCCCATATCACCTCTATTTACCTTAAAGAAAGTCTTGAAAACGTACGAATTGGAAAACGCCAGTAGCACAATGGCTAAAAATGTACTAAAACCACCGTTCCATACTGCTGGTCCAATATCGCGCAAGGTAGCGCGGGCGCGATCTAAAAAGGAAAACATTGTCTCTCATCAAAAAGGGACCCTTCAGTATATTTTTCACCTGTGTACGCACCCTCGGAGACCCAGGGGCAGTCAGTCACGTCGGGAGAAAAGGCGGGACGAAAGTTTTCAAGTACGGGCGAAAGAGCTCTTTCGCCCGTACTTCAAAACTTTCGTCACGCCCTCTCTTCCGACCCGACTGACTACCCCTGGGTCTCCGAGGATGGTGTACGGGGCATCTTTCACACAGTTATTTTAAACGGGAATTCTCATTAACGTCGACGCCGTATGGTATAGGCCATTTTCGACTTCCAAAACCTCTCACTTTCAAAACGAGGCCAAGTTGAAAACCTTTCAATGAGTTTCATTTGAATGAGAATCAATGGCTTTGCACTTAGCCTCGCTTTGAAACAGAGGCTTGGGCCAACCCCGAAATGGCCTATTGACTTGATCATATTATTACCGAGTAGCATAACAATTTTGCGGGAGTTCTATTTTGCGGAGTGAGGCGAGTGAAATTTGAGATAACTTTGAAATATCACGAGTGGTTTTTGCGCCAAATATCACGTACAAATCATGCTATTATTTTTTTATGCTACTACCAGCAAAAGGTTTGTAATTTTCACATGTAGGTATTTCAAATTAAGCTGAAATACCACTGTTCTAAGCCAATCAAATTGCAGAAATTTCTCATTAAGTAGTATAAGGGATATAACAGAGTGGCTTAATATGAAGCAGTAACAGTGAAATGCTGTCAAAAACCTACCGTATCGTGTGCCAGCTATAATCATGAATGTGTGCGCAACATGAGACGCATAATCAACAGACAGACCAACAGCCAGCACCAGAATGATGGTGTTCACAGTATCAATGGTCAGGCCCCAGAACTGCATTGTACCAGTTATACTGACCTATAACAAGTCTTAATGTAAGTAACACATTCACACCTTGCGTACTTCTTTTTTCGAAACAGGTCGTGCATCGACAGCAAATTTAAACTTTCAAAACGATTTTAACAGACATTGAATGAGCGAGAGTGATGACAAGAATTATGCAGATAGAGGAGGCTATTATTCCCCCGAGACCGTAAGGGCGTGGTAGATAAGACACTCATGCCTTGCGTACCTCTTTCTTCGTATACAAGGCCGGTCAACGAACAATGTCCGGCCAAACTTTCAGCTGGCCGGTCATTTTGACCGTTCAGGTAAATGGGTTTCAAATAAATAAGTAGAAAATATGATTGCCACTTAGCTGTGAAAACAGAAACAGAAACATCTACGTCTCTAAGTATAGTACGCTAAACAGACAACAATAAATATGGCATCAATCAAAGTCTACTAACAAAAATGACGGTAAAAACAACAACACTCGAAAGTGGTTTTGTTATTCACCATCTGCAAACATGCAATCAGCTGTAGTCAAAAAACTTACCAGAGTAAAGCCTACACAAGAAAAGACCATGAGGCACGTCCAAATGTTTGCGAGAACAACAAGCGTGACTAGGAATACAGCCATCAGAGCGAGGGCCATGTTACGAAAGAGTTCCTCCGAAATAACCTGAAATAAGGACAAATTTCACTACATACTTCGCCTCAATCTTTGCGGTTTCGTCCCGGTTCCAGTAATTCTGTAGTAACCATTTCAATAAACGCGACGGAACATTACTTTCATGTCGCGCTGTTACGTAATATCAGTGTTACTCTGACAAGGTGGTAATAACATTTGAGTCCTAAAAGTGTGACCATTCAAATGAAAGCTACTGAGCAGTACTTTCCTGTGGTACAGTATATCATGCTGTAGAATGAAGTTTTACCTTTTCAGTCTGTGAAACAAATCCTATGGTGTGACCCTACGGTCTTAACTTCCTTTCTCATGATCGCGCACGTTGTTTTACAGTCAAAGATGCAAGAAGTAAGCAGTTTCTTCGATAAACCACACCTTAGAGGAAAGTCTTTGGGAACGAAGGTGAACTTTTACCTGAATTTGTAAAACCGTTACCTACATGTAGGGGTTAATGGGGGCGATATTAAGAGTAGCATCTTAAAAAAATTGTTTTGACAAAGATCCAAAAGACCATTCAGTAAAATTTTATTGCGGGCGACCAGGAGCCCGCATGAAGCCAGCGGTCATTAAGATCCTCACTTACAATGAACGCAATCCGACTCGCGTTTGCAGTGGCGGATTCAGACCTTCAGGTAATTGGTGGGGGGGGGGGGGGGGGGGGGTCATCCAGAACCTGAGATAAGGAGGGGGCCCGGTTTTTTGGCCCTTCAGGCCTCAGTTTGGTCTAAAAATAAGGGGGGGGGGAAGGGGGCCAATTCCCCCGGGCCCCTACCCTGGATCCGCCACTAGTTTGGGTAATCTGATGACGGGCGTTTTGACCTACTATCACGTTATACTCACGCAAAGTTAACCATAGGGGGAAGAGCGTTTTGACCTTCCATAACAAGCCCGAAACTTGGTCGCATTTAGCAACCATTCGTTCTTACTACTTTTATAAATACCTTATTTGTTTCCCATCCCAGGTAGAACCGTGAATATGGAAAAGCCAAGTCATCAGCAAACACCTTTTCAATCTTCTCACGCAAATCGTCCATAGCTTTTGCCTCTGTTTGTGTAGAGTCCATATCTATGTGTCTAAAATTGAAGCGACTTGCCTGTTGAAAGAAAAAGGAAAAACCAGTGGCGATAAAGGACATTGCGTGAGTGGCAATTCGCCCCATTGATTGTGATCCGGATTCCGAAATGCGAGAAAACAATTTTGCTAGGTGGAATCTTGAATCCTCGGGTTTGGAATCCGTAATTTAGCTCAAGCAAACCGGAATCCCGATAACGATTAAAAATCCGGAATCCGGAGTTCAAGTTCCATTGACAAGAATCCGGTATCCAGTACCTGAAATCCGGAATCCCCGGCGTGGAATCTTGAAGCCAAGGATTCCCTTACATGGAACAAGAGTGGTGGTGACGTGCCACTTCTGGTTAATAAATTGAGCAACGTTACTATGTAAAGAATACACCATTTAACAGTTATGCGCTTAGAAACCTGACCCTTCTAATAAAGCGAGGATAAGGCTGGACGTTGATAAAACTGCGCATTTCTTCCTCTCCTACGGAAATTGCGCGATCGAAATTCCACTCGCTAAAGGGGAATGGGTACGAGCTTTCAGCGCAATGATTCCTAGAATCGTTTGGGTGGCCAAGCGTTATACTTATTATTGGCTAATGGTTGCCTTGACTACCGCATCGACCAAACACAACTAACGCTTGTCGACCCAAACAATCCCAGAAATCACTGCATCAAAAGCTTGTACCCAGTCTCCTTAAAGTTTCTGAAGTGGGGAGTTACAGACATTTGCGTGCATTTACGCAATTCTAGGAAAATATTACTCATGTTTTGAAAATATTTAAAGTTACCTTGATCTCGGGGTGTTGTTGTCCGCTGACATTTTTGAACTGGATATCTTTTTGGTAACTGATTCCTGGTCCTTTAACAAATTCTGAAAGCCATTCGTGGAATTTACTCTTGTTGCGAATCTTCCCTAAAATAGAAATAAGTTCTATTCAATAACTTGGTCAAAAGGACATTTGTAAACTGGCCAACTAACTGTTGAGTCTCTGGATAAAAACCTTAGTTTGACCATTCAAATGAAAGCTACTGAGCAGCACTTTCCTATGGTGCTGTTTATTATGCTGTACAAGGTGGTTCTATCTTTAGAGTCTGTAGATGAAATCCTAACGCGTGACCTTTCAAATGAAAGCTGCTGGTCAAAAGGACTTTTGTAAACTGGCCAACTAACTGTTGAGTCTATATTAAATAAAATCCTTAGCTTGACTATTCAAATGAAAGCTACTGAGCAGTACTTTCCTGTGGTACTGTTTATTATGCTGTACAAGGTAGTTATAATATCTGAATCTGTGGATGAAATCCTTCAGTGCAACCATTCAAATGAAAGCTACTGAGCAGTACTTTCCTGTGGTACTGTTTATTATGCTGTACAAGGTGGTTATAATACCTGAATCTGTGGATGAAATCCTTCAGTGCAACCATTCAAATGAAAGCTACTGAGCAGTACTTTCCTGTGGTACTGTTTATTATGCTGTATCAGGTGGTTATAATATCTGAATCTGTGGATGAAATCCTTCAGTGCAACCATTCAAATGAAAGCTACTGAGTAGTACTTTTCTTCGGTACTGTTTTTAATGGCATATAAGGTGTTTCTTTTCTAACGTTTTCGAGTCTGAAAAAGGAAATTCTTAGTTCTGCCAGATTATTCAAATGAAACTACTGCACAGTATTTTCCTGTTTTACTGTTAATCTATATTGCACTGATCCGTACCACCGCTAGCCTGCGAGCAAGCTCTCCATTTGGGGAAGTCGTGAGAGGTCACGCGAGAGAAGCACGTGAAAGGAGACACGATTGCGAAGGGCGAGACGTGTTTCTAAATGTACGGCAAGCATTTATGGTGGGTCAGCCAGGAATATCATCAATCCAAATCATTTGACAGTGCATCATTTTTCAGCCAATGGTATTTTGTTTCGTCAAGAAGAGGAAGAAGCTTTATTTGTTTACATTCACAGTAAACAAATTACAAATACAGACTACCTGCAAAATAGGAGAGCTAACCGAGGCAGGTAGTATGGAGACGTGTCTATTACATTATACTGGGAGCGTAAAAAGACACGTCCTGTCAGTACACGCACATGCGCAACCCCAGGCGAAGCAGAAATAAAAATTTATAAGAGATTTTTGCAAGCTCTCCTTTCCTCCGCAACTCGTGGCTTCGCCGCTCGCATGCGCGTTCTCTCGCGGGTTCGCTTCGCTCGCCATACATGAGGACCATGCTAGCAGGCTATCCACCGCAAAACAGACAAATTGAGTAACTAACATGGAGTTGAGCTCTGGTCGAACTCTTGTCCAGGTTTGTTTCGTCTGGCCCACTTGATGTACTCCTCGTACCAACTATTCAATGAGGTGGCGACCACATACTGATCATTGACAACAACATCATGAAGTTGGTGAAGTTTGCCTTGGTTTGCATAATAATCGAACTTTGCTGTATGAGAATAAATTCAAAGTAAATAGAGTAAACTAAATAAGAAATAAAAGGAAACTGTCAGTGTTAACAAAAATTAATTACTTTCCTGTGGGATCAGTCATTGGGAAATTTGCTAAAAAGCCCACGAAAGAAAATTCCCCGCTAACAGAGGCCTCGTTTCTTTCGTACTTGCTAAGCTGACGAACAGGAAGGAAAGAGACCTGGGTCGAAACAAACTGTGCTGAGCATGTACACGGCTATCAAGCGACCATACCGTCACTTGATGAACAAAGGAGACTTTTGTCTGATTGGCTGTTTTATTTTTTAGTGCTCAGTCTTCTTACCGCGCGAAAGTGAGTAAACAGGGATCGCTAACAAAGTAACGGTTTCTTGTAATGCTTCTCGTCAGCTCCTCGAATGCAAAAGAAAAAGGGCGTCTGCTAGCAGGAAAGAAAGGAAACTTTTACGTGTACATTTAATGAAAGTACATCAACAAAATGGGGATAAGCGTTGCGTGACGAGACAAAAATGGCTGCGAGGGAGACTAATATTCAACAGGCTCGAGAATCCATTTGGCCAAATTACTTCCTATCATTTTACCTGTGTAGATGCTTGACTGAGCGCCATCCACTGGGAAAAACTGCAAAAAATTATTGACCACAAAAATCAACACAATATTTTTAAGGCGCTGCAAGGAAATTATGTCAGTTCTCTGTAAAAACTAAGGAAATAATGTCTCGACCTTTCGGCGACCTCATGACGCCATTAGAGAAGGACGACGACGACGGGAGTGAAAACGTCCGTAAAAAAGTGAATTTACGTTCTTTCAAACTTAATCGCGTCTATTTGGCCCTGCTCAATACGTCAAATACAGGCGACTTTTCCTGGAGTTGAATTCTTAAGGATTTTATTCAGGTTCAAAAAGAGGAAGGAAAATTTGTCGTCGTATGTCCACGTCCTCCATAAAACGTCAAATTAGGAGGTTTCACGTCGTAGTCGTGCGGTGGTTTGATGTACAGCATTCCGAAGTGAGGTCACCGAAACGTCGAGGCATTATTTCGTTAGTTTTTATACGCATTTTATTATTATTTATTAATCAATAACTTTGAATATGATCTCCCAATTCCACTGCGGAGACAAGCAATTTGGTAATTCCTACGTTCGAGTCTGTGTTGTATCAAATTGCACTGTGGGACTTTTTTGGATTACTTCTTTTATTGGCTATTACGAAAATGAGCTGGAACCTGGGTCCAAATTCGCTCCCAAACAATCCCATAGTGAAGTTCGGCACTACACCGACACAGTCCAACGCACAACTTCAAATTAAAATGGTCAAACTGGTGCGCCCATTCAAATGAAACCTCTTTTTTAGTGCTACTTTCTGCACATGCATGGCGCTGTTAAGTTTGCAGCTCTATTTTTTCAGTCTGTGAATGAAATCTTATGGTGTGACCATAAAACTCTTTAGCAGTACTTATCCATAGCAACAGTTGCATACTTATTTCAGCATTTTAAAGACTAAGAATTGAAATTTTTTCTGAATTAAACATTTTAAATTTTGAATTCTTGAATCGCGTTATCTAACTTTGAACAACCGGAGCTTATGTTATTAACCCACCTTGAATGTGCCAAAATGACAGCAAATTTAAACGTTCCAAAAAGCAAATATTCTAAGAAAAGCACATTGTGTTCAAATCAAACTTTTTTGCGTAGAGATTCTCAGTAATGTGTACTATTAATTACAAAAGTAAAACGTTTAAGATTATTGGCACATTAAAGATACCTCACGGTTTGCCATCTCATATTTGTAACCCATCGAATCAGGCGGCAAAAACCAAATTTGATCAGTAAACTGCTCCATCATCAGAGTTCCATATAAATTAAAACCAAACAATCCAGCGGTAATGATCATCACTATAATCTGAAGAAGAATAGGAAAAAAGAGAGATTTTTAGCAATTAAGGCCATGTCTACAGAGTTTTTCTCCGTTTTAGCCTTCCGGCCAAAAGTAAACAGCACTTTCGGACACCAGAGAAGCAGGTTTTCAAAAACGGTCCGCGTAGTTGAGATTTTTGAAAACGAACGATTGTCGTTATCGTGTAGAGAATGGGTAAGTAATTTATCAAGCATGAGACGCAGGGTTTTATCACCAGATGAAACACTGAGAAAAGAATTGAAAATACGACGGGCAGCGGAGTAGTTTTGACGAACTTCGAGGTGTTTCATCTGGTTATGTAATACTGTGTCGAATGCTTGATATTACTTCTCAAACAAAATGATTTTTGAAGGAGAAATTAAGGATGCAAAAATGAGCAGTTTTTCATGTGATTTCCAAACAATCATTAAACTTTAATTTCCTTTGTATTTTCCTTATGAATTATTAATGAGTTTGAAAGGAAATAATAAAGACAGTGATTTTACAAATTTGTCGCCATAGAGCATATCAGTAATGTAAAAAATAACTATCGAAATATCGCGGCTCACCAGGTAAATTGATTTATTATTGCAGCTCTACTAAACATGTAAAAGATCCTAAATGACTGACAACTTAGAGAAAGTTGGGTCTGTAATTCATTTATTTTATTATATTTGCGCTATTAAAGTTTAAACACCTATATTGCTAGATGGAGGTTGGGTGCCTGGAGTATCCAGGGGCTTCCACTTTTCGCAGCCAGCCCCAAGATTGAAATAACGCCCCTATTGTTGGAACAACAGCGGAACCCAGCCATGAGCCCCCGCGCATAAAGTAAACAAAAGATGCACCTGTCACACTGAAAAATAATTCTGTAAAGAAAGAACAACAGGGAGGTTGTAGGGGGAGGGGGGGAGTGGGAAGAAAACTTGGCTGAAAAAAACCTCGTGGCAGGAAAAAAAGCTGCGCGAAGGAAACCTCCACACGCCAACCAATCATGTGAAAGACGCAGCGGACGAGCATGTGCATACCAAACAACAGCGAACCACTAGCACTGAAGGCGCCATTAGTTGTTAACTCCTTTTGATTGTATCAAATGAAAGGATTTACCTTTCCTGGAAGAGACAGCAAGACTCTTCCAAAATACTTGTCCATTATCTCCTGTAGAAGATCCCTCTTACCACATTCTGATTCGGTGTAATCATCTCTCAGTCTGATACAGCAGCAGCAGCCATCGCGTTTCTTTCCCTGCCTACAGATAATCAATTTAATAATCAATTTTTACTCGCCTGAGTATACAGCCGATATATCCACGAAATGACACTTGAGAAACGCCCACAGAAATTCCATGTTTATGGCGTGTCACTAACCAGATCAGGATAGTGATTCTGATTGGTTGAAGCATACTACCCATGCGGCTGGCCCAATCGGAAGCACTACTTAGGTCTACGTAGTGACACGTCATCAGTATAGAATTTCCGCGCTCTTTTCTCAGACGTCATTTCGCAGGAAAACCGCGCTGGTCATGAAATGTCGACTGTTTTCTCAGGCAAAATTTTTTATGAGATACCGTATTTTCTTGACTCCTTGAAAAGTTAAGCCTCTTAGTTCCAGCTACAAAAACAACGTTCGCGCTCTATTTTAAAAATCTCTTCACTACATTCCATGTTTTTCCACAACTTTTTCCATGACGTTTTCCAGTTTTCCATGACTAAGTTTAAGTTTAGCTGTCACTTTGAAAACGTTCAAACCTATCCTTTTATTTTCCTGACTTAACGTAATTAAACAGACACAACTGGAAACGCAGTCCGGACTGTTAAGAAGCTAGTCTTTATTTTGTAAGCTTTATCCTTTCGTTGTCATCTGCAGTTCCAACCAAACACAACTATGATTTTCCATGACTTTTCGTGACCCACAACTATATTCCATAACCTCCCAAGCTTAGAAAATGAAAGTCTTAAATTTCATTCCTTTTTTCATGATCCGCCCGAACCCTGTGCGCAAAAAAAAAAACAACAAAACAAAACAAAACAAACAAAAAAAATTGAGATTAACCCTACACCCCCCCTCCTTCCGCTAACTGAAAAGATCTAATTTCTTTTTTCTGAAATTCATCCTAAGCCCTCTGCCAAAACAATAATAATAATAATAATGATAATGATAATGATAATGATAATGATAATGATAATGATAATGATAATGATAATGATAATGATAATGATAATGATAATGATAATGATAATAATAAATCATTTGAATGGTAACACCATAGTATTTTGTTCACATATATATGTATAACATTGTCTAGGATTGGAAAGGTAAAGAATTGTACCTCCGGGCATCTAAGGCCAAGAACGCTGTAAACAGTGTGGCTTGAAGAGCAAAGTCTGCTAAAATTCCTGAAGGAGAGAGTCAAAATAATTAACATAATTTACAGAAATACAAATGACTTTATTGACTCTGCACGGAGGGATTTTCAGAATCAATTTACAGCGTTCTAACTCCTTTTAAAATTACAATGCTGTTAAACATGAATTAAGAAAAAAAAAATATCTAGCTAAAATAGAATCAACGATATGTCGGATTTATTAACCCTCAAGTCTCCTTTCCAATAAGAAATGTTTAAGGGACGATATAACCTGTGGAAGGGAGGGCGAGTTGTGAATGTTGCTAGGCAACAAGCTAATACTGTCACCGTGACTCAAGTTATAAAAATAACAGGTTCAACACACCAACTAAGTTTTCAACCGGTTGAAAAAAAAAAGTGCTTTGTTCTGATACTGACTTACCTATTCCAGCAAAAATGCAAAATGATCTTAAGGCTGGTAAAATCTAAAGAAAAACAATAAAAATTACAGAGAAAATTAAAACACAGACTACACTAAGTAAAAACAAATACAGTGGTACTCCGCTCTACACACACCCATATACATGGACAGTTTCATTTGTCCCAACGGAAGGCTAATTTATATTTTCTAAAAATACCCCGCTTATTATGAACACCGTTAATACGGACAACAGACACTTTTCTGTGTCCCGAGTTGCAAACTTTTCTATATTGTCGATCCCACTTTACGGACATTTATGTTTTGCGCACTGTCTATAAGACCCTATAACTGAATATCTTACCAATGAAATAACCTAACAGAAACGGACAAGTCACCTTTTAAAAGTTCTGTCTGATATTCACTTCACCTGGCAGGGTCGCAAACTTTCAAGCGTCAGTACAAAGTAAAGTCACTGACTGATTCCACTATCATGTTTCAAGAACAATACTTTAAAGGTGATTTTAGTCTGAGATTATAACTTATGATCGTGAGATTTTTGAAGGATGAACTTGTTTCAGTTGCAGTTAAGAAACTAAACAACGCTTTCTCGCTAAAACGTCTGCTTAGTACAAAAAATATAAGATCATTTATTGCACAATGTGAAACCAACTTTTGCCCACATTAAAACCATAAAGATTTATTTCCTACACCTTTTCAAAACCCTGACCTTATAACGTACATGTACAAGTTTATTTAGTAAAACTCACCGTGCTTGCTCCAATCATGAAAGCCAAAAAATCAGTCAAAGATGTTATCGTGATAGACACTCCCTGCAGGACAGAAAATCATGGGAAATTTTGTATAAACCAATAAATTTTATCGTCACATTTCATCAAGCTTGCTCCTCACAAGTTTCTATTCTCCCTCTGTCCACCCAGAGAGGAGGTTTCTAGGGGTTCGTACAGTAATAACGTATCTTTTTTGTTTTATGCGGAACACAAACCCAATTTTTTGTACTTGTTAAAGGATATCCATCACTCTGATTATTCCTAAGGCTGTGTTGACACTGTAAGAAGTAAACGATAAGGCGGTGTATGTTCCAAATTAAGCTAAAATATATTTGTTGGAAAATCGACCAGGAATTGAACTTACAGCATGTTGTAATGCTACGCCAATGGCCTCAGGGACTCCACGGTTTTTGACGAAATCAGTAGGTAAGTTATTCCACGCTTGCACAATAACAAACATGTCATCAACTCCAATACCTGCAAAGAGACATATTTCAGTTATTTTTCTTCTTTCATTTTCGAGTTTCTCACTTCTTAGCCTGCGCCATAGACAGAACTTAACTTCCGGTTAAGCCTATCTGTGAAACAGTGCCAGAATCCATTTCCTGGGCCCCCACTTGTGTACCAATATTTGACCAAGAGCATGACTGGCCTGTTAAAAATGCCCCCTTTGATTTGCCAATCAAGGGTCGATTTAATAAAACTTTTACAAGTGTAATTTTACAAGTATAGCTATTGCTTTCAGACCCTAAATCAATAGCTAAGTACTCTTGTAAATTACACTTGTAAAACTTTTACCAGATTGATCCCAGGTTGAAGGGAAATTCAAAATGAATTTCCAGTAATTTGTTGAGCCTGTTAGCGCCCTAGAAAAAAGACATTGGTGCTGCTTCGCAAATGTTACTTTCTGAGGTTAGATTGATTATCTGGATTAGAGTCATTTTAAACTTAAGAACGAAAAGTTTCAAAGGTGATAAAAGAATTGAAGTTTGAACCAATTAGTTTGCATTCGTGCAGGCCTCATTATTATCTACGGCGGATGTCTTAATAGGAAATCTTTGCATGAATCAAGTCCGATTGCACATTTAGTGATGGTCTGAGTTCTTGTATATGGCATCTCGTAAACATCTCGAATTTATATCTGCATTTTTTGAGAACTGAAAATTGTCCGTAAGGGTTGGTTTCTGATCTCAACCCCATGTTTTTTTTCGGATCAATTTAGGAAACTGCTCACCTACCCCTCCCCAAAGCTAACATTAACCCTTACCTCTCCCTTAGGGCAAAATGATGGCTTAGGGGAGGGGTAGGTGGGAAGTTTCCTGGAAACCAAAATTGATCCTTTTTTTCACGTGCCTCCCGATCAAAGAATTTGAACTTGTGTGTTCGCTGACGCGCTGATATAGGTTTAAACCAGTGAAACTGAAATAGAAGGACAGAGAAGATGGTGAGTTGGATTTTACCAAGTAGAAGGAAAGGTAAAGTTGAATGAACAGGGCCATAAAAAGCACCAAATCCACTGGAAAGCCCAAATGACACACCAATTGCCAAACCAATGCATACGACTCCCAGCAATCCCAGCCAAGCCTATCGAGAAATTAAAAATCTATTTCAGTTAAATGTACACGTACTTAAAATTCATATAATTACATTGTTGACTCAAAAGTCTTTCAAGAAGAGATCCCGATGCGTCCTCTTTATGCAAGATAATTTATAACATGCAATTTTTAGTTGTAGTAAGCGTAGTTCCACATTGCGGTTAACTGTTCTTCTTATATCCTGAGTAGCATAGTATACACAGTGAACATAAACATCAGACCATGCATCAAGTGGTTGCTTACAAGAGGTTAACAACAATGGAGAAATATAAACAGTCAGCCACGAAATTTGGTCATGGTTGCTTACAGGAGGTGGTCGTTTACGAGAGGTTTCAACTGTAAAGGCTTTGACTGGAAAACATTGGTGTTTTGGTATAAGGTCAGTTGCTTATGGGAGGGGGTCACACATGGAGGTTGGACGGTATTATGAATTCTCGTGCACGATGATAGTAACAACATTTAAAGGCTTTCCACATCCTACCTTAACGTTTAGGCGTGTGAATTTTCCAAGCATGATAGCCACATAAGCAATAATAAGCATGTACCCAATGGACAAGAGTTGAACATCGCCCTGTATGCTCTCCCCTGAATCCGTTTGAAATCTGTTTATTTAGACAATTTCAAAAAATAACTGTATCACATATATGGGACTTAATTGATTCGGACTGTTTAGTACTGCTTGGTATTGGCACCTAAGATATATACAAGCTTTACATGATAGCTTTTAAATATTAAAAAAATCCCGCAAATACACTCTATCACCTCTCATCACCCTCTACCACTGGGACATTTCACAAAGAGACATCAACTTCATTTTGGCCCCCCGAAATTCCATACTGATGATTATGCACCATATAAAATCTGTCCAGAATCCGGTCAGGAGCTTTGACTGGTTTACATGATAGTAAACACACTCTAGAAACCATTATTATTAATTTTATGCACGATAGTCAAGACAATTAAGGTCTCAGAGATGAAATGTACCATGGGCTGAATCTACAAAGATAAACTTAGTCATTTACAAAGAGAGGTATAGAGCAGGGAGATACATCATACACTGTAGAAGAATGGAATGAGAGAGAAAAATTATTTTGGAAGGAACAACTTAACTGAACTGAGTTGTTCACTCACACCCTGGACAAGAGGCAACAAATACTCTGACACTATGACACTCAGAAATACTGTAAAATTCGGAAAATAAGCCCCGGGGCTTATATTTTGCAAAGACCCTTTTAGAGGGGGTTATTTTTGCAGGGGCTTATCTACGGTGGGAAATTTGCGTTTCCAAATCGATTGGGCTAGCCTTATAGTTGGAAGTAAATTTACCGTTTTTGAGTGTTTTACTTTGTATTTGGGGACAATGTTGCAAGTACAAGCCCCCGAGGGGATTATATCTGGACAGACGATGTAACGGAATGGTTTTTGCGTTACCGGTTTCGGGGGCTTATATTTGGAGGAGCCTATACATGGAAGGGCTTATTTTGGGAATTTTACAGTATTAATTTTACAAAAAGAGGGAAAAGCTGCTGTACTTACTGGAGCTGACTGTAATAAAGCAGCTCCACTGGAGAAAGATCAATGCTAGACAACAGTTCATTGAATGCAGTTTCCCAATCTTCAGTCATTTCATCCTCCTGTTAAAAATATTTGTAATTGTGAGGAAAATATAGCTTCAGACCTCTACTAACTGTCAATGAACACACTGAGGTATATCAACAAAATCTAAGTGTAACCTCAGCATTACCCAAACCACCAGTGCATAACCATACCCATTGTATCATTAAAATATGATGAGGCAAAATTTAAAGGTCATCTAGACTGAAATTTTACTGACTTCATGGTTTTCAAAATACAGATTTTTTTTTATTAATATGTCAGCTTTAAGTGAAAAGACAATTGACACAGCATGGTCGTAAAGATTTTCCAAGTTTCAGCCGATGAGGGAATGGGCAAATAAAGTAAACTTGTCGAGTTTTCATCTCAAAAACTTTTTCAAATTCATCATTGCATGATTAGTGCATGAAGAGCAAAACACCTTGACATCACAATAACCATGTTTACATACTCTCATGCAAACCCATCTCGTGGCCAATCAAAGCAGGTGTGCTATCTTAGTTATTTCATAAAATGTTATAACCCTTTAAGCCCCAATAGTGACCAATATCAATTTTCTCCTAACTATACAAATACATTATCTATAGAAAAAGTTAAGAGAACAAATAAAAATGATCACTAAGGGAAAATACTTAAATCTTTTAACAAATTCTCGCAACTAACTTTTAAGAAAATGTATGGAGATCAGTCTGGAGAGTTTGTGTGTTGATATTCAGAAAAGAGTGGGAATATATGCTTACCAAACGTCCCTCAGCTGTGTTCAATACAGGATTGTATTTAATTCCATAAGCTGTTATTGACGCTTCAGCTTTCACAATGTGTTTTGTTCCATTACGTTCAATCCCGCCAATGTACTGGGAAAGCACAAACTTCTTGTTGGTGACAGGACTAAAATTAAAAAAAATATATTAACTTAATTAACCTTGAATTTAAGAAAACCTACAAAGTCTGCATTTAATAAACAATGAGAGACCTGTAGATTCGAGGACAAGAAAGACTACAAAAATGAAATTTGATTTAAGGTTTCTTTGCTTATTGTCAAAAAATGTGACCCTCCACAGGACTTTGACACTCTGGCCGCATTATTCAGTGTTATAACAGTCATGTAACTGATTTTGCCATCATGATCATCTGGTCAATATCATTGTACTTTAGAATTTAAAGCAAAAAGGGTATACTGAGCTGAATACCGCCAACTCTTGCCTTGCGCACAGCCCGCTATAACAGACACCCAGATAATACAGACAGCAGCTAAATCCCAGGCAAAAATAAATATTATTATAGATGTTTGAGTAAAATACCATAAAATTCCGAAAATAAGCCCCGGGGCTTATATTTTTCAAAGGCCCTTTTTGAGGGGCTTATTTTTAGGGGCTTATAATAATTTTTATTCCGAGGGGCTTATCTACGGAAGGAAATTTACGTCTCAAAATCGATTGGGCTAGCCTTATAGATGGAAGTAAATTTACCGTTTTTGCTTTGTTTTACTTTGTATTTGAGGGCAATTTTCCAGTTACCAAGTCCTGGGGGGCTTATATTTGGAGGGGTGATTTAACGGAGAGTTTTTTATGTTACCGGTTTGGGGGGCTTATATTTGGAGGGGCTTATACATGGAGGGGCTTATTTTCGGAATTTTACGGTAAACTCCCACTATTACGGACTCTAGCTAATGAGGACAGTAACTCATGATCAAGGTCCACCACTGTGTCCGCTATAAAGGGATTTGACTGTAGCCCCTTCCGCAGTTTTTTCAACTTTTGACAAAGACCGCGAAGTAAAAAACCATCGACACTGCTCAAAAGAGCCTAAAAAATAGCAAAATTGCCAGGTTTAATATAAGATAGACTTGTTGATACGAACAAAGATATAGCCTGGCAAAGTTGCAAAATTGTACTGAAGTTTGTACATGGTGAGGGGACCAACTTGCCCCCACCAAACGAACCACCTTCGCTCACCAAAGATGTATTACTTTCAAACTTGGCAAGTTTTCTAATGTTTAGGCACTTTTTTCAGTGGTGTTGACAGATTTTGCTAAATGATCCTATCATCAAAACTTGCAACATCAAGAATGTGGAAGGTGGGTCTATTGCAACAGTACAGTATAATATTTTTACCTTATGATTTCAGGTTGATTGATCTTTTTCAAAATATCATCTTTGCTAAGCTGATTTATCGCAGTCTCGTTAAAAGACCAAAGCTCCAACAAACCATTAATCATGCAAGTAGGACCCAGCCTAAATCAAAGAATTTAAGAAAATTGAAATCAATACACTATTATGCATAATTCATATTGATGAACCATTAAATATTACTACACTTGCTACAATCCAGTTGAAACTGAGGGACTAATTTATTAATTTAATAGGGAGTGAATAATCTTGGCAGGAGAGGAGAATATCATTAGAGCAACTGAAGAATACAGGGAGCCATTTATAATGTAAGGTCTTACAGAAGTAGCTTGTTAGTGGCCCGCTAGGCATGAATGTGAAAGATAAGTAAGTAAGGTACATGTAAATCTTTAGTTTAAACTGAGAATAAAATTGGCATGAAAAATTGGCAGTTTTGGTTCCTAAAATGTTTTGAGCTAAAACCTAGAACAATTTAATAAACATTTCACAGGCACCAGGTTATCCATGGAACTTATCTTTAAATAACATTTGATGCCATTTTGACAATCCCTCTCAATCAGCAGGCAGTCCTGGAAATAAAGTCTGCAGAACACTTACCTAAAACATATTTTCTCCCAAGCTAATTCTGTCCCATTGCCGATCTTCAGGACCTTTTTGTGAATCATCATTGCCTGTTGATAAAAAAAGGGATCAAACACCATCCTAGAGGGGGAGGGGGGGGGGACTACTCAACCAATATTTTGGTATAGGTGAGCCCCTGAGGGTTTGACTCAAACATTATTTTGGTATGTATAGGTGAGCCGTAGCCTGCAAATACAGCCATTTCTCCTAGCTCCTCATCAACAGGGACGTTTTACCAGGAGGAATGTCTACGACTCAGTGACAGAAATTCCATACTGATGACGTAAATCAATATTTACATAATAAATCCGGTAGATATGGGGTTCCAAATGTAAATTTGTTTGATTTTATGTTTCTCCTGGTTGATTATGGTAAAGTTTTGTGATCTTTTGCATATAAGCTCCAGCAAAACTCAGATGCTTTTTCTAAAGGAGAATATATTCTAGGAATATTGACAGTTTTGTAATAGATTCATCACATTTACATTTGACATTTGTGGCATTTTGTCTTTTGTCTGTGATTTGTAAACAATAGGTAAAACAATATAACTACTATGTCGACCAATCAGAGCTCCTGACCAGATTCCGGACAAATTTTACATCATCAATATGGAATTTCTGTCGCTGAGTCGCAGACGTTCCTTCTGGCAAAATGTCCTTCTAAGCGGCGAGGAGCAAGGAGAAACAATTTTATTTGCCGGCTAGGTGAGCTACTGAGGGTTTGAAATCCTGATCTGTTAAGGACAAAAAAAGTTCTAATATACATACCCTGTTCAGTACAAAACCCTCAAATTTATAACCCCGTTTAGGACAGACTTCCGTGAAATTGTATATCCTGTTTAGGACAAACCAGAGCTGTCATTAAGGGCCGTAACCCGTAACACCTGTTACGGCTGAACTCACTTGATGTTACAGGTGATCAAAGTGGAAAGCTAAAGGAGGCACTATAATAATTATTTTTGTGAGATGTTAGGGGTGAATCTTCTTTTGCTATGGCTGCTGAAAAACTTAATGACAGCCCTGACAAACTCACGCAATATTACATACCCTGTTTAGGAGAGAGAGGAGGAAAACCATACCCTGTCCAGCCGCACATCCCCATTTAGGCCATATAAAGGCAGCACCCCCTATGGGAACACTCTCCTTGTAGCTATCAGAACTATCCAAAGCAGGATTAGCTCAGTTGGACCTAGAGCTATCCACCAGCTAAATCACTATCCAGCAGATAAGTGTTGAGGACACCAATAACGCGCTATCCAGTGGATATAGCGCTATCCACCTTTTTAAAAACTGGGACCTGGTGGAAAGCTCTGCCCAACTTTTGATCAACCACGGCTTGGTGTATTTATCCATCTCTTGGCTTTTCACTTACCTCTTTTAAAATTTCCGGAGTCAACACATCCCCAGCAACAAGTAAAAATCTGGTCACACGTCTATCTGTTGGAAAATTTTCATCAACCCATTCCTTGTGTTTTTGTGCTTGAGAGTCTCCAGGTGTCCATAACTTTTCCCCACGACTTTCTTGGGTAAATCTGACCAAGCCAATCAAACATGCTCCAACAACAAGAAGTGATATTAGGATAGTGATCCATGGGCTTCCACCAACAGCTTTTCCCAGTCTAAGAAATGAAGGTTGATACAAAAATATTTTAGCCTGATATGGCAAAACAACAAGTATTTAGAACCAATGCAAATTACTATCGTATATAAAGTAGTTCTCTCAAAATCTCTCAAACAAAAACCCCCAAAAAATCCAGCACACCCATTAAAAAATCGCAGTCTTGATTGATTATGAAGTGGGTTTGACCATCAAACACAATCAGAAGTGAACTTTTTGGCAAATATGACACCGAAACACAACATAACTTGATTATTGCTTTGATTCAGTTTGATCTGTTCAATTGAGCTCTAGAGAAAAGGGATTTCATTTTTGATACACTCTAAGCACAGAATTTTTGCATAATGCCATTCTTAAAACAGAAATTTCTACTTAAAGGATAATAATTTGTCTTGTTGCAAAAGGCCCAATATAACAAAAGCTTTCTGAAACACCCAAAAGTACACCGCACTGCTGTTAACAGGCATGTGAGAGTGTCACTTGAAACACGTTGCAACAATACTCATTATTTAAGCACCAATCACAAATTTATCCCCAAGCTGACTTCATCTAGATTTGTACCAATCTCTGTTTTTCTTTCTCACCAGGGTTCTTGTGTTTTGCATTTGAAACCAATATGTAGTAGCTTATAGTGCCCAGTTGGACAATCAACAAAACCAACTTTAAAAATTCAAATGTTCCATTGGCAAAATGCTATGGGTTGTTTGGGTGTGCTTTTATAATGTGTGAACCTAATGAAAATCAACTAACAGTTGAAGTTCAACTGGTTTCGAATACGAACTTTCCATCGATTACATCATCATCTTGGGATTATAAGTGAAGGAAACAGTTATGTACAGAACATTTGCATATTTTGCAAAAAATATACATTCAAATAATGCAAAAGCTCTGTCAGTCAAATAAATAAACGCATAATTTCAAATACGCCAACACTTTCAAACTGAATTATTCTCCTTTCAAAAACTTACTCAGCATGCAATAGTTCAGCGCTCATGAACGATGTTTCTCGTTTTACAGTCATGTCACTGAATTAACATAAATTAATTTTACATAATAGCAATGACATGATCTTCAACATCAATAAATAGAGATGCGAACCACCTGTATTTCTATTTTCTTGTAAATTGAATATCTGACATGATTATTTCAACCATCTGTACATTCAAAATTACCTCTTTCAGGCTCACGAAAGACGAGAACTCGACCGAGAAACTACAGGGAATTTGTAGATCCGCCATATTGAAATTTTGTCAGCTTAGGACACGAAATTGTAACACCAGGGATAATGCTGTTTTCAAATCCAGTGGAGAACATCGAAGAGACTGAAACTCATTTTAAGCTCGGAAATTGACTTGGGGAATTGTCAGGTGATGGGATTGATTACTTTCGTTCCGCTAATCCGCCATGTTGAAAGTTTTGATACGTGCGTTAAGCGGGTTAATATTTACCTTCGGTAAGCTGATATTTGATATTACGCAAAAAGTGCAAGTGGTCTGTTTGACGTTTTGACCATCATCAAGATGTTGGGATACGATAGCCGTTATTACGTCTATATTGACGCACGCGCAGGTGTTTTAACTTGAAGGACAACCACCACAAAATAACAATTATTTTTTGAGCTTAATTATTTTCCGGATTTTTCAGAAGCTGACAGCCAAGTTGTTCCAGTGAAAAGAATGAATAAGTCAGTGTTAACACTTCACATTTTCTTCCATTTTTAAAAGGGTTAAAGTCTACAAAATATAAATTTTATTACCGACAAGGATTACGTAATTTACAAATAACACTCAAATCGAGCAAACTTTCAGTAAGGGAAATAAAAAAAAAGCAATATGAACTTTCCTTGACATTAGTGTGTCAAGAGTTGTTCTTGTTCTTTCTTATGTTTTAAAGTATATAATGACTATAAAACATAAATTCTGAGACTCTTCATTATTTGACAGACAAGCTTAAGCTTAAGAAGAAAAACAGTCGATGCTATACCTACCGGTAAAATCCTTTTTCCATGGATCCAGTAATAAAATTGCTGATTTTTGTAAGACATTGACAACCACCCTTTTTTGTTTTAACATCTTGGGAAGGCTCAGCCATTTTGAGGACTGTTTTGAGCAGTTATCCTCGATCGTGCGATCGGTTTTGACGTAAAGGCATAAACTGAACGCTTGCAGTTCAAACTGTTTTTCAGTTCAGTGCGCAGCTGTTAATAAATCAGCAAACAACTTCTCACGGGGGAAGGGTACGTCAATCTTTGACTCACCGCATCGACTACTATATTACTTTAAACACGTCTGCGATTCATTTTTTTATAGATTTGTTTTGCACGGATAGAAAATCGTGTAGAAACATGCAAAACAAAACAAAACAACAACAACAAAAAAAAAAACAGCTGTAAACAGACTGGATTGCTGAATCGGTGTTTTTACTTTTGGTAATATGGGAGGGGTCCCAGGGGCGCTCGCAAGTCGCTTTGCTCACGTTGGGGAGGCACATGTCACGAAAATTATGACTAAGCACTTGTTTCATCTCATAATAACAACGGCACTATAACAAAAGTAAAAGTAAAACCGTACAAAGTAGGAAGAGCGATTGTTGTTATCATTACATATATTTTTTTTGTCTCATGTGTGAATGTATTCACTGTAGACTCATTTTGTCTCATGTGTGAATGTATTCACTGTAGACTCATGATTTTAGGCACGGTATTTTTTTTCGCGTGTACCCCACCTTAGGTCAGCTAAGCGCGAAATAGAACGATGCTACTGTTGCGTAACCTTCGAATTTCGATCAAGAAAAATAACTTCTCGATCATGACTTCACAAACCTAAAAAATATGAATCAAAATTTAAACTAAAAGCTGCTTCCCTTTCTTAATGTCAATTTATCTTGTTTCTCAGAGCAGTCAAAGCTTAATTGTGGCCGTTTCAATGGGTTTTAGTAGAGCTCTCTATATAGCATTTCCTACAAGTTTTTAGGCTCAGAGAATGGTCAGATAATTAAAAGAACTGCGTATTTGTGCAATCAAATCATGGTTAATAAAGTTCAAATGTAATCACAGTAGATTTCTTTACTGTGGTTTCCGTCTGTCTTTTCCGTACAAGGCATTCAACCTATAGCATTCCATGCATATCCGACTGAACAAACCATCGATGACCAAGACAAAAGGTTCCGTTAAGTTATTCAGTCGTGAAGAGAGGATAAAAGAGGTCCTTTCATGCACTCTTGCCACAATGTATTAACAAAAACCAAAAGATTCATGAGCGGCACGTTCAGGGATCCCCTACTTTCTTCCTCACCCTCTCCTCGCTGTTTTACTCGCAACATTTTTCGCTCGGTGTTTGACTTTCGTTCCTCGCGGCTTTCTTTGCTCCGAAACCGCAAGGAAACGCTTGCTAAGCAGGCTACATAGGATCTTACCCTCTAGCTATTAATTCTTGTTTTCCAGCTCCTCTTTAAAATAAAATAATTCAAGAGATCGCAGGTGGCCTGTCGGAAAGCAGCTGACATTTCGAGACGCCACTTAAACCAGTGTTGGCGTAGCGAAACGTCGACCGGTTTACAGCACTGTAGTTTTGCCTTTGATTTTTGCCGGCTTTCTCAACCAGTTTCCTCAATTTCAGGGTTTAAGAATCGGAAGGTCCTTAACTACTTCTGTTTTGCTCAAATAGAAATACATCCCGGGAGTGCAAAATGTGCCTCATTCTTACCTGAATCCTGTACCCTTTTTTATATATTTATTTTAATTTTAGCCAGAACGCTAGATTTAAATTTTTGTTATTATTCGACAGTTTATACTTCTGTAGATGTATGTTGGAACATACGACATGCCAAGTTAAAGTTTTATTCCTTTCCACAAATGCGTTTATATTTCCTCGTTTCTATGAACGCAGTTTTTTTTTTTGAAGGAAACAGGAAATGAGTTTAGACTCAGACTCCGCCCTGTTCATCATTTTGAGAGAGACTGGAACTCAAAACAATATGGCGGTAATGGCGGTTAAGAAGGACGTTCGATAACTCTTGAAATGTTGTGAGAGTTTTTCAGTATTTAAAAGGCAGCTGTTGCCATTAGAATGATTTTAATTCGAAGATGATAATACTCCGCTCGATTCTGGTTGAAAGTGTGCTCAGTAACCACTGACAGCGTTAAATCAAGAGTTGAATCCATTCGTGGGAAATTGGTTGAATTAGTCAATGAACAAGCTTGGTATGGAAGGAACTAAAGAGCAGAATATTGTGGAAGATTTAGTGGCAGAAAAGCGGGCTATTTTGGAAGAGCTGGCTCAGTGTAAAGCTGATAAAGACTTTGTTTGGAATCTGTGGCGGAGATTACAATCTGCTCAACCCGATGTTACTTCGGTCGTTAGCATGGTAGTCGCTCGAGAAAAAGAGAAAGGCGAGGAGAAGGATAAAAAGGTTTTGGAAATCTTGCAGGTGAAGGATGAAAAGATCAAGGAATTAAAAGAGAGGATATTGGCGGCGGAGGATGAGTCTCATTATAGTAAAACACGCTACCACGACCTGTTGATTGAAAACGAGGAACTCAAGCAAAAATTAGATGAGATACAAAGCGAGTTTTCGGCAAAGGAGAAAGAACTACGCGAAGAAAATGGCTATTTGTCCAGTTTGCTTAAAGCTCATCAGGCGCAGAAGGAGGTGGATGATCAAACCGTTAAAGAAAATCTGGATAAGATAACAGAGGAGAAAAATCAGCTGAAGTTAAGAATCGTAAGTTTGGAGAAACAAGTTAGTGATTTTAGTGAACAGAAGTTAAACATGGCTTCGGCGATCGAAGCGAATGCAACTTTAGAGGAAAAGATTAGATCATTACAAAATGAGGTCAATGAACTGACATTAAAAAGCGCTGAAGTTGCAAAGAATTGCGACGAGGCTGAATCAAAGTTAAATGAGAACCAAAACGTGGTCAAAGAGCAATTAGAGTCATTGCGAGAACAGTCTAAAAAAATTACAGAACTTGAAAGTGAATTAGTGGCAGTGAAAAGTGAACTTGAACAGGCGAAGGACAGTTACAAACAGGCTGTTAGTCATATAACGGAGCAAGAAAACGTTATCAAACGTCTGGAAGAACTTCAGGCAAATAATCAGAGAGATGCTATCGACCGCGAGCAAGAATATCGCAAAGGACTTGCTTCTCTGCAGAAGTCCGTGGTCGATCTTCAAGCACGTTGCTCAGCTTATCAGGAAAAGGAAACCAAGTTACTGCAAGAGACCGAGAGGCTGACAGAATCTTCAGCCAAGTTAACAGAAGACGTTAGAGTTAAAGAGTTGATTATTGAGGAACTAAAGGACGCTGTCAGAGGTGGCGTTCGTTCGGAAGAAGTTTCGAGACGTGAGGACAGATTAAATGAATCAAGCGAGCACGACCACAGGGTGCCTCAGAGAGATATCAAGAGAGCACAAGATTCCTATTCTCGAAAAGGGCTAAAATCGAAAAGCGCGGAACAACGACCAACGGACGGCTCGGATGAAAGTATTGAGGAACTGACATCGGAAATCGCAATGACGAATCAAGAGACGGAAAGAAAACTGAAAAAAATAACAGCTCTTGATGAGCTTGAGAACCGGCTAAGTGAAAGCAGGAAGCTTATAGATGAACTGAAAAAGCTTCTGGAGCTCAAAGAAGCGGAACTTGTAGAAACTAGACGCGCTCATTCGCAACGGCAACAGCGCTACAGAATGTTGAAAGAAAATTACCAACTTGTGCTAGAACAGATTAAGACTTATGAGGCTTCAAACGCTGATCGAACCGGAAGTGATTATCAACTTCCGGAAAGACCGGAAGAGCGAGAACTGCGGCATTTGGATAGTGACCAAGTCTGGAAAGAGTTGGCTTATTATAAACACGAGTACGAGGCCCTGGCGAAAGAAAGGCATGATGTTTTGGAGGAGGTGGATGTTCTTAGAGTTCAGCATGCTAATGATCTGGCGAATGTCCAGGAGCTCCGTGTTCAAATCAGCGAAGAGAAAGAGGAGAACTCTTCGCTGCGTAGTAAGATGGCGGCGGGAGAGGAAGCCTTTGATGCGCTCCGTCTTGAGGTGGAAAAGTGTGAAGACCAGTTGCAGAGTTGGCAGGAAAAGGCTCTCCAAGGACAATCGTTGAGTAGCGAGCTTGAGGAACAAAATCAGCTTCTGAGGCTCGAAATAAAGGCGTTACAAGAAAAAAATCAAACACTCACTGAAGAATTCAGTGGGTTGGCAGATGAGTTTGAGACTCTAAATAGATGTTATAATGAGCTGTCAAACAGCAAAGTAACAGAAAAACAAAATGTTATTAGTGACAAAGAAGTGGCCTCTCAAACTCTTAACGCAGATGCTGAAATTGTTAAGCAACATGTTGAATCTCTAAGTAGTTATGATGAACAAGTAAGGCGTATCGCTGACAGAATCTTACGTAGCCCTCCAAAAGACGCTGAAGAAATACGAGCCACGCAAAGTGTGAATGTCACGCAAGGAATCGGTGTCACGCAAGGCACGCAGACAGATGACTTCCCTCGTTTTGTCGATTCAAGTGTTAATGTGAATTTAGACGCCGATGAAGTCTTATCAACGGACGAGGAGGACATCATTGCTTTTAAAAGCAGTGTAAAGAAGGGTAAGGTGCCTGTTCGTAGGCAGGAAACTCCGCGGCCTAAAAAGGTGGCGAAGAAAACGCCGCGAAGAAACGAATGGGCAAGCATGAAGCAGCGAATTCTAAGCTTGACGCAAGAAGTTTCAGCTCTTCGGCAGTCGAAAGATAAAGCTGTTAAGTCGCTGAATCTGCAGAGGAACGATTTCGAGAGCTTGCAAACGGAGTACAATTCCTTGCTGTCTAAACTACAACTTAGCAGGAACTCGGTGCAGCATTTGACTGACAACTTGAAGATGTGCGAGCGAAAGAACGAACGTTTGGTAGCAGAGTTGAAGGAGCAAAAAGGAGAAGATGTGAGACCGACTGCACTCTCGATTGCAGAGTGGAAGCGCTTAGAAGAAGAACTGCGATTGGCCACAATGGAGTGTATTCGGTTGGCAAGCATTGTCAGAACGCTAGGGGGCGAGAATGAACAGCTCAGAGCAAGGCTGAAGGAATTACAAGACAATAATTCAAGGCTTGAGCACACTGTTACTCAGAAGAAGACACTCCTCGATGAAATGAAAACCAAGATGAAACTCGTGGAAGAAAAAGCCAAGCAAGACTCAGACACGGCAAAGAATGTGGAAGAGAAGTATTCTCAGCTTAAAGAAAGGGCGAAAACTAACAGACTACGAATTGAAACTCTTGAGCACCGACTGGATGGGGAGATGAGGGACAAACAGAAATTTCGTCAAGAACTGATGAACTGCCAGGAGGAGCTTAAGAAAAAGACTCAACAGTTAACAAGGTAGGGTCTCACTGACGTAGAAGCACCGAGTTTCTTTAACCTCCCCACCCCCTCCCCCTCACATTCAAGGAAGCGAGATGTTTGTAATAGCCAGGGGAAATTATCGTACATCAGTATGCCTGGTAAATGACTTTCTGTTCTAGCGAGCGGGAAGTTATGCTATCCAATAGCATAGCCAGCCTGCGAACACAGACGTATTTCCGGTCGTCGGTTCTCTCCGGCACTCGAAAAGAAACATCTGCGAACCCGAGCTGCCAAATGGTTTCTGTGACGTAGGACATTTTAGCCAATCACAGTTTAGCTCTTAAAAATCAAAAACTAATCAATCTTCTAAGATTCGTGCGCGTTTGTTATGTTTACACGTCGAAAATGAATTGGCGCGGCGTCTACAAAAGTTAATTCTTGTTTGCCAGGATTATTACTTTTCGGGTTAACAGAAGCGACGACAGGAGGTACATCTGCGTTTGCAAGCTATTATAGAGCTGATGTTGAAAAACGGGTCCATGATCAAGATACGATAAAAAGTAAGTTGGTACTAAATTTTAATCGGAAAACGTTCAGAGGAGGCAGAGTTTTTTTTAGAAGCAATAGTTTTGCGATGAAAATACGTCTTATGTGCATAGGTTTGGGGTTAGATCTAGATTACGCAGGAGAGAACGAGGAAATTTAGCGTCCTTTTTTGTACAGACGCAGTTCTTAGATCTGCACGATCCATTAGCAACCCCTTCCAATTTAAAACAGTTCTCACCAATTGTATTATAGTGGGTAACCTATACGGTAAATCTTTTTTACCGTCGATATTAATTTACAGCAGCCTATGCTTTACTGAATACTTTCTCTAGAAATATTTGTCAAAATGAGTATAAAATGTATTGCCCCGACACGCTAAAACGTTTTTCTTTGGAAGCAGGGGCGGATCCAGGATTTTTTCAGGAGGGGGTGCACTCGTCTCTTGCTCTACTTCAACACCAATAAACCACATAGTATTTTTTGTAGAATACCAGTTGTATTAGAAAACCGCAGGTCATCTCAGGGGTGGGGTGTGCACCCCCTGCACCCTCCCCCTAGATCCGCCCCTGGGAAGAATGCAATTTTAATTCTCTGTTTGCAGATCCCAGACTTTGCGTAACCAAGCTAAATTAGTGGTAAGCGAGATGGAGGCAGCGGCTACGAAGCAGCTTCAGGGATTGGCCAATCAGAGCGAAGCAACGATAGCCTCGCTTCAGCGAAAGCTCGATAAGGCCCAGGAACGAATCGAGGAGTTTCAAGCATTTGTGCGAACTCTTGTGGAAGAACTACTCGCAAGTACGCGCGCGATGCGTCGCAAACTAGACGAGCTTCACGAAAAACAGTGGCGAGAAACATCGAGAACTGCTGCGAAAGAAGCTCGGAGCAAAGCTTGCTCAATACTGAACATTTCGTCGAAGGATCTAGAAAATATCATGGAGGAAAGCGCAGCTCAGAAGGAGGAAGAGGCGAGGTTGATGACTGAGCAAGAAAACGCATGGATGGCCGAAGTGGAATCCGCGCTGAAGCGTCAAGGAGCGTTTGCAGTTCCGCTTCTAGAAGTGTTACTGGATTTGGTGGATGAGCGAGTGGCTGCTGAAGCCAAATTTGCTGGATCTTAATGTTATACAAACCTCTCATAGGGGATGTCAAGACCTGATGGTCGCCTGTGGGAAGATCCATCTATGTATAGTACTTTGGTTGGCTACTGTAATAGGCCCCTTGCAGGTAGCCACGCTGGAGAGCAAACGTCGCACTGGGACTTGACAAAAAAAAGACATACATAATTTTAAATGGTAATTTTCTTTGTTTGTCTTGTCCCAGTGCGACTTTTTCTCTCCAGCACGGCGGTTTTGTACTACGTGAATCGCTAGCTGCAAAGGGCCTATTTAAGAAATATAGAAAGGAGAAGGAAAGACTTCTTGGACTATTACTAGGGACAAAAAAATATTGGCCAATAGGCCATTTGCACGGTAGTGTTATTTTACTACAACGACCTGAATCCTTTTCGTTTTTCCTTTCGTATTATTTAAATTTGGTAATTCCAGCGAGGATAAAAATAACAAAAGGCGTAATTTGTACAAGACAACAAAACCCTGAAGGATTCTGGTCTCAGTAGTGAAATGACGTCATCGTGCAAATGGCCTGTTGCTGACCGGCGCGCGATCGCCACAAACAATCCAAGAAATAATTGCGGGAAGTATTTTGGCTCTAGTTCCCCTCTCGCTTTTAAAGTGGCAAATTTGGATTAATGGCCGCACATGGAGACGTCTCCATATCGCGAACAAACAGTGGGCCACTTGCTATTTCCTTAGCATTTGAAAATAGCCGACATTTCCTTACGCCAGCACACTGATTTCCCCGCGAAATGACATCTCAGGAACGAACGCACAAGTTCCATACTGATGACGTGTCACTACACAGACCTGGGTAGTGTTTCTGACTGGTCCTGCTGTGAAGGAAATTTGCTTCAACCAATCAGAGGGTCTACCCATATGTGGGTAGTGACACGTCATCTAAATGGAACTTCTGGGCTCGTCCCTCTGCCCTCATTTCGCGGAAACCAGTGATGACGTCGCGAAAAGTCGACTCTCAGGCTGCTTATACTACTTTGACTGGCTACGGTAATTTGCGTTCATGCCAATTCTCTAAGTCAAGTTACAATTACGTAGGTTTGTAACTAAATTTCTTGTATTTTTTGTTAACCCTTTTCTTTCAAATGGATCGTATGTAGGTGTATGACATAGAGGATATTACACGGTGGCGCGAAGATATGAATTTTATTGTCGATTGTTTTTCCACTCGAAAATAAAATTCATATCTTCAAGCCGCCGCGTAATGTTCTTTTTATTATATAGACAAAAAGACATCGATAAAATAATAGAGGGAAATGACTGAAATGACGTCATCGATAAACTCACGTGTGAGATTATGGAACATAAACCACTCGGGTCCCGGATGTAGTTTTTGTGAATTTTACGAGTGGTATATTTTCCTGTAAAACACTTGTGTTTATATAATAAAGCCATTTACTGACCTATATTTAAAATGACGAGAGGACATTAAGGGTTATTTGCATTAAACAGTTTATTTGAACTCCAAAACCGTGTTTTTCTTTCAAGAAAACAAAAAAATGTCCATGTATTTAAAATACAAGCTACAAGAGAAAAACTATTAGCTTTACCTCTCTTCTCAGAACTTTAGAGCCCTTGCTTGTTTAACGAAAATATTAATACCGTTAATTTAGAGAAATATTTTAGTACCACAAATGTAAGAATAGCTAAAAATAAAAGATGTACAAAAAATATACATTAAAACTAGCCAGACATATCCTTGTTGTAGAAATCGGACAAAAAATTAACCACGGTGCCAGACCGTGGTAACGAGTTACGAGGTCTAGAACAACAATACCGGTCATACTTGAGACTAAAGCAAGTCGCTCTTTTTCAAGGTAATGAAAGCAGTTATCGTTTTCTGAGCCCTTATTTAGCTTGGTCAGCGGCTGATAATAAGACAGGGTGCGCGCGACCACTAACACCAAGTGATACCCAACGAGCAGTGTTAATTTTCCTCCCAAGGGCATGCGCCACTTTCACATCTCCCATAATACACCTTGATTGCCTCCCAAATTCTTGCATAGGCATTGTCTTAAATTTTTCTTGGGACGACTGTAATACCCAGGAGAAATGAAAAAAAAAAAAAAAAAAAAATGGTCGTGAAAAATTTTAGGGGGCAAACAAGGAGCATTAAGGGAGAAATGGCAGTCCATAGGCCACCGAAAAAATCAAATCACCGGGGAATATTTTTCGACAAGATATACCCCAGCCTTCCAGGAGAAGCAGTAGATATAGATTTTTTTCATTTTCAGTGCCGCTCCTAGGCACAAGCATGGAAGGGAGTAGCTTGAAAGCCAAAATTCTTTTCACAAGCCTTTATGGAACTTTTCGGTCACCGGAGCCTAGAAACCAGGAATAGCTGGTTTTCACTTCCTGACTTCGGCGCTTCAGAAGGCCAGGGAACCCTGGGGACAAGAGTCGTTAGCGTTTTCTTTCTGTATTTTCGTTTTGCTTTACTGCTACCCTGATAAAAGAGCGTTTGCTTACAGTCTTTTAACATCTAAAAACCTGACAAAAAAATACTAGAATAAATAAAATGGTGGTTGTTTGCAACCATTTTCTTTTTTAATACCGGGTATATCTACTTTGGTGCATCTTTACGTTCCTGAAAGTCTGAAAGCCCAAAGGAGTACAAAAAAATGGACGCCTTCAAAAGCGAGTGTTAAGTCTTACTACATTATCCGAGAAGCAACTCGAACAACTCGCCTTCGTTGATCTGAAGACTTGATGGACAGACTAACGTTTGGTTAAGTTCCCAAACCTAAGTTGAACGTGATAAAGACCTATTTCTTACGATATTTCCAAAACTGTACAATTCAAACTACGACAATTAACCCACTACATTTCTAGATTTTACCCAAAATTCGAAAACTGTGCAGCTCTGTCACGTCACTATAATTCACAACTTTGACGTGACTGTCACGCTATTTTACCGTTAGCCATATTCTCTCTTAACTATTCACTAGACCATATCTATCAAAATTTACATAATACAAGTATCTAATACCACCTACATTTGTTCTCGTCTTCTTTACTCCTTCTTACGGCTATTACTTGAACCGTCACGCAATCTTTCTCCCCGGGAGATCCGTTGCGTGACAGGCACGGTAATACTAATACATTAAGGGAGGGGAAACTTTACGGCCGAGATTTTCAACGAATACGTAAAAACGTAACCAACAATTACAAGGTGAGAAAAAAAAAGTGTAAAAAATACATCATACCAGGCAGTTTTGCTACAAAGAAAGAGTGTTTGAAAACTGTCGTACATAATTGTGGGGGGTGAAAGCCCTTGTAACTTACTGAAACAGCGGTCGTGTCCGTCTTATACCATTCAAGCAGTTTGCACTTCACAAAATTCACATCAAGACTACATACTTCGGAAATTTAAAAATATAAAGAGAAAGCATCACTTTTACGGCAAACGACCGATTTTAATTGCACTTATTACTTTCTAATTTTGCTGTTTTCCACGCGCGGGGAGAGTTTTTTCACCAGAAACTTGAAAAACCGTTTTTTTGATTTCGCGTAATGATAAAGAAACAGGAAGGTAATCTCCCCAGCTCGCCGTTTGCCATGAACGCAACTACTCTGTCTTATTTTAAACTGCATTTGTCTTTGCGCGCAAAACACCCTCATCTCACTAGCTTAGAAATGAGAGGCGGTTTCTGCGCGAACTATCTATCCAACACTACAAATTCTGAATATTGCTTTGTGGTGCTTCATTCTTAAAAGGAAACTTTTTATCTCTCAGCTATCAGGCCACAAATTCGTTCAATGAAATTGCCAATTCGCCCGTAAGAAAAAATCCAAACCGGTTTTCCATGTCATAAGCGAATGACTGTTGCTATGGACAACCGACCACAACCAAAGCCGGTCAACCTCACAAAGACAAAGTCACACACCTTCCCGACACTGTAGGCTAGATACAAGAGAGTTACTGACATGTGAGAGTAGAATTTTTGTCTTACCATAACAGAACGGAGCGTACGAGGAAAAATAGTTCTAATTATTTCGTTAATTATAATGAATTTAGTAATAACTTTATTTAACGAGGGTAAAGACATTGATTACTGGTCACCCAGTAGTTTTCATAATGGCCCTCCTACAATTAAAGTAATAAAAAGTATCGATTCTATACATCTAAAACATGACGCCGGATTTAATGAAAGTACATTCCATATCCTAACGTTTAAAAACCTCGAGATGTACTACAGAAGAAAAATCGGAATGTTGCAAGGTCTTTGGGTTTGGAAGCTCAAAACCCGGGGCCTTTCCGATCAAACTGAGACGGTTTTTTAGGTATTTCACTGTCGAAGCTACGCTACAGATAAATCAAATTATTAGAAGGTAAGATTTTTTAAACTTCGACCTCGCCTGGTAGATACTCGGTCATCCTCATGTAGGTACTTCCCTCGTGATGATGGTCACGTGGACGCTCTTGTTCCACTGATGTCGGTGAAGACGTATCTTCGCCCGACCCGTCCGTCTGATTTTTAGCAAAGTTTATGAACACCTAAAATAGGGAAACAAAAAGCAAGTCGAGTTATCTACTCCACAGGCCAAACTGTACCCAAATAATCAGTGAGGGATACAGAAAACTTAGAGAAAGAGGAGTTACCGAAATCTGCCGCTAATCAGCCCCCCCTCCCTCACTTATAGCCACCATCACCACCCTCCCAACCCAGTTGTAGGCCCATTTACCTATAAACTTCTGATTATAAGCCCCTCCTCTCAGATGCAAGCCTCCCTCTACTTCGTAATAAGCCCCCACCGGGTATAACCCCTCCGTTTATAAGCCCTGCTAAGTCCCCTTACGAAGATGTAAAAGCTTACAAGCGGCGTTTACGAAGACAATTTCAGACAAAAAAGGGGACGGGGGGAGGGGGTGGGGGAGGACACACTAAATCCGGTACAGGGCTCTACCAGTATTCAGCTAGCAAGCCAACTGGGAGCCGCTCACTTTACCAATTCGTGATATACCCATAGAAAATATAGGTATCTGAAAGTGCGGAATATCTGAGAGAAAGGTCTAACGTGTAGCAGTTAAGTGTGCAAGGATTTTCTTTGACTGAGAGGAAATTCCGAATAAAAACTGTGCGTTCCTACTTAGGGGATGATTTATTTTTAAACTTTTCCACTGTTGAAACGTTATAAACAGCAACATTCTAACCAACCTGATCAAGAGTTGTCTGTGAAACTGAGTAATCTTCGATGTCAAAAATCTTTCGGTTAGCTTCTAAATGACCAAAAACCTTCGAAAGAACAAGTCCTTGAGATGGGAACTGATATTCAAGCTGGTTATGATGTTTGTCCTGTAATAAGTAAACACAGATAAATGATAAAGAAATCGAATCAATTTCCGTTATACTCACATCTCGAATAGCTGAAATTACAGTTCTCACATCAATGAAATAACATTAGTGCAAAGAATAAATGCTTTTCAACGTAACAACGTGTAATTGAGAAGCCGTTTCATTACGGTTCGTTGCATTCTTGTCGCATTTGTGTCAACCTTTTGTTCTTAATTACTCAGTCTTTTAATAGAGGTTACGTAATTACATTTGATTATACACTATGAATACTTGTATAAATATCGACCTAGAAGCGTTTTTGGCTATCACGCATTTTGGACAGCCGTTGTCTTGTCGGTGACCAAACTTATTATTAGTTCCTAAGTTAGTCTAAAGCTCTAATCCTCGGAGCTCGATACACTGCATTCGATCGAGGAGTACGTTCCCGATTTTTTTTTTGTCCCAATGGGTTTTCGTACCGGGTAGTGTATCATTCCTTTGATTCTAGTTTCTGTCGCGTTCCATATTATTTAAATGTTCGTTTGTGTAGAAATTATATCATTTCTGTAATTTTTTTATATTACTTTTAAGATTATTTGTATTGTTGAACTGTATTACTAAGATATCTTGTCAATAAAGCACGCGCTGGTCCATTGTGTCCATTAGGCACCCAGCAAGAGTCACACTCCATATATGTCGAGTTTTCACTCGCGCTTTGCGCGCTGTTCGGAGGGTAGTAATGAATATCTCTTGGCAGTAGTCAATAATCATTCGCACCTACCACGCACACTAGGCCATTTCGGAGTTCCAAACACTCTCACTTTGAAAACGAGGCTTAGTGCAAAACCTTCTTGTGAAACTCAGTTTAGTTTACATGAGAATGTCTTAGCTCTTAGCCTCTCTTTGAAACAGAGGCATGGTACAACTCCAAAGTGAACTATTGCCGTTCAACACGCGTGATAAAGTCCGACCACAGTTTCGCTTTGTCCGAACGACGTGGCACCTTTCAGAAAAGGAAAATTACTTTAAGCTAAGCGAGTGCAAAATCGGCTGAATTTCTTACCTTCAACACTGCACCGGGGAACAGGCTACTAATAAACTCTGAGACAGCGTCCAAATTGGGCTCTTCTCCCCCGATTCGCAAAGTAACCGTGTATCCATCTCCATACCTTGAGAAAAAACGAAAGGAATTCGTCATAATCCTTAAGGCAAAAGAACCACTTCTTTGCCGCAAAGCATAATTTAGACAAAGGAAGACGAGAAAAAAAATAACACAAAAACAAAAACAAAACAAAAAAAAAAAAACGATTAGAAGGCTTCTTCGTGACATGAGACGGCCTGCTATACTTTGTTTATTTCTTGTTGTTTTTCTGGGGAGTGGACTAGGAGAGGGCAGCATGAACTTCTGCTGACCACACTTGGGCCTCGTGTTAGGGGTTACGTTTAAAATTTAATTCAAGCTCATACGCTCCTGTTGCGACCAAGTATCTTACCCCACCAAACCCACTCGGTCCTATACTTATCAGACATTTTGGAAGTAGTAGTAGTAGAGGGTTACTTTTCAAGTGAAGGTGAAGGTTAAGTGTAACTGTACCAGCTAGGGCTACTCGCACAGAAATTTGTTCGCAGGCTTGTCATGGATACCTGCCTCATTGCCTTAAATCCCTAATTTTGGGACTAGGCACATGTTCTGACGCACATTAACCGACGATGCGCTTAAAACTATTACTGCGAAATACCGCAACATTTCATTCATACCTCCTACGTTGCCCGCAACCTGTAAAAAGGTTTATAGCCCTAGTAACTTACTTGTTTTTCAAATGTTGTGGACTACCGAGACATTTAAACTGTCCATTAACCATGATTCCTAAACGACTACACAGATTCTCACACTCTTCCATACTGCAAACAAAATGGTAACCGCAGTTTTAAAGTGTGGTCATTCAATGAAAGGTACTTAGCAGTAATTTCCTTTTATTTTTATTCATTAAGCTATAAAAGATGCTTCCAACATGAGCACTACCTTCCTGTGGTACTGTTTATTATGGTACTTAAGGTGGTTCTAACTTTTGAAACTGTGGATGAAGTCCTTACGTGTGACCATTCAAATGAAAGCTACTGAGTAGTACTTTCCTGTGGTACTGTTTGTTATGCTGTACAAGGTCTTTCTAACTTTTGAGTCTGTGGAAGAAATCCCTAAGTGTTACCATTCAAATGAAAGCCACTGAGCAGTACTTTCCTGTAGTGCTGTTTAATATGCTGTACAAGGTGGTTCTAACCTTTTGAGTCTGTGGATGAAATCCTTAAGAGTTACCACTCAAATAAAAGCTACTGGGCAGTTCTTTCCTGTGGCACTGATTATAAGCTATCCAAGGTGGTTCTTACATTTTGGTTTGAGTATTGATTCTCACTATAGTGAATGAGTGACTGTTTCAGTGACCTTACCTGTGGGAAGTTAAAATAACCGTGCGGCCCTCCTTAACAATTCCGGTGATAATATTCCACAGGAATCTGCGAGCTTTTGGGTCCATGCCAGTTGTGGGTTCATCCTGCAAAAAGGACAACCGCAATGTGAGTAACTTATTTGTGTGTTGTGACCACAAACCCATTAAATAGTCACGTCATCAAGTGGGAAAAAATTGTGCTAGTTTCCTCAACATGAAGATTTCGGATCATCATACGTTTCTGGGAAAATGCCCACCTACCCCTCCCTTAAGCCAACATTTTGACCTAAGTGAGAAGTAAGTGCTAATGTTGGCCTAGGGGAGGGGTATGTGGGCGGTTTCCCAGAAACGTATGATTTTTGTCTTCTTGATCGAGAAGGAAAAACGGAGGCTCTACTTGAATCTCTTCCGGCCTTCGGCCAACTTCTGGCTAGTCAATCTTGTTTTCTCTCGTCAAACTGTTTTTTTTTTTGGGCGCGAGTTTCCGTTTATTGATGAGCCGACAGTCATAACCAAGCGCGCTGTAGCAAGCGCACGGCGTTTAGGCCTGGGTTTGAAACTATATCCTACTAACACGCCACGTATGCTTAAAAAAGATCTTCCTCGATTGATACAGTCTTTCTCGAGCAAGCAAAAGAAAAGAGCTGCTGGCAGGGGTTGTCAAATTAGCTTAATTGAAACTTAGGACAATCAAGGATACTTACAAGGAAAACGATTGGTGGATTGCCGACCAGTGCAATGGCTGTGGACAGCTTCCTCTTGTTTCCACCACTGTACGCCCCAGCGCACTTGTTTCTGTACTCACTGAGATTCATTCGAAGAATGAGACTGTCGACAACCTGAAAACAAAGATAATTATTACTTCTGGCCCACAATCCAACATTTTCAAGATACTTGCCATGCGCATGTTAGCCCGGCTATGCTTAACGTCATTTATCGCGCGTTTTTCGAAGTTCAATACATTTAGGTCATCCGGCAGGTTGAATTGTTAACGTTAATCACTTTATCACATTCAAGTCGACCACTTAATCACAAAAAATTCAATTCATTCAGCGTACGCTGACATCACAACCAAAGCTCTCAGATGGATAGATTACCAAATTTTCTTAACAATGGGGCTACGATACTATCACGCACAGTAGATGTAGTTACAGTTTAAGACGTGACGGCAGAAAAATAAACATAACGGTTGTCTTTACACTAGGCTGTTAAGTAGGACTTAAGAGCTGCTAAGTTTTACTTAACCAAAAAATACGTGTGAAGGCCTAAGTAAAATCTCAAGTAACTTTACTTTGCATCTCATTAAAGTCGGAAAGTTGAAACGATTAAAGAAAGTTTCAAGTGACTTGAAAACCTTCCTCAAAACCGACTTAGCGAACTTGCAGTTTCTAAGCTTTGAGAAAGGCGAAGCATGTCAATCAATCTTAATTATGTTGCGTGGGAAAATAAGCTTAAGTAAACCTGAAGTAAAAAAGATAGGTTGTGTGTGAAGCTTTATTTTACTTGAAGAATTTAAAATTTACTTGCCTTGAAATATTTCTTAGCTTATTTAGGCACTAGTGTAAAGACTACCAACATAACACCTTTCTGCATAACAGAAAACAAGTCAAACCTGTTTCACATCTTGCTCGGGAACTCCTCTGAGCCGCGCGTACAGCTGAAGGTGTTCAGCGGCTGTCAGTAGGTTATCAAGCCCGTCAAACTGAGGACAGTAGCCCATGGATTGATGAGCGTTATTTATGTTGCTTAAAATGCTATAAAAGGAGAGAATTTCGAAACAAATTAAGTGGTGCTCCGTAATAAACGTAAAAGGGTGTTAGACACAAGTAGCCTGAGAAAACAGCCCACATTTTGCGACGCCACCGCGAAAAGACGACTTAGGAACGAGCGAAAATTCCATACTGATGACGTATCACTACCCAGATCTGGGTAGTGCTTCTGATTCGTGGTGCCGCGAAGGAAATTCGCTTCAACCAATCAGAAGCACTACCCAGATCTGGGTTGTAATACCTCATCAGTATGAATTTTTGCAGTCGTTCTTTTGGCGGGAAAACTAGTGGTCGTGTCGCGAAATCTCCCCTGTTTTCTCTGGCTAGGTCACAAGGCACAGCGAGTACTTAAAACTGGACGAAACGCGAATGCGAACTTAGAAACGTGAGGGAATTGCAAAGGGCTGCAAATCGAGAAAAGAGAAATGAGAGCGACATGACCAATTTCAGTTTGTTTACCTGTGGCCATCAACAAACGCCTCTCCTTCGGTCACTGATATATCTCCTGTAAGCATTTTGAAAGTGGTGGTTTTGCCAGCTCCGTTCACACCTAACAGGCCAAAACACTAGAATAGAGAAAAACAAACATCACGCGTTTAAAACCACTTAAAAGTAATGTAAAAGTGTTATTTGAACCCACTGGATATGAAATGCTTTACGTACGTCAGTTGACCAAAAACGTTTAGAGTGTTTCAATTTATCCTCTCTTACCCAGGGTTTAATAGATTGTAAAGTGCTAACCAGTGATCTGGCGGTTGGTAAGAACAGGGGGAAAAAAGAACATTTCATGGCGCGTGCTTTTTTCAGTTGCTTTAAACCACTGGGAGAGAGCACCCTCGAAACGTCTGTTTTTCTCATGCCCTTTCAACGCACACTTTGATAAACTCTGTAAAAATCATCGCAAAAAAAGAACGCCTTACTTTCCGAGGGCCGTATAGAGATATAGTGAGGCTGTGATCGCAAGCTAGTAAAATGCACGGCTTTAATCAGTACACAAGATAGACTAAACAAGGCTGATTTATCGTCTCACCTCGCCTTTGGGGACCCCGACGCAAAGTCTGTTGACAGCAACGTTTCGTCTTTTTCTAGACCTGTACACCTAAAACATGAATGCACGTGTGAAGACTCGGTTCTATAGATAGTCCTAGCACGAATGTGAAAGGTATGCAGAGTTCCCAAGCGCTTTATACTCATTGACAATAACCAAGGAATAGCTGTGATAAAGAGTTGTAAAGAGTTGGGAAGTAATCGAAATAGAATTTGGAATTGTTGGCCTTTGAGGAGAGGGGAAAACCGGAGTCATCGAAGAAAAACCTTTCACAGTACAAACGAGAACCAACAACAAACTGAACCTACAAATAGCATCGCTTCCGAGATTTGAACCCCCCAAAATTGGTTAAGATACGCGACAACAAAGCTTCTTGGGATTGTTTATTTTTGTCGTCCCTCCAACCGATCCCTTGACCCTTTGCGATCTTTTAAGTCCTTCGGTACCAGTTTCCCGCTCGTTTTGAACATGGCTAATTAGTTCTTTATTGACATTACGAACACTCCAAAAGTGACGAAGTATTGAATGTTACCTTAGTCAGATTGTTCAGTCGCAAAATGTCATTGGTCCCTCCTCCTCTTTCAATACGCTGTCTTTCTCGTTCCACGTCATCATCCTCGTTCTGCACTGGTTTAAGTGACACTTTGACGCGCCTGGCGAAATGAGAATGAAACGTTTAAAGGAGCTGTGTCACGAAATTCAGTCAAATTAGGAAATTACAAAATGCCCGTTAAATTAAGAGAAACATAAAAATAACCGCTTAAAAGGTTAAAGGAAAGTTAAAATAACATAACATAAACAACAGATGTCACGGATGGGCAAAACTGAAGAAGATTAAAACGGATTGAAATTAGGCGTTTTGAAAACTGTTCAGCCCAACAGTTTTTCAAAGTTGATCCCTGCTGCTTGCAACTTCAAAAATAATGCTCAGGAGACATATTTGTTTGTCTCGGATCTCTGATTTTGTCATTTACATGTAATTTATTTGCTTACTTTAAGTTCAATAGCGACTGAGGGCGAGTAATTGGCAAAATTAAACAAAATGAACTGGACTGCCGTGACACAGCCCCTTTAAAATTACTTTAAATCGGCAAGATTAGCTCAGTCGGTGAAGTGCTTGACTGCAGAGCGGAAGGTCGCGAGTTCGATTCCCGGGGTCGGAGCAATACTCAGAGTCTTACAATAACTGCGAATGGAAGGTTACTGCCTTTGCTCTGCAAATGGCTAGACCTTCGCGTGGCTCGGATGACCAAATAAAATGGCGGTCCCGTCTCCAGAAGGAGACGTAAATATAATGTCCCCCATTAGTGCTTTCGCGCTAAATACATTGACACTCAAATAAAATGCATTTTTTAAAGTGCCAGTAAGCAAGGTGGAAAAGATGCAACAAAACACAGCAAATAGGAATTCAGGCTATATCCGATTTCCAAAGACCTTTGCTTTCAACGCTAGGGCAAGCAAATGATATAGAAAAACTTTTCAGAAGATGACCGTTTTATATCGAAGACTTCGTACTTAACCTCGTTTTAAAAAAGAGGTTTCGGGTAACTCGAAAATGGTCTCTTAGCTTGCGTAAAAAGCAATACCCGACGAAGTGAAAGGGAGCGCTTGCTACACAAATTCAAGTAAAACGAAATCACATGACGACTGCGATGCACAGAACACAAGAACCTCAAGGCCTGAATTTCACTTTTAATTTTAGCAAACTAGTACACCACAACTTGACATAAATCGAGCAATACATGAACTGGCAAAAGGTATTTTAAGAGTACTATGCAAGTAAGCTGTTTCCTTTGTTTAAGAAAATGACTCTCAAACAAGGCATTAAAAATACACCAACCTTTGAGGAATAAAGAAACGATACTCGATGAGGACAGTGATGACGAAAAACAAAAATCCTTGAATGATCATCATGAAAATATTTCTTCCTGTAATATCCCAACTGAAAGGATCTCGAACAAGATTAACGCCTAAAATGAAACACGTAAACGAACAATTGAAAGAAAAAATAAATGAAAAAAATGTAAACAGTTAATGGCGACAGAGAGGCAGTTGATGCTTAAACTCATGGAAAAGTTTGGAAACTTACCAAACCTCTCAAAGACATCCATGAACTGATTCTTGGCCAAATCGATCAGTCCACGACCCAAACAGTAGTTGGGAAAAATCAAGAAGATTGTCTTTAGCATGTCGTTGATTTGAATCAGTTCCTTTCAGAAAGAAAAAAATAAATAAATACAAACACCAGTGAGAACCACTTTGTGCAGCGTATTGATTATTGTCACGGGAAAGTACTTCTCAGTGGCTTTCATTTGAATGGCCACACTTTAGGATTTCATCCACAGACTCAACAGTTAAAGCTACTTTGTAAAGCATAATAAACAGCACCACAGGAAAGTACTGCTCAGTAGCTTTCTTTTGAATGGCCACACTTTAGGATTTCATCCACAGACTCAACAGTTAGAGCTATTTTGTAAAGCATAATAAACAGCACCACAGGAAAGTACTGCTCAGTAGCTTTCATTTGCATGGCCACACTTAGGGATTTCCTCCACAGACTCAAAAGTTGGAACCTCCTAGTACAGCATAATAAACAGTACCACAGGAAAGTACTGCTCAGTAGCTTTAACATGATAGACCACTGGTTAGGTCATCGCTTACTGCTACCCTCAAGATTAGGAGACCAGTCTCCGATCATTATACGTCTCTGGTAAACTGCCCACCTTCCCCTCCCCTAAGCCAACATTTTGCTCAAAGTGAGAACTAGAAATGTATACAGTAAAAACCCACGAGTAAGAACCTAAGATTTAAGAACCTGTTAGGCTAAAATTTGCCATTAAGACCCCCTCTATATAAGAACCTCTTTAGCTTAAAACTTGGAGAAAGGTTCTTATTTTCAAAAATCATTTAAAAATATTTACTTAGGTCATTGAGAAAATGTTTATAATATTGTGTTTTACAGCACAATCATGTATATAAAGTTGTTCTGCTTCAAGAAATTAAAATTCATGTGAGAATAGATCTCTATTATGGTCATATTAAGGTACAAGCAACATTAGGTATGCAAATTTAAGGGCGCTGATCACTAAAATCTTCTTAGCAACGACATATTTTTTTGCAAGAAATTAAGAACCTATTAAGAACCTAGATAGCCTAAATTTGTGTTAACCACCATTTATGTAAGAAACGCTGGAACAATGTAGGTTCTTACTCGTGGGTTTTTACTGTAATGATTCCGAGTTTCTTACCTGATCGTCGGTGAAGAATTCCAGAATGAATGTCGCAAGCGTGGTGTTGATTCCAATGAATAAGTTAACACAAATGAGCACAATATAGGCCGTGCTTGACTCGGTAAACAAAAACGATGCTGGATACATTAACGGAGTGATTGCCCATCTGAAAGAAAATTTTAACATGAATTTGTGATTGCAAATCTATTTTAAGAGTTCAATCCTTTTTAGTTACAAAAAGCTACCTCCTTCCTTCTTTCGCGAAGATTAGGCCTAGACTACCATCTTGGACTAAGTATTGTTAACAAGCATAAATGTCGGCAGTACCGTAAATCCTCTATTACGCCGCCCCACCCGGGTGATTATTAATTTCAAGTACGATTGCCGGGGGGGGGTGCTTATTTGGGAGGGACGCTCATTTGAGTGTGAACAAATGATACGAAAACGCTGCTGTGGACGAGAAACTTTTTCGGTGAACAAAATACGCCTGCGGCACCAATAGCTTCGAGAGAATCAAACCCATGACTGACTTACACAATACGATACGCAAACTGCACACGATTAATTTGTTCCATGTTAATTGAATCTTACATTTGTAGTTAGAAAGATCTTGCTCAACTTACCCATACAAAAGAAGAAGAAGGAACGTTGGTGGAAAATTCGCAGCTGACGTGTAGGAATCTTCTCCAAACGCCAAGAAAATGATAATACAGCAAAGTGCTGGAATAACATAGTTTCCCTGAAAGAAAGAGGCCACAAAAAGGCATAAGCCGTACTTTATCCATCTTTTCTAGGGCAGGAAATGCAAATATAAGCCTTTTACCAGTTGAAAGTTTTACAGTCTTGTGGCTTACCAAGTCCCAGACGTATGTAGACAGCCAGTAAATATAAGGACGAACACCGCTGACCAAGTGCAGGTGCTTAGCTTTGCATTCTCGCTCGCAGACCAAGTAGACGACAAAACTGGCAGGAACAAAGGATAAGGCAAACACCACGCAGATCGCCACAAGTACGTCTATGACACGGTTGTAGCTGAAAATGAATAGCACATCGGTAAGTTTTTGCGTGAAAGCACGTTGTGTTGATGTAATCAAACATTACTATCTCGGACATGATTATAGCCATTAAGCACAGTATCTAGGAAAATCCATTTTTTAACTTAAAACAAGTAAATCTGGTCATAAAAATTCAAATCGGGTAGAAAATCGGCAAAAGACACATTGATTAAGCCGAGCTACAAATACCATATTTTATTTTTTCTCATACACCGTATTCACAAATGGCGGACACGCGGGAAAAAACTGGTGCCTCGTCATGAAAGCGAGGCGTTGGAGGGTAAACAAAAATTGCAAATGAAGACTTTCAGTGAACCTGCAGAGTGTTTAACACGGATTCCACCTAAAATAACTTTGTATGGACGTCTTTTTAAATACAATGACGTGGGACGTCTCCTGCTTTTAATGTTTAGTACTGATTTGCTGTTTGCAATCAAAAGGGATGCGTAAATCTTCAAGGAAACAGGATGATTTTGTAGGTTGCCGAAGCCTCAGAAGTTCGACAAGTGGGTGATGGCTGGAGAAAAGCGGCAAACATGTTGGCCAAAACTTCACGCTGAAACCGAATACGAAAGCCAGCTCACTGCAAATCTGTAAAACAGAAGTAAAAACAGATATTGGTGGCAACAAAAAAAGAAATAAGCGACGGATATATGGCCTACTTGTCAACGGAAGAGACCTCCGCCATTACTCAAAACAGGTCAAGCCGAGAGCGGGTGAAAGATTCATTCACGAGACTCGTTCATTCATGTCAGTGTCATTTTAGACATATCTATGTATGTCTGTATTTACAACTTCCTTTGGATGATAATAATTCCGTCGCTTTTGGAGTGAATTGTTAGAGGTACGTTGGCAGAGCTTAGCAAATTCAGTGCAAATTTAAAATCTTTTGATTTCTTTGTCATTGCGAAATAAAATAATTTTATCAAAACTAGAAGCTCTAGTGTGTGAATCTTATGGCTTGCTATTTGCCTAGTCTCCTTTACGGCATTATCTCGGAGAGCTCTTAGTAAAAAAGTGGTATAAAGCTCACATTTTACTAGGTTAAACTTTTAAGGCAATGTTTGTGTCAGGACTGAACACGGCAAGCTTCTGTTTCGAATCATTAAATGCGAGTCTGGATCCGTTTAGGAAGACCATCATTTTATTTATTTATGTTCTATTCTTCACTTTTAAAATATTATGGAACATGAAGTTAAAACTCTTAACAGCCAAAGATAAGAAATAGGAAAATTACTCGCTGAAATGAAATGTGGACGGTTTACCGAGTCTGCCGAGTAACAAGTTGAAATTTTGAACGTACTCCACTCGATCGCTCCTGCATTTATACCAAAAAGATAGTTCTAATTGATGTCCTTTATCGATAAAGACCAGAGAATAACGTCCTGGCAAATAAACACCAAACATAACTTCATCGAAACCTCAGTCATCGCTTCTTTCCTGTCTTCCTTTTTTCCATCTCGATTTGAACTGTTTTGTTCAATGGCACACGTCTCTTGCGTTAACAAGTAGGCCATATATCCATCGCTTATTTCTTTTTTTCTTGCCACCAAGATTTGCATTGTTTATATTTCTGTTTTACCGAATTGCAGTGAGCTGGCTTTCGAACTCGGTTTCAATGTGAAGTTTGGGCCAACATGTTTGCCGCTTTTCTCCAGCCATCGCCCACTTGTCGAGCTTCTGATGCTTCGGAAACCTACAAAATCATCCTGTTTCCTTGAAGATATACGCGTCCCTTTTGATTGCAAACAGAAAATCAATACTAAACATTAAAAGTAGAAGACATCCCACGTAATTGTATTTAAAAAGAAGTCCGTACAAAGTTAATTTAGGTGGAATCCGTGCTAAACACTCTGCAAGTTCACTGAAAGTCTTCATTTGCAATTTTTGTTTACCCTCCAACGCCTCGCTTTCATGACTAGGCACCAGTTTTTTCCCGCGTGTCCGCCATTTGTGAATACGGTGTATTGTCACCATCATTCGATCGTCGCGTCATCTTCATCTTATCATCATTACTGCCAACATCATTCATTATCGCCATCGTCATTAACATGATCATTAAAACCATCACGATTTTTGATACTATCATTGAAATCAATATGTACTTCATATAGTCGTCATCATCATCATCACCACCATTTTTGACACCATCATTGAAATCAATATACTGTAGTCATCATCATTATCATCATCATCGCCACCACCAAAGTAACAATCTCATATTAAAATAGTGTTTGCAGTTTCCAACACCTTTGTATAGAACAGAATAAATATAAGACTTACAAGGTTTCATCACTAAGTTGTTCTTTTGTATAGTTCATTGGGTGGTTCATTGTGCTTATACCTGTAAGGAAAGAGGAAAGGAAAAAAAAGGGTTAAAACGGTTATCTGTTTTAATGTAAGGTAAAATTTAGTATGACTTGTAAATGTCTGTCATGAATTGTAACTGTTTGTGTGTAAGGAAAAAAACGGGATATAACAACGCTTTAGCCATCGATAGAAATCAAGTGCCTTCCAAAGCGTGAACTTACATGAACCTAAAACACCTGGGCCTAACAGAAAGAGGAATAATGTAAAGCAACAGTGAAGAATCGTGACATGAACCGACAACTCGCCCCGGTTGTTCAAACGTTGGATGGCGTTACCCACCGGATAAATCACTATCCAGCGGATAAGTACAGTGGAACCGCGCCTTACGACCACCTCGTTACTAACACCATATTCTTTCGACCCAAACGAAAAAATCACTGACTCATTTTATTACTTTGAAGACCCGCGACCACCTTGTTGTTACGACCAGCATTTTATGGCCCAACGACGGCCGCATTAACGGGGTTCCACTGTATAAGTATTAGGGAAACCAATTTCGCTATCCAGTGGATAGCGTTAATCCACCTTTTGAACAACTGGGGTAGGAAAAGGAATAATGTAACGCAACAGTGAAAACTCGTGACATGAAACGACAACACCTGGACTTGAGAGAAAGAGGAATAAGATAACGCGACAGTGAAAATCCGTGGCATAAAATGAAATACGACCGCGTATCTTACCAAATCTGGACGCGTTCAATCCCTTCTCAGCAGCTTTGCTTCTCAGAATTATGTTGTTGAGTACATTTAGAAATGTCGGAGCAGCGTGATAGCCCTTGGTGTTGTACCAGGCCTGTAAAAATACAACAAGAAATTACTACAAATTACAATCTCCACTAGCTTGAGTGTGTATAAGAGCACCGCTTTCTCATTGCACTTTTGGTAAAAAAAGTATTTGAGCCTTTTCACTCACGTGGTCAGCACCCATGCTAATGTATCTTGGAAAAAAGGACGTTTTTACGTAAGGAAATGATTCCAACCAGACAGGACTGGTTTGCGACACCAACATGGCCGTCCTTTCATTGTTTTGGGACACCAATATGACGAAAGTGACGTAATGTGAAAACACTTGTCAGTAATAAAACGTGCAATTTTTTAATTGACAGTAATCATTGAGTTGCTGTTCTCAGGGCTATTCTTTTGAATAACTATGACAAACTCTTTACGCCACAATGAGGACATTTCACGCGTGTGTATGTGTGTGAGGTTTGGTTTGTTCTACGAGGCGATTCCAACATAATCTAACAAACGCCACCAAAAACTCTAACAAATCTCAGTACAAGTTGCCAATGGGGAAGTAATAAATGCCCATCATCGAAAAGCCCTTACTTTCGCATTGTACTGTTTGAGGATTCCCGTGATGGAAGATGAGTTTGACTGCGTGAAGGAAGTAGGAAGGTTCTGGAAGTTGTCTCCAAACGTCAGACTTCCGTACCTAGGGGAAAAAGAACGAGTATTAAATTAAAAAAAAGAGAAAAGAAAAACCTGTAACTTTTGCACAACAGCAGCCTTAATGTAGCTCGCGAGGATACTGCTTTGCTTATAACAATGATTCTTGTATTAACACGCAAATATCTGCAAGGTAGAGGATTTAAAATACATGTACAACCTTTAAAAGTGTTCTCCTAAAAGCCCAAATGGATTGTTCTCTCCTCGTTTAGCCTTTGGATCATTCTCTTACCCCGTCCCACCTCTCCCCACTTTATTTTTTCCAATGATAAATCAGTGTGTCAGGTGCCTGGTACCACTGGCGTGGGAGCTCACGGCTGGAATACGCGGGTTTGCCAGCCATCGGGGCGTACCTCTGTCTAAGGGCTGGCTTTGCCAAAAGTGGAAGCCCCTAGACATCCCGGACCCCCACCTCCACTAAGCAACGCAGTTTTTAAATTGCATTTTAACCTCAAGTAAGTATATCTCCAGTATATCTTGAGGAAAGAAGATCTTCTGGAGGGCGGGTAAGAGATTTGTTGGCTTTCCCATTTCTATCCCCGTCAAACAGCCTGTAATAAACTTACCTCTTTCGAATGAAGTTCATATAAGAATTTAGAAGATAGTCCGTCATATTACGGCCAGTAAGATTCTGTAGCTTATCATCCGTGAACGAGTCCCACTGTGAAGGCCTGGGTCCTCCTGCGCCCGCAGAACACTTGGCGGTCCCGGTTGATTCGCAATCGCATTGTACTGATTTTTCTGGTTCTTTAGGGACACTGGTGAACTTTACTGGCTTCCTTTTACAAGAATTTTCCAAGCAATAGGTTCCTATGGTATGAATAAGTCGCGATTTTTATCTTTTTATCCAGTTAAAATGTAAATCATGTTTAATAGAATATGGATGGTTTAAATCTATAATACCTCACTTCTCACTCATTCTTCGTTAACAACTACACCTAGAGTGAGTTTTGAGTATTGGACGAATTTTTATGGTGTTACTTTTCAAATGGAACTTCTTCAGTAGTACTTTCACATAGTACTATTTATTTACTTATGACGCCTTCAGTCTGTGAACAATACATGATGCAATGGTGTGACCATTCTTTAGCAGTATTTTCACATGGTACCATTTGCTTTTGGCGCTTATCAAATCTTTGTCGGAAATTTAGTTAAAATTTGACTTTTGCCGTTTTGGGGATTATTGTCGAATTGGTTTCGTCTTTCCAGGGGGTCTATTGTTTTGGTCACGTTCATACACGACGCTCGAGAGAGAAACGCTCCTCTTACAAGAAGACATGCTGCCATATTTGACATTAAAAGTTCCTTTGTGATCTGAGAGAGAGTTTCACGTACCGACTCCAGGGTACTTGATCAACCTTTCGGTCATATCTTGGCTCATGACAGATCTTGGATCGTCAACTGCAAAGGCCAGGTAATGCTCGTAAGGGGCAGCTTCCAGGAACATGTTAGTGCTGAGTTCAAGTGGAGGCATTTCACTAAATGGTCTTATCTGAGACACGATCATGGCCGAGCAAACAAAAATGGCGGGCAACAGGATCTATGAAATAATAAAAATACATAATTTGCTGCAATTTCACCAAAATAGAACGTTTTCACATGATCTCACGGCGGCCATATAGGTGGTCCAAAACGATAAAAGCGGCAGCCATGCTGGTGTTCCAAACCAATCCTGTGGGAGTTGAATTCTTTTCTTACGGAACCTTTTTATTTTGTTTCAATAAATTTGCATTGATACTGGCCATGTGAGTGAAAACGCTCTGTATCCTACTTAGAAAGCTTTAAAACTTCGCCAAAAAGTATCTTACTGCTTACTGTAACGGAGGAAGAAAGTGTTCCTTTTCGGAGAGCTAGAAATTTACGGGTTAACCGAACATAGCCGCAAACGCCCAAAGATTTACGAAGACTTCCGAAGATTCCAAAGACATTCAGAATTGTGAAAATTAAGGGCGTAATAGATGAAGTTTTGTATCCGAGGTCTACAAGGCTCCTAGCTAGAACTGGTTTACAAAAACAAAAAACAAAAAACTCGCACTACCATTAATTTGTTTGTTGGTTTGTTTACTTTTTCCATTTTTCTGTACCTGAGAAATATATCCCTTTCGGTTACGTCTCGCATGATGAAATCGCTTCACTAAAAGCGCCCAGAATTGTCCAGTGATGAGTTTCAATCCTCCCAATTTTCGCTCTTTATCATAAACTCCGTCAGTGCTTTCAAATACTTGGGGCATATCTTCCAGTTCTTCACATGAAAGAGAAGAAACAAAACAATACAAAAATTAGCTGCAAGGCGATATTGTTGTGTTCCAAACCTAGCCAAGAGACTACATGGAAAGGAAGTTTTGTTCTTCCTGCCGTGGTCGCAGATTTACAGTTAAAGTCCGTTGAAAATTTGAGAACAGGAATCACCGCATCCCTTTGATCTCGTCCTTGCATATTCCACGTCAATTACTTCTTAGGCACTGTCAAGCTCTCATTACGGCGGAAGTGACGTCAAAGTTTCTGGTTTTTGTGTTACGTTTTCCCGTGATTCGTCGCGCGATTACCTCCCTTTCCAGAACTGCGTGTTTTTCTGTTCTTTACACTTGCTTCCAGTTTTGCTGCAGTTAGCATTAGGTGCATGTTTCCTGCGCTTGACACGGTTACTGGATTTCCCGCGCTTCGTAAAGGTTTCCTGTTTTTTTTTTTTTCCGCGCTAAGTAAAGGATTGTATCCTTTCCCCGCGCACGCGCATGGTTCCTTTTTTACGCAGGGTGCCTCCCATTGGGAACTTTCTTACACGAATTTTTATTGGGTGAATATGATTAGCTTTACTGATGTCAGTGGAAAACGTTAAGTCAGTATAAGCTCTTTACTTCATTGTGATATCTAACCTGGGATCTCTTGGCTCGTATCGGCCAAAAGCTGGTCTCTGTCGCTGTAATTGTCACTTATTCTTGAACTGTGAGAACTGCGACTTATCTGCCGCCGGAAACTGGCGCGGCGTTTGGGCATCTCTTGTGCTAGCATGTCTGGTAAGTCAACAAGACGTGTATCAAGGCATGTGCAAAATAATAACAAATGTGGAGAAACAAAATAAAAAACGTGACCAAAACAAATATTGTCAGCGTTATTTTGGTGTGATGCGTAGGCAGGATGGTATGCGATGGGCGCTGTACAGTTAAGACTGTTTCTCAACTTTACCGTATAAGACCGAAGTTGCAGGCCTCACGGTTTTCTGCGATTTTCTCCCGCGGTAAACTTATTGTTATATTTTACTCACAAGATAAAAGCAGCTACATTCCAGCTTATTTCCCGCGGTACGCAAAACGGGCAGTGCGCATTTTACGCGGGAAGTTGCATCTTTTCTGATTGGCTACTTCATCGTGGGTGTCGCAAGCTAGGCAGCTGTCATGGTCGACTCTTTTTAAAAAATCTTTTAAAGGTTTCCACGGGGTCCGGGGAGGGGAGGTCCTAATCCCGCATTCCCGCTTCATTTTCACGAGAATCCCGCATCCCGCATTTCCCATGTCTTTGTCAGGTCTACGCTAAATTTATCTGGGGGAAAAGCAGTCGCTCATACAATTTTATTCCCCCTTAAGACAACACACCTTAACCTGTAAGTAAAAGCTCAACGTCACCGTAACTAGTAAAAACTGAACAACAATAGGACGGAAATATTTAGTACCTTCTTCTTCTGCATCGGCCTCTTCGGCAACTTTCAAGAACACCTTGAAATAAAACAAAGACACAGAGGGGGTTTCAAGAACAGATTGAACTATTAAAAGAGTAAGTTAGCGTCGACTCCATTTGCTAAGCCACTTCAGGAACACTGCATCTGATAACTGGACAACCCAGATTACTGTCACCCAAAATAGAGCAAGATAGAAAAATACACCCTTTCCGTCGATCTTAGGAACCGAATCATAATAAGAAAAACAACAACTCTACACTTGATCACGCCTTTTTTTTTTCTACATTCCTTTGCCGTCACAAAACGACTACGACATGAGAGCGTAAACAGGCCACGACGAAATTTTCTTTCTCTTTTAAGATATCTTTTTTTTCAGAGGAATTGAATTCTAAGAGAGTAGCGCCTGCATCTGACAAAGTTAGTGAGTTGAAATAATCGCGATGAAGATTGGAAGTACGCGAACTCACTTTTAATGCGACGTTGTCACCCCCGTCACAGTCCTCGGATCTTAAATTCCCTTCTATCTAGTACATACCTCCTCCAGGGTAGTGTCTGACACACCGTAGCTTCCTAAGTGCAGCTTGTCCAGGTTCTTATCGAGCTCCTCAAACAAGTCTTGAAAACGCCCTTCCCTGGCCATTGCCGTTGGAAGTACATAAGTTAATTCAGATCCAATGTTCTCCACCAGTTGAGCTGTTGGGAGGTAAGACTTAATAAAAGATGTAACCGCTGGCTCATTGCAGTAAACGTCTGTTTCCGGCAGAGCGGGATCTGAGCACGAGGTCATGGGCACAGAGTTGAGGCTTCCTTGTTCTGAGGCGTCGAGTGAGTCCAGGCCCACACCTATAAAGTTAAGTCAAACTCAATTACTTCATAAAGCGTTTTTTTTAACGCTCCACAGAGGGTAAGATAAAGGTGTGTCTGATGGGCTAGCCGAGTGTACAAGATATGGTACACTTTCTCATTCCTTCGCTTCTCATTTCCGGTTCCGGTGGTAGGTCACTTTTGCTTTTGCTTTTGTTTTTGCTTTTGTTCCGGTGGTAGCTTGCTTCTCATTTCCGGTTCCGGTGGTAGCTCGCTTTTGCTTTTGCTTTTGTTTTTGCTTTTGCTGTGGTGGTAGCTCGCTTCTCATTTCCGGTTCCGGTGGTAGCTCGCTTTTGCTTTTGCTTTTGTTTTTGCTTTTGATGTGGTGGTAGCTTGCTTCTCATTTCCGGTTCCGGTGGTAGCTCGCTTTTGCTTTTGCTTTTGTTTTTGCTTTTGATGTGGTGGTAACTTGCTTCTCATTTCCGGTTCCGGTGGTAGCTCGCTTTTGCTTTAGCTTTTGTTTTTGCTTTTGTTCTGGTGGTAGCTCGCTTCTCATTTCCGGTTCCGGTGGTAGCTCGCTTTTGCAAAAGTTCCACTGAGCATCGAAGGCTAATCGTTAATTAACCGAAATAAAAATCTTTGACCTCTTCCTGGTTAAAACCAATTGCTCCGCAATGAAAATAAGCGACGATTTGCAAACGAATAGCAACATCTCAGCTGATGTATCGTAAAGCTAAAATTACTGCTAAAAATCACTTTTTGTTACTTACGTTCAAGAAATGTTTACCGTGCGGTTATAAGCCACTAACAGACGACTATCCTAAGCTAAACGAGCTTTTTATGATGTTGTATAAAAGAAGTATGAATATTTATTCGCTTCTGTATACCTTCGTCAAGAGAGCTTCCCACTGAAGGAGCAGGCGGAATCACTGGCCCTAAATTGACATCCTTCAGGGTACGTGCAGTGCTGGGTCTCTCCTCAGGGTCCTTCTTTGTGAGCGTCACGTAGTAACCATTACCATAATGGCCCTTGAGGAACAGTGATGAGCCGCAGCATTGGAGCTTTCCTTGTGAGATAATAGCGATTCTGTCTCCTAGAATATCCGCTTCATCCATGTGATGTGTGGATAGCAGCACTGTGCGACCTAAAATCAACCATTTAGAAGAAACCTTCCTTAAAAACTATCACGCTTCTGTCACCTGTACAGCTTACTTGCATCGACATAAATAATGTAAATTTTGTGACCATTATGCAGTTCTGCGAAACTGCCCACCTAAGCCAACATTTTGCTCAAAGTGAGAAGTAAGTTTTAATGTTGGCTAAGGGGAAGGGTACGCGCTGGGAAACTTTTTCAGTTTCTGGGAAACTGCCCACCTACTCCTCCCCTACGCCAACATTTTGCCCAAAGTGAGACGTAAGTTTTAATGTTGGCTTAGAGGAGGGGTAGTTGCTGGAAAACTTTTTCAGTTTCTGGGAAACTTCCCACCTACTCCTCCCCTAAGCCAACATTTTCCCCAAAGTGAGAAGTAAGTGTTAATGCTTGCTTAGGGGAGGGGTAGGTGGGCAGTTTCCCAGGTTAAGACGATATTGCTCCGCTGAAGTCATTACTTGGTGCCTTTACACATACACAGGATGCCTCTGTAGAGTTATGAAGTAGATATCGAACAAATTTCACCAAGGAACACTAACCATGCATTATACTGGAGAGCTTTAAATTCTAAGACGAGTACGACTACGAGTACGAGATTTTCTCAACAGTAAGGGACTTGTCAGAAATTAGCAGAGGGGGAGGGGGGGTGGGAATTTTAAATTTGGGTTCGGAAATGAGGTGACCCATCCCTGCAATGGGAATGAAATTTGCTAACCCTCCCCTTGACCTTGGCCTAAAATATCATGACCCTCCCCCTCTTGTATAAATGATGAAATCTAGTTCTTGCAATACACTAGGGTGAGTCAGTATTATGAAAGCTCAAAATATATTTCTAATCTGTTCTTTGTAATGCCATATACATACATTTTAGATGACAGCATTAAGAGTCTGACTCTGATTCTGACAGCTGATCACTCGACTCTCCTATTTCTCCCAGGGTTTTTTTTTACAAAATAAAGAACTCCTTTTTTCTTCTGTGGGTGAACCTCTACGTGATCATGGACACATATTTGCATGACCCTCCCCTTTTAAAGGCCCATTTTTCATGACCCCTCCCTTTTCTGCAGTCTCAAAAAGTTGTGACCCTCCCTCTATTTCCACCCCCCCCCCTCCCCCCTGCTAATTTCTGACAGGTCCCTAAGTAGTGCTCGCCCGTGAGCCAGTGTCTTTTTGGCGGGAAAATGTGGTAGCCGCCGTCACTCTGCTACGAATTTTAGCGAGAGTGTCGTTGTGGCGGAAACAAGTTATCAAATGTTAGACGTTTTAGCATTTTGTAATCGGAAGAGGGCTCAACCACCTTCAATAACGATAACAGTGCTATCTTTTCTGGTGAAAAAAAGTACAATGAAGAATTCCGGGGTGTCAATTTTTGACAATACCCGAAAAAACTTTAAATCAAATCTCGTACTCGTAGTCGTTCTCGTCCGCGAATCTAAAGGTATCTACTTTCTTGGTGATTTTTGCAGACATTGCAGGAAAACTTGAAAAAGAAGTTTCAATCCACGTCCATCCTCGCCATCCGTTGCAACAGACGACAAGAAACAGCTTCAGTGCCTAAATATAGTCTTAAATAACAAATCTCGACCATTATTTTTGGAATTCTATTGATGCGAAAAAAGTTTTAACTTTTTTAAACAGATGGCAAATTGCGGGTCGTAGGTCCTTAAACTATGGTCTCTGCCATGGCCTAAACTCTACGTGACAGCAGTAAAATAACTTAACGAAGACGCTGCCTTGCAAAACATGGTCATCTAGGACCGTACCTGTTTTGTAGTGAAGAAGCAAGTCCCAGATTCCCCTCCGTGCGTAAGGGTCCACGCCAGCCGTGGGCTCATCTAGAATAACTACTTTGGAGCCTGCTATGAACGCCAGCGCTACTGAGAGCTTTCGCTTCATTCCTCCAGACAGGCATGAGGCTAATTCGTGACGCTTGTTCTCTAAACCAACGTCTTTTAGGAACCTTAGAGAAAAGCAAAACAAAGAAATAATCTTTTTAAATACAGAACTCTATTTTGTTCGAATTAATCCATCACAAGGGAGGTCGTTTCGCCGACAGCAGTCTGCTCGGACTCAAGTCGATTCGCCCGATGTGTATTCGTCGTTCTTTGAACCTGAAAAACGGAATAAGCGTGAAAAAAGTGCGAAAAGTCGTCGGGTGAATCGACTTGCAGGCGACCTGGCCTTAAGTGCGAGTAGACAACTTCAATGGCTCCCGTTTTCCCCTTTAAATCGACAAATCACGGATCATTTACAAATTAAAAATTATAATTAAGGTTCTATTCTACAAGGCAAAGAATGTTTGCCGACTATAAGAAACAAAACCTACTTCTCAATTTCTTCCGGGATCTCAGACTTGTGCATCCCCTTCAGCGAAGCATAAAACCGCAAGTGCTCCTCAACAGTCAGACGATCAAACAGAACGTTGTATTGAGGGCAGATGCCGAGGCTCTTTCGGACCAAATCGATATCTGTTCGGATGTCATAGCCATTGATAATGGCAGTACCAGAGGTCGGCGGAAACAAGCCGGTTAATACTGACATCGTGGTGGTTTTACCAGCGCCATTGTGACCCAAAAACGAAGTAATCTGGCCTTGGTATAGGTTGAGACTCAATCCGTCAACGGCGAGTTTGTTGCCATCTTTGTAGATCTACAAGGATATAAGAAGAAAATTGAAATCCACATCAGTGAACTTACATAGTGAGAACTGTCATCAGAACCAAGATTTACGAAGTTTGGCTTAAGTAGCTTAGCTCTACCGACTGAGCATTTCCTGGTCAATAAGATATTTTTATTAGTAGACACCCAGTGTCCTCAACTATAAAAGCGGAGTTCTACTGTACCTTGACCAAATTTCTAATGGAGCATCCCAGGGGGAGGTGGGTTGGTTCCTTTTCTGTGACACATCCTCTGTCGGGGGTCTGAAAAGCGACTTCATCCATGCCATCGGTCTGTGAAAGGAAAACACAAACAGAATTCCATTTACAGTTCTAAAATTGTGCTTCAATATGCAAGCAACTGCACGGCCCCGGAAATAGGTAAGACAACAACCGTTCACGTTACCCTCGACCTAAACTTTATCTCCGCCACGATTTAATGGTTGTACTTATGACGAATCGCCTTTCCTAATTTCAACGTTACTACGACTGGTTTTCTTTGGCCTTGCGTTCTTGAATATTGACAATGGAATGATTTGTCACGGGAACTTCAGCTGACGACGGGAAAGCGCGCGGAAAGGACTAAACGCGAATTACGGTACCCAATTTGCCGCCAAGGAGGAGAGAAAGAGAGAGGCTATCCCGGCATTCCGTAATCTGCCATCAATAATTTTGTCCACCGAGACTCGTTTATTCAATCTGCCAAGAACACACTACCTTTACGTACAACAAAACAGCAGAGAAGAAAATTAGAGAATGGCTTAAATATGCCGTTTGCTGTCTATCCAGTGAGCAAGGGTCCAGGCAAGATATTGCGGGTGACAAAGCGGGCGACAAGAGGAGCCCGCAATCCTAATCTCCAGGTTGTTATTACGCATGTGTCGCATGTATGTAGCCAGCATTCGTTTGGACTTCCACTAAGAATGTATGGAATGCACAGAACGCACTTTGATCACGCACGTTTGGACCTTCTATCACTCGTAATCTGATCACGCGTGTTTTGACCATCTGTCAGGTGAAACGTACGCAAATCAGAGCGCTGGAGCAAAAGCGTTTTAATCTTCGATCGTTATCGCCCGCACTCCGTAACTTTTGGTTATTACTAGTCTGGTAACTAAATCGTAAGCTAAGGCAAGGAAGAAAGGCTCTGGGTAAGCGAAATGTGAGCTGCTTGTCCGCTTGTCCAAAAAAAAAACAAGCTGGAATTCAAGCTTTTTTTGAGCCCTGAAGGTCCACTGTGCATTACGATGTCTCCTCAAGATTTTACCATTTACTTCACTATCCCTTATCACGTACCCAGTGTCTGGACGACATCGATGACCCTCCTGCAGTGTTGAGATCCATTCCCTGTTCGTGATCTTGAGCATACACTGCTATGGTTCGTTTGTTGGCAACCTCAAACCAGTACGATTTCTGGAATGGGAAGTACCATGGTCGTGGAATACCGTACTGGCCTATAGAGGGAATACCGGGGAGCGTTAGCGTAACTTGTCTATGACACCTTGGGCGCTTTCCATTTACGAAAAAAAACCGGAAATTTCGGTGGTAGCAAAAGTGGAATTTCCGATTGGTAAAAAGTTGTTCCATTTGGTCGTAAACCCCGGTACGTGGCGGTGCCCGACCGTGGACCTGGAACTGGTACAAACTACGAGAAACGTAAATGGAACACGACATTCGGAAATTCCAACCCGGAAAACGGGGCCACCTTTTTAGATTTTCCACTTTTTCTGGGAATTTTCCAGTGGGACGAACCGACGAAACGTGTTCCATTTACCGCCGAACCGGAAATTCCGAAAATTTTGACTAAATGGAAAGCGCCCCTTAAGTCTGATATTAATTCCAAAACTACACTAAGAGTACACGTATAAAGACACTAATACCGATACTAGTACTGATGCCGATGCCAATGCCAATGCTAATACTAATAGTAATACTAACACTAGTACCAATACCAATGCTAAGGCTACCACTGATACTACTAACTTACGTTAATGCTAATACTGCACAAATACTAACACTGATTCTGATACTAATACCAATGCTAATAATAGTACTAATACTAACGCTGATACTAATATTAATACTGATACTTATGCTAATACTGATACTGATACTACTATTAATACTAAAACTTATGCTAATATTGCTACTGACGCTGATGCTAATACCAATACTTATACTAATACTAATACTGATACTGATACTAATACTAATACTTATGTTGATACTGATGCTGATACCAATACTAATGCTAATATTAATGGTAATGCTAATACTGCACAAATACTTATACTAATGCTAATGCTGATACTAAAACTTATTCTAACACTAAAACTGATATTACTACTTATGTCAATGTTAATACTGAACAAATACTATTACCAAACACCAATACTAAGGCCAATCCCAATGCTAATGCAAACACTACTCCACTCCTTTTACCAACACCCATACTAACACCAATACTAGTACTAATACAATTAACACTAATACTATTGCTTGTACCAATACCGATGCCGCTACCGTTACTGATGATAAGTTTTGACGCAGATTATACCTGGAAAAACAGCCTCAATGTACCAAGTAAGAACGCCATAAATAACAGCGTCGATCATCATCATGCCAGTTGCATAACCAAGACTGAAGCCATCGCCTGACACTGGACTGCTGTAGAAATTGGACCACTGCGCGCCAACACCCTGCTCTTCCAGCCGCGCTAAATAATTGCAACAGATACCAAATGCAGTCGTGGAAAGTAAACTCTGTAAAAACAAAAAAGACTCGACTCAGACGGTTATCCAGTTAATCGTTCTCTACCAAGTTCTCATAATGTAATTCTCTTTCAGTTTCTGTCATAAACGTAACCTGCGTCGCAGACGTATTTTAACGCCGGTTAGTAACGTCTGTGATGCAGCACTGATATCCATGTTCTGGGCCCCCAGAGGCCTAAACGAATTACAAAAAATGCCTTTCAAATTTCCCTTCAATGCAAGCGGATTACCAAATCGATACTGGAATTTTTAACAGGCCAATCATGGCGCGAACTCAAATCTTTGTAAACAGGTGGCGACCTAGGACAAGGACTTCGGCGCTGTTTTGCAGATAGACTTAACCAGAAGTTAGTTCTGTCTGTGACGTACGCTATCATAAACCAGGCAAGCCTTTAACTGTACACTCTCAAACACAATAGCTCCTGATTCTAATTCATGAATTCACGAGCTTTCTAAAACTTTTGAGTAAAATTCTAGCTTGAAAAGAGACCTCAAATTTGTTGCGCGCGCGAATGTGGATATAAACGTAACAAAACATCTTAAACTAGCCAGGGATAGGCTCACGCAAAAGACAAGGAAACGGGAAACTTGCACCCTTTGCCCTGTTGACAAACTTTTCACTTCGCATTTTTTCTATATACCTGGGCTTTAGTTCTAGTTAAAACAGCCATTAAATACTTAATTATTTTATTAAAGAAATAAATACTTAATTATCCTCTTCCGTTGTGGGGCTTTTCAGGGATAATGGAACAAATAATTTAAAATGAGCATGACAAGGATAAGAATGCCAGCTAGCAGGAGGCGAAACAGCTGGCTATTTACAAGCATGGCCGAGGATTTCAACTCGGGACTACCGGGAACAAATCCGGGTATCCGCAAAAGCGGGACTTAACTCAGGGATAACTAACTACAAGGCCAGCGTTCTAACCCCTCGGCCAAGCTGCCTCCTCATTGAATTTATTTACACCTTTTGGCTTACCGCAGCAGCTTTATCTCCAGCTGTCATAAATTGCTCGTACCAACGAACAAGAATGTAGGGTAGGTAGGTAACAAAGAAGATGATCCCGCCGCAGGCAGCAGCAACATTTGCTCGGGCGAAGAACACAGAGATTAAGAAACACATCATTATTGTGGCGATCATGAAAACAAAGAGGAGCAAGAAGATAACGAGCGGGTTACTGTGCCACAGAATCTTTCCACCTTTGAGGACAGCAACAAGCAGTCCGATTGTGATGGTCGCTGGGACTGAGCTATTGATGAACCACGCAACCCAATGGACTCCGTTACCAAGACCCATAACCTGCAAAGAAACAAAAGAGTATGAGGACAGGGTAGAACGTCGAACTTTTCATGGTACGAACGTTATACTAATCTTACTCACGTGACCAATAGAGGTCGCAGGGGAACCTGACACTTTGTCTTTTCATAAATTATGCGTAGATATGTACGCGAATAAGACAAAATTTCAAAGAAACAGTTCTCTAGGGTATTATCACATGACCGTATTGGGAAAGTCGGACTCAATTCATTTCATTTCAATTCATTTCAGTCACGACAGGCTCCTGGTCACGATGTACGATGATCTACAATGTTTAGCAGTGAAAATAAATCACAGTAATTAATTTATGCATTAGGTTCGGCAAAGTCGCTCCGCGGTCGAAATTCCCATGTGGGCCAGTCGAACTTAATTTATGGGTCAACAAAAATTAGATATGATTCAAACGTCAATCTTTTCATGTACTTCACTGAAAGGATTAGGGTCGGTAGATGAAAAGTTCGATGTTTGAACTTGGCCTAAGAAACTTTTACCTTCATGACTTCTTTGAGTCTCCGTTCCTTTTCATAGACCACGTTCTTAATGATCATGGCAACACCAAATATCCAGGCCAAAGTCATGAACAATGGCTTAGTACCTCCAATGTATCGAACAAACCTAAACACAAAATAACATCAGAGTATTGGCATTACATATCTAATGTCTGGGTAGTCTGCTACACAGCCGTTTTTAGTGTCGTCACGCAACGCTCCTCCCCACAATGACAATGATGTGACGACTCTAAAAACGGCTGTGTAGCAGACTCATGTCTGGGATGAAGAGAACAAAATACACAGGGGCACCCATCGACACTTTTTAGGCATCTAGAGTACTTTTAGACCTCTAGAAATGTATTCTAAGCGGCGCTATAAAATTTGTATCTTTTCGGTCATCCTAGGACAACTTACAGAAGCAATTACACAGTGCAAGGGAGACAGCCATATCCCTGCTTTACAAAGGTGTCTATTAATGATATATGAAATAAATCGTATATGAACTGCGGAAATGAAATGAAAATGAAGAAATTATCGTCGCAGTGAACGCAATTTATGCAACTGTGTAAAGAAGCCTGAAAATAAAAATTCGGGACTTCAACGGGGTTTGAACCCGTGACCTCGCGATACCGGTGCGATGCTCCACCAACTGAGCTATGAAGCCACTGACGTTGGGAGCAGGTCAGTTGTGGGTTCATATGTTCCCGTGAAAGACCTTTTTCAAAGGTGTCTATATAAGAGGTAGGGATTGATTGTATGAAGATTGTTATCTTTGGAACCAAGTGAATTGTTCGTTACAGAGAGTTTTCCGTATTATTGAGGTAGAGATTGTATGACATTGGTAACTCGAGACAAAGAGGATTGTTCGTAATAGAGGTGTCGGTGTTACAGAGGTAGGAATTGTAAGAAGTTTGATATCAGGTCCAAGAAAACTGTTTGTAAGAAAGAGAAGTGTCGGTATCGTAGAATTAGGGAGCTTAAGAAACAGCGTTTTTGAGCGACGAACGTCAACCGGAAGTGGACTTTTTGCAGCATTGGGCTATGGTTTGGTTGAAACCCTTGGGTAAATCGTCTCTATAGGAGAAAAGAAACTCAGCAATACAAATTTGGTAGTGTCCAGGCATATAAAAAGGGAGAAGGCCTCACTTCCGGTTGACGTGCGTCGCTCAAAAACGTCTTTGCTTAAGCTCCCTATTACGGATTCTATTGAGGGTGGCATTTCTGGAACAAAGAGAACTGTCCGTAATAGAGACTGAGAGGTCCGTATTGTAGAGATAGATATTATACGATGTTTGGCATCTATGGGAACAAGACAACTGTCAATGAAAAAGAGGTGTTATAAGGAAAGGTCTGTTATACGGTATTTATACTTCTACATGAGAAATTTCTGCAATTTGATTGGCTTAGAGCAGTGGTATTTCAGCTTAATTTGAAATACCTACATGTGAAAATTACAAAACCTTTGCGGGTAGTAGTATAAACAAATAATAGAATGATTTGTACGTGATATTTGGGATAAATACCACTCGTGATATTTCAAAATTGTCTCAAATTTCGTATAACAATTTTGAAATATCACTCGTGTTATCTATGCCAAATATCACTACAAATCATGCTATTACCTACACAAATCTAATTATGAAATTACAGAAAACGCTAATTACTTGTCTTCAATGTAGCATGGATACGGGAACTGCTGCAGATACACTCCAGGTTCAGCAACTGATTCATTAAGCATTAAATTTATCAAGGCGCGGTCAATGAGATCTTGAAGGTACAGAAAACCGAAATTGAAATAAGCATCTCCTTTCCAGCTGTGATACGGGCCTGGTCGCCAATACCTGAATAAAAAAAGTGCAAAGCGCAAGAGTTGGGTTACAACTGAGGAAAACCTTGTCGTTTCGGTGAAATGTCTATTGCTTACCAATGGCGTATCTTGTTTGTCGCTGGAGTGTAATCTACGTCTTGTCGTATTTTGTATTTAACAAACTGAGGAACATTGTTTTCATCGCCAACTGCATCAACAAACACCAGACCTGCGGATGACAATAAAACAAAATGCATTTAAATGCAATTTAGCGTCTCCAGTGCTAGTAGTCCGCGGTCGGTCGGCATGCGCATGCCCGGTAGTTCGCCTGTGGTTTGTTGGTCAGCCAAACTTGTGCTCTTATCACCTTTAGATGTTATCGAAGTGTTTAATGGAACGAGAGAAGTAGGGGCCAATTTCCAGCCATCCTGACCCGACAAGCTTCTCAAAAGACTTCTCAGAGATATTTAGAATCACTTCTGCAAACGGCAAATTTCAATTCGTACCACGTGACCAAGTATTCTTTTCACTTGTCATTTAGGGTTAATTACAGTTAATTTAGTAGTTTTATGTCAGTTTCATCCAAAACAAATTGTGCTATTATTAAACTGTAAACCTGAGTATCTCGCGTTTGCCGTTTGAATCAATAGAGCGGCTAAAACAAAATCTTCACTTGTCGGACCCAGCGAGAAATTCCGCGAGCGGCCCGCCATGACCACTAGGGTAGCCAATCAAAACACAGGATTCCCTTCATTTTGCCCGTTCCCAGAGTGGGAAGGGGAGCAGCCAGCCATATGACAAACACGTTTCTAGTAATCTTCCCACCTACCCCTCCCCTAAGCCAACATTTTTCCCTAAGTGAGAAGTGTTAATGTTAACTTAGGGGAGGGGTAGGTGGGCAGTTTCCCCAGAAACGTACCATGATCCCACTGGGTTAACTTACTGGCAATAGTTGGTGATTCTGACGTGTTGATAGCACGCTTTACCAGCGACTCTTCATCGCCGAAACCCTCAAAGTACTCATGGTTGATACAATCGAATACAGTGACAACCATCAGAAAAAATTCGTCCAGGCTTTTAAGGACAACGCTGACGTTGAACGATGAGGGAAGCAGGGTGAAATTGCCGGTTGTACCAGCAAAGGAAAAGTTGCCGGATATGTTTTGTGTTCTCAGCTCGTTTAGGATATTTAATCTGTCCTGTGGCGACTGTCCAGGAAGCGCCACAGAAAGCCAGTTACAAAAACGCTAAAGGAGAAAAGAAAGGATCTGTTAAAATCACAAAAGAATTACTGCAACTAAATCCAACTACGTATTCACATGTTTACAACAGATAACCTGCGGTCAGGCGGTCCTTCTTCCCTTCCCGCCCATTTTCGCGCTTTGCCCCCAAAAAGAACGCCTGATCGCAAGTTATACTACAGAGAGGGTGAGAGAAAAACCAAGGAAGACCGCGGGTGTTAAACAGTAGGTTGCGGGTAGCGCGCGACTAGATTCTCATGCAGATGGCGCCCGAATCCATTTTCGTGCGGGTGCCGCAATACACGATTCTCGATCACCTACGCAACCAGGAAAAGAGACACGACTGGAAGCTCACCTTTGAGTAGTAAGAGCTTTAGTTATTAACCCTTTAAGCCCTCAGAGTGATCAACATCAAGTTTCTCCTTGTAATATCAACGCTTTGTAAAACAGAGTGGTCATGAGAATTACGGACATGATCACACAAGATGAATATGCTTGATATTTTATCAACTTCTCCCCACTACTTCTGTAGGAAATGAATAGGGACAACAAATGAGAATTCAATTTTTGATCTTAGGGTTTAAAGGGTTAAGCACATACCTCTGGTATTGGCTGCTTCAGCATCTCAGTAAAATTCAAAACATTCTTGTGAATCATGTCTGAATTATTTACCCACCAGTGGGCAAATTCCCTGATCCGAGTTATATCAGACAGCTCGTTTTTAACCTAAAACGGGAAATAACACGAATAGGAGAAAAAAAAAAAAAGCTTAGAATTCCTGTTTCCATCAGCGTGACGACGATGATCATAAATTTGTGTTCTGGAATCCTTACAGGTTTACATTATGTAAACTAGAAAGTGTTTCACTAAAATGGCTTCAGTCAACACAATAAAACAGAATGCTGAGTTTCACGTTGTAGTCGTGCGGTGACGAAGTTGTCCATTTCGAAACAGTCGCCACCAATTTTAAGACAATTTTTGACCTGTTATTGAGAGTGTTTATATTAAAGAGAAACTGAAGAAGATTGCAACTCTGGGTCCAACCCGGACTCCTCGTTTCCTAATCTCTCTCCCTTAACACTACACCACCGCACCGACTCACCAAAATTCCGAAAAATTAAGTACAAAAACTACCAAACTGTCCTTCTTAACTGATACATCAACAAAACGTGACCCTGGCCCTCTCCATAAATTTTAATGTAAAGTCATCTTGGGTTTCAACATCACTCTTTCTAAGACTATTCAAAAACTTATAAATTGCAGTATTGTAACTTAATACAGGGAATAATTTATAATACATCTATCATGACTTAAGGCTTGGTTACCAATGGTGGTATCGAACGTTAAAAATGGCAACGACCGTTTAGGGACTGGTCAAAAAGTATAAGCGGGGGGCGGGGGTGGGCCGGAGCATTTGGAAATGTGGTTGATAAAAAACACATGACCCACCCCCTCCCTTCGGGACAAAAATGACTGACCCACCCCTAAAGCAAGGTTGGAAATTGCATGACCCACCCCCTAGTTAAAACATGGATGTTTGGTTTCCTCTTAATAATCCAATAAAACCTTGTTCTGTGCTTGACACAATTTGCTGATACACTAGCTGCGGTGAAGTATATATGAAAATAATTCATTTTTGAACTGCGGTTGTAGGTAAAAGTGAAGAATGATCATCGCAGTAAATTTTCCAATTAAAGCAATTGGAAAGAAGAAGCCTGAAAAAAAAAATCAGGGCTTCAAGGGGATTCGAACCCGTGCCCTCCGCGTTACCGGTGCGTTACTCTACCAACTGAGCTATGAAGCCGCAAAACTATGGAACTGCAATGGGCACAAAGACAGCAGATTTGATTCCTTTGCCAATATTTTAAAGGCATATATTGAAACATCAACTCCAAGCAAAACTGTCTTCAGAACAACAGTTTGGAAATGCTACATACACGATATATTTTCCCTATAGGACATGAGTAAACCAGACATCGAAGCCTTCATTGAACAAGCAAACTTACATCACCCAACTATTGAATTCACGGCTGAAACATTTGACACTGAGACTGCGTTTTTAGACACAGTTGTATACAAAGGCACAAGATTCAAGGTAAAATCTATCCTTGATGCAAAGACACATTTCAAACAAACAGAAACCTTCTTGCACACACATTTCACCTCGTGTCACCCTCCAAATGTTAAAAAAGGATTTGTCAAAGGAGAAGCCTTGAGAATCCTATGAAAAAACTCCTCAGAAACAACCTTTGAGAAAAATAATTCAAATTAAAAAAAAAAACGCTTGATGGACGGAGGCTACCCACAATCTTTGATAGAAAACCTACTATCAGAAATAAAATTCCCCAAAAGGGAGTCTAAACTTCTAAAACAAAACAATAGGAGGAAAAAGAAAAATTGCCATTCGTGACACAATATCAGCCCTCAGTGTCTACTATAAAGGAAGCTTGAATGAAAAAATGGAATCTTATACAAAACCAACTATAACCCCAAAAAATTTTTAAAGAACCACCAATCATTTCCTTACAAAAAAGGAAAATCATTAAAGGACATGCTCGTTAGAGCCAAAAAAAGGTTAACAGAGGGTTCCACGCCCGTATAGGTGTGCGGCCTTTCACCCTTTGTATTTTTTCGCACAACACTGAGGTTTGTGAGTATTTTAGCAATAATTCCAGCTGGCTGTGTTTTATATAACAAGTGTAGTCAACTGTCTTGTTAGTAGTTAGTGCCTATTTATGTAATAAAATAGGGTGACCCACCCCCTAAGGGTAGCTGAAAATTGCACGACCCACCCCTTGCACTAGGCTCAAAACCTCATGACCCACCCCCTCTCTGCTCTAGCCCACCCCCCCTATACTTTTTGACCAGTCCCTTACGAAAGGGAAATAGTGTTGTGAAATATTTTGAAAGTTATTTCCTGTCAGGCGAGTCGCAAACTAATTGCGCTTGTCTCGCCAAAGTTCGTATAGTTGTAGCCTTGTTAGCCGATCAGAAACGGAGAAATATTTTGCATGAATAATGATAATTAATAATAATAATAGTAATGATAATAATAATAATAATAATAATAATAATAATAATAATAATAATAATAATAATAATAATAATAATAAAACTTTTATATAGCGTCTATATCATTAACTGTTCTAGGCGCTTATTATTACTGACTAATAAATATTAAAGTGTTCAAGTTTATTCATTCATTCTTCTCACCTGTTTCACGATATTCCGTGTCACATTGTTATCGGGGGTGTACAGGATCTTGCCTTTCAAGAACAAAGACGCCAGTTGAACAAATCCCCTATCATACTGACCCTGTCCTGGGTTTCCGGTCACATTCCCCAGTGCTCGTACCATTTTGCCTACGTAACAGTTACACTGTGCAGCCTCTGTAAACGAATTACCAATACTCGCATTAAAGATCATGAACAACTGTGTTGGTACAACGTAGGCACAATATTAGAACAAAATAGGAAGACCTTACTTGGGCCCGTTTTTAGCCAAACTTATTATGCATTACAAAAAGGTTGGATTAACATGGGTATTCTAAACAAGTTGCGTCTTAAAGCTCGGTTTCCGAAGAATCGTTCGGATATCCTCGTTCCCTTGATTTTTTGGCACAACACGGGGACGATCTGACCATTTTGTGGAAGTCATCTATATTCATGCTTCAGTTCTATCCGATTTCGCCCCTTAGAAGGTAATCCAAGATAGTCTTGGATTCTGGATTCCATGCAGCCTGCGAAAACAGCCGTTTCTCCCCGCTCTTCGCCGCTGGGGACGTTTCCCGCGGAGGAACGTCTACGTCTCAGCGGCAGAAATTCCATACTGATGACGTAAATCAGTGTTTACATCAATAAATCCGGTAGTCATGGGGTTCCAAATGCAAATTGTTCAATTTTACGTTTCTTCCGGTCGATTTTGTTAAGAATGTTGCGTTCATCTGCGAACGAGCTCCAGTAAAACTCAAATGCTTCTTCTAGAGAAGACTATATTCCACAAATATTGACCGTTTAGTTAGAGATTCATTGCGTTTACATTTAACCTTTGTGGCCTTTTGTCTTTTGTCTGTCATTCGTAAACAATAGCTAAAACAATGTAACTACTCCATTGCCCAATCAGCGCTTCTGACCAGATTCCGGACAGATTTTACGTCATCAGTATGGAATTTCTGTCGCTGAGTCGCAGACGTTCCCCCGCGCGAAACGTCCCCAACGGCGAAGAGCGAGGAGAAACGAATGTTTTCGCAGGCTAAAATTCATGCTGTGCATTCCGGATTCCGAGTACTGGATTCCCGATTCTTTGTCATTGGAACTTGGATCCAGGATTTCATTTGTTATCCGGGGATTCCGGATTCTTTGAGCTGAATTCCGAATTCCAAAGCCTAGGATTCCAGATTCTACAAGGAAAAAATTCCCGGATTCCGGAATCTGGATTGCCTTACATGGGGCGAACGATTATATAAACCAAACATATCGCAAAACCTCACCAGCCTTATAGAAGCAGTAACGTGCGTGTTGGACTGAACTGTCAAAACAACAGCCTATCTGAAGACACTGATCTTTAGTGACTCCTGGCCAGCCACAATCCACACGGTCAATGGGGGCAATCATCGCACAGGTGTCTGAAAAAAAGGAGGCAAAATTTTGTGAACACTCAAACAAAAACTACGGAGCAGTACTTTCCTGTGGTACTATTTATTATGCTGTACAAGGTGTTTCTAACTGTTGAGTCTGTGGAGGAAATCCCTAAGTGTTACCATTCAAATGAAAGCCACTGAGCAGTTCTTTCCTGTGGTACTGTTTATTATGCTGTACAAGGTGGTTTTCACTTTTGAGCCTGTGGATAAAATCCTAAAGTGTGAGCTTTGTGGCACTATTTATTATGCTGTACAAGGTGGTTCGAACTTTTGAATCTGTAGAAGAAATCCCTAAGTGTTACCATTCAAATGAAAGCGACTGAGCAGTACTTTCCTGTGGTACTGTTTATTACGCTGTACAAGGTGTTTCTAACTTTTGAGTCTGTGGAGGAAATCCCTAAGTGTTACCATTCAAATGAAAGCGACTGAGCAGTACTTTCCTGTGGTACTGTTTATTACGCTGTACAAGGTGTTTCTAACTTTTGAGTCTGTGGAGGAAATCCCTAAGTGTTACCATTCAAATGAAAGCTACTGAGTAGTACATTCCTGTGGTACTGTTCATTATGCTGTTCAAGGTGGTTCCTAAATTTGAGTCTGTGCCGGGATGAAATCCTTCAGTGCGACATTTCATGAAAAAAACTGAGCATTACTTTGCTGTGGTACTGTCTATACTGGTTTACAAGCTCTCGCTGGCTTTTGAGTTTGTGGATGAAATCTTTATGTTGGTAAATAAACTCCAGGTAAAAACCTGCCTACAAACTAAGCATCTGAGAATGGATCTAAGTCATCCCTTACCTTTACGATTAGTCGTGTTGTAATTAAGCTGTGAGCACTGCTTCGGCGTTCGGTTATCATCCGTCTCCGATCTGTTCTCGACATCGAATAAATTTAACATCCTTGTCATGTTTTTGTATATTTCCATAGGGTCTTCGACTCCCAACAGATCCCACGTCGAGTTAGGAAATCGACAGGCAGCTAACAAGCCCAGAGGTGCTCGTGCCATGCTTCGATTAAACACACCTCCGCCGTTTTCCCCATTGTTTCCACTGCCGCTACCACGTGATCTTCCGCAAATAGTGCCATAGACACTACCACGCCGTTGTACGAGATCTTGCATGAAATCGAGATAGTCCTCAGTGACTAGTTCAAATGATTGCAAGGCTTGTATCTGAAAGAGGATTTTTCAGTTAATAAACAGTAATGGAGACCTTCAGCAATCAAAACAGCGATGGCACCGAAAACGTCACTTGTAACGAGAATTCGTACTGTTCAATCTCGTTAAATTTGTGCGATGTAGGCGACTTTTTCTGGAGTTGTATTCTCAAGGACCACAGCAAAATTACGAAAAAGAAAAATCTGAATACCGTTGTTGTCCTTTATAAACGTGAAATTACGACGTTAAACGGCACCTGTTACTTTTTTCAAGTCAAGACGCGAGATTTCTATCCCGAAAAGACGACTCAATCACAGAGGATTACCGGAAGTGTTCTGAAGATTTCAAGTACAATCATTCACTTAAACTTTTCTCTTCTTGTACTGGTTCAAATTCATGCATTAAAACGTTTACAAGTGTATCTTTCTCAAAAAGCTTCAACAGTTCATATTTCTTCATCAAGTGTAAGGAATTAGGGAGGTTAAGCGACAACGATGGCGACGGTGTCACATAAAAAGTAAATGCGCAATGTTTTAAACTTTATCACTCTCATGCCATATCGTTCAATTTGTCAAAAGTTGGTGACTATTTCAAGAGGACTGTATCTAAATTCAGAAAAACCAAAAGGAAAACGCTTTCTTGAGCTCACATCCGCCATAAAACGTGCAGTTAGGAAGTTTCACGTCGCAGTCGTGCAACGACGACAAAGAAATGTACAAAAAGCGTGGTGCACGCGCAAAGATGTTGTTTTGCTAATCTCAGTTCTTGTTTTGCCGTTCTCGTTGCCATCGCCGTCGTCGTTGCTTCAAGTTCTGTAAAATGTCGATACAGAGTATTCAATCACGACATGCAATGCAACTTACATCCTCACTCAGATTTGCTATGTCATCCTGTAAGGCTGTTAACAGCTTTGTCACATTTTCACTTGTCTGGAAAAAACCAACAAAAACAATGTGTTGACAAAAAATACACATAATACACGAGTTATCTACAGGAAATAACATTTATTGCCGTCTGTATTCCCACCGGAATAACTGTTTTTTTCGTGCAAATGATAAATGCTAATGATTTTCATTTGCCCACCCTACGAGAGATCTTCATTGTGTTCAAATTTTCGAGCCTTAAAAAATGTCCAAAAAGCATTAAATGATATTACACGAAAAGTTTGGTTGTACTTAATTCGCAGAACTGGAAACGCGAGCACTACCACGAATCTTTAGATTGTGTGAAAAAAATCCCTACTTAAATTAAGCCATCCAAAAAAATTCTTGCCAAACTGTCCTGCCCAATAAAATACTGGAATCGAAAACTTTGAAACCCCCAAAAAATCCTTCAATCATCCCCATCACTTGAAATCTGGGGTACCCAACGCCCCTTTTCCCCCCTCCCCTGGGCCTCAGCCCACCCTTCTGGATTTAATACTCAATCTTGTTTTCGCTGGTCAAACTGGATTTTTCGAGTGCTAATATCCGTTTATTGATAAACTAATGGTAATAACCGTGCCCGTTGTAGCAAGCGCACGGCTATTAGGCCTTGGTTCACTGTTATATCCTAATAAAATGCCGCACAGGCTTAACAAAGATCTTACTAGATTCATGCAGAATCCGGGATAAGGGGTAGCTGCTTCAGTACTGAGAGTCTTTTTCAAGTACGCCAAAAATTGAGCAAGCGTAAGAAAGGTTCTGCTGATAAGGGTCCATTTGCCTAAACAAATAACCGACCGGTTTGTTCATGTAAATGATAAACAACCTTTGGGAACAGCACTTCAATCAACTGACCCTGGATTACCAATTACCGAGGCACTCATGTGCAAAACAAGCCGCGCCCTGCTCAAAACACCAGGGATTTTAAGATCCAACGACGAGACGGCAAAGGGGAACGTCGTTTAAAAAGTGAATTTGCGTTCTTTCAGTCTTTATCGCGATTATAAATCTTACTTATTTACTTTGTCAAATGTAACCGAACCCTCCTGAAGTTGAATTCCAAGGAACCATATCCAAGTTCAGAAAGAGAAAAAGAATTTCATCGTTGCTTGTTTACGTTCTCCACAAAACGCGTAATTTGGCATTTTCACGTTGCAGTCGCGCAAAAAACGGCAAAGAATTGTACAAAAAAGTGTGATGCACGTGCAAAGTTGTTGTTTTGCTTATTAAACCTATTGTTTTTGTTTTGTTTGTTGTTGTTTTTTTTGCTTTGTTTAGTTTTGTCTTTTTTGAAGTTCTCGTTACGGTCGCGTCGTTGAATCTTAAAGTCCCTACTTGTTCCACCTCCTGGACATCAGAAAGACTTAGGGCCAGCAATTTACACGCAGTTAATCCAGTGTTCAACAAAACCGCATCCTAAGCCATTTTCAGTTAACCCAACGCTTTCATCTTTTAAAACACCATTTATAAATTGTTAGTCTTGCTACTCGACCTCAGGAGTTTCTAAGCGAGTGGAGCGACCTTTTCAGGCCGCGAAATGGCCAAGCAAGAAAAAAACTCGCAGCATTTTATGGCGTAGACTAGAAAAGCATTTATTTTCTTAAAAAAACCCACTAAAGAAGAGATCTGAAGGTTTGCCGAGCCGCGACCTAAGTTAGACTTTGTTTAAATAACAAGACATCAGTAAAGATACATGTACCTTATTCATAAATGGTAAAATGCACGTTTTGCTTCAATTTTTGTTTCAAACTCATTATCATACATGTACATTACCATACCCAAAAACAAGGGGAAAATCAATTAAATTTAAACCGAAGAAAAACTATAGCCACAAGATACATTGTAATTATACATTGTTCTCTAGCGAGCATCAAGGAAGAGCAAAGAATGTTATTAAAATGTCACCTGATAGTCATTGACATTTGGCCACTGGAGCTGTCTTCTGAACTCGTCTCCCACTGCACCAAGCACTGAAACATTAAGCTTACATACGGCGGTCTTAACCTCTGCCACATTAGGTCCGTTCAAGATTTCTTGAAGATTCAGAGGAGAGCTGGCGTCACACATGATCTCTTTAACAGCTGCTCCATTTAATCCTCCTTCAGACTACAAAAGAAAATAATTATTAGCTCAAAACAAAAAGATGGCTTTAGTGATTAACATCAAATTTCTCCTTGTAAAATAAATGCTTTGCATGATGATCTTAGTAGGGTACAAGTGGAAACCAGGGGTTCTTACCATTTACACAAACCCTACCTGTTTGGTTTGTGTAAATGGTAAGAACCCCTGGTTTCCACTTGTACCCTACTAAGATCATCATGCAAAGCATTTATTTTACAAGGTAGAAATTTGAGCATAAAAATTGTAAAAAAAACTGTAATATTTGAGGTGGTGGAAGAGCGACCCATTACAAAGAAGTCTATCCAATCAGCTGAACAGACTAAAAGGAGTACAGTCAAAACCTGTTAATACAGCCACTGAAGTGTGGGGTCACAGAAGGTGCCCATATTAACAGGGTGTCCATATTTAATGGGTTGAATTTAGAGAAAATGTATTCAAGGACTTTCTTTCCCTGGCCCGGGGACAAAGCAAACTGTCTGTAATAATGAGGTGTCCATATTAAGCAGGTGTCTCTAAAGTGCGGTTTGACTACAGAACAATAATTGTGATTTGAGGTGATGTATTCATCACCTCCAATCACAGTCCATCATTTCTGAAGCTTCCAAAATGGTAGGCATGAACAATTTGCTTTTCCATTCGGATATTCTGGGTTTCCTATGTAAATGCATGGTAAGCACCCCAGGCCTACCCTGTTCAACATAAAATAATTAGCATGGAATACATGTATGCCAACTCCCCTCTTGGCATCTCTGTGAATACACACTTGTAAAGAGTTGGCTAACAGCAACCAAAACAACAAATTGGCCTGTTGGTTTCCAGAGGATGAGCCAGGTAATGGTAATGAACTCAAAAGACTTCCTGGAGACCAAGGAACTGCACTCTGTGAAAGCTGTGACAAAGGCTGAATTATGGCCACAATCTGCCGACAGAAAATTAAAAAATAAATAAAAAATAAGCAAACAAAAGAGTTTGACAGTAAAAGACTGAAAAATCAAGTAAATTTAAAAATTAATAAGATGAGCTCTCTCATACAATGTACACTGATCTTCAATCCATTTTAATGTCCCGGATTATTGACAAAAGAAAAGAATAAACAATCAGTGATAATTAGAAATTGATAATTGATTGTAAGATGGGTCTTCAAGAGTGTCAGTAAATCTCTTCCAACATGGCTGAGTTGAAAGCACCTATTTGCCTTCCTCTTGCCAAAATATTCAAATGCCATTGTTACAGGTCAAAATTAAATTAATTCAGGTTAAAATTTGTTAACTTAAGTTGATTCTCAATTTCCTTTGCCTCCTGGCTGTAATTATTCACAAATTGGGGCTAGGAGACAAAGAAAATTGAGAATCAACCCACCGGTAACTCAACTGAAAATTTTAACTTCAATTTCATTTTGACCTGTAACACCTACACATTATTGGATGAATGACCAGGTCAATGGAGAAACATTTTTTTTTAACTAAAAAAAAGGAAAACATTAGAGTCCTTAAATCTTAAAATAAAAGATGTGTCACAGCCATTCAATACGTAAACACAATAATAATTTACATGCATATCACTACTGAGTATCACTATGACGAGAGAAACTTTTGAAAAAAAATTCATTTTTTACCTTTATGACTCCCTCTTTTTATAAACTGTATAATTATTGAAATTTAACACAATTACCAACTCTTCAACAACTCAGGTACAACAATTTGATAATCAAGACAGCCACCCTTTCATATAAAAAGAGTTTTTATCTGTTGTAAAATAAACTAGATTTCCTGCTTCAGCATAAATAATCAAATTGAGTAGAACCTGAAAGTGGCTGGAACAATTACCTTTTGCACATTGACAGTGCTATTATAGAGCTCCATCACTACTTTTGGACTAAGGTTAGTTGTGTCATAAAGAAACTTTTGAAATCCAACAGGATCTTTGAGCAACTTGTCTAATGGAACATCTGCAAAATTTTAAAAAAAAATTATAAATTAAGTTCAAAATTAAAATAAATTTTCACTTATGAAACAATACCGTAAACTTCCAATTATAAATTAAGTTAAAAATTAAGTAATTAAAATTTCACTTATGAAACAATACCGTAAACTTCCACTTTTAAGCCCTAGGCTTACACAACTTTATGAGGGGTTATAGAAGGGTTTGTAAATGGGGGAGGGGGCGGGGGAGGCTGGGGCTTTATATACTGTATAACCAGACTAAAAAAACATTTCAAGAAACAAACTACTTAGCAGTGGTGATTAAGACATGTTTTGAATTATTTGCTCCTTTTTAACCCTCGAAACATCGTAAAAATATCAAATTCAGTTTCTTTAAAAGCTAGAAGGGGGCTTATATCGGGGGAACCTTTATAACCAGATGTATTTTTTTGGTTTTTTTTCTCAGGCAGATAGGCCTATCGCTTAGGGAAAATGGTTTGAGCGCACTGATCTACATAAAAACTACAAAAAAATAAATCATTTTGAAAAAACTTCATACCTGACAAATTATAACTGCGCCATTGAATTGGCCTTGAAGAGTCCCCAAGCAGGTCATTCCAAGCTTGCTGGTCTGTCACAAATTTTCTATAGTCTTCATTTATTCTCAGAAGCCGCTCACTAAGAGTGCTGTTTGCCAGCAAAGGAAGGGAATCTTCAACTAATCGGCCAAAACTGTCAAGCAAGAATGAATTCACAGTGTTAATGAACTGAAGTTGAAGAGCTTTTCGCGTTGTTACTTATGTGGAGTTACTATGCAGCAAATGCAAAAACCGTTCAACATCCAAAAGCTTGGGAACTAGTGACTGGGAAGTAGATTGGCGGACCTGTGGCTATCAGGTTGTCAGGAAAATAACCATGGCAACCTGCAAACAGGTAGTAGTGTGGCTTAGACACATGTCCTGGTCTTTGGTGCGATTTGTCACCAGACAATAAACATTCCTGGAATATTTTCAGATGTTCAAAGTTTTCTGAGTTTGACAGTAAAAGACATGCTTACAGGTGTATTTCAAAGAGAAAGTTGAATAAAACCATGGCGTCATTAAAGAGGACTAGTGTCTTTCAGAAATGAGTTTCCTTTAGGAGACTTCAGGGTTCTCATATAGACAGCTAAAGTGTAAAAGTAGGCAACTTAAATAAATAAATAAAATACATAAATAATGATTTGGAGGTAGCACATCCACAAAGTGGTTCTTCGTCTACCTGATTCCTGGTCAAATTGGAATTTGGAAATGTTGGTTTTTGAGGAGAGGGGAAAACCAGAGTACCCGGAGAAAAACCTCTTGGAGCAAAGGAGAGAACCAACAACAAACTCAACCCACATATGGCATCAACACCAGGATTTGAACCCAGGCCACACTGGTGGGAGGCAAGTACTCTCACGACTGCACCATCTCTCAAGCAGCCTGGTAACCAAGTGCTGAAGGCAATTTCAGGCTTTCACTCTCTCACTTAACACTTTTCCCCAAAAAGTAGACAGCTCAAACCTCCAAGTAGCTGGTTTTTTAGCAGGCTACCAGCACTTAATGAGAACCCTGGACTTAGAAATACGGCTTATCCCATACCTTGAAGCTCTAAGATTTGGTAATCCACTTGACAGCTCCAGGGGATCACTTGTCTTGGATCCTTTGAAATCACAGAGAAATGACCTTGCAAATGGAAAAATTCCAGCTGAAGGGAGCGCTCTTGGTCGATAAACACCTGAGAATGAAAGGAAACAAAATGGTGTGACTGTTGAAATATTAAATCCTTTTTCAATGGCTTAATACTACCACCCCATGAGCTTTTCACCTAAGACAAGAACAGGAGGGTATTTCCTTTACCCCTTAAAGTAAAATGGTGATTGGTTTGATGTAAGGCCCTGTTCGCACTACGCCATAATTATTTTGTTTGCTTTGCTAAAAAATCTGTCAACAGGAAGCCATTTCCAGTGTGAACAATTTTTTCTTAGAGATGCCGTCGAGAAAATTTGGAAGCCTATCTTTTTTTTGTTCATTGACAGCTATTCTTCATCAGATCATCTTATTTCACGAATGTGCCCAGTTATAGTACCTTTTATTAACTTTGTTGGTTACGAAAAAACTTTTCGGGGCTGCAGGTGTAAAAAAGGTTACAAAAACGAAAAATTAGTAACTACTAAATTTTCGAATTTTTTGCAAAAGCCAAACTCGATTTTTCGTCGTAATGCAAACAGGGCCTTAGTCTCAAAAATGCCTTTGTTTTAATGGAAATATAAAGTGTTAAAGCATAAAGCACTAATGAGGAAAATTACTGTATCTTTACAATACTGTAAATGGGACTGCCATTTCTACATGCAAAGTTCTTAACCATAACAAGCAGAGCAAGGGTCCATCCAAAGCCCCCTAAATAAAAACATCAGACCACAAATGAACCACCTTTATTTTATTGACAACATACGCAACAAAATACTTACTATTAGGTATTCTTGTTGCTCCATAACCTTTCCGATTCCGCACAACCACAAGTATTATAAACAGAACAAGTGGCCATAATAACTCCACAAGATTTCTTGGCTAAAAATGCAAAGTTTAAAGTAAGTAGAATGTCCGTGTAACAAAACTAGTTGGGGCATAATCTTGTATAACACTTTCAACTATTGACTTTTCTTCTTCCTTGCACAAAGTACATTGTAGTTAATGAACCTTTTGTAGCTGAATTAAATAGGGTAGCCATATACCTTGCTATTAAAACTAAAGCTTACACATGTTACTCCAAGATCTATTGCCCAGTGATATAATATAAAGGAAGGGTGGACTAAAAACTATGTGAAAATGGTATGGCAGAATCTGGATTTCTAACTCTTTGAATCCAAAACATGACTTCCTTTCCCAGTCAACCACTCGTACATTGTACATCCCTGCCCCCCCCCCCCCCCCCCCACCCAGAGTACTCGAGGGCAGTTTGGGTAAGGTGTAACCCCAAGGCTTTCAAACACTGACCCTATTTAAGATTCATTTTGCTATCCAGTGTGGGGTAAAATACTCAAGACCACTTCACTGACGATCAATTTTTTTAGATGTAAAAACACTTGCAGGCATGTGAACAGGGCTCGAAAAAAACCCCGTCTGGCCGTCTGGGACAAGTAGATTTCCTGGTTGGACAAAATTAATAACATTTTAACCTCACTTGCCCAATGGGCAAGGGTAAGGGCACATCATCTGGTAACTAAATCATTAGCTAAGACAAGCAAGCAATTGCCCTGGGCAAGCAAAATGTGGGAGCTGGCTGCTTGTCCTTTGGACAAGCTGGAATTCAAGCTTTTTTTTAAGTGCTGATCACAAGGTCTTGCGTTTCTCATTCATGTTACAATGATTTCCTACGGGTGTCTTCAAGAATTATGTCATTATGTTTTCAACGTTTCTTTTTTAATATTTATTTATTTTTGTAATTTCTTCAAACGATTTTAAATAATATCTTATTGCAGTATTTAGAAAGTAAGTGTCTTCAAGACAATAAAAAATTAACTTCAATAGCCATCTTCCAGATATTACACCAAGTCATGAACAAGCAAACAATAAATATAAGATTTATTATTGGATTTCCAAATGTAACTAGGAACGTGTATTGAGTGAACCAGTGAGTTATGATTTAAAATCCAAAAGAATATGATAAAACATTAAGACACTACATGACTCTGGGGAAGTTGATCACAAAAGACAGCAAAAAGTTGTTAAAGAGCATGTTCAATACTATAAAAGTTCCTTCCTCTGAACCATGTCCTTTACCTTGACATGTTTCAAGTGTTTATAAAATTATTTAGACTATTGTCCACTAAGTCCGGACATGCGAATTTTCGAACCAATATTATTTCTTCATTTTAGATTGATTGTAATATTATGACAAAGCTTTTTTTTCTTTGATCAAAAATGGTAAATTTCTCTAGCACCATATTTCAGTAACCAAACAATCGTGAAGACTACAAAATATTTCTTGATACAGATCTTTTTCAGTCCACGCAAAAGTGTGCGGATGATGGGGTCGTTCGTTTACAGAGGGCTGATATGGACGTCAGAGAAAATGTTACGTCATCACCACATAAGAAGGATGCAATTTGAGCGGCGAAAAAACACATTGGTCTTCCTTTTGACAAAAAAAAATAAAATTCTGCAGCTTAAATAAAGTGGATAAGTCATTCTAAGCACGTGCTTTGGTATACTTTTAAAGCGCGCTGTGTCCCAAGGAAATCGACAAGAACTTTACGAACGAATTTATCGAGCTCACCAGACCTACATGTCAGAATTCTTCGAACTCATATCACGGAAACACGACCGGCTAAAGGAAAACGGAATGCTAAAATAGGACAGTGAAGTGATCTTGATTCTAGCATTAACGCTTAATTTTACAAGTACACAAAGAAAAACGATTTATCTTGTTTGCAAACCCGCGGAGATAAAAGCTCGCCCAGAGGAACGAACACCACAGGTACCGACCGGTAGACTAGAAGAAGCAGCTGCTACAAAGAAAACAAGCTTTTCCACTTTTTTTTGCCACTGTAAGAACGGAATCGAATCGGCAGTCGTTTGCTGTACGCCAATTACATGTGCAATTTAGAATCCTGACGTATAATGACTAAATTAAACTTACATGTTGGCGTTTTCGAAGCGAGAAGTTCTTCCACACGAGTAACTTGAGTTGGTCAAAGAATTTCATTGTGGAAGGGTCCTGAGTGTTGTAACCAAAGGATTTTCGGCCAAAAACTGAAAATATAGGATAAAATCGCTTTTAAGGGATCACCTTAGAAACTGAAACTAAAAAAGCGACAAAATGAAAGTGAGATTTTCGATTTATACTCACCTGGACTGAAGGGACGCAGCAAGCTTGACCGGACTTCAATTTTTTTTCGTCGAAATTTAATATTTCTTTTTCTCCATGCGCGCGTTCTTCAAAGATTCACAGTACCGACAACTGAGGTCTTCGACGATCTGTTTTTGTATGTTATCTGCCGAGCGATTAATGCGCGGATGTAAAAAAAAACGTGTTATCAGCAGAAAGAATACTGTTCGACGTCTAAAAGCTCAGGTTTTCCTGTCCTTCTTTTAATTCACAAAACGCATTTGTTTATCATGTGGACAGAGAAAGGACCTGGGTACTGCCATGGAACTGCCATGTCATTGGCACAATCATGACGTATGTTTGGCAAATAATCGTTCGAGCTCGGAAAATCGATTTTCTCGCAAGAACTGTATGCATTATTTCGTTGTCTTGCACAAAAGGGAATCACAGAAAGTATATTCATGGAGTAAACTAAAGAAAATCGTCCCTTTTTGATGCTCATTTAGAAATTCCATCCAAATATTTTATCAACATTGCGCAAGGCCCGGGGGCCGAGTGAACTGCTAAATGACGTCACCTTCGGTCAATAATCGTTAAAACTCGGAATGCTATCTACATTAGTAACCAGTCCTCCCACGTCCACTATGTTTTGCACGCCTGGCACTTTGAAACAGGTGCAGAGGAAATGAGCCTATTTTCCTTTGTTTTTGTTGTTGAATAGTGGTTTAAAAGCTTTGAAACGCAGAAAATTGCTCGGAATACTTGAAAGGTAAGTTAATCTTATCCGTGTGAAATAATATTGATGATACAGCTGATACCAACGACAAAGATCACCCGAACCAGAAATTACTTGAAATCTCTGCTCTGACGCCCAGCCGGAGTATGTCAACTGTTTATTTTACTTCATATTCTCCGTTTGTCTTCACATTAAATAATCTATAATTTAACCCCAATAATTACAGCTTAAATATTTAGGTGCCGTTTCGTGCTAATTAAAAGACCGATATGTGCGCATTAAAATAATGTCTAAGTAAAATTCTAATCAGTTTCGTCATCACTTAAGCTACCAATTATGATTTTTTTGGCTACTCTTGCAAATATGTCACACAGCCGACCGATTAATCACACAGTGATATAAAAGTGCGCTTAAACCTTGTTTTAATGACGCAAAATCAAATAAATTTCTAATATAAATGTTTTATGAATTCATTTAAATCGGTTCATAAATATAATGCTTTAATCTGTAGAAATCAGTGAAAAAGGATATGAAAAGAACCTTTAAATTCTTTTTTGTAAAATTTTAATTCGGTGCACAAGAACGCAGAGCTTAATATTTCCTTTCTGCTCTATGTTCCTTGAAGCCGAAAAAATAAGAAAAACGCCTTCTAAAAAAACCATAGAATTGTTTATATTTTGGAGTTATGAACAGTATTAAACACAGATCCCCTGCTGACATATTCATGAATTTCCAAAACCAATGGAAAATACTTAATAACCAACAAAAGAATCTTAAAAAAAGTTCTAATATCTTAACAGCTGGAATGTAATGTTTGGTTTTACAATTTTCAAGACAAGCAAAAGTTTTTTTTTCAGTGGTGGATCCAGGGAAGGGCTCCTCCCCCCCTAATTTGTAAACCAAATGAGGCCCAAAGGGCTGGAAAAAAAATTGTTTTGAGATTTGTTTTTGAACCATTTTGGTCTGAAAATGGGTATAGACCTTGCCTATTTTGATCTGAATTTGGGTATGGTTTTCGAGGGAATATGAGAGTGCATGAACGTATTTTTCATTTCAATTCCAAATGAATAAGAAAGAAAGATTTGAAAATGTGAATTGGAAATGGATTTTAAGAAATCTTTTTGTTGGTGTCCTAATCTAAGTAATGGTAACTCAAGGTCTAGAAACAGGTATGGATTTTAGAGGTCAGGCCTGAAAGCACATTGCAAATGAACCGGGCAGCACAGCTCCATCACGATTTCCCTGGAATACCCCCTCGGGAGGTAAATCTACCCCCAGACTAAACCACTGGACATAACTCTGTTCAAGCCCTGAACCACTGATTAAAGTGGTTACTTACATTGGTGTAAATAATTATTACTACAATACATACATCATATATTTATTGAATAAATCCCCATCTGGGACTTTTCAGTGATAAAATAGGATTACAAAATTAAAAGTTTACAGGATTGCAAGAGCAAAATCTATATATTTTAACCTATTCACATAATTCAGGCAACAGTTTACAATATTATTAATTAAAATGAGGAAATACCTTTTCATAGATTTGGTATTAAGCAGTTCTATTTATTTTTTTCAAACAATACCATATTCTAGAATAACAGTGTACATCACATAACAGTGCCTATTGAAACTTGTCAATTGTAAATGCAAATTTTTTATCAATCAAAGTGTACCTGTTATTTGTAATTGGAAAGTGGTGAAACATCGATTGAAAAAAATTATTTGCAGACCTGTGGAGGTGAAGTAAACATAAAATAAATGTTAAAGAGCTGATTCTAAATAAATAGAGGATAATTTGCTAAAGGAAGCAAATAAATTATAAAATGATAAGAAAATGTAAGCCTCCATTACCTTAATTTTGATTGACCACTGAGTGTTTTTTTCTTTTACAGCTCAGTGACTTTTCAACATATAAAATATATACTAGTTATCCTGAGGAAACCTTCATTGTGGTTTTAAATATGGATGCCAGTGATTGCCAAGGTTGTTGCTATGGCAACATAGAGACCGAAGCTAGCAACAGATACATGATGGAGAAACATGATACTGTTTATTGCCAAGAGTTTCAACAACATACCCAAAGCAAAGATCCTGTTAGTCCAGATCATCTGAAACACTCCGTTCCTGACGACAACTTGACAAGATTGTCAAACATGAATATCTGCAATGGTGATGAAGTACATAGTGCTAATGAACCAATGCCACACCAATACTGGTCATTGGCAACTTTTCCACCGGAGTTAATTCTTGTGATCTTTTCATATCTTGACGCACGTTTTACATTAAGGGTGTTGGCATGTGTATGCAAACTGTTCCATAGTCTTCTATCATCTGAATCTAGCTGGAAAACAAGATTTGGTAAACGATGGCCAAGAAGAAACAACAGGGAAGATTATGACTTTGTATCAAGGTCTGAGTGACATTTTTGCTGATGTTGCCACTGTGGTTTCTTAAGCTCTCATAACAAGTTTCCAATAGGCCCTGTGTTTTTAACTTACCGTATTTATTCGAATAAGCGCCCAACCTCGAATAAGCGCCCATCCCCACCCCACCTCCCTCCCCCTCAAACTCAATCTCAAATAACCGCCCATCCCCTTTCCTAAATAAATACCAATAAGAGACTTGCCCGAAGACGGAGTTTTCTTTAGAGTATTTTACAGAAGCTTTGCTTTGTTACATCTTCAGGTTTTATTATTACCATTTATTGTACTGTTGCAAAATTAACATACTACACTTGCTGAAAATGGTGAAAATTTAATAAGCGCCCAGCCTCGAATAAGTGCCCACCTCGAATAAACGCCCACTCTCAAGGGCCCAAAATTTAATAAGTGCCCAGGGCGATTAATCGAATAAATACGGTATATTAATTTTGTTTCGTAGTTGGAAGAGAATATGTGTTCAGCAAGAGGATCTGGACAAGTTTTGGCATGATCCCACGTCCTCTCTGGACTTTTATCAGCTAAAAGATCAGCATTTTGCTGCAGTGGATACAGTTCACGTTATGAATAGTGCCAATCTGTGCATCTCAGGGGCGAGAGATCGTGCAGTGGGTGTGTGGAGTCTATCAGCTTTAGCAGATCCCCTGGAGGAAGGATATGCTAAGAAGTCTTTTAAGCAATCACTTGATGGGCACAGGGTATGTAACAAGATTTGGTAAACTCTTGAGGTAGCATTGCCAAGTGGTCAGCACGTTGGACTTGCAATCTGGTGGTTCCAGGTGCGAGTCCCACTCTGGCCACTTGCTGGATTTGTTTTGGTTGTCCTGAGTTGAAATCCTCAGCCACGTTTGTAAATAGCCAACTGGTTCCCTCCTGCCAGTTGGGGTTTTTAATTTCTAAAGTATTTGAGTGGAGTGCCTGCACATGTAGATTAGCTGAGTAAGCTAAGTGCACTTTCCACTATAAACAAGCCTTTAGTTTGATACACTGTATGTAGTCCAGGGGTCTGTTGATGACTGCAGGGGTAGTATTAAAGGCTTTTCATTGATCTTGTGATGGACACAGAGCATGTGACATTCAAGTTGATCCTTGGCATGCAGCAAGGCCACGTAGATGGCTTCAGAGTTAGGTACGCTTCTTGATAACAGCCAAAGGTACTGGTTACTGAAGAAATAGCATTGTTAAGATATTAATTAATTCAACTGCAGGGTTGATTACCTCACTAATCTCTTAATAGTGCTTGGACATCTCTTAAGGGACCTGAGGATAAGTGATATTCATTGATCAGTAGTCTAAATGAGTTAGCTGATCTCCTGTGTGTCACAGTTATACCAGCAGGTCTAAAATACAGGTCACTTTTCCACAGGTCAGAGTACAGGTCACCATAATACAGATAAATGAATAGCATTAAAAGTGTCTCCTAGCCCTGACTTCTTAACATAATGCTCTATTAGACTGAGGGGAATCTATGTGGTTTGGTAATTTATCAATGGAGCAGTGACCTGTATTCTTGAACTATGGAATGCGACCTGTACTTTAGACTCGTCCTATATTGGTGATTTCAGGGTTGGGTTTGGTGCCTTGGTAGTGACCCCACAGGGGCTCCAAGAGTCTGCTCAGGATCTTGGGATGATAAGATCAAATTGTGGGACCTTCAGGGACAAAGTGCTGAGATGACCACAATCAGGTGGGTAATATTGAATTGACAGATAGTTACAGTGTGCTGTTTCACCCAAAGTGTCACAAATATTAGGGCTCACCTTCATCTTATAGGTTACCGGTATAATTTTATAAGCATTTGTTTTCCTGATTTTTAAAAAGCTTGCATTCTTTATTTTTGCAATTAACTTTAATATTGGTTGATTCTTTGAAATGATGGGGTTTTATGTCGTAGAAAGTGTTCTTTGGTGTAAAGTGCATCCAGGGAAACCTTTAAAAACCAACATATACATCAACATAAATACACATACTTAAACAACGTATACACATAATTAATTATGAAGTATGTCTCAGCCGTCGAGAAGTTGTCTATACCTTAAGTTATTGCATCAACAAACACTCACAAACATTCAAAAAAATAGAAATTTTGTATAGTTTCTAAATGGCATCAAAGAAAAGTGCTACTTGGTAGTCTTCTCTCGATGACCAATATGTTTACTTTGGATATAGCTCATTGATTGTTGCAGAAATCAAAACCAACTGTATAGAATCCAAGTAAACTGCAACATTGTGCAAAATTGACCACTACAGAAACTACCATAACATACCATAATACTCTTTGTTTGTCACCCAAAAATTTTGCATAAGCATTGTTTTCAGTTTCTCTTGGGGCCATTTTAACTCCCAAGCGAAACATGATAGCTTTAATTTGATTGGTCGCATGTTACGATTTGCATACAAAGAATAAAATTAATGCTGAGATGAAACCCATCAGGGTATGAAACACTGCTGAATTTCTTTGATAGTCTTGTTTTTCAAACCATAGTTAGTAGAGGATTCAAACTAGTAAGTGCCTGGGCATCAAAATCTAGCTCAATCAGTCAAGCATATGGTATTAGCCAGACTGCAGAGTTCTGTGCTCTGGTCACTTCTCTGAGATGGTTTATTATAAAAGTCCTGTATTGTTGTTGTCCCTTTGTCATGAACTCATTTTAGCGGTATGGTTTTTTTTTTGGAACTTACAGTGCCCATAAGGCAGCTGTGTTGTGTTTGTCTTGGGAACAGGATATGCTAATTTCTGGCTCTTATGACAAAACCATTGTCATGTGGGATCTTAGAGGTAAGTGAAATCACTCATCAAGTACCCTGGCCTATTATTTCATTGGCTCCACTCAAGCCATTGCTTTTATCATAATAATAATATATAGATTTGGCCAGGCCTAAACGTGAAGCATTTGCCTATTCATTTATGCATGAAAGACCTTGATCCTTTGTTATCCTTCTGCTTATTTTATAACAACTTTAAAAGGCCGCAGCCATTAACAGAGCCCTGCTTTTAGTGGTCAGTTAGTGATTTCATGTAACTTTGCATGTAACTTTAAAACAGTAAATAGCTTGAATTCTTTTCTGGTTCTTCCAGCTGCAAATTATGAAAAAAAAACTCTTTACAAAAGCACACTAAACCTACGCTGTGTATTACTGTTATAAAGTTGATACCATCCATCAATTAATACAGGGGCTGCCATGAAAGCCAAGTGGCAAAACACAGTAATTGATATTAACAGGGGACTCATATTGGCAAGAGGTTAGGTGTAATGGAGTAGCTTTGGCCTGGTGATTCTACAAGCACGTTTATAGGTTGCAGGAAACCTTAACTTTGTCTTTTAAGCATCCATTGATTAATATTGCAGGGGATTTGTGAAAGCCAAATGGTAAATCACTGATAATGGGTCCTACTGTTCACTGAAGAGAGGTCTGCAATTTCATGAAAGTGATGGGCCCATTTTTTTATTATTTTAGCTGATAATTCTATGGGTACTGTAAGAAAAACACACTAAATCTGTATCATGTCTTACTGTGAAATTTAGTACCATGTGTTAATAACTAGCTGAGGTGCCATAGAAACCAGATTGTTAAACACAGCTATTGACCATGAATTTGGTCTCTTAATGGTAACTGGCTTGGTTAAGCTGTTAACATGTTTCTGATTCTTTCTTCAACATTGCAGCTGGCAATTCCATAGGCTCTTTAAAGAACCACAGTAAACCAGTCCTGTGTCTTACTGTTGATGACCGTTTCATCATCAGTGGAAGCGAGGATAAAACACTCTCCGTGTACGACAGAAGAGCTGCTAAAGTTTATAAAAGTGTTAAGGTACTGTTTGGTGTTCCTTCACTATATAATGCATAATTATCTAAAGTAATGAAAAAGAGTATGATCTTTACAGTAAAAATAAAATCCAAAGCGGTTGAAAATGAACCTGGAAAAATTCAGGCCTGATCGGGAATGGAACCCTGACCTTTGTGATGGCCGCCGGACGCAACGCTCCATCCATTGAGCTAATCAAGCTTACTGGAGAGCAGGCAATTGTGAGTTCGTAATATGCCCGATGGTGGAAATCATATGAAATGAAACATATTTTGAAGATATGAAAGTGTGCATGATCTTCACAGTAGAATGAACAACCTATTAAGGTGGCCCGTTCCTATTTATATGCGTGTTGGTTATGTTATTGATTCGCGTTTTTCAGAATGAAAGATTCAACTGATTTCTACGATTTTTTGCATCCTTAATAAATAATGATGGAACTTTAAGAAAATGTTATTTATTTTCTTATAGGTATAAAAACTTTTGAGGTATCGGCGTATATTTAAAACCTCATTTTTACGAAAAATGAAAATAACTTCGAAATCCCACGACAGATTTTTCCCTAACTTCAGCAAATAAGCCTCAGAGCTCTCTAGTTTTATCTCTGCAAGTTTGAAGGCAATCGTGACCGTAGAAATCGCTCCACAAAAGGTTGATCAAATTTAATGCTAAAATGATAGGCTAACACATTTGTGAACGTAAACGCACAAATGGCGGAAGAGAGCTGACAAACTACCTCTTAACTGAAACGTTGTTCTTACACAAAGCATTGTTGGAAGAAAATGAGTAATCGGACAATTACGGCGAACACAGTTAGCGCTTTAATACAACCAACTTTCTGCTACATGCGCGGTGAAATTAAATACATTATATTTATCCAACTTACTCTGCATTTGTCCGTTCATTTGCGACAAAAATATTAAGAAACCAAAACACAGCATCTGCAGAAACTGCTCGTCAGTTTTTTTCTTCAAAGGTTCTCATTCTGAGGCGAAATAAGCCCGCTAGTTCGAGAATACTTCGCCATCCAATTTTCAACTGCAATGAAAACCCTCTCGCACGATAATATATTCAAGATCTCTGACTTTCCTATCACATGCTCACGAGTAGTATACCACTATGATATGATATAACTAGGGTATCTAAAAGATAGTAATGCTGCGGCACATTCTGTTGATACTGGCATTAGTTAAGCAGTGGGACTTAAAAGAATCGAAAATGACATTGAATGTCCTATTTACATGTTGGAAAGTACTAGAATAATTACTATCAGTCTATAGAAAGAACTCGTGGGAACTTTGTTTAGAAAATGATCAAGTGGTTATCAACTCTGGTTTTCCCACAGTAAATGTAGGAAATAATAGAAATTCAGATCGTATATCCATATATTTAATATACGGTGCACGATATTTTCTCTGGAAACACAATACTTTTCTTGCTGTTTGTTGCACTTTATTAAGTAACAGTTATTTAGCTATATATTTATAGAAAACAACAACACAAAAAACGGGAAAAAAAGAAAGAAGGAATAAATAACTCAATAGGCTTCGAACCCGGCACCTACGACTCGACGAGACTACACTTAACCACTACACCACAGAGACTGACTACGTAGTCTTTAGGAAAAGTCTTTCATTTTATTCCTTTTCCATGAGACTTCCGCCGGCAAGATGATCGCCAGCCGCATTAACCGAGCTATTAACAGTGAAAAAACAATGTAAACGCATATTCCATGGCAATAAATGAATAAAAGGTCATAATTATGCTTTTCAAAACGCCGATACACGTCCTCGTCTGCAAAGTAGGACACAAAACATATGTTTTGTTATCTCGATTTCCGCTGTTATTTTGAAGCGAATGGTCAAAATCACATCCATTTTCGGCTCATACAGTTTCCTAAGAATAGCATTGCATGACATTTTCTCACTTTCACATCACCTTCTAGCAAGCTGGGATTTGTATATCCCTCGTGTTGTGGAGTCGAAGAGCAAAAGAGGCTCTTGAATTGAAATCCAATCCCCAAGTAAACCATCGTACTCATCTGAAAGACTCCTGCGTGTCTTAAAATTTGGTAAGACCTCTAGCCTTGCTGTAGAAAATTTGCCACAAAGAAAACTCTAAGTCTGAGCAGCGAACGATGCACTCTCACCCACCGAACTTCCCCGTGTTTTTATTTAAGTTGTTCGTGGCGCAATGCACTCTGGTTAAATGCAATGCATTGTGGTAAAAAGTGATGAATTCGAGAATTCGTCGCCCCTTATATATTTCTTTTAAATCCTGATTATGTTGCTGCTCGCTCCCTTCGGTCGCTCCGCAGCAATTATGATAGTAAATAGATTTCCATATGTAAATAATAGCTATTATCCTCTCCAAAAAACATAACCAACACGCATATAAATAGGAACGGGCCACCTTAAAGGGATTGAAAAAGAAAAAGAAAAAATTCAGGCTTGACCGGGAACGAACCCTGATGCATTTCATACGTTTCAATTCATATCTAAAGTGTACTCCTTGCTAAGGTTGCTTAAATGCCCCTAAAAAGTTGAAGGGACATAGGTTAGTTGTGAGGATTTCATGTAAGTAAAAGTGCCCATGTAGTGTTTTTAGTGTTTTTGTGCCCTTTAGAAACGTCTTGTAAATTTATATTATAAATAAAAAGCTGAAGCATTTAATAGCTCATGGCCTAACTAAATTAGGCAAAGCATTATTGCTTTCTGGTGTACGTTAGTGATAACTGGTGTGCCTTTTTGATTTTTTGGTGCTTCACTTGAAAGTTATAAGGCTTTTTATTCAACAGTCCATTTTTTGGTAACGGTTAACTTACATTTGGAACGTTGTATTGTCGTCCTCAGCTTAAAACTCCAGTGTTTAGCTTGTGCCAAAGCTCCACATGTGGCTACAATTACCTGAGAGTCGGGGGGAGAGATGGCCGCCTGCACATGCTGGATACAACTGCCGATAGATTTGAGGAACTAACAGTGAGTTAAAAGATTCTTTTGGGGTTTAGCAACATCTAGTATTTAGGAGATTCAGAAGATTCGGGCGACCTTTTGTGCTGTTGAATCACCAGAGAGCACATCTAATTTAACTAGAGAAAGTAAAATTCATCGTTGGTTGTCCACTACCTCCATACAATTACACGTCTTAGTTCGCAGAGGATAACAACTTGGAAATGTACTAAATAGTACCGGATGCAGACCCTTAGATAAGGGGGGGGGGGGCGATCTCAAAAAAAAATTTTTCAGTCCTTCGGGCCTCAGTTTGGTCTAAAAGTAAGGGGGGGCCGGGCCCCCGGGCCCCTCCCCTGGATCCGCCACTGCTAAAGAGAGTGATGCAAGAGCAAATTTGTTATGTACGTCACAATCTGATTCCGGGAGTCTTTAAACATCTACATGTGGTGCGATACTTGAATGATATCTAGTGAGAAGGTTTTCATTCAAGAAAATGTGTATAAGCGAGACAGGGAGCTTCTTATATTTGGCTGATTGTTTGTTTACTGTTTTTAGCCCAGTATAGAACTAGGTCAGGAATCAAATGGAAAAATCTCTGGAATCTGCCACTACGGCGGTGCAGTTGTTGCTTGTTCAACTGACAAAAGTATTAAGGTATGACACATTAGAGCGGCTCTGTCATGGCTGTTTATTTTGTTTTTGAGCGACCCACGTCAATCGGAAGTGCGATCGAAGCGAGCCGCGCGAGAACGTGCGAGCTAGCGGCAAAGCCGCCCTCGCTTTCGCGTCTCCTCTCGCGTGCCCCTCGCGCGTCTACTTTTCACAATATCCCACAAATGGAGAGCTTGCTCGCAGGCTACAAAGAATCTGGGATTCAGGACCTACAACAGATTCCGGAATCCACAATCCAAGACTGTCTTGGATTACTACATATGTTACATGGGGCAAATTGTGATACGATGTGTGGTAAAATGACATGGATGTTAGAAAACTGAATAAAGTTTTGATATCTCAGTGCATCACCCAGTTTTCCTTAGTCTTAACCGCCCCTCACAGAATGTCAAGTCAACGAGTCTCCAGGAAAAACGATTGTGTATGTCTCGGTGTTAATGAAATCATGCTGAAGAGTAGATCACTTTACATTCAACTCAAAGAGGGTGTTGTTTGTGGCGGAGTGTAGTACTTATCTTAATGATCGTCAACCACTAATATCTGTTGCTAAATTTTGTCCGTTTATGTGGTGTTTGTTCGGCAGGTATTGGAACCATCCCGTGTTCTTTCTGTTATTCATACATTTGATTGTCATACCGGAGAAGTAACAGCGGTAAGTAAAAGTTTCTTCGATAGTTCGGCCGTTTTTTACGTTGTCGCACAACTCTCCTCCCTCCTTGTTGGAAGAAGCGTTGCGTGACGGCACACAGAACTGTGGTGTAGCAGACAACGTAGTCTCTTACGTAGCTGTATTTTTTACGTCATGCACAGCTCCTCCCCACTTTGCGTGACAACAAAAACAGTGGCTACGTGGGCTTCAGTCAGCCTGTGTGGCAGGCGTTGAAAGGGGAAAGGGGGAGGAGGGGAAATCGGGCGCTCTTCACCCCATTCCCCGAGCGCCAGTCTTCCCCTTTTCTCTTTTAAAGCCTGCCACTCAGGCCACGTGATAAAAAGTGGTGAGATGAGAGGTTATAGAAGTCTACCTCACGTCAATAGAGCGGTTTTCATTTGAGTGTCGAAAAGTAATTGGTTTTGCACTTTCTACACGATGCGATTGGCTTAAAAGATTCGCGCCACCTTTTCATCCAATCAGAAGTAAAACCAAAGCCAATTGTGACGCGCTCGCATGCATTTTCCCGCGCTTTGCGTCAGCCACATGTAATTACTTCGAGTTTTGATTGGTTCAATGTATTGTCTGTGTCCTATGTGATTGGCCAGAGTAATTACTTTGGTTTTGGTTTTACGACACTCAAACGAAAACGACTCTATTGCTAGATCTACTGAATCAAGGACGAGGAATTGCTCAAACAAAAATCCCGCAGGCAAAATAAAAATCCGGTTGTCCCGTAATACTTCACATATTCAGAGCCTACGTCGGAAGTTGATGTTGGCTTGTGCTGATAGTAGGAACTTTACGATAGGACGACGCGAAGGCAGCGAAAACGTCGCTTCAAAAATGAATTTGCGTTCTTTCGTCTTTATCGCGATTATTTCAACTCACTTACTAAATCTATTGTTGTTTTGGACGTTCTCGTTGCCGTCGCGTTGTCGGATCGTAAAGTCCCCAATATTGTGCACAGAGCGTCGACAGTTACATGCGCGCAAGGTTGAGAAACCCGTCGTATCTTGAAATGTGAAATATGACTTATTGGGCACATCCTCGCATCAGCATTTTTTGCTTAATCTATTTTCTTGCCTCATAAAGTTTGTATTTAAAAAGATTATTGTAATTCCTTTCAGGTACACAGCGGAGACTCGGTGTTAGCATCATGTTCAAGTGACCTTACTATTGGGATATGGAGACCCAAAAGTCTGAGGCCCGTGGCGATTATCTGATAACAATGATGCTGGTGGTATTAATGTTGGCGTCATGTTCTGATAATTGCGTGCTTGCGCGGATCAATTCTGGCGTAAGGATGTGGCTGACAAGCCCAAACCAAGACTGATGATAACAGTAAAGCAAGTACATGTATGTCGGTCAAAAATAACAATGAGCTGGTTTCTGTAGTTGCACTCTAACTGATGACGAGATAAGGACGATAAACCGAAGGTCCCGTCTCTCGAGCCCTTGCACATGTAATAAATCTGTGGGACGTTAAAGAACCCACACACTCTTCGTAAAGAGTAGGGCACGTAATGCCCGGTGTAGTGGTCTATCTCACTTTCACACTCATGTATGGGGGCATCATTACTCATTCCTTCATTACTTGTAAACTGCACCTAAGCAGTCTGGCAAAGTCCCCCAACCAGTGTTGTAAATTATCCCTGAAAAGCACTGAAGGGAGTGGATAATAAGATATTTACAATTTACAATTTAGATTGAGGAAAATGTTGACAGTGTTATTATCGGTGATGATGATAATGATGGTGGTGGCGGTGGTGGTAGAGGCGGTCTTGATGATAATGATGACGACTGCGACGACCCTAAGTGGCGGTGGTAATAGTTACGGTCATCATCATCAGCATTATCACTATCCTTATTATCATATCATCATGATTTTAATGGTCGTGATGATTAGGATGGTGATTACGTTGGTGATGGCGTTGGAAATGGTGTTAATGATGATGGTAATGGGAAGCTCACGCAACGACGACGGCTGTGAACACGTCGCTAAGAAATATATTTGCGTGCTTTTAAACTTCGTCGCATCTATTCTAATCCGCTCAATTTGTCAAATGTAGGCGATTTCTCCTGGGGTCAGTTTCGTAACGGCTTTATCCAGGTTCAAAAAGAGCAAGAAAAATTCGCCGTCGTATGTTCACGTCCCCCACAAAACGTCGCGTTAAGAGGTTTTCACGTCGTGGTGGCACAGTGGACGTCAAAGAGATGTACTAACAAGTGTAATACACGTGCAGAGCTGTCGTTTTGCTCATAAACCAATTGCTTTTGGACCTTTTCGTTGTCGCCTTCGTCGTGGCTGCTATGACGTTGGCGATGGTGCTGATGGTGATGGTTATGATAACAGTGACACTAAAGATTAGGATTATGAATTACGACCTTACTTTTTTATTTATCTTAAGTGTTAAACATACATTACTCATACGAAGCGCACTGTACCAAACTGTAAATAGCCAAAAAATAAGTGTGTATATGGCGTTATTTAAAAGCTATTTTCTGTAACGACAGAAGCAGAACGGTTGTCAAATACTTGTTTAATCAATTGTAGGTTGTTGTTGTTGTTTTTAAAAACTAACCTTCGTGGTAAAGTTTATCTTGTTAACACAAATTGCAGCGTTATTATACTCAGTCTTGGGAAAAAAATGTTACACAGAAAAAAATCAGTTTCATCAAAACTGAAGCCACTAAAAGTGGGGGAAGTTTCTGTAATTGCTTATTAGTACCAGCGCCGCAGCGCACCAAAACAAACGCATGCGTCGAACTGTCAATGTTGGCGTTGCTGGCAAAACGTGTATCCCTGCCAGGATCAAGCTCGTTTGTTGCGCGTATCACCAAGCCGTTATTAGCTATTCCACTACTCCAGTCTTTCACAGCATACGTGACGTCAAACTCCACAAAACCTTTTGGTCGGTGGGGAAAGATAGTGACAGTTCCTTGCTGGGGAGTTGCCTCAGCGTCTCTGCCGTCAAGCGCTAGCCATGGGGAAGACCACGGGATGCCTCGGAGGCGCATGGTACTGGTTGTTTGAGATTCGTCCCATGGTTTTTTAACCAGGTACACTCGCAAATAACGCGAAAATAAAGGGACACTTTTGATAGACATGAAACTTGCTTTGTGCGAGTATTGAAAGTACAGGTACATTTTGGCTGAAATTACATTTGATGATGGACATGAACTGGGAAGATCTTCAAACTGGACCAATAAGCGCTTGTTGGGATACTCCGGGTGTTTGGATACTATGAGATATTCCAAACTGTTAAAATTTTGGCTTCCCCTTTCTAGAGTGACATCTTGAGTCACACTTAGCTTGTGCACTTTACCGGCGCCTGTGTCAAATGTCATTACACCACATGCAGGAGGAGTTACTAACACCGCCACCAACAAGGCCATAACGCTTGCTGCTGATTGTTCCATGCCCTAAACAAAAACATGCAGTTTAATGGACAAGGCCAAGGTCTTATATGAGGAAATGTGAGAGCCCGGGGGGTACTCCTGGGAATTCTTGGTGGGGGTGTGCCGCCCGATTATCCAAATCCTGACCCTATCTCAGACAAGAAATGTCATTTTCCACACCCGACAGAACTGACCTCTATAGTCCACACCCTTTTTGAGACCTGGCCTTAAGGCAGAGACTATTTCATCATTACCTAGAATAGAGCGCAAGCAAAACAATTTCTTCAAATGCATTTCGAATTCGCATATTTCTTTTTTCTTTTTTTTTATTCATTTGTAATTAAAACGATAAATACGTTCATCAACTTCAACTTTATTCATTCACTTTCAATTTACAATTACACGATAGCTTCCACCCGCGTATAGGAGAGCCTAATCGAGGCGGGGGAAGAGACACACAAATTTAAAGAAAGAAAAGAAAAAAAGAACTATTTTACAAACAGTACAAGCTGTTGCAAAATAAAAACTATAGTATGTATTAAGCTAATTTAATTGCATTATGATTTACACAGAGAATATAAATTTAGTTGTGTTCCTGAGCTAGTTAAATTTAAGTTGATGCATGATTTCAGTGATTTCAAGATAGTCATACGTTCCCGTAGTCCCCTCTAAAACTCGTAAAGACTATATCCGATTCCAGACCAAAATGGGCAAAGTGGAGTACCCGTTTTCAGACCAAAAAGGCCCAAAAACCCTACCCTTTGGGGGTGGCACATACCTATCAGGGAGTACCCCCGGTAGCGAGAACTAGTCATTGGTTGTAAAGTGGAAAACTGTCATAGCTCTTGAATGGTGGTGTTTATATTATCTATGGCTGCGTAAGCAGGTTACTTAAGCGAAAGACATGAGCTTATATTGCCTCCTTCCGATTGCCCACCTTGTTCTCAAAAGTCATAATTCCTTTTGGCCTCATGATCAATCCGTCATTGAGCAAGCGGAAGGTCAAGATGGGATATTGGCTTTTTTTTTCCTTTTGTGCGACTCCTCCTCCGCAATTATGTTTTCTAGTTTACATTCACTGTGCACCAAACATTCTTCAAAGTGTGCTGGTGCCTCAAAACAATGTCAAATCTTGTTCCTTATTTTAATATCTCCAGGTGGAAAAACCCAAGCACTCTAGACGAATGATCGAAATCGAGACGAATAGACGCTTCGTTAAGTTAGTATAGCTTCAAGCATTTGCATGTATAGTTTTAAACTTACTTGATAAAACCATCACAAGTTTATTGCTAAATATGGAAACTTAATAGCTTCGCTACTTACCAGAAGTAAAATCAGGGAATAAGACTTCAATCCTGTTTTACACTGCGACTCGTCCGTTTTACTACTTATCAATGCAGACACATTGACGCCACATTGATTTTCTTCATCAGCAATGACGTGATCCAATTCAGCGTTTTTGACAGCATTATATTGAAGACATTCCACATAGGGGAGCTTAGCCAACAAGAATCGTCGAAAGGCAGTTTTAACTAGGCTGCCAAGGGGCGACTTTTTTCCGAGGGGAGGGGCTGCCTGTTAACGCTCAGGCCACCAAATAACCTCGCCGATCATTGTGTGACATAGAATCTCATGTGAGAGTGAAACGTAAACTCATTTGAACATTGTACCCGTTTGGAAGACTTTCGTAACAAGAAAAATGAATACCATTTTTAAGTCGGGGCTGTATAGTAACTGTTAAATTCCACCATTACCAATAAAAATGAGCAAGTTAGCCATTCTAAGCAGGAAACGATTAGCATTATCCTAACGCACCCCTGCCCCAATCCCTCTTTCCGCCAAATTATAGCGTGATAGTATAATGTCACCAATTTGACCTAACCGGAAGTTCCAAAAATTATTGTCGTTCACAAAACGAGACAGGGTCAGCTATACTGATAACCAGCATTACATTTCTCAATTAATTCTGGACAAAGCAAATTACAGTAAGGTTTGTTTTTGTCTGATATTGCGTTTATAGCCTTTCTGCCTGTATGTATTTTTGGTCGTGATTATCTACAATGAGGACATTCCTTTCCTGTAAGGAATGACTTTTCACTCGTAGAGCAAGAATTGCAATAAGATAAAAAGAGACTTTAAACGGTTGTTTGGAGGCAAGCACACTTCCTTTCAAAAGAAAATCAAAGTTTTACTGAAGTAAAAACAGGGTATAAGACTTCAATCCTGTTAAAAACTGTGATCAGTCCGTTTTACTACTTATCAATGAAGGTACATTGATGCCACATCGATCTTTTGCATCAGTGATGTCGTGATTCAGCATTTTTGACAGCATTATATTGTGCGGTTATGAAGACATTTGATATAAGGCAGCTTAGCAACCACGACGGCAACGTTACCGTCAAAAGAGAAAGCGATACTCACTGTTTACAAACATTGAGTTTTTTATTGAAATGTGCAAACACGACGGCGACGACAATGACTGGTACGTCAAATAATAAACAATTATTGGATGAGATTTTTGTGATATCCGGAATAATCAAGGTCGAGGTTAGTCTCCCTCGCAGCCGTTTTTAGTATCGTCACGCAACGCTCCTGCGTGACGATACTAAAAACGGCTGCGAGGGAGACTAGGTCGAGGTGAGTGTTATCAGCCGAAGCCGAAGGCTGAGGCCGATAACACTAACCGAGACCTTGATTATTCCGGATATCACAAAAACCGAATCTAATAATTGTTTTATTATACTTTATCTTCAAGTAATTTCTCAATTTCTTGCTGGGTTGATGAAGCGAATCGAGAAGCCATTCTTACTTCGCTGTCCGCGAACTTGACATTGCTGTCCGTGCACTTGACATTGCTCTTGGAAATCATGCATTGCGCGCGCCACCTACAGATTATTCACTAATCTGTAGGTACAGATTAGTGAATAATCTGTAGGTTGCGCTGTTTCCCAGAACTAACTGTAGGCTTTCTAGCCAATGATCGAGAAGACAAATGGTGACTACAATGTATAATAATAATAAAAAACAACAACAATATTAGCGTTTCTAGGAGCGGATTACGTTAAGTCCGCCATTTTGGCGTCCCTATACAACAAAACGGTGGAGTCCCAATAAATTTGCATGGCTGCTGGCCACTTGAGTGAAAACGCTCTAACAGCACATCTTTCGGTACATTTCTTTCACTTTATGGTGAACGTAAACACATTTTGTGTATTTCTCTTTCCTGAACTTGGACTGAAGAACTCTAAGAATTCCACTCCAGAAAATTCGCTTACATTTGCAGACAAATTAAACGAAATGGAATCATGCGACGAAGTTTGCCAAAGCGTGAATTGTTCCTGCAGGCGATGGATGTCATTGTCGAAGTATAATAATGATCATGATGGCGATGATGCTGCAAATGGTGTTGCTGATGCTGGCATCGATGATAATGGTCTTATTGGTGGTATGACGACGATAATGACGATGATGAATGAAAAACGCAATCCATTAAAACCACGGATTCATGATCAGATCCTCAAGCAAGTGGGGGAAGCTGCTCATCCACACCGTGATAAGAGGGGGCCTGACCTAGAAAATAATACTTCTTGACCATGCGCGCTTCAGTTTGCCTTAAAAATAGGTTGGGGGCCCAGGCCTTCGTTCGGGCCCCTATCCTAAATCTGCCAGTGAAAATGGTAATGTAACTGGCACGAAAGTGCTAATTGAGGACACTGTTTTTACATCTCCCACCAGAGATGGGACCGCCATTTCTACGTTGTCAGCTCAGCCTTGCCTTTAGATGAGGGTACGTAAAATGCGACCTTATGTCATTGATCCGTACATCAAACGTACGCTGAATCCAGTTCCACATTGGAAAAGAAGTAAGTGTGTTTTGGCCATTTTGCAGTCCTGTGTCGAATCATACCATGAAACGGTCTTGGGGACAATTTTTGCCCCATTTTCCTGCAAAATCTCGTTCAGTGGAACCTCTCCTTTGGGACTCCTCTATTCAAGGGGCACCCCCATTCAGGGGACACGAGCACGGGACACAAGATTTGGTCCCGGAGAAATGTTCACATAATCTTTGTATTTGTCACCTCTATTGAAGAGACACCTCTATTCAGGGGAACGGGACACGTTTTCTGGGTCCCGAAACCTGAGTTTAACCTCTATTCAGGGATCACCTTAGCAATTAAAGTACGTCAAAAGTGACTGACCACAAAAACGTCGATTTTAAGTGTTCATTAGTCACAGGGGCGACAGCTTTCA